>JAWWNI010000428.1:1200000-1800000 GCA_034642065.1 Darevskia nairensis
AATTTCCTTCCATGTCGTATTTGTTCTTTTGTATCCCCCCAAAATAACAAAAAAGCAGAAACAGGACCAAGGATGTCATTTGTTCTTTTATAACAAGTTTGTTGTCTTGATTTCTTATTATTCTGGTAAGTTTTGCCATTTCTGCATAGTCCATGAATTTCTGTAGCCAGTCTGCTCTCTTCTGGACTTCTTCTTTTCATTTGAGGGCAAATAACATTCTTGCAGCTGTAGTTGCATACATACCGGTAAATACATTTCTATACTGTTTAGGTAGTTCTAATTCTAGAATTCCCAAAAGAAAAGCTTCTGGGGTTGTTGTTTTTTACAAATGTGTTATCTTAAAGATTTTTAGAAAGGAATGGTTCGTTGAATATTTACAAATAAATTGTAAACATGGGCAGGATTATTGTAAATACCTGCAGGTTTTTTTTTTTAAAAAAGAAAACATATATGAGATATATGAGATATATATATATATATATGAGCATAAAATAATAAGTGAAGATAATTTGGAGTATGCACGAAATGGTGAAAATAAATGTAAGGAACCGCAAAAAGAGGAGGAAGGAAGTCGAGGTTTGATATGTTAGAATTATTGTTGAACTATTGTTGTAACGTATATAAATGAAAATTATAAACAAGATGATTATTTTTAAAGATTCAGAATTGAGGACAATGCAAATAAAATTAGATATGCTAGTTAGCTTGGAAAATAAGATGTTATAATATGCTTTTATTCAAATTCAAAGTATGCATGTAGCACGAAGCTTGCACATAGATGGCCTTTGCTGGTTACTTCTTCTGCAACATTTCACACTCCTTCCCCCAGCTGAGTGAATAAAAAACACTTCTGTAGACTTTGTACCTAATGTCCTGGCCAAAGCACAGTCTAAAGGTGTGAGCATGTTGCCTGACCGCCCGCTCCACCCTCATCCTGTTCCTATGTACCTCCTGAGCTATGGAGGCAACACATGGTGAAAACTACAGCGCCTGGCTGTCCTTTTCTCTGCTAACACCTGTTCACCACTATCCCTGCCCAACAGGGTACAAAGTTTATCAGAAGATTGGTATCATGAGTTCTGGCATGTGGAGTGGTAGGTCAGCTTTTCTCATTATTGTGCGAGCTCCATCAAAGCTCACTCTTATTTTTGTCTTTTGTGAACTTCTTCACAAGCCCTGCTAAATTAGACAAGTTTAGCCTGGCAGATCTCCACATTCCTACATCACTTCCACACACCCCTTTAAACTCCTCCTGAAAATTCAACATTTTAGTGTGTGATTCTCTGAATGTGCACATTTTTTGATTGCAATTTTGCTTAGCACACAATTTTTTTTCAAACCAGCCTCTAATACGATGCATTTTGGTATGCTGGCTGTTTACAAAACGTATACCATCTTCATTCATCAACCTTTTATTGGCATCACATACAAACATCGAAAACAAAACAATACAGAATTACCACTTCCCCAGTGGCACAATACTTTGATTAAAGAAAGGAGGCAGAGCAGTCTATCGCTTCTCGGCCTTTTGGCTAAGATCAAGTGTAGTATACCATTTGCCTGTTGCCTCCTGAAGGGATTATTTTGTGTCAAAAAACAAAAACAAAACAAATCACCCAGCCTCCTCCCTGCGATGTTTGTCAGCCTGCAATGAGTTGCGGGAGACTCTAGTCTAGGCACTGCTGACTCGCATCATTCAAGTTTTCCCTCTCCTCACAGATGCTTCTGGGCTTCCCTCTTGGTACCAGATCACCCTGTGGGCAGGAGGCTTTGTGATCATCATCCTGGGGGTGGCTGTGACAGTCTTGGGTGAGTATGATTTATTATTTCATTTATGAATCGCTTTCCCAAAGTTTTTAGTCTGTGGGCATTCCCACAGATATGTATAAGCGTTCCATCATCCCCATATAAAGATTTTGACAGAAAAAAGTGGCAGAAGTGTGTCACCTCTGCTCATCCTGTATATTGTGACGGAGGCAGCAGCCTAATCAGATCCTCCGACTCCAACTAAGCGTTGTTACTATTTGTAGCCTCCTTAAAACCTTAACATCACATCTTAAAGATTACCGGCTGCCTTATCTCATCTTGTTGCCCTTTGAGCTAGTTAGTTGTTTTATTGTTTTATTGTTTTATTATCTTATAGTTTTATTGCTGTATAGTTTATTGGTACTGTTACACTGCTACACTGACTCCCAACCCAGGAGCTACAGGACGACGAAGTGACTGGAAATGTAACCGGAGAAGAAGTGAAAACCGCTGCAGCTCACTACAGAAATATAAGTTTAAGAATACTCCCAAGAATATTTTCCTGCCCCAAGATAAGGCCTGTGAAGGTAGAAGGAAAAGCCCCCACCCGTCCGAATAGCCTGGTCACTGGACCTGCAACCTAGGGATGGTGCTCACTAGACAGAGCTACAAAGAACTGGGAATCCCCTTGACTCAAGCAGTTGAACCCCCCACAAAAGGAAGACAGGCAAAAATCTCTAATTACTTTAAACAGAAAACAGACAAATTAAGTAACGCTGAGAGACGGCTCCCCCTCGAATGGTCCATAGACCGCATGTGGCATGGAAAGACCAAGGAAATAGATGAAGGAGGGGTGGTAGTCGATCTGGCAAGTGAGATAAAACAAGCTATTTCAGAAAACGAAACTCTTGTGAACCAACGGGGGCCGGAACAGGAACAGGAGTTACAAGAGGGAAACTCAATAATTAATAATAATGAACCCTCCCAACGACTCAGGCCTGGAGAGAAGGTGGGGTTCCACACTATGGCGAAGGAAGACCAGGACGATACAAGAGTCCAATACCTGGACCTGGAAAGTCTTCCCTATATACTAACAGGGCTATTTAACGATCTGCTAAAGGAACAGCAGTCGCAGACAAGCAGAGAACTGGGACACATCAAAGACTTCCTATCAGAATGCTTGGGCCTACTTACCACTCTGACTAGAATAATTCAGGGATTGGACAACGTGCATTCATCTAAACTTTTTTCCAGCTCACTAAACGATAACAACACCAAGGAAAATAAAAGTCAGCCCGGTGCTGGAAAAAGGAGAATATCCAGGCTCAAAACAGACCAGGTGGAAAACTTACTTGCCTCTAAGAAACCCCTCTTAAAGGGGAAGCGACCCAGGAACAAAGAGAAGAAGCCCAAGAATGTAACAATGGGAAGGAAGACAAAGCTTCCATCTCGAACAAGGAAAATGAACTTCACAAGATTATTTAAGCTCCTAGAGAACCCAAACCCAATGAGCCCCGTCAACCCAGCCACATCATCCCCTGACATAAGTCGAAGTCTAAGTTCAAATAAAAACATTCATAAGACCGGGCATCAAAACCCAGTAGAGCAACCAGAGCCCCCGAATGGAATTTTGGGAATACCAAAGGAAAACCCGCCTCCTAAGCAAGAAATTAAGACAATCCACACTGACAGAAATTTAATTCTAAATAAACAAAAACTTATCATTCACCCTGTATATATGCATAAAGCCTGTCTTTCGCCTGCACAACAGAGAACCTATATCATCAAGAAAACTGAATTAGCCATCAAAGGGCTCGTTCCAGCAGAAAACATTATCAATGTCAAATTTTTGCCATTTGATAAGGTTCAAAACAGAGTTGTGGTAACATTCAGAGACTGGCCCACAACCAAATCAGCCTCAGATAACAAGAACAAGCTACAAAGGATTGGATTGCAGGTGATCCGCCTATTTGAAACATCCGGTGACCCCACCCCCCTTGTCGAAACAAACAAGACTGACAAGATAAAAATAAAACAGGTAAGGGTGGTGACAGATGAAAACTGCAAGCTGCCACAACTAGAACCAGATAAAGCCACAAACCAGCTGGTTAAAAGCTCAAAGATTCTTTCACCGACCCATGTGTTAGACGAAGATACCACCAGTGAGAAGGAAAAGCGATTTATAGCATCTATTGAACAAATACACCAAGCCCAGGATGTGCTAATCGAAAGATTAGCATCCATAAGGAAATCTATTACCCTCTTAGCCACACCTGACACTATGGAATTCAATTACGCAACTTATACCACAAAACCTTTATCCAATAGAGAGTGGACATTAAGGAGATTCCTGTCACCAGAGGAATTGGGAACTACTGAACCACCTATAATGAAGAACACAAGAACGCACCAAGCCGAAATAGCTATTCCTCCACGTGGGTACGGTTCAATTTGTATGGACAACCTAGGAGCCCTACACGACATATACGAGGAAGATTGAATTAAAGACACGGGGGATGGACCCCCTCCCAGGAATACTTAAATACATCAAAGTACACCCCGTGTCAAAGTGTCCTAGGGGCGACTTGTTAGGGGCGAGGTATCATTTCTTTATAGAGGAGGCCAATACAGGGTTTGGGATCTCCACCGTTGAAGGGCAAAGGAGGTATGGCGGTGGGGGTAGATGTCATAGTCGAAGGGTTTTGAGATGTAGTGATGCTCAAACCCCTTCCAATCTACGCCCCATCCTGAGGGACGAGGGTAGGGTGAGCAGGGATTACCCACCTCCGTCACTGGTGTTGTGCAATGCCAGGTCTATAGGCAATAAAACCGCCACCATGCAAGACTTTTTCATCTCGCTAGGGGTCGACCTGGCTTGTGTGATGGAGACCTGGGTGCGGGAAGGCGAAGTAGTTGCCTTGCAGGAGATGACACCCCCAGGTTTCTCTGTCCTCCACCAGTCGCGGACTGTGGGTCGGGGGGGAGGGGTAGCGTTGTTAATCCGGGAGGATTGCTCTTTCAGGGCTCTGCCAGCACCATCGATCTCTGGCATTGAAGGTGTTGGCCTGGTGTGGGGCACCAAAGAGAGCTTGGCTGTCTGGCTGGTGTACCGACCACCTAGCGCACCAGCAGCCACCCTGTCAGGCCTGTTAGATGTGGTGGCGGGCTGGGCCTTGGAGTTCCCTAACCTTTTGGTTCTGGGGGACTTCAACGTCCATGCTGATGCCACCCCCTCCCCACAGGCTCTGGACCTGGTGTCTTCCATGGCGACATTAGGGCTCTCCCAGTTTGTTGTGGGCCCCACACACCAAGCAGGCCACACGCTGGATTTGATCTTTGGTGCAGGTATAGACGTGATCATGTCTTCATTTGTGGAAATGCCATGGTCTGATCACTATGCTCTGAAAGCCAGGATTGACTTCCCGCCCCAATCCCGCTTGGGTGGTGAGCCTATTTGGGCTCGCCCGCAGAGGCTGATGGATCCTGATAGATTCCGTCAGGCCTTGCGGGACCCTGCTCCCCCTGGTGGCTCACTAGATGAACTTGTCGAGAACTGGAATAACCGGCTCTTGGTGGCCATCGATGAGATCGCACCTAAGCGCCCTCTGCGACCCCGCCGAAACCGGGCCCCCTGGTTTACAGAGGAGCTCCGGAAAATGAAGCGGGACCTCAGACGGCTAGAACGAGTATGGCGGCGCGCTCGCGATGGAGCATCAAGAACATCTTACAGGACGCTTATGAAAGCCTATGAGATGGCAGTGAAAGCTGCAAAGAAGTCTTACTTCTCTGCTTCCATTGCATCCGCTAGCTCTCGCCCAGCACAACTTTTTAGAATAATTAGGTCTCTAATAACCTTAAAGGAACAGCCAAATTTAAATACTAATTCGACCCATAGCTGTGAGGCATTTGCGAGCTTTTTTGCGGAGAAAGTCTTGCTGCTCCGCTGCGACCTCTCTGCCAATTTGGATACAATGACAGAACTGGAGGCCCCTCGACTGTCTTCGGGTCCAGTATTGGACCACTTCGACCGGATACTCCCTGCTGATGTAGACAGACTCCTCCGAGCTGGAAGGCCCACCACTTGCCCCCTAGACTCGTGCCCGTCTTGGCTGATTAGAGCATGTCCTGACGAGGTGTGGGCCCCCCTGGGTGAGGTCATCAATCTGTCCCTTGGCACGGGGATTTTCCCAGGGGAGTTGAAGGAAGCAGTGGTGCGTCCGCTCTTAAAGAAAACATCTCTAGATCCTTTAGATCTATCCAATTACCGCCCGGTTTCAAATCTTTCGTTCCTCGGCAAGGTAATTGAGAGAGCGGTTGCCGAACAGCTTGGTAGGTTTCTGGATGAGACATCGGCCCTGGACCCATTCCAGTCCTGTTTCCGTCCTGGTTATGGGACCGAGACGGCTTTGGTCGCCCTAACAGATGATCTCCGTAGACAGCTGGATCAAGGCGGGTCGGGACTGCTGATTCTTTTAGATTTATCAGCAGCCTTCGATATGGTCGACCACGAACTTTTGGACCACCGCCTTGCCAACGTGGGGATTCAGGGCACAGTCCGACAATGGCTGCGTTCCTTTATCTCAGGTCGGGGACAGAGGGTGGCATTAGGGGGGGAGTTGTCGTCGCGGCACTCCTTGGTGTGTGGAGTCCCGCAGGGCGCAATCCTCTCCCTGATGCTTTTTAATATCTTTATGCGCCCCCTTGCCCAGATTGTCCGGAGCTTTGGACTGTGTTGCCATCAATATACTGATGACACCCAGCTCTATCTGTTGATGGATGGCCGTCCTAACTCGGCCCCAGACACACTGACTAGATGCTTGGAGGCTGTGGCTGGATGGCTCCGAGGGAGCCGGTTGAAATTAAATCCTTCGAAGACAGAGGTCCTCTGGCTGGGCCGGGACGACATGGGGTTGGGGAGCCAACTCCCATCTCTTGCAGGGGCTCAATTAGTGCCAGCGCCTTCTGTCAAGAGTTTGGGTGTAACCCTCAACGCCTCCCTTTCCATGGAGGCGCAGGTTGCAGCCACAGTAAAGGCGGCATTTTTCCATCTCCATCTCTATTTTTCCATCTCTATTAAGCAGTTGGTCCCTTACCTTTCTCGCCCTGATCTGGCCACAGTGATCCATGCGATGGTCACCTCCAGGCTTGATTATTGTAACTCGCTCTACGCAGGGCTGCCCTTGAAACTGACCCTGAAACTCCAACGGGTGCAGAATACCGCGGCGTGGCTCCTTACGGGGTCTTTGCCGCGGGATCATATTCATCCAATACTTTACCAGCTGCACTGGCTCCTGGTGGAGTATAGGATCAGGTTTAAGGTGCTGGTTTTGACCTTTAAAGCCCTACGCGGCCTAGGACCCTCGTATCTACGGGACCGCCTCTCCTGGTATGCCCCGCGGAGGACCCTAAGGTCCACAAATAATAACACGTTGGAGGTCCCAACCCATAAGATGGCTAGATTGGCCTCAACTAGGGCCAGGGCCTTTTCTGTTTTGGCCCCAATTTGGTGGAACGCACTGTCTCAAGAGACTAGGGCCCTGCAGGATCTGACATCTTTCCGCAGGGCCTGCAAGACGGAGCTGTTCCACCTAGCCTTTGAGTTGGATTCAGTCTGACCTTTGTGTTATAATATAACATTGTAAGACTAGATCCTTCCTATTGTTATAAATTCATGGGCAGTTACATTAAGGCGGCTTTTTAAATCATTTTTAAATCATTTTAAAATCATTTTAAATTTTGTAATCTGTATTTTAACTGATCGTTTTTGTGTTTATGTTTTATTGTGATTTTGATTATGTGAGCCGCCCTGAGCCCGGCTTTGCCGGGGAGGGCGGGGTACAAATAAAAATTATTATTATTATTATTATTATTTGTAAATTAATGCAACTATTACAAAAACGTTGTAAGCCTGAAGGCACCTTCTTCCAAAGGAAGCTGAAATTAGGGAAGCACTTCAGTGCTTGAAGGAATACAGTGCAAAAAGAGAGAAATATCACACAGATGCCAAGAACAAGGACAGGTTATTTATTTTTTGCAGTATTCTTAAATTGCAAAGGACTCATCCTTTTTCTTGGCATCTGTGAGGGTTTTTTGCAGTTCATTCTTGGATGCTTCCTGGTTTTGTGAGGAATAGGACAATTGCAACAATATATTCTGTTTTAAAAGTAAATGGCCTCAAAACCTTTTTGTCCTTAAAAATGCTGATAGCAATCCCATTGCAACATACTTTTTTTCCATAGAAAGCAGGGACTCCTTAATGTTTGCATAGGAGGAATTTGGGCAGGTGTGTTTACTTACATCCCTGCATGATAATACGTTCCTCCCAAATTCCCTCCTCTGCACAATGAGTAAATATACAAGTGCCCTGGTCTCTTTTGCAGCTTGGCCTCCTTGTCTTATCATATCCATCTTCTTCTCCCATGCCTTGGCTTCCATATTTTGAATTTGTGCCTTAACATTATGCCCATTCATTTAAATGACTTTATTTGTTTTGCGGAAACAGCTTTACAGTTGGAAGCTGAAAAGAGAAAAAATGTGCTGAACAATGGTGGATGCAATGCCTCAACAGACAAGTGTCAGGCTTTCCTAAGACACAACTTCTGCAATCAAAATCAGAATAGTTCCTCAGGTAGACTTGATATATTGTACTTCGGTCTCTTTCAAGCATACCAGTAGCAATTATATGTAAGAGCTTGCTTTCAGTTCACATCTATGTTGTTTTGTTTTTTTTTTTCCAAATAATTTTTATTGGTTTTACAATATTTGTCTGGCCCCGATTCAGGCCAGCTCACTTCCTCACATCCCCTCCATTGTTTCCATCTATTTGCATATAATTTTTTCCAGGTTTCTAATTTCATGGTCTAACAATCATATTTCTAATATCATTTTAACTTCTTCTAACATCTTTGCACACTTATATATCTTCATTTTCATCCCTCTTGCCTCCCCCGGTCCCCGGGTACACAGCTTTAATCCACAATTTTAACTTCACTTATCATTCTTACCATATTTAAGATAGACAAATAAAAAGAACAGCTACTTATCTGTACTTAATATACTTCATAGTAACTCTTATCAGTCCAGAACATGTCCATAGATCAAAACCTAAAATCCAAAGTCCAAATATTGCATTAACTGTCCTTATCCTATACCTGCTGGCTCCAATGACCAGAACCAGAGTGAGTCCTGCAGGGTATAGTCCATGGCAGCATCCTCCAAAATCTGTGGCCGGCCTTCCCTTTGCATATTCAGGTCATCTCGGCTTGTCTTCCTTTGCTTGTCATAAAGTTTTGGTTTATTTTTCCTTCTTGTATTCCTTTTCTTGCATCTTAATTTGAGCTTATGTTTAAAAAGTCTCTTTTTGCCTCTGGTTGCTGCTGAAATAGATTTTCCATCCTTCTCTGCTTGAGTTGTGATCAAAACAGTTAATTTTTGTTGCTCGGCCTTGACGTATTCTGTCTCTTCCTCAGTTGTTTGTAATCCCAGGCCAGCCGGCACAGTGTTTTGACTTTGCGTTATCTCCTCCGCTGAGCTTCTCATGGCATTCATGGCTCTCAGTTCTGCTACGTATTCATTCATTTTGTCCAACACTGTCTGCCAGCTTACTTCCGGTTCCACCATTTTCTTAGGACACATTTCCATAAGTTTTTTTAACTTTAAATACTTTTCAAAAGTTTTTTCTTCTGTAAGACTTCAAAAACTTCAAACTGCAAAATAATCCACAAATCTGTCACAGTTCCTTCTGCTTCCCCCAGGACCAGGGAAGGCACAGGGGTAAATTAAATCCACACATCAAAGGAAATTCAAATTAGTTCTTTTCATAGCTTATATAACAATTTCCTGGTACATTAGGTCAATGGCAAGGAATGGACCTCCGTGTTTTACATTCCAAGCCAGTTCCAATAAAGTCCGAAATCCACGTTTTCTCTTTTACTCACAGTTCCAATTGTTCTTTGAAGGAATCAGTGCGCACGGTGAAGACGGTCTCGCAGCTTCGTCCGACGGGGAGTTTGCGGACCCTGTGGCTCCGCCGCCTGCTCACGCTCGGGAGCCTCGCTCCCGGGGAGCAGGAACGGCGTCTGAGCCGGTGCGGGTCCTATAGACCCCGGGACGACCTTCCCGGGGGTTTTGGGGGCCGCGGCGCTGGCGCGGGCTCCCCTTTTCCCGGTCGGACGGGGGAATGTCAAGAGCGACATGTCCCCCCGACCATCTTTACCGGCGCGCCGACCGGAAGTCCCATCTATGTTGTTTTGAGGCATAAAACCTTCTGTAAAGAAACTCATTTCATTCATTGTGGGTGAATCATAGACTTAGAGAATTGTAGATTTGGAAGGGACCCGAAAGGTCTCCCTGCAATGCAGAAATCTCAGTTAAAGCATCCATGACAGATGGCCATCCAACCTCTGCTTAAAAATCTCCAGGGAAGGAGAGTCCACAACCTCCCAAGGGAGACCGTTCTGCTGTCAGACAGCTCTTACCATCAGAAAGATTTTCCCGATATTTAGTCAGAGTCTCTTTCCTTGCAACTTGAATCCATTGTTTCAGGTCCAACTCTATTGAGCAGGGAAAAACAGGCCTGCTCCATCTCCCATGTGGCAGCACACATTCCAGCTTGTCAAAATCCTTCTTAGATTGTGTCACCTAGAACTGGACACAGGTGGTGTTTTCATAGCTTGGTGGTAGAGCACCGATCTTGGGTGCAGGAAGTCCCAGATTCCATCCCTGGTCTCAAACTGCTGCTGGTCAGTGTAGACAAAATTGAGCTAGATGAACCCAATGGTTTCCCTCAGAATAAGGCAGCTCCCTATGGTCCTAAAGTATCAAGCATTTGTGGTTTCATTAGAGCTAATTTCACACACAACTCTGGCCTTTCTCACTAAGAGCCAGGTGAGGAAGGGGAGACCCACCCATTTGCCCTCTGGCACAAAGCCACTTCCTTTGTTATACCAAGGACAGTATTTAAGCCAATTAACACACCTGGCTAGTTCAACAATGGAATCCTCCATTACATTTTAACCTTTTCTGAATCCAAGACCCCAGGAATTAGAAGGGTCTCAGGTATAATGGAGACTGACATCCCCCCCCCAAAAAAACCCCACCTCACCACAGTATTGTCAACACGGAGCTACCATGATACAGACTGTGGAGACCAGCTTGGACATGTAAGGCTGGGATTTGTCTTGTAAACTCCATCTCCATCTTTGTCCTCTAGAGGGCTCCAGTTTCCTCTCTCTGAACTCATTCAGATGCAAAAACTAGGCGAATAATAAACTTGTATTTGTGAAAGGCCTAAACTAAGCTTGATGTGAGAGATCTGTACTTTGATCTCTGTATCTTTTTATACTCAAAAGCATTTTGAGTTTGCAGGGAGGAATGAATTGGGTCACGACTATACTTTAAAAGAAGCTTTAAAGGGGGCCAATCTGAATCAAGCTGCACACCTGTTTCCCATAAAAATTACCTTTCCACCAGACAGCTGTTGTCTCACCTCCCCCATTCTCCCCTAAAAAGCACCTTCTGGCTCAAACAGTGGGCATGTTTTTGGGTGAGAAGCCAGCACTGAGACCTGGTGGAAATGGAGAGCGTGATCTGGATCAGGGCTCTTCCTTCAAAAGAAATGTGGCAAATGTAAGTTCACTTAAAAAATAAAAAAGTGAATAACATAAAAAGTTGTTGGACCCCAAGGTTGAGGAGTTTCAAAGAGCACCTTGTAAACCATCAATTTACTGGACAACTTCACTCAGCCTAGAGACACTGGGTCCTTACCGTTGCAGGGCACTTGTGTTTTTCACAATTGAAATGGAAGCCCAGTCATAATCATTAAGTGCCTTTCCTTCCACAGATAATTCCACTTGCAAAGTGTGCCCTGTACAATGGCAGCTCCACAGGGACAAGTGCTACTGGACATCAGAAAATATGGAAACCTGGGATGAGAGCCAACATGACTGTTCAACAAGGGATTCTCAACTGCTGGTCATCCAAGACAAGAAGGAGCTGGTAAGGGGACAATTGCATATTTCAGGCAATGCATTCCCATGCAGGTTATTTCTGAAGGACGCCTGAGTCCAACTGCGTTTAATTCTAACTTAGTAGCTCTGTAACTCTGTATCATGCTTTGTGACTTGAGAAGCTTGTGGAGTGCAGGGGCTTGCTTAGTGCCTCATCCCATTCCCACCCATGGCCTGTTCATCAGTGTCTAGAGAAGGCCTTGGGGAGCTTGACTAGTGAGAACCAAAGCAGAAGTTGCAAGCAGATGATGATCCCTGTAACTATAGTCCAAGTCCTCTTTTTATTTAGAAAGACTCTTTAGGAAGGTGAGGTTGGTGGTGGAGCAGAGGCAGAGGAGGAGCTGGGGTTCCACTTGTTATTTCCCCATCCCACACGGCCTTTCAGCGGCTTTTCCCCATGGATGCTTTAAAGCGTGTTGGGAGGCTTTTTCAACGGTGTTCCCACTATACGCAATTTCACTTAAACGCACAGTTCCTTGCAACGTAACCCCTGCATAAATGGGGAGGCCTGCATTATAAATGCTTGATGCTGCTTTGATTACTGTTCTTGGTGAATGTTTCATTGTAATTAATATCAACTTTCACATTTTACTACTTCATTTTATTTTAATGTAAACTTTATTCTGAAGTTATCAACTTAGAAATAATCTAATTTTTGTTTTAAAAAAAACATTATCTCTCAAACAGGATTTCATAAAAAGCATTACAAAAGAAACAACTTACTGGATTGGACTCTCACTATTAAAATTGGAGAAGAAATGGATTTGGATTACAGGCTCCCAGCTTGATCAGAGTCTGTGAGTTGTTGCAAAAAATCACACATTTTTTAGAGCTAAGATTATCTTGGTGCCCAATTGAGGCATTGGTTTTTGCACTGGTTCCAATGAAGTTGCCAACATTCTCATGCAGAGAGAGGGGTAGCGAGGGACTGATATTAGAGATGTTGCCAAATTTCACGTGTGCTGTCCAAAAGTATTGGCCTGACCTTAGAGGAAAAGCAGAGGAGAGAAGAAGAAAGGGAAAACTAGAAGGTTATTGGAAGTTAATGATGGGCGCCCCCACCATCCCATTTAACTTGGGGTGGCCAACTGACCAGTTTGGGTTTGTTTAATGTAGTTATGGTGAGTCACAGTCTAACAGGGAATGTTGCACACCTATTGTCTCTGGGAACCTGCTGAGGTCTAAATATGGCTAAGCAAGCCAATTCCTGCTCTCAAGTTCCTATATCTGCCCCATTGCCCCCAATTCACTCTTCCTAGGTGGCAAATTGGTAGGTCATTTTGATTCAGAGGCGTAGCGTGGGGGTGCCGTGGCCCCGAGCGCAATTTTGAGAGGGGGTGCAAACAGGCACCCCACAGTGGATCCTTCATTGGGGCCTGGCTGTGCGCCAGAAGGAGCTGTGCGTTGGTTGCGGCCTGATGCAGCTCTGCCCCCTGGTCACACCTGATCCAGGGGAGGAGAGCAGGTGAGTGGGGTGCAGCTGAGGGAGCGGCAGTGCTACTGCCCACCATCCTCAACTGTGGCGCACCTTGTGCCCAGCAGCTCTGCCACCAGGTCACTTCTGACCTGGCTGTGGAGAGCAGCCCTACTCGGACACGGCGAAGTGCACCCGGCCACAGCAGCTCCTCTTCTGCTGCTGAGTCAGGCCTGACTCGGTGGCGGAGAGCAGGAGGGGAGTGGGCAGCAGCTTCCCCACCCCTCTCCTACCCTGAACTGTGGCGCATGGGAGGGTGCCTTCCTTACCCTGACTCCTCGGGCAGCACGGGCAAATGCTCTGCCACTGGTCCCTGATTTCCTGAGGTGTAAAGTATGTCCCGGTCCCTGGTGGAGCATCCCCCACTGCTGCAATCCTCCTTCCCAGGCCCCAAAGTCTTGGGGCAGGAAAAAGGGGAGATGGCGATGCTCCCACTATCAAGCTCAACATAACTTTCTTCACACTCTCCACTTTGATGCTACTCATGCATGTTTGGAGGATTCAAATGCACTGCAACCAGCTTATTATACATTTTGGGAACACTCATGCTTTCTAGGAAGAACATGAAAAAACAGTTGTAACAAAGTCCTGACATCAGTCCTGATATTCAGTTGTACCCTTTTCTTCCACAGATTTCCAGAACTAAACCATGCTGAAGTAAACTCCTGTGCTGCAATAAAATATAAAGTCACCTCTGAAAGTTGCAGTAGTGCACTTAGGTGGATTTGCCAGAAAGACCCTCTCCTACTGTGATATTTTAGTTTGATAAATGCAATAATTATGTGGGTTTTTGTTATTTGTCAGGAATACACAATAAAAATGTCATTGAGAGACTAAGATGATTATTTAAAGGTATTATTCTGTTGTCATCAAAATACCTCTTTGTGAGGTAGCACACTTAAAATGGAATTTAGAATTTGACAGTGCAAAATAATAATAAACAGGGAGGGCAGCAGTACCAAGAAGGCCCTCTGCCTGGTTCCCTCGGAGCTGAAGCTCAGTGTCTGAGCTGAACAAAGGGAGTGGAGACTGTTGTGATAATCCAGGGAAACATAAACGACGGACATGCCCCCATCTGGCCCATACACCCCCGGCCGATCTGCCGGGCAACTTTCAAACCCTTGGAAACACCAGCAGAAACCAGAGACCTAGCTTCAGGAAGCTAAGCACTCTTCCCTTTCATGCAGCAGCAGAAGATGCACTTCAGAGACTGGCATAAAGCGATATTTACAAGCATTTATTCTTAGAACATGAGGACAAAAGAAAGCACACCTCCATGTTCAGAAACGAAAGAGAAAGTGGGAACAGACTGAAGACAGGAAGTTCCCAGCAGCACACTGGAACATTATACAGACATGTGATAAGCTTCCATCCTCAGTCTGTTGTTAAGGTGGAATGGGAATTACAACATCCTCCCCCTTTCCATGTAACCTTAAACTTTGGTATCACACACCAATTGCAACTTGTTAACATACACCTGAAGTTGTTCTCTATTTACAACCTTAGACAACAAGTCTGCAGGAATCTCATTACCTGGCATGTACGACACCTGAATGATTCCTTTTCGGATACACTCTCTTGCACGATGTAACTTTATCTGCAAGTACTTGGTTCTTTGCTTGCAACTCTCTGAACTAAGCAAAGCCAAACAAGATCTGTTTTCTTGGTACACCTGTAAAGGACAAGTCACCTTGACTCCGATGTCCTTGAACAGTTGCATCAACCATTCACAGTCCATAAGTGAAAATGACAGTGCATTTAGTTCTGCCTCACAAGAACTTAAACTTACTGTCGTCTGCTTCTTGCACAGCCAGTCAAACAGACAATGGTTGTACATATAGCATACTCCAGAAGTGCTTGTACCATCTGTGGTGTCACTTCCAAAACTTGCATCAGCAAAAATTTCAAGACCTCCAGTCTTGTGACTGGTGAACCTCAACCTATAGTGCATAGTGCCTTTCAGATAGCGAGCTATGCGTTTCAAAGCTTTCAAATCCTGAACTGTTGGATTGTTAGAATGTCTGCTGAGCAGATTAGTAATATAATAATAATAATAATAATTTATTATTTGTACCCCGCCCATCTGGCCGGGTCTCCCCAGCCACTCTGGGCGGCTTCCAACAAATATAAAGATACATTAAAATATCACAGATTAAAAACCTCCCTGAACAGGGCTGCCTTCAGGTGTTTTCTAAAGGTCATGTGGTTGTTTATTGCTTTAACCTCTGATGGGAGGATGTTCCACAGGGCGGGTGCCACCACCAAGAAGGCCCTCTGCCTGGTTCCCTGTAGCTTCGCTTCTTGCAGCGAGGGAACTGCCAGAAGGCCCTCGGCGCTGGATCTCAGTGTCCGGGCTGAACGGTGGGGGTGGAGACGCTCCTTCAGGTATACAGGACCGAGGCCGTTTAGGGCTTTAAAGGTCAGCACCAACACTTTGAATTGTGCTTGGAAACGTACTGGGAGCCAATGTAGATCTCTCAGGACCGGTGTTATGTGGTCCCGGTGGCCACTCCCAGTCACCAGTCTAGCTCCCACATTCTGGATTAATTGCAGTTTCCGAGTCACCTTCAAAGGTAGCCCCACGTAGAGCACATTGCAGTAGTCCAAACGGGAGATAACTAGAGCATGCACCACTCTGACGAGACAGTCTGCAGGCAGGTAGGGTCTAAGCCTGCGCACCAGATGGAGCTGGTAGACAGCCGCCCTGGACACAGAGTTAACCTGCGCCTCCATGTACAGCTGTGAGTCCAAAATGACTCCCAGGCTGCGCACCTGGTCCTTCAGGGGCACAGTTACCCCATTCAGGACCAGGGAGTCCCCCACAGGATTCAACCTCAATCTGTTAGCCGCCATCCATCCTCCAACTGCCTCCAGGCACTCACACAGGACCTTCACCGCCTTCACTGGTTCTGATTTGAAAGAGAGAGGTCTTGAGCATCTGGCAATGAAATTTAGTTTGCCCAGAATGCATCTATACAGCGTTGTGTCAGAAAACGCCTCAGCTTTTTCATCTCTCTGAAAACCTGTCACCATCGGGGTGTCTACAGGATTCACATCAGTCAGCTTCAGTCGGTTCAACACATCGGTGATTTTCTGTGTTTGGTGAACCAGAAAATTACCTGTTTGGTCTTTCTCAATCTGCAGAGAAAGGTAGTTGGATACCTGACCAAGATCCTTCATTTCAAAGTGTTGTTTGAGTTGTGCTATGGTGTTTTGATATACCTGTTGATCTTTCCAAAACAATAAAAGATCGTCGACAAAACAAACACAATACAATTTGTGTTGCCCCTCCCCTTTCACAAACACACACTGATCTGCCTTTCCCTGGTGGAAACCAAGAGATAGCAATGTCTCTGTCAGTTTGGTGTTCCAACACCTCACACTCTGCTTCAAACCATAAAGTGATTTCTTTAGTCTACAGACCATCCCTTTCTGTACTTTCACTCCATCTGGTGGAAGCATGTACAGTTCTTCCTCAAGAATTCCATACAAAAATGCTGTATTCACGTCATGGTGAGAAACGTGAAGTTTTTCTTCTGCAGCAATTTTGAGCATGAGCCTTATACTTTCATATTTGACTGTGGGGGGGGAAAGGTCTCGTTATAATCTTGACCTGGTACTTGGGAAAAACCTCTGGCAACCAACCTGGCTTTATGCCTCACAATCTTCCCATTCTGATCAGTCTTTGCCTTAAAAACCCATTTACTCCCAATCAGTCGCATTCCTGGAACTGCTGGAACCAGTTCCCAGGTTTGATTCTTCTCCAAGGAGTTAAGCTCATCATCAATGGCTCTAAGCCATGGCACAGCGTTTTCAGAGGACAGTTCTTTCACCTCCTGAAAACTCGAAGGTTCCCATACCTTCTTCGAGCTACCAACTACAGCAGTAGCTGTACTGGCAAACTCATCTGCATACCTTTTGGGCTGTTTGCCTTTCGTGGCCCTTTCTGATCGGCATATCAGACGCAAGTCTTCAACGCTTACCTCCTCTTTATTGGGAGAAAAGTGACCAATGGTAAACAGTGGTTCATTCGATTCAGCATCAGACCCATCTGATGGTCTTGTTGAGGCTTTGACACTCTGGTAATCTGCTGTATCACTGTCACTGTCAGCAGCACCAGCACCTCTCACTGAATCAGAATCTGAACCCTGATCATCATCCTCAGTTTCCTCAGCTTCCTCAGCATCAGGATGACTCTGGAAAATCCCCACATTGTCCCCCCATTTTGCACAGTACTCCACACTCCTGGTGAATCGCACTGTCTTTGTGTCGGGCATGTAAACACTGTATGCACCTTTCTCATACCCCACAAATATCCCATGCACACCACGCTTTCCGAGCTTGCTGCTCTGTGGAGTGTGTACCCACATATCAGAACCAAAGATTCTCATGTGCTTGATGTAAGGCTTCTTGCCAAACATCCTCTCATAAGGGGTACAACCAATGGGTGTAGACAGTCTCCTATTGTACGAATATACAAAATGTGCTAGAGACTCTGCCCAATACGATTCCGAAAGATTTGCATCGTGCAACTGAGTCTTCATACCCTGTTGCAACGTCTGGTTAGCTCTTTCGCAAAGTCCATTCTCCCAAGGAGATCTTGGACACGCGAGATCATGTTGGATTCCACTCTCAGCCAGAAAAGCCTCAAACTGCTGAGAAGTGAATTCTCCTCCTCGGTCTGTGAACAGACATTGAAGTTGCTTTCCATGGGCATTTTTCAACAATGCATAAAATTCCTTAAACTTGGAAAATGCTTCTGACTTTTGCTTGAGCAAGTACACATGAATGTATCTCGAATACGCATCAATCAACACCATAAAATACTTTGCTCCACCAAGAGAGGGCGCCAGTGGACCAACTAGGTCTGCATGAACAATCTGGTAGGGTTTTGTAGCCTGCCTGCCAGGTACCTTGCCCTTAGGAGCGACCCTCACTTTGTGCTCTGCACACGATTTGCACTTCATATAGTATTTACAGGGCTTAATGGTTAGACCCTCAACTACACATGGCATTTTGGTTAGCGTCTGCCAGGACATGTGACCAAATCTCCTGTGGTGAGTATGTATACAATCAGCATGGAGAACTTTGTTCGCACTCGCCACACAACAAGAATCATCATTCTGCACATTCACATCACCATACACAATTTGAAACAAACTGTTCACATAATCAGCATGTAAAAGTTCTTCATCGTCCTTGCTGATGACGCAGAGGCCCTTCCTGAAGAGAACATCAAAGTTTTTCTCTGTGAGCTGGGGAACACTCAGTAGGTTCTCAGCTGACTCAGGAACATAAAGTACTTTGGTGATTGTAGACTCCAAACTCTGAAGTTCCACCTGGCCTTCTCCAGCAATCCGGATCGAAGTCCCATCGGCTTGACATATCCGACCATCCTGTGGCTTGCAGGAAACAAATAGATGCCGATCTTTGCAGATGTGACGTGTTGCCGCTGAATCCATGATAAATCTGCCTTCGCTCTTTGCAGAATCTTGCCGTGCCACAAAAACCTTGTTTTGCACATTGCACGATCTCCGGGTCCCCATCTTCTTGCCATCTGCAGACTTTGGCTTTTGCCTGCTTTTGGCCTTTGTGCAGTTGCGTTGGAGGTGGCCTTGCATCCCACAGTTCCAGCATCTCACTGCAGAATAGGCCTTAGCTCCCCCTGGTGGCTGTTGCGATGCAGAAGACGACGTGGGTGCTTGCTCCCCCTCACGTGGACAATCAGGAGCAGCCGTGTTCCGTCGATCGTACTCATTTTGGAGAACAGCAGACACCTTTGCAGCAGTCAGCTCTTGCGCAGGAAGAGTTGCCAACTGACTAGCTATTGCACTGTAGCTGTCATCTAGCGAGTCCAGTAATAAAACCGAGAATAGATCCTCCGGGACCATGAAACCTCTGTGAATTAACTCCTGTCTGAGCCTCAACAGCTCCAAGACGTGAGCTCTAACATCACCTCCCGGTTCAAGCTTCTTTGTGTGGAGCTTTCTAAAGTAAAGAAGCACAGAGCCAGCCTCTTGCCTCATATGAGCAGTTTTCAAAGCCTCCCACATTTGACTAGCAGAATCTTTGCCGCTGATCATTATCAGCTCCTCCGGGGATACAGACAAAACAATCAACCCCATTGCCTTTGAATCTGCAGCTGTCCATGCATTAGTAACAGGAGTAGGAGCAGGATCTTTTATAACGTTCCAAACTGCGTGTCTTCTTAACTGGGCTTCGCCATATACTGCCCAAGTCTGATAATTTTGTCCATTTAAACGCGGACACTGGCTTTCTACCATCCTATCAGACAAATCCATTTTTTCTTTCTCTCTTTACAGCAGCCAATTTTCCAGCTTCACTGTCGCAGCAGATTTACGAGCTGCCTTTCTCCGGCCTTAATTAGACTTGGCACAGACTTCAAAAGTCTTCTAGCCTCCGGCCGAGATTTATTGCTTGTTGCGCTTTGCCACGTACCTCTGTTCAGTGCCGTTTATCATCTGGGCCATAACCCAGTTGTTGTGATAATCCAGGGAAACATAAACGATGGACATGCCCCCATCTGGCCCATACACCCCCGGCCGATCTGCCAGGCGACTTTCAAACCCCTGGAAACACCAGCAGAAACCAGAGATCTAGCTTCAGGAAGCTAAGCACTCTTCCCTTTCATGCAGCAGCAGAAGATGCACTTCAGAGACTGACATAAAGCGATATTTACAAGCATTTATTCTTAGAACATGAGGACAAAAGAAAGCACACCTCCATGTTCAGAAAAAAAAGAGAAAGTGGGAACAGACTGAAGACAGGAAGTTCCCAGCAGCACACTGGAACATTATACAGACATGTGATAAGTTTCCATCTCAAGAAATGGGTGCAGCTGTGTCAGGCTTCAGGGAATCGGCTCCCCCCACCCACCCACCCTTTGGCAGTAGATAAGCAGAACAAAGAGAAAGGAGTCTCTTAGCAGTTAGAAACTTTAATGGTCACAAGGAGAGAACAAAGAATCCATTGCTAGGAATGAAAATGTTCCCAATTAAGGGTTCTACCCACTTCCTCCCTAGTCACCCACATCACTACCGCGTCTTGCAACCTAATCTTCCAACCACTGTGCTTTCTGTGCTGCCACCTTATCTGCTCTTCTTGACCTTGGGCTGATTGGATGAACATTTTCAAGTGGCAGTGAGTCAAGTGACAGAGAAGCAACATTAATCGGAGGATGGGCCGGCTGACGCTCCGTCTGTCAGAGGATGGGCCGGAGCATGTGCACACGCGTGCTCTTCTGTGTCGGAGGAGCGCCTGTGCCCGTGCGCACACGCTATTTCTGGTGCACATCCGGGTCAGTCACCATGCCGCGCCAGTAAGAGCGGGCGGTGGGGGTGGCGGTGGGGCACAGAGGTTGCCATGGGCCAGTTAGACAAGCCTCATGGGCCGCTACCGGCCATGGGCCTTAGGTTGCTGACCCCTGTCCTAGCTGTTCCCCATCCAGTATTTCCCAGGTTCTGCCTTCTGAACTATGTCCCTCTGCAAACCACTGTTCAAAATCTATACTGTCCTCCTGCTCCTGGGAAGATTCAGGAGCAGGGTCAGGAGCAGGGCGAGGGCCGCCCCCCCCCCACTATTCCTCCTCAGTGCAACCCTCCTCAGCACAGTCCCTGACAAGCTGGTGCACTAGATTTAACTGTGCAAATGCACTTCAGGCCACGCCAGACACCTGGGCATCTAGGCACAAGGCTGAGTCCAGGAAGTTTCCTATCTATATGCAGATGACACCCAGATCTTTCTCTCTGTTCCATCTGAATAAGGGGAAGCAGTTGAGATGTTAGACTAGTGCTTGAAGATTATGATGGGCTGGATGCGGGCCAATAAGCTGAATCTGAATCCTGGAAAGATATGTGATTAAAAAAGAGTTTGATTAAAATTAAGGATGTATTGTGTTGTTAGAATGTATGGGAATATAATTTAAAATAATGATTATGGAGTTGTGTACATTCAACTTTAAAATAATTAATATAAACACTAGGAATTAACGGGAAGTCAAAAGGAAAAATTTTATTTTATTTTTATTTTTTATTTTTCTGGTGGGGGGAGAATATGTTTTAGGCTTTTGTTCTAGGGTGATATAAATAAATAAATTATCTTGATAGCTGGGTATCAACATGATTTATTGTGCAAGAATACTATTTACAAAATAATATACAACAAGAATGTGATAACAAAAAAAAATAAGAGCTGTTCAGTTTGGTTTAAAAAAAAGAAAAGAAAAAAAGATATGTGTCCCAGATCTCAGGTCCAGGATGTGGGGAGGTACCGTGGTAGGCTAGCTATGAGCCCTTTTGGACGGTGATGACTTGGCCACTATGCTCCATGCTCTGATAGCTTCCAGAATGGATCATTGCAATGCACTGTATGTGGGACTGCCTTTGAAGACGACAACTCAGAAATTTCTGGGACATGATTTTCCTTTTCCTTTAGATTTACCATGATCGTAGAACGTTCGTTTGTACCTTTATAAGCAGTATATTTGTTTGAATAATGAGAAGGAAATACAGAAGGGTGCATGGCACCTAGGGATGGGGAAGAATTTCTGTTTTTTTTTTGCATTTTCATGAGAAACTACCCAAATTTCACTATTCAAAACAAAGCAAAACTTTTGGAAGCAGAACGTCCGACGGGGCTTCTGCAGCCAATCAGAAGCCACTGTTTGGAAGTCGAATGTTTCGGAAGTGCAACGGACTTCCAGAATGAATTCTGTTCGACTTCCGAGGTACGGCTGTACTTCAATTGGCTTTAGGCTTTTAACTCATTTTCTGTGACTAGCTGCCCCTTTTCCTCTGCTACAAGCTTTATTTCGCTATCCGCCCACCCCAACTGATCAATCACCTTTTCAGTCAATAAATAAAGGAAAAGGATGAGTGAAATAATCCACCACTTTGGAGGGACTACTATAGTTTAGGTTATTGAGGTTGTGGTTACTGAAGCACTATTGGCTAAAGCCACTGGGTTTCTGCAGTTGCAGAGTACATAACGTTTTTCTACATTGGAAATGGTGGGCCAGTCATAATCATTAAATTATGTGTCCATCTTCCCTTCCGCAGCTGATTCCACTTGCAAAGTGTGCCCTGTACAATGGCAGCTCCACAGGGACAAGTGCTACTGGCAATCGGAAGATACTAAAACCTGGGATGAGAGCAAACATAACGGTTCAACAAGGGATTCTCAGCTGCTGGTCATCCAAGACAAGGAGGAGATGGTCAGGGAACAATTATATATTTCATGCAATGCATTCCCATGCAGGTTAATTCTGAAGGAAGCCTGAGTCCAATTGCGTTTAATTCTAACTTAGTAACTCTACAATGGTATCATGCTTTGTGACTTGAGAAGCTGGTGGAGTGCAGGGCCTTGTTTAGTGCTTCATCCCATTCCCACCCATGGCCAGTTCATCAGTGTCTACATAGGGCCTTGGGGAGCTTGACTAGTGAGAACCAAAGCAGTAAGTTGCAAGCAAATCCCTCTATCTGTAGCCCAACTCCTCTTTTTATTTAGAAAGTCTTTTTAGGAGGGTAAGGTTGATAGTGGAGTTTAATATAAACTTTATTTTGATGCCATCAATTTGAAAATAAATTGTGGAGGACTCCCTGGTCCTGAATGGGGTAACTGTGCCCCTGAAGGACCAGGTGCGCAGCCTGGGAGTCATTTTGGACTCACAGCTGTCCATGGAGGCGCAGGTTAACTCTGTGTCCAGGGCGGCTGTCTACCAGCTCCATCTGGTACGCAGGCTGACACCCTACCTGCCCGCGGACTGTCTCGCCAGAGTGGTGCATGCTCTAGTTATCTCCCGCTTGGACTACTGCAATGCGCTCTACGTGGGGCTACCTTTGAAGGTGACCTGGAAACTGCAATTAATCCAGAATGCGGCAGCTATATAATAATAATAATAATAATTTATTATTTGTACCCCGCCCATCTGGCCGGGTCCCCCCAGCCACTCTGGGCGGCTTCCAACAAACACTAAAATACATTAAAATATCACACATTAAAAACTTCCCTAAACAGGGCTGCCTTCAGGTGTTTTCTAAATGTCAGGTAGTTATTTATCTCTTTGACATGGGATGGGAGGGTGTTCCACAGGGCGGGCGCCACTACCGAGAAGGCCCTCTGTCTGGTTCCCTGTAGCTTTGCTTCTCGCAGTAAGGGAACCACCAGAAGGCCCTCGGCGCTAGATCTCAGTGTCCGGGCTGAACGTTGGGGGTGGAGACGCTCCTTCAGGTAGACAGGACCGAGGCCGTTTAGGGCTTTAAAGGTCAGCACCAACACTTTGAATTGTGCTCGGAAATGTACTGGGAGCCAATGTAGATCTCTCAGGACCGGTGTTATGTGGTCATGGCGGCCACTCCCAGTCACCAGTCTAGCTGCCGCATTCTGGATTAATTGCAGTTTATCAGATTAATTGCAGTTTATCAGATTATTTGGGTGTGCAATTGGGGCATTGGTTTCTGCACCTGTTCCAATTAGGTTGCCAGCATTATCATGCAGAGAGAGGGACTGGTGTAAGAGATGCTGCCAAATTCCGTTTAATTTGCACTGAATGTTTTGGTGTTAAGATTTAGTAAGAAAAGAAAATGTTTGTATAATAGGATTGCCATATGTCTGGTTTTTCACAGACATGTCCTCTTTTGGGGGGACCAGCATTCATCAGGGGGGATTTTTTTTCCTTTTAGATAAAATGTCTGGGTTTGAGGTTTTTCTTTTTCTGGTTTCTTTTTTATTTGGTGGGGCACAGCACATGCTTGTGAGCTGCCCTGAGACCTGCGGGTATAGGGTGGTATATAAATTTAATAAATAATAATAATGACTTTCTTCATGCGATCCAGTTTGATACTATTCATGCATGTTTGAAGGATTCAAATGCACACAGCCAGCTTATGACACATTTTGGGGACACCACTGATTTCTATTAAGTGTGTGGGGAGGGAGGGGGAATAGTTGTAACCGTCTTCAGCCCTGACCTTCAGCTCTACCCTTTCCTTCCACAGATTTCCAGAACCAAAGTATGCTGAAGGGAACTATTGTGGCAAGATAAAGTCTGAATTTGTTGCTGAAGCCTGCAGTATTGAACTTAGATGGATTTGCCAGAAAGACTCTCTTTTACTGTAATATTTTAGTTTGGTAAAAATAATAATTATGTGGGATTTTGTTATTTGCCAGGAACACAAAAATCTAAAATATATTGAATACCAAGAAGATTATGTTTTCAGCAAAATACCTTTTGGTGAAATCCAGAGATAACAAGGGAATTTGAAGTAGATATATTTTGGCTACTTAAAGATTGGTTTGAAGTGACAGTTGAGGATCAGTTGTAGAATTTGACAGCACATTTTCACTTTTAACATTTATCATCATACATAAATCGTAATCATTTTACAAATAGGAAAAAGTGAAAATGAGTAAAAAAAAATTAAAAAAAGAATTTGACAACACAAAACAGCAAAGCTGGGCAATAGTTACAATACAAACAACACACACTGCACAACACCACCCCTTTCATTAAAAGCAGTCCATTCCTCAAAACCTGTTTGAACAAAATTTCTCCCAGACTAACAAGCTTTCAAACTACTGAATTATCAAGACTGCTTGGACAAAGTCCTTGATTATATAAAACCTCCTCTTATATATTATTTCTTTTAATGAGATGTAGCCATGTCAACTAAAGTGAAATGAGAGACAGCATCACTATTGGTGGGGTCATGGAAAATGGTGGTGGAGGACATTAATCCTAATTCACTGAAAGACATCCTGGCTCAAGTACAAGTTCTGAAGCCGATCCAAAGACTTGGCAGAGCTTAAAAATGATCTGAAGCAGATGCAAGATAGAATGGTTCATTACGGGGATCGTTTGAATGTTCATGAGACCATCGTGCAAGCTATGCAGCCCCTACGTTGTGGAACTCCTTCCCCAAGGAGGTGCATCTGGCACCATTCTATGGCTTCTGTTAATGCTCTTCTTTACACTGACATTTGAGATGAGGTTATTAAAAGATGTATGGAAAGATGCAGGTATTGCCATTGGACAGGTGGTATTTTTCTCTTAGAGGATCGTATTTGTACAATTCACAGTCCTCATCTATCAAGGTCAATACATGTGCTCCCATCCAATTTTTCCATCTTACCATCTTTCCTCCCTATTTTTAGAGTAGGATTTCCCCACAGAGTAAGCTTTGCATGTGAAAATGGATCGGATTTGTTTTTATTAGCTAAAATAATCCATACTTTCCTAACTGACTTAATTATTTCAAGAGTCATCTGAAATTTCAAATATTTTGATTCTAATGCTGTCCAACCAACTAAAGGTGCTATAAATGTATATTCTAAGGTTGCCCGTGTCTGGAGGTTAAGACCATCAGCAGGTCTCCAATATGTAATTCTTGATAATAACTAGGCATGATGGCTCAGTTCCAGATTCATAATCCCAAATCCACCTTCTTTCATTTGCAGGACCAGTGCTAGGGATTTTGGCGCCCTAGGCGAGGGGGCGGGCCACGTGACGTCATTGCGCATGACGTACGGTGCCCCTCCCCCTGCCCGCCGGGCGCCCCGTGCCGCCGCGATTTTCACCGCTGGTTGGGGCGGCACCAGGCGGCGGGGGGGGGGCGAGGGGCAGGCTGACCAGCGCCCCTCCATTTTGGCGCTCCCGCCGCAGCGGTTTTCACCCCAACTTGCTCGCTCCGCCACTGGTTGGGGCGGCGGCGGCGGGCGGGGGGCAGGCTGGCCAGCGCCCCCTCCATTTTGGCGCTCTAGGCAACTGCCTAGTTCGCCTAAATGGACGCGCCGGCCCTGTTCATTTGTAATTTGTAATGTAATTTGTAATGTAATTCGTTGATGGAATCTTTTAAGGAGTTGGAGATGGCGTTTGTAAGTGGTCCATGTTTCACAAGCATACAGTAAGGTTGGTAGTACAAGAGCTTTGTAAACAAGCATTTTGGATTCTCTGCGAATGTCCCGGTCCTCAAACACTCTGCACTTCAATCAGGAGAAAGCCACACTCACAGAGCTCAGGTGATGCTGGATTTCAGCCCTTGTGGAAAGATAACTTACACAATTACAAACATAACAAAAGTCATAAACAATAAATAAAATACATCAAAAAGTACACAACCAAATGGGAACAATTTCAACATAAATCATAAGATCCAAAACCAAAGATACAACAATAGCAGCAATAACCGCAACAACCTCTCCCAATCCCCTGTAAACAATACTCCAGCCCAAGAATCTGTTCAACAGCCTCAGCTTTTGTAGTTGGAGTCAGTCAGCACTCCACTCTCCCAGGCCAGGTGGGAAAAGGCCAGCAAGGCAGGGTGCAGGTCTCCTAGGGGTCACAGCCAAGATGGTCTCATTTAAAATTACAGATAAAATTAAAACAATTTAAAAGAGGAGCCCTCTGCTGAGTAGCCGCAGTCCTTGTGAAGCCTGTCAGGCCCTGCCCTAGGCCAGGTGGAGAGAGGGCCAGGGCAGGTCCCTTCAGGCCCTCAGCAGGCAGTCCTCTTGGGTAACAGCAACAGTGCTTTTGAGCTCCAAAGACAAAAATATGACCAAGGTATAAAAGCTGGAAGTTCTCTCAGGACATAAATAAATCTGGGAGTAATGTTCATTTTGAGAGCATGCACCTTTCCCCAAAGGGTAAGGTTTAATGGTTCCCACCTGTCAATATCTAGTAAAGCCCCTTTTATTACTGGTATTTCATTTATGTTTACTGTTACTAACTGAGTTATATCTCTTGGTATTAACATACCTAGATATTGAATAGATTTGGTACAAATCTGGAATTGGTATTGCTTAAATGAATGAGTAATTGGATTTTCACATATTGGCATCAATTCCAATTTGGACCAATTAATTGAGTATCCTGATATTTTACCCAAATCATCTGTTGCTTTCATCAAATTAGGAATACTAGATTGAGGCTTTGAAATAAGCATAAGTATTTCATCTGCAAATAAAACCAATTTATATTCAAATGGCCAAGCAGTGCCAACCACCCCCAACTTGGACAGCCGCTCCAGAAGGACACCATGGTCAATTGTATCCTTCTGGATACCACTGAGAGGTCAAGGAGAATCAACGTTTCCTCTGTCTCTCTCCCAACATTGCCCAGGAAACCACAAATGTGCACGAAACTCAAAATCTGGACCACCCAACGAAATCAAGTAAGGTTTTTCCTCCACCAACACCCACAGATTCAATAGCTAGGGTGGATAGCCCAACCTCTCTCTTCTGTTGTAGAAGCTATAGGGTTATGCATCCCTCATGGAGTGTGATCTTCAGGAGTTAGAAGCCTGTCCCGTTTCTCATTAACCAACTGGTTTGCTGCAGATCCAGGGTTCTTCGGTTGCTCTGCTCGCGCTAGCGACACCTTGATGATTTAAGAAAGCACAGGTTCCTCCTCCCCGAATTTCAAACCTAAAAAGCAACAGAACGTAGAAACAGTATCCCTGAGTACAAGTAGAAGATCATGCAACAGAAAAGAGACCCCCAATGTATGCGCAGGAAGCCTTGGGAGCAAATTTTCACCTGGAGAAAACGGCAGAAGGCAGCTTCATTCATATTAATTTAATACATTGAATGCCTGCTTCAAAGACTATGTAATCTTGGCTCAGGGCCCCAGGAAATAGTATAAAAGCCCCTGACTTCAGAAGAAGAGTGGCGATCTTGGCATGAGCAGTTCTGGAACATGAAGATGGGCTTTGAGCCTAAATTAAGAACCGTCTGCCAGCCTGAAGAATATATATTTTTAAAGACATTTTTTTCAAAAGCAATATTTGCATACATACACACAAACACACACACACTCAGGCTGGAAGACTCTGGTAATTATGTCTCTGTCCTCCCTCCTTAATAAATTCACAAATTATAAAACATCAATATATATATTTTAAATATTTTTTTCCAAAAGCAAAACATTCTGCATAGCCCGGACATTTAAATGGCTGGTTCTGCCGAATTTCCAGTTTCTGGACTTTGGCATTTGTTTCTTGACACACAACAGGGGGAAAAAGATCTCACCAGTTATTGAAAATGGTGCCATTGATCCATTTCCAAGGCTCCTGGTCATCCATCCTTTGGAGACCAATCCAGTGGTCAGCAGAACCTTTGTACCGTCTCAAGAATCTCTTAATAAAGAAAAGAAGTGTGAATACATTTTCGACCCTCATCCAAGTGGAGAATCAACTCCATTTGGGGCTGCAGACTGTGCTCTGTGTCTTTCCACTCACCATCTCTTCTTGGGAGTCAATCACTACCAAAGAGGCTTTGAAAGAGGCACAGTAATTCTGGCTATAAGTCCAATTTCCTTCACTCTCTGAAAAATAATAGCAATTCCTTTGGTAGCCAATCCAGCCATCCGGACAGCACTCAGTTGGAGTGGAAGGAGAAGGTAGGGTGGGTGGCAATACTTCACTTCTCCCTAGAATGGTATCAGAAAGTGAGATGTAACACTATCCATATCTTAAAATAGTCCCACCAAAAATAAATGCCAGGCAACGTACTCCACTCATCATCATCATCTTATTCATATGCTGCCTTTCCACAAAAACAATCCCGCTTAAAGCAGCTCACAACAAAGAAAACAGAAATACATTTCAAAATCAGGCATTTCATAGCTATATAGCAAAACATCAGTACTGCAAATATAGCACACAAAAACATTGCCTGCAGAACTCAGCATATCCAGGTTGACAATCTTTCAGGGCCACTGCTAGTCAGATCACAAGTCGGTTGGGGCTGATGAGACTTGGAACCCAACAACATCTAGAGGACACCACATTGGTTGCCTGGGAAGACAGTACTCAGCAAGAGGGACCAAAAGTTATAGAACACATGATCCACATGCATGCTATTTCAGGTTCCACCTCCAGCATCTCCAGGTAGAGATCCCTGTTGGGAACCCTGGACAGCCACTGCCAGGCAGTGTAGACTCAGCAGGAGCCAAGGTGATGTTCAGGTGGTGGGAGTTGTAGACCAACAGTGTCTAGAGGGCACCCAATGGGCTACTCCCAGACACAACGCTGGCCAAATGGACGAAAAGTCTGACTCGGGGTAAGGGTGCTTCCTCTGCATGAGGAACAGATTGGGTAAATTAGGGAAGGAGGGAGTGCAGCAAACCTAGGGCCCATCTCTGTCCACAAACCCAGGAGGCTGCAGAACATGGAGCAGCTTCTCCCATGACTGCCACACATCCAAAGCCAGTCAGGTCCCTACACCTGATTCCTCATAAGAAACCTCAATTGACCAGGGTCCAGTTGACTTTCCCTGAGAGGAGCATTTGATTAGAATTGTGTCCTGCCATGACAGAAAACATTTACATGAAAGCATGAGGAAACTCAGGAAAAACTTAAGGACCTTTCAAATTCTTAAATAAGATGATGTGTGGACAACATCATTGTGCAATTGTGCAATTTAGTCACTAGGCGGCACTGTAGCTGATCTTGTTTAGATATTATTTTGTAATGGCTTCAGCTTCACAAATAAATAATATTCATGTTCTTTCTGGTTTACAGGAGATAATAAATTTATTGTCTAGCTTCCTTACATTCTTAAGCCTTCTTATCTGGAAATAAGTGGAATGGTTTTCAATTCTGTACAAGCACACATGGTTTGTTTGTTGATATCCTGCACTGCCTAGACAAGGGATGGGATGTCGTTGGATTCCAATTCCCACCAGCCCTTCCCAGCATAATAGTGAGGATTGATGGAAGTTGTAGTTCAACTACATCAGAAGGGCCACAGTTTTTCCACCCTTGTTTTATGCACTCACAAATGGACACATCTGTAGAAGCCTTTTCATCTGGTGCTGGAATTTTTTTAAAACAAGCCGCTTACACAAAACCCTCCAGATGTTGTTGGACTACAACTCCCATCATCCCTGACCATTGGCCATACTGGCTGGGACTACTGGGATGTACAATCCAAAATGGCAGGGTGGAGTCAGTCTATTGACAAGGGATATTCTGCTGCTTACTGTGGTGGTTCAGTGAGGCTGCATGGTTGGGGCAGTGTGGCTGCTGGTGGAGCATGTCTGGCACTCGCATCACTGGAAATTTAACCGTCTGTGTGTGCATATTGGTCTATTATTACAGTACACGAAAGCTACCTTGACAGAATGTGGGCCTCCAGCCGCAACTGCTTCCAGGTTATGTCAACTGAATACCAATAAAGCTATTCTAGCTGCTGAGGAGAGCAGGTGGCCTGTAGATGACCTGGCAGAAGTTGCAGCAAGATGGCTCTTCACTTACCTAATAAAGTAGTGCTGACGACGACGACGATGAGAACGATCAGAATGACATTAAGCACCATGATCATCATCACATTAAAAGTGCGTTTCTCCTTTCCATTATTGTTCAAACCTGCAGAGGGAAATACAGTGTTAATATTTCCTTGGTTTCAGCAAGATGCCTGACAAGTCCTTCTAGAAACTCCAAAGTATCTGAGGGGCTCCAAGTCTACCAAGGCTTGGGTAGTCCACTCACATTGAAGGTGTGAGTTCAAGGTTGCATCACACCAAGATGTCCTACCACTCAACAGTCCTGATTTATGTGGGACATCCTAGAATTACAGAAGCCAATCATGGCTTCTGATTAGGTCCAAGAATGTCCCATTTTTTTGGTCCTGTGCTCTGATGCAGGTCAGCTGGGGACCAAAAAAGAAATGTCCTGATTTTGTTCAGCGGGATGTTGGAAGGGTATGAGATGAACCAACTTCACCTCTGGCATCATAAAGCTTGCTGCCTCCCACCTCAAAATCAGCCAACTGGTAGGCCTCTGCGCATGGCTGGTGAGTCACCAGTTATTTATTTATTTTTAAAGTATTTACATGCCACCATCTCCTAAACCAGGCACGTCCAACATCTACTGGTAGATCACTGGACGTCTCTGGTAGATCACTGGCATCCCCCAAAGAAGCTCAACAAATTTGGCTCCCCTAAAAAAAACTCATAATTCTAGCCCTGCTTTCCTCCTCCCTAAAAAAAGCTCAGCAACTTTGACCTGAACCCCCCAAAAGGGGGTAGATCACTGCCAGTTTTTAACTCTGTAAGTAGATCGCAGTGTCTTGGGAGTTGGCCACCCCTGTCCTAAACTATCAAGGTGCTTCAGAATAATATTTATACAATAAAACAAAAATCAATAGTAGAAATTATTTTATATATATCTATGAAGTGAAAATGCCTGGTGTATCTCTGCTGGAAGAGCCTTAGAACTGGTGGCACTAAATGCCCAACTTCTAGCTGAGGTCACTTGGGCTTCTGAGACATGGAGACAACCAGATGTGCTCCTGTGGATGATCTTAGTGATGAAGCTGGGGTATAAGGGCTCAGGTGGCCCTTAAGGTATCCTGGACCAAAGTTCTTCCGGGCTTTGTATATGTAGACCTTGAACCTGGCTTAGCAATGTATGTGCATCCTCTGCAAACATTTTAGCAGAGGTGCCACGTACTGTCAACCATCTGCCTCCATCAGAGGTCTAGGCATTCTGCAAAATCTGGAGCTTCACAGCTAGGCTGAAGGGCAGCCCCACATAGAGCCAATGTACGTACACATGTGCAAGGAGGGAAATTTAACTGTTTGTATACCCCAGCTGAGTACTTGCTCTTTTAGTGGGATCCCATTCAGAACAGGTAAGTGGCCTATCTCCTGGCCTTGCAGCTGTTGTAACATCTGTCCTGCTAAGATGGACATCCAAAAGTTATGCTTGTCAGTGTAAATAGCCTAATAGTAGCAGCCTTGTTAAATCCACTCGCAGCATGGAAGAGACAGAAGGGGATCTGTGTCCAATTAGAAACAGAATAGGATATTTTGTTCACGCATCTCAGGCTAGTGCAGCAACCTCAAGCGAATAACCTGAAACTATTTTAATCTGGACTGTAAAAAAACCATTATGGGAATACAGTTTGAGTTCTTGCACATTTCTGTATAACATAGAATTGGTTCCTACACATGACGGGTAGATCCATTAATGTGTAAAACAAAATGAATTCGTTTAAAAATGAATTGTTCAAAACAACATCTATTGTACAAGAATAAGCTTTATTCATTCAATAAAGGATAGTGAATTTTCAAGTTTACCTCAACCAAACAACAACAACAACAACATCAACATTAAAATGCCACTGTGCAGTGCTAGTAAATGCTGTGGACCATGTACCTTGTTTGTTTTCAAAATCTTATTCCTTACCTTCCCCCCCCCCAGAAAAAAAAGTAAAATAAAGATACCTTGTTATACAAAATTTTGCCTTATAGTTCCTCAGTTCTGACTTCCTGTCAGTTCCCTCTGCATATATTTTCCTTGATAATGAATGTACTCAACAACAACAAAAACCCTTCGTATAAATATTCTCAAATACATTCTTATAACAATATACTTCCTTAATTTGTTTCTGACTCGTTATCCTTCCACTATCACTTGAATGCTGGCATGGAGATATACCTGTTATCATATTTTTGAACATATCTCCTATATGTATCCCATTTTTCCGCAAACTTTTGCTTTGAATTTCCTCTAAGGTTGTTTGTCAGTAGGGCCATCTCAGCATAATCTTGCAATTTATTTTGCCAATCTGTAATTTTTGGAACGTCCTGGTCTTTCCAGCTTTTTGCCACTAGGATTCGAGCCACCGCTATTGCGTACAGAAATACTTCTCTTAATTGTTTTGGTATTTCTTTATCTACCATACTTAATAGAAATGCTTCTGGTCTTTTTTTAATGTTATCCCCATCATTTTTTTCAATTCGCCATATATCCCCCCCCCCCCAAATTTCTTAATCTTTCTGCATGTCCACCACATGTGGATCATGTCGCCATTATTCCCCCCACATCTCCAGCAAACATTCGCTACATTCTTATACATTTTTGATAATCTGGAAGGAGTGAGGTACCACCTATGGGCCATCTTCAACATGTTTTCTCTTATATTATAATTTGCTGTGAACTTCAAATTCATCCTCCATAAATTTCCTCATTCTTTAAACATGATTGGATCGCTTTCTCAATCCGGCCTGCAGGCGGTCCGGTAATCAGCATGTTTTTACATGAGTAGAATGTGTCATTTTATTTAAAATGCATCTCTGGGTTACTTGTGGGGCATAGGAATTCATTCATTCCCAACCCCCAATATAGTCCGCCCCCCCCCCACAAGGTCTGAGGGACAGTGGACCGGCCCTCTACTGGAAAAGTTTGCCGACCCCTGGAGTAGTTCCTTTGGAAGACATATACGCACACTCATCTGCGGAAGTGGCACTGCTGCAGGTGCCACATAAGGCCCATAATAGTCATTCGGCATTTGTAAGAACTCACTCTTTTAGTGTAGTAGCACTTTGGAACTCCCCGCCTGTTGATATCAGGAAGGTGCCGTCACTGCACTCTTTTCCGCACCAGCTAAAAATACTTTTGTTTACACAAGTCTTCCCGGATGTTTAGAAAGCGGGTGTGAGTCTTAATCTGCTGTTAGCCTGTTGCTATTTTAACTTTTCCAAAGTCTTAACTTATTGCTGCTCCCCCCCCTTATTGATGGCTTTATTGTTTTATATTCTTTCCGTAAACCGCTTTGAGGTGTTTTACAATCAAGCGGTTTCCATAAGTAAATATATAAATATCATGAAAACAACGGGGGGATTCGATCCGCCGACCTTCTGATCGGCAAGCCCAAGGCTCAGAGACAAACTCATGCCTTTCTCATCAGAACTCACTTACCATATAGAGAACGGCTCAGTTTCGGAGAGATGATGCCTCTTGCTTTTTCGGTGCTTCCAGTACTTATGGTTTCAAAACTTCTCCCATTGTCTGCTGCAGTTGGATTAATAGGGAGCTTTTGCTCTGTCTTTTCAGTTTCAGGGAAACACATCTTTTCTTTCTCCCAGGAGGATCCACAGACCTCACAGTAAATGCTACTCAGCTCTAGTTACACTGAGTTCTGCAGTTTCTTGAGATATGTTCAAAGCTGATCACTGGATTGCAGATTCAAACACAGTTTGGCTAGGTGATGTGGTGAGAAAACACCCTTTTAAAATACCACTTAATCGTATACTTTAATTGGATACTTTGTCCAGCCAAGCTGTACGTAATATGTTTTCCACTTCCCTGTGTTGTGTTTGTGACTCCTTTTATTCCCAGTGAAAGGAAAGCCTCTTCAGAGTCTGAAGCATCAATTCTGTGCTTTTGCCAGAAAAAAATTCACCACCACATCAGTTTTCGCCATAACATCAATTTCCCGAGATTTCTCTGTGGAGAGAAAATTACAGAGCAGAGAAATAAATTATTTCTTCTTGAAGTCTTTAAAAGGTGCAGTTTTGCTTCCTTACTAAGTATAGCCCCCCACCAAAAAAAACCCTGAAGGTGGTCTTACATATACTAATTTACAGAGCTGGAAAATTTATATATGAAATATTGCTTCTTTTTAGTCTAAATGATTATACAGTCATACCTTGGATCCTGAATGCTCTGGTACTCAGAGGTTTGGATCCCTAATGCCACAAACCCGGAAGTGAGTGTTCCGCTTTGCAGATGTTCTTTGGAACCCAAACATCTGAAGGGGCTTCCGCGGCTTCCGATTGGCTGCAGGAGCTTCCTGCAGCCAATCAGAAGCCGTGCTTTGGTTTCCAAATGTTTTGGAAGTTGAATGATGTTATGTACTGAGTTGAATAGGATCCAAAATGCAGCAGTCTGATTGGTCCTAGAACAATAGGATTCAGAATGCAGCAGTCTGATTGGTCCGCAGGAGCCACCCAATCCAGCTACAGGTGGAAGTGAATCCGCAACCTGATTGGCCTACAGGTGTATCCTGGAATTAGCTGATCACGTGGGGCCCATTGTGTAAATAATATAAAGCAGACGTTCTGGGGGAACATTCATTCATCGCTACTATGAGCTGAATAAAGAGCATGAAATCCACACTCGACTCCGAGTATATTTCAAATGGACTTCCGGAACGGATTCCGATCGACTTCCAAGGTACGACTGTAGTAATGTTTCTACATCTACCTGACAAAACAAAGGTACTGAGAAAAAGTGAAAGGGAGGAGCCCTTGAGATATTTGAAGATGGCTATCGTATTCTCCCCTCAGTCTCCTCTTTCCCAGGCTAACTATGCCCAGCTCCTCCAACCGTTCCTCATAAAGCCTGTTTTCCATGCCTTATGAGGAAAGGTCGCTCTCCCCTAGAAACGTTCCAGCTTGTCAACATCCTCCTTAAATGGTGGTGCCCAAAAATGGACACAGTACTCCAGGTGAGGTCTGACCCACTGTAATAAAGGTATCTGGCACAAAAAGAAACTCTGAATGGATCTGCCTAAAATTTGGCAGGCTTAATCCAGAGAGGCTCATATTTCTGCAAATTTCTTCCACTTTTCTCTGATGTCTGAACAACAGTATAGCCATTTTTAGATTCCCCATTATATTGAATAAAGGGGTGAGAATTTCGGGTTGTATTCCTAGCAGTGCTGGGAGAATGTTCTGTCAGCAGAGCCATAGCTAGGTGATTTTGCGCCCCTGGCAGAACTGTCCAGATTATGCCCCCTAGCCACAGACAAATTACCGTATTGGTCTGAATAAGCCGCACCCGGCTGGTGGGGGGCGTGCACACCCCTCTCGAAATCCCTGCCATGGCCCCATCAGAGAGGCTGCGGCACCAGCGGGCGGCTGTGGGCTGTCCGATCCCCCCCTGGCTTCCCCCCGTTGCATTTCCTTCAGTTTAAAGCAGGGGTGTCAAACTCAAATTCATCGGGGGCCGCACCAGCAGTTTGGTCACCCTCAAAGGGCCGGTGACCCTCAAAGAGCCGCCCTCCCCCTCTCCACTGTGTGGAAAAAATATTTTTTTCTGGTTTTCCTCCTCTAAAAGGCTGGGAGGGAGGGAAGGAAGAGAGAGAGAAGGAAGGAAGGAAAGAAGGAAAGAAAGAAGGGGTGAGAAAGAGAGATGGATGGATGGATGGATGGAAGGAAGGAAGGAAGGAAGGAAGGAAGGAAAGAAAAATAAAGGGAGAGAGAGAGAGAGAGAGAGAGAGAGAGAGAGAGAAGGGAGGGAGGGAGGGAGGGAGGGAGGGAGGAGGAAGGAAAGAAGGAAGGAAGGAAAGAAGGAATGAAGGAAGGAAGGAAGGAAGGAAAGAAAGAAAGGAATGAGAGAGGGGGGAAGGAAGGAAAGGGTGAGAGAGGGGGGAAGGAAGGGGTGAGAGAGTGAAAGAAAGAGGGAGAGGGAAGGAACAAAGGGGTGAAAGATAGAGGAGAGAGGGGAGGGGAGGGAGGAAGGAGGGAGGGAGGGGTAAAAGGGAATGAGACAGAGAGAGAGAGAAGGAAGGAAAGAAGGAGTGAAAGAGAGAGAGGAGAGAGGGAAGATGCTGCTTGCTTCTCCACCCCCCCCACCCGAAAAAGAAGGCTTTTGCGAGGGGGGGGGTGGCCGGGAGGAGCAAGAAACGTCTCCGCTGTAGCGGAGGAGATGCTGCTCATTCCCCCCCTCCACCGCTGCCTGCTGTTCGCAGGGATTGGCGCAGCGCGGGGTGGTGGTGGGATCGGCAGGCTGGTGCGGGGGGCTTCCGCGAGGCGGCAGAAAGCCGCGCGGGGCACCCCCGAGGCGGCAAAAAGCCGCGCTGGGCCAAAACGGCCGGGGGGAAAAAGCCTTGCCGGGTTCCCCCGGCAAGGCAAAAATGGTGCGGGGGGCTTCCCTGAGGCGGTAGAAAGCCGCGCGGAGCACCCCCGACGCGGCAAAAAGCCGCCCTGGGCTAAAACGGCCCGAAGAAGAAAAGCCTTGCCGGGATCCCCCGGCAAGGCAAAAATGGTGTGGGGGGCTTCCGCAAGGCGGCAGAAAGCCGCGCGGAGCACCCCCGACGCGGCAAAAAGCCGCCCTGGGCCAAAACGGCCCGAAGAAGAAAAGCCTTGCCGGGATCCCCCGGCAAGGCAAAAATGGTGGGGGGGGGCTTCCGCGAGGCGGCAGAAAGCCGCGCGGAGCACCCCCGACGCGGCAAAAAGCCGCCCTGGGCCAAAACGGCCGGGGAAAAAAAACCTCTGCTCCCTTCCTCTCGCGCGCGCTGACCTTCGCCGCCCACCGCCCATCAGCGCACGCTCGCGGGCCACATGACGAGGTCTCGCGGGCCGCATTTGGCCCGCGGGCCTTGTCCTTGACACCTGTGTTTTATTATTTTAGAAATGTTTTTTCTTCAGTCCCCAACCCTCTCCCCCTTCCTCCTCCCCTTCTCCTTTTCCCAATGTCCCTCTCCCCATCTCACCCTCTCCCTTTCCTCCCCTCCCCATACCCCCCCCCCCAGGACATTGTAGAATTCTTCTTTTTACCTTCTGGCAGAATCAATCTAGCAGCCAAGTTCTGCAGTGCAGGAATGAATATCTGGTGCTGACCAAGCCCACAAGGAAGCAAAACACAAAGCAGTTACTTCCAGCTATTTATATCCTCCTCCTCCTCCTCCTCCTCCTCCTCCTCCCCTTCCCCCGCTTCCTCGTTCTCGCCAGCGAGGTCCTAGTCCACAGTTTCTGACTCCAGCTCCACTCAGCCTTTAATGTCACCTCCTCCCAGCCTAAATCTAGAGATGGTTTCAATGGCCCAAGCTCTTCTGCCTTGCTTCAGAGAACAGTGCAACCCTGTCAGGGGCTGAAGGCATTCTTGGGCACAAAGTGTAAAAGTGTAAAAGAATTTTTAGCATGATTCAACCCCACAAACAAAGGGCAGAATCTCCCAGTGATGGCGGCAGGAGGTGGTGGCAGGAGGAGCGCTGTGTTTGACTCCACCCTCTGCCCCTCTCAATGTCCTGACGCCATGCGTGTGATGCTGAGACACTGTGTGTGTGTGTGTGTGTGTGTGTGTGTGTGTGTGACATCACCTGTGCGACGCTGCCCCCCCCATTTCTCTCGCAAGCTGGCATCTCTGCTTCTCATCTTGAGATCTATAAGAATCTCTCTCCCCTGCACCTCCACTGTCCAAGATAGAGATATATGAATAAAAGGGTCCAGGCGCTTACCCAGAATTCAGTATCCTCTGAATGAGGAATAGTGGAGACTCTGGTGTCTTTAGGATATCTCATTTATTTACACAGATATACAACCTGAGCCAATGATGGAGGGGCTCCCATCATTAACACCCCAAGAAGGACCTGCTTCTCCCATAGCCACAGCCTTGGATCCCCCCAGAAATCAGGCATCTCTCCTTCTCTTAGCTGCCCAGCCTACTTCTTCCTTTTCTAATTTTCTAATTCTCTCACACAACTCTGGCCTTTGCCTTTCAAACAGCTGAGAGAGGTGGGGTACCCATTTGCTGTCTGGCCCAGGGCCACTTCCTTTGCTACCTTAATGACCCATACTTACAGGGCCATTGTCAAGAAGCTGGCCTGGCTCTTCCAGCAATTGAATCTCTTTTAGACTTTAGCCCAGGCACCCCCAAACTCGGCCTTCCAACTGTTTTGGGACTACAGTTCCCATCATCCCTGTCCACTGGTCCTGTCAGCTAGGATGATGGGAGTTGTAGTCCCAAAACAGCTGGAGGGCCGAGTTTGGGGGTGCCTGCTTTAGCCCTTGCTGGATCTAGGAATTAGAAGGGCCTCAGGCATGCAGCCTACCCCCGTCCCCCAGCTAAACTCACAGCAATATCTAATTGGGAAAGTACTATGCAAATGCTGTTGAAATGTATTTGTTGACAGAAGGGGTGAGAGACCACAGTAAGACATTTTCAATGGTATAGCTATGAAATGTTTTGAGCTATGGTATAGCTATGGTATGTGGGCACACAGAGAAAAAAATGTATGTGAGCAATCCATCGGCAGCTGATCACCCCCCCCCCCCAATCTGGAAGCTGTGGGAATGTTTAGGGATGTGGGGGAGGATATATTGCCCAAGATATCCTACCCCAACTTGTCTTTACAAGTTGAACAATATCAGCAGAGCTAACATTCCCCTTTTAAACATACACGCAGCAGATAGCTTCCACAGACTCGCTAGAGTCTCTAGAAATATTATTCTGGTGCTTTCCCCTTTTAATCCCTCTTCAAATAAGACACTACACAGTCTTCAGTAAAGTATAAAACGTTTACTCATAAGAAATCATCTGTTCACACAAAGGATCCCAGAGGCAGACTTAAAAGTTACTAAACAGTAAACATCACAATACTATCCCCTTATAGGAGAAAAAGCCCTTTTGCTTATCTTAGCCTGAAGTGAAGAGTGCATCTTAGTTGTTGTTGTTAAGATGGCATGGTGTGAGAGAGAAGACAGAAGAGGCAAAATGGAGGCCCGGCCTGGCCTGTGTTTCTTCTTCACTAACCAGGAGAGGCCACACCCATCTCAAGTTACATACAGTCAGGAAGTTTTGTCTCAGTCCAGGAAGGCAGGAAGTTCCGGCTGGAGGACTGAGACAACCTTCATGTCTACTTTAGCAAATGTTGTGTTTGACTGCACCTGATTCTTACATCCCACATACCCCTTCTCAGACAAATACAACATACACAATATAGAAAACTTCAATCAACCACCCAGAGTCCCAGCTTGACACGTAGGTTCTGGAAACTCTCTCTTGTCAAGGGTTTTGTCAAGATGTCAGCAGTCATCTCATTGGTGCAGCAGTAAGACAGTTCTACAAGTCCATCCTGGATCATGTGGCGTATATAATGGTACCTGACTCCAATATATTTCGTTCTGGCTAGAAATTTCTCACTCTGCGTCAGCTTTATGCAACTCTGATTGTCCTCCAACAAGCTGACAGGTTCTTTTCTCACCAACCCAAAGTCTTTGATGAGTTGATCAAGCCAAGCGATTTCTCTGCACGCTTCTGCTGCTGCAATGTATTCAGATTCTGTGGAAGATAATGCTACACAACTCTGTTTATAACTGCCCCACACAACAGGTCCATCCCCAAACATAAAAACATAACCACTTGTTGATTTATAGTCAGCATTATCCCCAGCCCAATCTGCATCAGTGTACCCAACCAACTTAGGGTCTCTGACAGCTGGTAACTTAAGTTTACAATTCATGGTACCTTTCAAATATCTTACCACCTTCTTCACACCCGCCCAATCATGCTCAGTGGGAGAATTCACCTTTCTGCTAAGAATCCCCACAGCACTTGCTAAGTCAGGTCTACATGTGGTAACCAAATACAAGAGTTTACCAATTGCTGACCTGTATTCACTGTTGTCTGGCAATGGCTTTGAATCTTGCTGATTCTTCAGAAAGTCTGTGGCCATAGGTGTGGCAACCGGGTTTGCGTCTTGCATCTGCATGTACTCTATCAGTTCGTTGATCTTTTGCCGCTGACTGAGAAGAAATGAGCCGTCTTCTTCTCTTTCCACTTGGATTCCAAGGTAGTACTGGACATCTCCTAGCTCTTTGACTTCCACCTCTTTGTTAAGGTGTTGTACTATTTGAGCATAGTCTCTGTCACTTGCTGTGGCAATAATCAAGTCATCAACGAATGCCAAAATGTATGAGAATTGTCCATTACTTGACTTACTATACAAGCACTTGTCAGCATTTCCTTGCTTGTACCCAAGTTGTGTCAGCATTTTGTGCAATTTCTGATTCCAGGCTCTAGCAGCCTGCTTTAGACCATACAGTCCCTTTTGTAACTTGCACACTAAATGTGCCTCATGTGGTTTCACAAAACCTTTGGGCTGTCTCATGTAAATTTCTTCGGAAATCTCCCCGTGTAAAAACGCAGTAGCAATATCGATGTGTTTTACATTCAGTTGCTTAGATGCTGCAATGCTTAAAAGCATTCTTACGCTGCTGTACCTTACAGTGGGTGCAAAGACTTCATCATAATCTTCACCAAAGCGTTGTGAAAATCCTTGTGCCACAAGTCTAGCTTTGTAGCGTTGCACTTCCCCTTCTGACCCCTTCTTAACCTTGAAAACCCATTTACAGCCAATGGCCTTCTTACCGGGAGGTAGCTCTGTGAGGGTCCAGGTCTTGTTTTGATGCAATGCATCCATTTCTTCCTGTGTGGCTTTCCTCCAGAGACTGGCTTCCTTAGGTGGCATTTCCTGTATCTCTTCCCACGTGGAAGGTTCCTGTGGAGACGCCGACCCTGCAAAATAGGACAGCCGTGGTGCTGGAACACCCCTGTTGGTTCTGGATGAGCGTCTGACCTCTGGTTCTGGAACCGCATCAGCATTCTCATCCTCCTCCAAAGGTGGCATGTCTAAGTCGTCATCTTCATCTCTGGAGCCGCCAGGAGTCTGGTACTCTGTGTCTTCTGGTGCGTTGCCTGTAGGGGGTGCTATGACATTAGAACGCAGATTAGTACTTCTTGGGGGTTCAGAAGGAAAGTCTATAAGTTCTTGAGTCCATTCTGACTCCTTGGAACAGCCAATAACGGTATTCTTTGTATCAACCTTTGCATGCTCATCGAAATAAATTGCATGGTGCGCACTGGTTTTGCCACTATGTAAGTCCATCACTCTGTAGCCTTTCCCTCCAGATGCATATCCAACAAAAACACCTGCTTGTGCTCTGGAGTCTAGCTTTTGTCTGTGTTCTTTGGGCACGTGATAGTAGCACAGACTTCCAAACACACGTATGTGCGACAAATTAGGCACTTTGCCATGCCAAAGTTCAAATGGTGTGCGCTCTGCTCCTTTTGTTGGCAATCTATTCTGCAAATAAACTGCTGTGTCAGCTGCATTTCCCCACAGCTTCTGTGGCAAGGACGCTTCCTTTAGCATGCACCTTGTCATTTCCATAATGGATCGAAATTTTCTCTCTGCAATGGAGTTCTGTTGTGGCGTGTAAGGAATTGTGGTTACGTGTACGATTCCTTCCTTGGCCATGAGAGCCTGCATTTCATGTGAGCAGTACTCACCTCCATTGTCACTCATCAACACAGCTGGAGCGCGTTGGAACTTGTTTCTGACCATGGCAATGTATTCTTTGAACATTTCCACTGTCTCACTTTTCTCTCTGATGAAATATGCAACACAATATCTTGAAAAATCATCAATAAAAATTAGAATATACCTGTTGTTCCCAAGTGATGGAACATTAATTGGACCACATAGATCCGAATATATGATATCCAGCACCTTAGTGCTTCTTTGTTCTGCACAACGTGGAAAAGAAGGTTTCACAGCCTTTTCAGTAATACAGCTTATGCATTTTGTCAGAGCCTCTTTGCTTTCTTTTACCTGTAAACCTCTTACAAGATCACCTTTCTGTAGGTTCATAATGATGGTGGTGTCTCTGTGTCCTAATCTTCTGTGCCATAGATGTAAATCTGCTTCATCTTTCTGGCTGGGATGCGCAACTTTTGCAGACTGGTTCTCTGAAATATCAACCTCATAAACACCATTTATCAGCCTTGCTTGAATATACACTTCACCATCTTTAGTCACATTACACTCTCCATTTCCAAATGTGATTTGGAAACCTTTCTTATCCAAACTGGACACACTGAGTAAATTGCAGCTTAGTTCTGGAACGTACAAAACTTTAGGCACTTTGGTCTTAACAGGTTCATTGTTTACATTGAATTTCAATTCCATGGAACCTGCACCTTTTGCTTTAATAACGTTGCCATCTGCAATCTCAATTTCAGATCCTTCATCTTCATTTATCTCATTAAAATAGTCCCTTTGAAATGAGTAGTGAGAACTCGCTCCTGAATCCAAAATCCACTTATTACATTTATTTTCACAATTTTGGACAGCTAAATTCCTTTCTTGCAGTAGCAAGGTGCGTTCAAATTTCCCTTTCTTCTGCCATTTCGGCTGAGAGGTTTGGGAATTCTTTGCTTTAGGAGCTCTACAGTTCTTTGCAATATGGCCTTCTTTATTGCAATTGTAGCAAATTACTTTCTTGGGCATTTCTCTGGACTTTGTAAATTGCCTGGACGCATAATTACTGTCCTTGCTTCTAGCATTTCTTGTTGGGGACTCAACTCTCTCTCTACATTCTTCTCTTAAATGACTGGTCAGGTCTTTGAAAGTTAGACCTTCTCTATGGTCCATTAGACTGACAAAAGCATCAAAACGTGGTCCAAGAGACGATAGCAAGAATGATACCTTTGTCTCTTCATCAAAAGGCTTAGGAGTGAGATCAATCTTTTGAATAATCTCAGTAAACTTGCTGATGTGCTCTGTGAATTCTCCTTTAGAATTCATTCTCAGTCTGGTCAATTTATACATCAAGGTTCTGTAGGAGTTCCTGGAAGATTCTCCATACATGCGTTCAATGTCTTTTAGGATCTGAGATGCATCATCTTTACTATTTATTAATGATAGATGCTCATTGCGAAGTGCACTCAAAATTATATGCCTGGCTTCGCTGTTCTTGCGTTTCCAAGCTGCTATCTTGGCTAAATCCTCTCTACTTGTGCCAGTAGGCAAAGATTCTTCAACAGCCTCCCAAACGTGCTTTGCATCTAGATATGCTATTAAGCGCTGCTTCCAGTGCATAAAATTATTCTCACTCAGCACAATCATGCCTAGTTTTGCATCACTATCAAAATTTGCAGTAGCCATCTTAAAATCCAGAAGTTTGAAAAAATGTTGAAAACCTCAAAAATCTCAAAATGCAAAAATCTCTAAACAAATCTTCACTGCCTTGGGTTACTGTGAACACTGAGGGAGGGGAGGGGTAGCTAATCCCCCTTCAGCACAATGGATACAATAGCCATGTGCTCACCAGGAAAATTCCACTCAACTCAAAAATCACAATCCGATGCAATCCTTGAAAAATACACAAAAATATGGAATGCTGGGGCCACTAACCCTTTGTGGGAATGTTTAGGGATGTGGGGGAGGATATATTGCCCAAGATATCCTACCCCAACTTGTCTTTACAAGTTGAACAATATCAGCAGAGCTAACATTCCCCTTTTAAACATACACGCAGCAGATAGCTTCCACAGACTCGCTAGAGTCTCTAGAAATATTATTCTGGTGCTTTCCCCTTTTAATCCCTCTTCAAATAAGACACTACACAGTCTTCAGTAAAGTATAAAACGTTTACTCATAAGAAATCATCTGTTCACACAAAGGATCCCAGAGGCAGACTTAAAAGTTACTAAACAGTAAACATCACAATACTATCCCCTTATAGGAGAAAAAGCCCTTTTGCTTATCTTAGCCTGAAGTGAAGAGTGCATCTTAGTTGTTGTTGTTAAGATGGCATGGTGTGAGAGAGAAGACAGAAGAGGCAAAATGGAGGCCCGGCCTGGCCTGTGTTTCTTCTTCACTAACCAGGAGAGGCCACACCCATCTCAAGTTACATACAGTCAGGAAGTTTTGTCTCAGTCCAGGAAGGCAGGAAGTTCCGGCTGGAGGACTGAGACAACCTTCATGTCTACTTTAGCAAATGTTGTGTTTGACTGCACCTGATTCTTACATCCCACAGAAGCACCCATATTCACTGGTCTGCAGCCCCAACCCAAATCTGGGAATCTTTTCAGCTGAGAGAGACAAGCCACACCACTCTCACATCATGAGTGTAATATTAATCACATATTTACTTTTACTTAAAGCAAAAGAGGACAATGGAGGCTAGTGAAGAACAATTATCCGCCATTTCTTTTCCATCCCCTCACCACCCATTTGCACCTGCGCAGAGCAAGGTTCTTTCTAGGGCTGGCGATGGAACACTTTGGTGAGGCAACTGCACACAGAGTAGGCTGTTTTCTCTCCTAGAGGTCTCTGCACCCCCATTGGGAACTGGATCTCCTCTATGCACATCAAACTGTTCTTTAAGCTATACTATGGTATACTATGATGGGTGGAGGGAACTGGGCAATGTTCTCTGGAACAGTATCTGAGCAACAATCAATCAGAAAAGCCACACCCTACAGCAATGAGTCCTCTATTTCCCTCACAGTCTGAAGGTGAGCTAATAAGGTTGAACATTATGAGAACACAGATGGTAAAAGTTAAACATTGACACGCTCTGTGCAGTGGTGCAATAAGGAGATGCTTGCCTTCGAACTTGAAGGCCTATGGTAATGTGTACGACAGAGGATAAGATGGTTGGACAGTGTTCTCGAATTTACCAACATGAGTCTGAGCAAACTGCGGAAGGCAGTGGAAGACAGGAGTGCCTGGCTCTGGTCCATGGGGTCACGAAGAGTTAGACATGACTAAACGACTAAACAACAACAACTAACTACTATCATATCACTTTTGCTTCTGCTCGTTCTGCTGCATGTGGCCCTTGAGTTCTGCCTCAACATGGAATAAACAGTCTAAAGGTCAACTTGGTCAGGAGTCTGAAAAAGATGTTTTGAACTCGTTAATCTTAGCAAATATAAATATGACCAATAAACATCAAGCTTTTAACCCAAGGTACACTTTAAGTCTGTACAAAATGCTACAGTTTTTCTGTGCAGGAAACTCTCCAGGACCCTCATAAGAATACTTAGCAGCACTTTTGCTTGAGTAGCACCTGAATAGAAATAAGTGAATATTTGAAAATTAGAGGGGGTTGATATGTTAATTTCAGTTTCTCTCAGTTTCTCTCTTTTCTAGTGGCCAGTTGTCCATATTCCACATCAGTTCGCAATTTCAAAAAATGGTCTTCATGGAAATTCTTCAGCACTGAAAGGGAAAATTCTGGGGTGAGAGGCTACTCTATAGTCCAGCTGTAGGAAGTTCCAGCCACAAACCAGAGCAAAACAGCGGTCAGTAGACCAAGATCTTTATTTGTTGCGGAACAGGTTCCCACGAGAGTAAGAACCCCGAGCACGGGGTGGCATCGACTTTTAAAACTTCCCATGATCACCCAGAATTCAGTTCGTACAGCATCACTGATACCGGGTACATCATTACTACATCACTAACATGCCGAAGAATTGATGCTTTTGAATCATGGTGCTGGAGGAGACTCTTGAGAGTCCCATGGACTGCAAGAAGATCAAACCTCTCCATTCTGAAGGATATCAGCCCTGAGTGCTCACTGGAAGGACAGATCCCGAAGCTGAGGCTCCAATACTTTGGCCACCTCATGAGAAGAGAAGACTCCCTAGAAAAGACCCTGATGTTGGGAAAGATGGGGACGACAGAGGATGAGATGGTTGGACAGTGTTCTCGAAGCTACTAACATGAGTTTGGCCAAACTGCGGGAGGCAGTGAAGGATAGGCGTGCCTGGCGTGCTCTGGTCCATGGGGTCATGAAGAGTCGGACATGACTGAACGACTGAACAACAACAACATGTCATAAGGGGAGGAGGATAGGGTTACACAAGTTCAGCATTGGCAGACATGTCCAGATACACACACCCATCACTTCTCAAATACCAACCACCAAAGAACAATAGCACTCTTTGCATATCCTTGCCCTGGGGCTAGTCCGCATATGGCTCCTTTGGATTCTATGGTCAGCTAACTGCACAGCAATTGCCACCCTTGGGCACACCCTGGGTGGGGTGTTGTGTACGTGCCCTCATGCTTGAGGGATTATGGTGGGGTGCCCAACTCCTGGTGCCTACGTGAGTCCCCGTTTCTAGGATCATGGTGTGAGAGAAAGGTAAAAGGAGGCCCTCCCTTTAGGATAAGAATGGCGCTGGAATGAAGAGAATTGCCCAAACTACTGATTTTATATGAATTTCTAAAACTAGGTGCTTTTTCTGAGCTGTCAGTTTACCCTAAATGGAAACGGTTTTACATATTTATTGATACAAAGTAGCAACTTGAGGTATCAAAACCAGTTAATAGGTTTCTAATATACCGAGTCCATTGTTCTCACAGCAGGTGGGTGCTCAGAGTTGCAAGAGCTGCTCTGCAAGCTAAAGATCCTGTCCACCAGAGGCTGCTGTCCGATAACTCCCATTGGCTAGCTGTCAAAATCTGCTGCTTCTGATTGGTTGGTTCGTAGTAGTATGCAAATACAGAGTTCTTTCATAAATTTTCATTCATATTATTCGCGGTATGTATAATACACACACACACACAGAGAGAGAGAGAGAGAGAGAGAGAGAGAGAGAGAGAGAGAGAGAAACGGCACAGGGTTCTCTGTTTAATAGTGTTTAATAATGGTGTGTGGTGCTTTGTGCAACTAGGGAACGAAAAGGCTTTTTCGGGCTCATCGTCCCATACTCTGTGTAGGTGGAAGGGCAACTAGTGAAAGGAAGGACAGCTGAGAAACCCGTTCCCGTGCAAGTGCAAATTCCTGGCAAATTCCGTAACAGCTCTCTAGTGTGAAATCTTCCTAATACACACATTATTTTATGATGTTTTGCCTAATTCAGTATGATCGCATCTTGCATGCGTTTGACATGCTATTTCAGCCATACATGGCTGAAGGCAGACTGGTTCATATGTTCCAGTTACAGGTAGGTAGCCGTGTTGGTCTGCCATAGTCAAAACAAAATAAAAAATAAAAAAATTCCTTCCAGTAGCACCTTAGAGACCAACTAAGTTTGTTCTTGGTATGAGCTTTCGTGTGCATGCACACTTCTTCAGATACACTGAAACAGAAGTCACCAGACCCTTATATATAGTGAGAGGGTGGGAGGGGTATTACTCAGAAGGGTGGTGGGAATGGGTGATAGGCTGATAGGTGTGGTAAACTTGTTGACGACTGATAAAGACTGCAATTGGTTTTACAGGAAAAAGCAAGGGGTGAGAAGGTTAAGAATGGCTTTGTCATGTATAATGAAATAAGAATCCAACGTCTCTATTCAGACCAGGTCTCTCCATTGTTTTAAGTCTGGTAATAAGCTGCAATTCAGCAACTTCTCTTTCCAGTCTATTTATAGACTGGAATTTCAAATCACGCACTCAAATAGGTGCCATTGTGGCATGATGGAAAATAGTGTTTCTGTGCACTCTGGTTTCTGTCACAGTGTCCCATTACACCAGAAGAGGTTTAGTCATGCTGGCCGCATGACCTAAAAAGCTGTCTGTGGACAGACACCAGCTCCCTCGTTCTGAAGCGAGTTGAGTGCCACAGTCCCACAGTCTTTGACTAGACTTAACTGTCCAGGGGTCTTTACCTTTAACCTTTACACCTCCCCACTCATAGAATTGTAGACCAGGAAGGTACCCCAAGGATCATCTAGTCCAACCCTCTTCAATGCAGGAATATGCAGCTGTCGCATACAGGGATCAAACCTGCAACCTTGGCATTATGAGCACCACACTCTAAACAACTGAGCTATCTAGCCTCATTCATAGAAGTCTCAATCACATCTCAATATGGTTTAGCTATAATCCATAATTGGAGCCAGCACATGTAGAGACAAAGTCAGAAAATCTAAAGCACAGAATGAACTCAGGCTTGCTAGAGAGGTTAAAAGCAATAAAAAGGGCTTTTATGGGTATGTCCGTAGCAAAAGGAAGAACAAGGAAACAGTGGGGTCACTTAGAGGAGAAGAAGGTGAAATGCGAACAGGGGACACAGAAAGGGCAGAACTCCTCAATACCTTCTTTGCCTCAGTCTTCTCCAAAAAAGAAAACAATGCCCGACCTGAAGAATGTGGAACAGATGATACAGCAGGGGAAACACAGCCCAGAATAAGTAAAGAGGTAGTACAAGAACACTTGGCTAGTTTAGATGTATTCAAGTCTCCAGGGCCAGATGAACTACATCCCAGAGTATTAAAAGAACTGGCAGAGGTGATTTCAGAACCACTGGCAGTAATCTTTGAGAATTCCTGGAGAACAGGCGAAGTCCCAGCAGACTGGAGGAGGGCAAATGTTGTCCCTATTTTCAAAAAGGGGAAAAGAGAGGACCCAAACAATTACCGCCCAGTCAGCCTGACATCAATACCAAGAAAGATTCTAGAGCAGATCATTAAGCAAACGGTCTGTGAGCACCTAGAAAGGAACGCTGTGATCACTAAAAGTCAGCATGGGTTTCTGAAAAATAAGTCATGTCAGACTAATCTGATCTCATTTTTTGACAGAATTACAAGCCTGGTAGACGAAGGGAACACTGTGGATGTAGCCTATCTTGATTTCAGCAAGGCCTTTGACAAGGTGCCCCATGATATTCTTGTAAAGAAGCTGGTAAAATGCGGGCTAGACAATGCTACCATTCAGTGGATTTGTAACTGGCTGACGGACAGAACCCAAAGGGTGCTCATCAATGGCTCCTCTTCATCCTGGAGAGATGTGACTAGTGGGGTGCCACAGGGTTCTGTCTTGGGCCCAGTCTTATTCAACATCTTTATCAATGAGTTGGATGATGGGCTTGAGGGCATCCTGATCAAGTCTGCAGATGACACCAAATTGGGAGGGGTGGCTAATACCCCATAGGACAGGATCACACTTCAAAATGACGTTAACAGATTAGAGAATTGGGCCAAAGCAAACAAGATGAATTTTAACAGGGAGAAATGTAAGGTACTACACTTGGGCAAAAAAATTGAAAGGCACAAATACAGGATGGGTGACACCTGGCTTGAGAGCAGTACAAGTGAAAAGGATCTAGGAGTCTTGGTAGACCACAAACTTGACATGAGTCAACAGTGTGATGCAGCAGCTAAAAAAGCCAATGCAATTCTGGGCTGCATCAATAGGAGTATAGCATCTAGATCAAGGGAAGTAATAGTACCACTGTATTCCGCTCTGGTCAGACCTCACCTGGAATACTGTGTCCAGTTCTGGGCACCACAGTTCAAGAAGGATACTGACAAGCTGGAACGTGTCCAGAGGAGGGCAACCAAAATGGTCAAAGGCCTGGAAACGATGCCTTATGAGGAACGGCTTGGGGAGCTGGGTATGTTTAGCCTGGAGAAGAGAAGGTTAAGGGGTGATATGATAGCCATGTTCAAATATATAAAAGGATGTCATATAGAGGAGGGAGAAAGGTTGTTTTCTGCTGCTCCAGAGAAGCGGACACGGAGCAATGGATTCAAACTACAAGAAAGAAGATTCCACCTAAACATTAGGAAGAACTTCCTGACAGTGAGAGCTGTTCGACAGTGGAATTTGCTGCCAAGGAGTGTGGTGGAGTCTCCTTCTTTGGAGGTCTTTAAGCAGAGGCTTGAAAGCCACCTGTCAGGAATGCTTTGATGGTGTTTCCTGCTTGGCAGGGGGTTGGACTGGATGGCCCTTGTGGTCTCTTCCAACTCTATGATTCTATGATTCTATGATAGGCATCTTTCAAAAAGTCAAACTCCATTCTGAAATCTGAACAATGCAAACTGAACAACTCACAAAAATGTTTTTTTAAAACAAGAACAACAAAGCTGCCCTCCACCCCCTACCCTAACCACCTAATAATGCTGTGAATGTGTGACTGGTATTGTGGTTGAAGAGAAGAGCTGCTCCGGAAAGAGATGTTTGGCCATCAACTCAGGCTATAGCAGCAAACCTTCAGTGCTCCTTCAACAGCCCTGCAGCTCTGAACGCCTTCTCTGCATCCTTTGCTTGCCAATGGAGAGTGAAGATGGTTATACTGCTTTGAACTTCCAGTCTAGGAAAGTTGCATCAGGAACTGCTCAGAAACAAGGTACTCAGTTCAGACCCCTCATATCTTCCAGTTTTTGTCTGATAATCACTGTAATATATCAGTTGACAGACGGACATGGTTTTCCTTTTCCTTTAGATTTACCCTGATCGTAGAATGTTCGTTTTTACCTTATAAACAGTATTTTTGTTTGAATAATAAGAAGGAAATACAGAAGGGTGCATGGCACCTAGGGATAGAGAAGAATTTCAGTTTTGTTTGCATTTTCATGAGAAACTACCAAAATTGCACTATTCAAAACAAAACCAAACTGTCTATCAAAATTGGCACTTGTGTTTGAATTTTGCAATTCAGTTCTTCAGCCACAAAATATGCACAAATGTGCATATACTGGTGTAAATAAAAGTGCAGACACTCATTTAAATAATATACAAAAATTCAGAGGAAATGGCTTGCAAAAATGTGTATACATGAAAACTGCATATAAAAATGTGGGAGGAATCTGAAGTAAATACGGATTAGTTTTCATTAAAAAAAAAAAATGGTTGGAAGCAACCCACAAAGTTAAAGTTACAGGTAGGAACCGTGTAGGAACAGGTAGGTCTGCCGTAGTCAAAATAAAATAAAAAATATAAAAATTCCTTCCAATAGCATCTTAAAGACCAACTAAATTGCACACGAAAGCTCATACCAAGAACAAACTTAGTTGGTCTTTAAGGTGCTACTGGAAGGATTTTTTTTTATTTTTTTATTTTGTTTCCAAGAAATTAAAGCTGACTTTTTAAATGATCAGTGCTACACAAGTGTGAAGGGTTTCTGAACAGGTAAAGGGAGAGGGAATTGTCATTTGAAGTTCACATAAGAATGAAATTAAGATCTGGCTGCATGTTTTTAAACATGATGAGAGCAGAAATGTTCCAATATTCAATTTATTCCTTGTAAAGAAATCTGGAGTTATTTCTGATCACCAACAAGTGCATTTATGTACCCAGTAATGCCTCTATGATTCTCAGCACAATTTCCTTCCATGTCGTATTTGTTATTTTATATCCCCCCAAAATTACAAAAAAGCAGAAACAGGACCAAGGATGTCATTTGTTCTTTTATAACAAGTTTGTTGTCTTGATTTCTTATTATTCTGGTAAGTTTTGCCATTTCTGCATAGTCCATGAATTTTTGTAGCCAGTCTGCTCTCTTCTGGACTTCTTCTTTTCATTTGAGGGAAAATAACGTTCTTGCAGCTGTAGTTGCATACATAAATACATTTCTATACTGTTTAGGTAGTTCTAATTCTATAATTCCCAAAAGAAAAGCTTCTGGGGTTGTTGTTTTTTACAAATGTGTTATCTTAAAGATTTTTAGACAGGAATGGTTCGTTGAATATTTACAAATAAATTGTAAACATGGGCAGGATTATTGTAAATACCTGCAGGGTTTTTTTTTAAAAAAAGAAAACATATATGAGATATATGATATATATATGAGCATAAAAGAATAAGTGAAGATAATTTGAAGTATGCACGAAATGATGAAAATAAATGTAAGGAACCGCAAAAAGAGGGGGAAGGAAGTCGAGGTTTGATATGTTAGAATTATTGTTGAACTATTGTTGTAACGTATATAAATGAAAATTATAAACAAGATGATTTTTGCTGGTTGCTTCTTCTGCAACATTTCACACTCCTTCCCCCAGCCGAGTGAATAAAAAACACTTCTATAGATGCTGTACCTAATGTCCTGGCCAAGGAACAGTCTAAAGGTGTGAGCATGTTGCCTGGCCGCCCGCTCCACCCACATCCTGTTCCTTTGTACCTCCTGAGCCACGGAGGCGACACTTGGTAAAAACTACAGCGCCTGCCTGTCCTTCTCTCTGCTAACACCTGTTCACCACTGGGCCTGCCCAACAAAGCTTGGTGACTCTTTTGTTTCTCTGCAACCCAGGACAAGTTTTCAAATACAATGGCCAAAGGTTTTAATACAGAACTTCTTTCCACCTCAGGTCCACTTCCTGGTTGAAGACAATGCCTCATATTTTAGCATCTGGCGTTTAATTTCTTTTTGTCAGGTTAATGAGCATGGTGAAAACTACAGCGCCTGCCTGTCCTTCTCTCTGCTAACACCTGTTCACCACTGTGCCTGCCCAACAGGGTACAAAGTTTATCTGGAAGATTGGTATCATGAGTTCTGGCATGTGGAGTGGTATATCAGCTTTTCTCATTATCGTGCGAGCTCCATCAAAGCTCACTCTTATTTTTGTCTTTCGTGAACTTCTACATTAGACAAGTTTAGCCTGGCAGATCTCCACATTCCTACATCACTTCCACACACCCCTTTAAACTCCTCCTGAAAATTCAACATTTTAGTGTGTGATTCTCTGAATGTGCACATTTTTTGTTTGCAATTTTGCTTAGCACACAATTTTCCCCCGAACCATCCTCTAATATGATGCATTTTGGTATGCTGACTGTTTACAAAACGTATACCATCATCATTCACCAACCTTTTATTGGCATCGCATACAAACATCGAAAACAAAACAATACAGAATTACCACTTCCCCAGTGGCACAAAACTTTGATAAAAGAAAGGAGGCAGAGCAGTCTATCGCTTCTCGGCCTTTTGGCTAAGATCAAGTGTAGTATACCATTTGCCTGTTGCCTCCTGAAGGGATTTTTTTGTGTCAAAAAACAAAACCAAAACAAATCACCCAGCCTCCTCCCTGCGATGTTTGTCAGCCTGCAATGAGTTGCGGGAGACTCTAGTCTAGGCACTGCTGACTCGCATCATTCAAGTTTTCCCTCTCCTCACAGATGCTTCTGGGCTTCCCTGTTGGTACCAGATCACCCTGTGGGCAGGAGGCTTTGTGATCATCCTCCTGGGGGTGGCTGTGACAGTCTTGGGTGAGTATTATTTATTATTTCATGTATGAATCGCTTTCCAGAAGCTTTTAATCTGTGGGCATTACCACAGATATGTATAAGTGTTCCATCATCCCCTGATAAAGATTTTGACAGAAAAAAGTGGCAGAAGTGTGTCACCTCTGCTCATCCTGTATATTTGTAAATAAATGCAACTATTACAAAAACGTTGTAAGTCTGAAGGCACCTTCTTCCAAAGGAAGCTGAAATTACGGAAGCACTTCAGTGCTTGAAGGAATACAGTGCAAAAAGAGAGAAATATCACACAGATGCTGAGAACAAGGATGGGTTATTTATTTTTTACAGTATGCTTAAATTGCAAAGGACTCATCTTTTTTCTTGGCATCTGTGAGTTATTTTTTTGCACCTCATTCTTGGATGCTTCCTGGTTTTGTGGTTTTCGGAGTACAGTGGTACCTCAGGTTAAGAACTTAATTCGTTCCGGAGGTCCGTTCTTAACCTGAAACTGTTCTTAACCTGAGGTACCACTTTAGCTAATGGGGCCTCCTGCTGCCGCTGCGCCACCTGAGCACAATTTCTGTTCTTAACAGAGTTCTTAACTTGAAGCGTACTTAACCCAAGGTACCACTGTAATAGGACAATTGCAACAATATATCTTGTTTTGAAAGCAAATAGCATCAAAACCTTTTTGTCGTTAAAAATGCTGATAGCAATCCCATTGCAACATACTTTTGTTCTAAAGAAAGCAGGGACTCCTTAATGTTTGCATAGGAGGAATTTGGGCAGATGTGTTTACTTACATCCCTGCATGATAATATGTTCCTCCCAATTTCCCTCCTCTGCACAATGAGTAAATATACAAGTGCCCTGGTCTCTTTTGCAGCTTGCCCTCATTGTCTTATCATATCCATCTTCTTCTCCCATGCCTTGGCCTCCATATTTTGAATTTGTGCCTTAACATTATGCCCATTCATTTAAATGACTTCATTTGTTTTGCGGAAACAGCTTTGCAGTTGGAAGCTGAAAAGGGAAAAAATGTGCTGAACAATGGTAGATGCAATGCCTCAATAGACAACCTTTGGGCTTCCCTAAGACACAGGATCTGCAATCAAAATCAGAATAGGTCCTCAGGTACCCTGTTTCCCCTTTTTTAATACGTAGTCATAAAGTAAGCCATGGCAGGGTTTTTTTACCTTTGTGAGAAGTAAGATGTAACGTTTTTGCACTGTTTGTTCTTTACTTTTCAACCCGACCCATCAAGGGTTAACTCAGACTCTAGGCTTGACTGACTGAACATTCCATGAAGGGAGGGGCGGCTGACTGTTGGAGGAGGATGTGCAGCCGTTTAGGCAGTTGAGAGGGGTTTGGGAGAGGGAGTGTGAGGTGGGTGGAAAAGAAGGTCTGTGAGAGTAGGTTTAGGTTAGGTAATTGTATGGTTATCTGTTATATGATTAACAAAGATATTAGCACTGAAACTAAGTATGTAAACAAGAAACCTTAATACAACCATTACGATCTTAAGCAAATAAAACTTCCATATTTAAAGTGCCAGTCATAAAGTCGTCTGTATTATTTTCCAGCAAAGGAACATGAAACCCACAGGAGGGGATACCCTTTAAAGATACTATACTTTCCTCCAGAGTGGAAAGAATAGATTGTGTCTGCAGAGTGCACTGAAAGGGCTTAATAGGGAGACAGACCCAGGTTGTCTAGAAGTTGCCTCAGGGAAGAGGCGAGCTTTTCAGTAAGGGGTTTCTAGTTGCTGAACCCCTTATAAGGTAGACACAAAAGGGATAGTCTCATATATAGCCCAGAGTTTAAAAGGGTACCTGGCCACGTTATTTGCTGGAAAGGGACTCTCTTTTATTGGGTAAAAATCCTTCAAATGCTAGAGGGTTTACCAGAAAGGCTAACGCAATAAGGGGGAGGTTAGATTAACCTCATCAATCCCTGTTAGTTCTTTTAAATGAAGAGAGGGTGAAGTGAGAAAACGAAAACAAGGGGCCTTTTCGTTACATTTGGTGGCAGCGTCGTGATCCGAATTCATAACCCACACGCCTATTTAGTTGTGGATCAGTCGACTGTATTTATTTTGTTTTGACAGAAAGATGGCACATTTAAGGAAAGCCAGGGAAGCGAAAGGAGATGAGAATACTGAAGAGAGAGCATCAGGGGAGAACCCTAGTGCAGAATTAGAGATTATGAAAATTAAATTAGAAATGGCCAGAGTTGAGGCAGAGAGGGAGCGAATTGCTTCTGAGGAAAGAATGCTATTAGCTAAAGTAGAAGCTGAAGAGAGAATGCAGGCTGAGAAATATAAAGTAGAGCAGGAGAGAATGGTTCTGGAAAAAGCTACTGAAGAGAGAATTCATTCGGAGAAGTTAAAATTAGAAATGGAAAGATTGGCTATGGAAAGGGAAATTCAAATGTGCAAATTGAGAGTTGAGGAGATGCACCTAAGAGCAAAATGCCCTCTACTGCTCAAAGCACAAACTGCAGGTGCTGCTGCAAAGCCAGTAAAATTGTTGCGTCAAACGGATAGTATGTCACCTCCTCAAACAGCAAGCCAGGTGCCAGAGCCCAATCAAACAGAGGGTACTGCTAAAATTATGCATGTCTGGAGAGCTGAGGGAGAGGCTAATAAGGACTGTACGGAGATTGTCCGAGTAAATGGACAAGAGGTAGTGGGAGTAAGGGACACTGGGGGTGCAGTTTCTCTGGTGAAGCCTTGTTGTGTTCTTAAGGAACAATATCTCCCAAACCAATCTTATAGCCTAAAAGGTATATGGGGTCCCGATTTTGAAGTGCCAGTGGCAATAGTAAATATTCAATATCAAGATTTTAATGGCAAGGGGACAGTAGGGATTTGGGATAATCTAGAAGTTCCTGTCCTGATAGGCAACGACCTAGCCAAATGGAGACGCCAAATACACGCTGTCCCAAGAGCGAAATCAAAAGCCCTTGTGGTTTCAGACCCTGCCAGTTATGCATCACCCATGGAGCCTGTGGGAGAAGAGGTACGGAGTAAGCTACCGAATGCACAGGAATCTAGCACCCAGTTTTTAGTAGAACAGAAGGAGGATGAATCTCTGAGAGACCTCTGGGATAAGGTGCAGAATCCTGACACCGAAGTGACTTTAGAGAATCCCGGTCTGTTTACTGAAATAGAAGGGAGACTTCTTAAAATAGCCAAAAGAAGACAAGACCCAGAAAAAGTGTTGAGAGCCCATGTGAAGCACCTGAAGAGGTCTATACAAGGCCTTGAGAGGGAACACTTATTTGAAATCCTAATGGAGAAAGAGGCGGATCCAAGAGAGTTTTTGACCATGAGAAGCAAGGACTATACACAGTTTGAACTCAACGATATGTACAAACGCCTCGAATGCAGAGAGCGGAGCGGGACGATGTCATCCGGTCGAGGAAAGCAGCTTGCATCTCATCGAGTATGTTGCAAGAAAAAAGAAAATTGTGTTTGTGATGAATCAAATGTTTGTTCTGATTGCATTGATGTATGTTTAGGTATATAGTATATCGCTGATGTCGTTTATAGTTCTGGTTTTTTAAATAGTTCTGGCCTATTGCACCGGCATTACTAAACATAAGTAAGTAAATGCCTATGAAATTTCTCAGGGGTAGGGAGATTTGTAACGTTTTTGCACTGTTTGTTCTTTACTTTTCAACCCGACCCATCAAGGGTTAACTCAGACTCTAGGCTTGACTGACTGAACATTCCATGAAGGGAGGGGCGGCTGACTGTTGGAGGAGGATGTGCAGCCGTTTAGGCAGTTGAGAGGGGTTTGGGAGAGGGAGTGTGAGGTGGGTGGAAAAGAAGGTCTGTGAGAGTAGGTTTAGGTTAGGTAATTGTATGGTTATCTGTTATATGATTAACAAAGATATTAGCACTGAAACTAAGTATGTAAACAAGAAACCTTAATACAACCATTACGATCTTAAGCAAATAAAACTTCCATATTTAAAGTGCCAGTCATAAAGTCGTCTGTATTATTTTCCAGCAAAGGAACATGAAACCCACAGGAGGGGATACCCTTTAAAGATACTATACTTTCCTCCAGAGTGGAAAGAATAGATTGTGTCTGCAGAGTGCACTGAAAGGGCTTAATAGGGAGACAGACCCAGGTTGTCTAGAAGTTGCCTCAGGGAAGAGGCGAGCTTTTCAGTAAGGGGTTTCTAGTTGCTGAACCCCTTATAAGGTAGACACAAAAGGGATAGTCTCATATATAGCCCAGAGTTTAAAAGGGTACCTGGCCACGTTATTTGCTGGAAAGGGACTCTCTTTTATTGGGTAAAAATCCTTCAAATGCTAGAGGGTTTACCAGAAAGGCTAACGCAATAAGGGGGAGGTTAGATTAACCTCATCAATCCCTGTTAGTTCTTTTAAATGAAGAGAGGGTGAAGTGAGAAAACGAAAACAAGGGGCCTTTTCGTTACATTTGGTGGCAGCGTCGTGATCCGAATTCATAACCCACACGCCTATTTAGTTGTGGATCAGTCGACTGTATTTATTTTGTTTTGACAGAAAGATGGCACATTTAAGGAAAGCCAGGGAAGCGAAAGGAGATGAGAATACTGAAGAGAGAGCATCAGGGGAGAACCCTAGTGCAGAATTAGAGATTATGAAAATTAAATTAGAAATGGCCAGAGTTGAGGCAGAGAGGGAGCGAATTGCTTCTGAGGAAAGAATGCTATTAGCTAAAGTAGAAGCTGAAGAGAGAATGCAGGCTGAGAAATATAAAGTAGAGCAGGAGAGAATGGTTCTGGAAAAAGCTACTGAAGAGAGAATTCATTCGGAGAAGTTAAAATTAGAAATGGAAAGATTGGCTATGGAAAGGGAAATTCAAATGTGCAAATTGAGAGTTGAGGAGATGCACCTAAGAGCAAAATGCCCTCTACTGCTCAAAGCACAAACTGCAGGTGCTGCTGCAAAGCCAGTAAAATTGTTGCGTCAAACGGATAGTATGTCACCTCCTCAAACAGCAAGCCAGGTGCCAGAGCCCAATCAAACAGAGGGTACTGCTAAAATTATGCATGTCTGGAGAGCTGAGGGAGAGGCTAATAAGGACTGTACGGAGATTGTCCGAGTAAATGGACAAGAGGTAGTGGGAGTAAGGGACACTGGGGGTGCAGTTTCTCTGGTGAAGCCTTGTTGTGTTCTTAAGGAACAATATCTCCCAAACCAATCTTATAGCCTAAAAGGTATATGGGGTCCCGATTTTGAAGTGCCAGTGGCAATAGTAAATATTCAATATCAAGATTTTAATGGCAAGGGGACAGTAGGGATTTGGGATAATCTAGAAGTTCCTGTCCTGATAGGCAACGACCTAGCCAAATGGAGACGCCAAATACACGCTGTCCCAAGAGCGAAATCAAAAGCCCTTGTGGTTTCAGACCCTGCCAGTTATGCATCACCCATGGAGCCTGTGGGAGAAGAGGTACGGAGTAAGCTACCGAATGCACAGGAATCTAGCACCCAGTTTTTAGTAGAACAGAAGGAGGATGAATCTCTGAGAGACCTCTGGGATAAGGTGCAGAATCCTGACACCGAAGTGACTTTAGAGAATCCCGGTCTGTTTACTGAAATAGAAGGGAGACTTCTTAAAATAGCCAAAAGAAGACAAGACCCAGAAAAAGTGTTGAGAGCCCATGTGAAGCACCTGAAGAGGTCTATACAAGGCCTTGAGAGGGAACACTTATTTGAAATCCTAATGGAGAAAGAGGCGGATCCAAGAGAGTTTTTGACCATGAGAAGCAAGGACTATACACAGTTTGAACTCAACGATATGTACAAACGCCTCGAATGCAGAGAGCGGAGCGGGACGATGTCATCCGGTCGAGGAAAGCAGCTTGCATCTCATCGAGTATGTTGCAAGAAAAAAGAAAATTGTGTTTGTGATGAATCAAATGTTTGTTCTGATTGCATTGATGTATGTTTAGGTATATAGTATATCGCTGATGTCGTTTATAGTTCTGGTTTTTTAAATAGTTCTGGCCTATTGCACCGGCATTACTAAACATAAGTAAGTAAATGCCTATGAAATTTCTCAGGGGTAGGGAGATTTGTAACGTTTTTGCACTGTTTGTTCTTTACTTTTCAACCCGACCCATCAAGGGTTAACTCAGACTCTAGGCTTGACTGACTGAACATTCCATGAAGGGAGGGGCGGCTGACTGTTGGAGGAGGATGTGCAGCCGTTTAGGCAGTTGAGAGGGGTTTGGGAGAGGGAGTGTGAGGTGGGTGGAAAAGAAGGTCTGTGAGAGTAGGTTTAGGTTAGGTAATTGTATGGTTATCTGTTATATGATTAACAAAGATATTAGCACTGAAACTAAGTATGTAAACAAGAAACCTTAATACAACCATTACGATCTTAAGCAAATAAAACTTCCATATTTAAAGTGCCAGTCATAAAGTCGTCTGTATTATTTTCCAGCAAAGGAACATGAAACCCACAGGAGGGGATACCCTTTAAAGATACTATACTTTCCTCCAGAGTGGAAAGAATAGATTGTGTCTGCAGAGTGCACTGAAAGGGCTTAATAGGGAGACAGACCCAGGTTGTCTAGAAGTTGCCTCAGGGAAGAGGCGAGCTTTTCAGTAAGGGGTTTCTAGTTGCTGAACCCCTTATAAGGTAGACACAAAAGGGATAGTCTCATATATAGCCCAGAGTTTAAAAGGGTACCTGGCCACGTTATTTGCTGGAAAGGGACTCTCTTTTATTGGGTAAAAATCCTTCAAATGCTAGAGGGTTTACCAGAAAGGCTAACGCAATAAGGGGGAGGTTAGATTAACCTCATCAATCCCTGTTAGTTCTTTTAAATGAAGAGAGGGTGAAGTGAGAAAACGAAAACAAGGGGCCTTTTCGTTACATTTGGTGGCAGCGTCGTGATCCGAATTCATAACCCACACGCCTATTTAGTTGTGGATCAGTCGACTGTATTTATTTTGTTTTGACAGAAAGATGGCACATTTAAGGAAAGCCAGGGAAGCGAAAGGAGATGAGAATACTGAAGAGAGAGCATCAGGGGAGAACCCTAGTGCAGAATTAGAGATTATGAAAATTAAATTAGAAATGGCCAGAGTTGAGGCAGAGAGGGAGCAAATTGCTTCTGAGGAAAGAATGCTATTAGCTAAAGTAGAAGCTGAAGAGAGAATGCAGGCTGAGAAATATAAAGTAGAGCAGGAGAGAATGGTTCTGGAAAAAGCTACTGAAGAGAGAATTCATTCGGAGAAGTTAAAATTAGAAATGGAAAGATTGGCTATGGAAAGGGAAATTCAAATGTGCAAATTGAGAGTTGAGGAGATGCACCTAAGAGCAAAATGCCCTCTACTGCTCAAAGCACAAACTGCAGGTGCTGCTGCAAAGCCAGTAAAATTGTTGCGTCAAACGGATAGTATGTCACCTCCTCAAACAGCAAGCCAGGTGCCAGAGCCCAATCAAACAGAGGGTACTGCTAAAATTATGCATGTCTGGAGAGCTGAGGGAGAGGCTAATAAGGACTGTACGGAGATTGTCCGAGTAAATGGACAAGAGGTAGTGGGAGTAAGGGACACTGGGGGTGCAGTTTCTCTGGTGAAGCCTTGTTGTGTTCTTAAGGAACAATATCTCCCAAACCAATCTTATAGCCTAAAAGGTATATGGGGTCCCGATTTTGAAGTGCCAGTGGCAATAGTAAATATTCAATATCAAGATTTTAATGGCAAGGGGACAGTAGGGATTTGGGATAATCTAGAAGTTCCTGTCCTGATAGGCAACGACCTAGCCAAATGGAGACGCCAAATACACGCTGTCCCAAGAGCGAAATCAAAAGCCCTTGTGGTTTCAGACCCTGCCAGTTATGCATCACCCATGGAGCCTGTGGGAGAAGAGGTACGGAGTAAGCTACCGAATGCACAGGAATCTAGCACCCAGTTTTTAGTAGAACAGAAGGAGGATGAATCTCTGAGAGACCTCTGGGATAAGGTGCAGAATCCTGACACCGAAGTGACTTTAGAGAATCCCGGTCTGTTTACTGAAATAGAAGGGAGACTTCTTAAAATAGCCAAAAGAAGACAAGACCCAGAAAAAGTGTTGAGAGCCCATGTGAAGCACCTGAAGAGGTCTATACAAGGCCTTGAGAGGGAACACTTATTTGAAATCCTAATGGAGAAAGAGGCGGATCCAAGAGAGTTTTTGACCATGAGAAGCAAGGACTATACACAGTTTGAACTCAACGATATGTACAAACGCCTCGAATGCAGAGAGCGGAGCGGGACGATGTCATCCGGTCGAGGAAAGCAGCTTGCATCTCATCGAGTATGTTGCAAGAAAAAAGAAAATTGTGTTTGTGATGAATCAAATGTTTGTTCTGATTGCATTGATGTATGTTTAGGTATATAGTATATCGCTGATGTCGTTTATAGTTCTGGTTTTTTAAATAGTTCTGGCCTATTGCACCGGCATTACTAAACATAAGTAAGTAAATGCCTATGAAATTTCTCAGGGGTAGGGAGATTTGTAACGTTTTTGCACTGTTTGTTCTTTACTTTTCAACCCGACCCATCAAGGGTTAACTCAGACTCTAGGCTTGACTGACTGAACATTCCATGAAGGGAGGGGCGGCTGACTGTTGGAGGAGGATGTGCAGCCGTTTAGGCAGTTGAGAGGGGTTTGGGAGAGGGAGTGTGAGGTGGGTGGAAAAGAAGGTCTGTGAGAGTAGGTTTAGGTTAGGTAATTGTATGGTTATCTGTTATATGATTAACAAAGATATTAGCACTGAAACTAAGTATGTAAACAAGAAACCTTAATACAACCATTACGATCTTAAGCAAATAAAACTTCCATATTTAAAGTGCCAGTCATAAAGTCGTCTGTATTATTTTCCAGCAAAGGAACATGAAACCCACAGGAGGGGATACCCTTTAAAGATACTATACTTTCCTCCAGAGTGGAAAGAATAGATTGTGTCTGCAGAGTGCACTGAAAGGGCTTAATAGGGAGACAGACCCAGGTTGTCTAGAAGTTGCCTCAGGGAAGAGGCGAGCTTTTCAGTAAGGGGTTTCTAGTTGCTGAACCCCTTATAAGGTAGACACAAAAGGGATAGTCTCATATATAGCCCAGAGTTTAAAAGGGTACCTGGCCACGTTATTTGCTGGAAAGGGACTCTCTTTTATTGGGTAAAAATCCTTCAAATGCTAGAGGGTTTACCAGAAAGGCTAACGCAATAAGGGGGAGGTTAGATTAACCTCATCAATCCCTGTTAGTTCTTTTAAATGAAGAGAGGGTGAAGTGAGAAAACGAAAACAAGGGGCCTTTTCGTTACATAAGACGTACCCCCAAAGTAAGCCATGGTGCTGCCATGGTAAGCCATTGTTCCTGTCGCCTCCTCAGCCCCTCCTCAGCACGTGCGGGAGGGGGGGTTAAGATGCCTCTTCCTGCCCCACCTGTTCCCCGTGCGCAGGGAGCCAGCGAACCAGCGAGAGGCGCGGGGGGAAATGCGCCTCTTGCGGAGTTCTGCCCCTCCTGCTCAGCGCGCAGGGGGAGGCTGTACCATACCGTACTGAAGTAATAAAAATAAGACATCTCCCGAAAATAAGCCACCCTGTGTTTTTTTTTGAGGGGAAAAAAATTATAAGACGGTGTCTTAAAAAGGGGGAAAGACGGTAGAATTGATATATTGTACTGCGGTCTCTTTCAAGCATAGCAATTGTATGTAAGATCTTGCTTTCAGTTCACACCTATGTTGTTTTGAGGCATAAAACCTTCTGTAAAGAAACTCATTTCATTCATTGTGGGTGAATCATAGACTTAGAGAATTGTAGATATGGAAGGGACCCGAAAGGTCTCCCTGCAATGCAGAAATCTCAGCTAAAGCATCCATGACAGATGGCCTACAAACCTCTGCTTTAAAATCTCCAGGGAAGGAGAGTCCACAACCTTCCAAGGGAGACCGTTCTGCTGTCAGACAGCTCTTACCATCAGAAAGATTCTCCTGATATTTAGTCAGAGTCTCTTTCCTTGCAACTTGAATCCATTGTTTCAGGTCCAATTCTATTGAACAGGAAAAAACAGGCTTGCTCCATCTCCCGTGTGGCAGCACACATTCCAGCTTGTCAAAATCCTTCTTAAATTGTGGCACCTAGAACTGGACACGGTACTCCAGGTGGTGTTCTCATAGTTTGGTGGTAGAGCACCGATCTTGGGTGCAGAAAGTCCCAGATTCCACCCCTGGTCTCTCAAACTGCTGCTGGTCAGTGTAGACAAAATTGAGCTAGATGAACCCAATGGTTTCCCTCAGAATAAGGCAGCTCCCTATGGTCCTAAAATATCAAGCATTGGTGGTTTCATTCTAGAGCTAATTTCACACACAACTCTGGCCTTTTTCACTAAGAGCCAGGTGAGGAAGGGGAGACCCAGTCATTTGCCTTCTGGCAGAAAGCCACTTCCTTTGTTATACCAAGGACAGTATTTAAGGCTATTAACTCACCTGGCTAGTTCAACAATGGAATCCTCCATTAGATTTTAACCTTTTCTGGATCCAAGACCCCAGGAATTAGAAGGGTCTCAGGTATAATGGAGACTGACAGCCCCCCCCCCCAAAAAAAAACCCTCACCACAGTATTGTCAACACGGAGCTACCATGAGACAGACTGTGGAGACCAACTTGGACATGTAAGGCTGGAATTTGTCTTGTAAACTCCATCTCCATCTTTGTCCTCTAGAGGGCTCCAGTTTCCTCTCTCTGAACTCATTCAGATGAAAGGCCTAAACTACGGTAAGCCTGATGTGAGAGATCTGTACTTTGATCTCTGTATCTTTTTATACTCAAAAGCATTTTGAGTGTGCAGAGAGGACTGAATTGGATCTCAACTATACTTTAAAAGAAGCTTTAAAGGGGGCCAATTTGAATGAAGCTGCACGTCTGTTTCCCATAAAAATCACCTCCCCACCTGACAGCTATTGTCTCACCTCCCCCCATTCTCCCCTAAAAAGCACCTTCTGGCTCAAACAGAGGGCATGTTTTTGGGTGAGAAGCCAGCACTGAGACCTCGTGGAAATGGAGAGCGTAATCTGGATGAGGGCTCTTCCTTCAAAAGAAATGTGGCAAATGTAAGTACACTTAAAAAATAAAAAAGTGAATAACATAAAAAGTTGTTAGACCCCAAGGTTGAGGAGTTTCAAAGAGCACCTTGCAAACCATCAATTTACTGGACAACTTCCCTCAGCCTAGAGACACAGGGTCCTTACCGTTGCAGAACACTTATGTTTTTCACAATCAAAGTGGAGGCCCAGTCATAATCATTAAGTGTCTTTCCTTCCACAGATAATTCCACTTGCAAAGTGTGCCCTATACAATGGCAGCTCCACAGGGACAAGTGCTACTGGACATCAGAAAATATGGAAACCTGGGATGAGAGCCAACATGACTGTTCAACAAGGGATTCTCAACTGCTGGTCATCCAAGACAAGAAGGAGATGGTAAGAGGACAATTGCATATTTCAGGCAATGCATTCTCATGCAAGTTAATTCTGAAGGATGCCTGAGTTCAACTGAGCTTAACTCTAGCTTAGCAGCTCTGCAATGATATCATGGTTGGTGACTTGATAAGCTTGTGGAATGCAGGGCCTTGTTTAGTGCCTCATCCCATTTCCACCCATGGCCAGTTCATCAGTGTCTAGATAGGGCCTTGGGGAGCTTGACTAGTGAGAACCAAAGCAGAAGTTGCAAGCGAATCCCTGTAACTTTAGTCCAAGTCCTCTTTTTATTTAGAAAGACTCTTTAGGAAGGTGAGGAGCAGAGGCAGAAGAGAAGCTGGTGTTCCCCTTGTTATTTCCCCATTCCACACGGCCTTTCAGCGGCTTTTCCCCATGGATACTTTAAAGCGTGTTGGGAGGCTTTTTCAACGGTGTTCCCACTATACGCAATTTCACTTAAACCGACAGTTCCTTGCAATGTAACCCCTGCGTAAATGGGGAGGCCTGTATTATAAATGCTTAATGCTGCTTTGATTACTGTTCTTGGTGAATGTTTCGTTATAATTAATATCAACTTTCACATTTTACTACTTTATTCTGAATTCATCAATATATATATTTAAAAATACATTATCTCTCATACAGGATTTCATAAAAAGCATTACAAGAGAATCAAATTACTGGATTGGACTCTCACTATTAAAATTGGAGAAGAAATGGATGTGGATTACAGGCTCCCAGCTTGATCAGAGTCTGTGAGTTGTTATTGTTTTTAATCAAAGCAAAAAACCACACAATTTTTAGAGCTAAGATTATCTTGGTGCCCAATTGAGACATTGGTTTTTGCACTGGTTCCAATGAAGTTGCCAGCATTCTCATGCAGAGAGAGAGGTAGCTAGGGACTGATATTAGAGATGTTGCCAGATTTCACATTTAATTTGCACTGAACATTTAAGCAAGTGCTTCTCTTGCTTGTTTATCAGCTAAAGTTTTAGTAGGGCAACGCAAAGTTTGTAAAATATATTTTTTTGCTTCTTCTATTGGCTGCCAAGATGATTCCCTCAGTTGACTCTTGAGAAATCGGGAAAGGTCTGGGGTGGCAAGTTCCCATTCCATGAAGACATGGGAGTAGTTCTGTTTTTCTATTCACTGGCCACTTCACTCTCCACTCATGGTCTCAATTGAAGTGCCCCCCTTGCTCCAGAGCACTGGTTCTTGGGGGGTGGGAAGGAAAGATCCTTAGGGGCACAAATGGAACATTTCCCCCTATTTATAAGTGCTGCATGGAACCACAGTGGCAGGGAGTGGAGGAGTAACCTTCCCCACTTCGCTCACAATCTCAATCGCTGCCTCCCCAGCATTGATAATGCAAGGAATTCAGGAGGCTGTTGTGGAGAGTCTTGCACAGAGCAGCTGGCGAAGTTTTTGAAAAAATGCAAAGTGTAGTAGAAAATCCTTGCGCTCCTTATCCTAACCAGAGACAACATCCTTCTCCATGGAATTCTTTAAAAAAATCTCACATTGTTTCTATTCTCAGGCCTTTCTTTCACTCTTAACACACACAAGGGGTCAAAAAGAGCTGGCCAAAAATATTGGCCTGTTCCTAGAGGAAAATCAGAGGAGCAAGAAGAAAGGGGGAACTGGAAGGTTATTGGCAGTTAATGATGGGTGCCCCCCCCAGCAGCATCCCATTTAATTTGGGATGGGCAACTGACCAGTTTGGGTTTGTTTAATGTAGCTGGGGTGAGTCACAGTTGCACCCCTATTGTCTCTGGGAATGTGCTGAGATCCAAATACGGATAAGCAAGCCAATTCTTGCTCTCAAGTTCCAATATCTGCCCTATTGCCCCCAATTCACCAATTCTTCCTAGGTGGCAAATTGGTAGGTCATTTTCATTCAGAGGTGTAACGTGGGGATGAGAGGTGTTACAGCCAGGTGCCCCCACAGCAGGCTTCTTCATCAGAGCCTGGTTTCACGCCAGGAGTGGTGCCTTGGTAGTGGCACATGTGCCTGGTGCAGCTCCACCGCCAGGTCGGGCCAGACCCAGGGGAGGAGAGCAGAGGGGTGAGCGGCAGGCAAGTGGGCAGCAGCGCTGCCATCTACACTCCTCGGCCGTGGCACCCCTTGTGCCCGGCGGCAGTGGCTCTGCCGCTCAGGTCACTTCTGACCTGGCGGCGAAGAGCAGCCCTCCTCTGCCTCGGTGAGGTGTACCCAGCCACAGCAGCTCCGCTTCTGATGCCAGCTCAGGCCTGACCCAGTGGGGAAGAGCAGGAGGCGAGTGGGCAGCAGCATCCCCAACTCTCTTCTACCCTGAGCTGTGTCGCATGGAAGGGCATCATATCCCGCTGTTTTGATTTCCTGGGGTGTAAAGTATGTCCCGGTCCCTGGTGGAGCATCCCCCACTGCTGCAATCCTCCTTCCCAGGCCCCAAAGTCTTGGGGCAGGAAAAGGGGAGATGGTGCAGTTCCCACTATCAAGCTCAGCGTGACTCTCTTCACACTCTCCACTTTGCTGCTACTCATGTATGTTTGGAGGATTCAAATGCATACAACCAGTTTATTATACATTTTGGGAACACCCCTGCTTTTCTATTAAGAACATGAAAAAATAGTTGTAACAAACTTCTGTCCTGATATTCAGATGTACCCTTTTCTTCCACAGATTTCCAAAACCAAACTATGCTGAAGGAAACTATTGTGCTGCAATAAAACAAAAAGTCAGCTCTGAACCCTGCAATCGTGTACTTCAGTGGATATGCCAGAAAGACTCTCTCCTACTGTGATATTTTAGTTTGATAAAATGTAATAATTATGTGGGTTTTTGTTATTTGCCAGGAACACAAAATAAAAATGTCATTGAGTGACTGAGAAGATTGTGTAAATATATTATTCTGTTGTCATCAGAATACTCTTTGTGAATTCCAGAGGTAGCACACCTAAAATGGAATTCTAAGTCAATTTATTTTGGCTACTAAAAGATTGGTTTTAAGTCACGATTGAGGATCAGCTGTATAATCTGACAGTGCAAAATAATAGTAATAATATCTCTGAACTTTTCCATGTCTACAATATCCTTTGTGAGATGGGGCAAGCAGAACTGTGCAGTATTCCAAGTACGGCCACACCAAAGAGTCGAATAAAGGTGTTATGAGATGGGCAATTTTATTTTCAATTCCTATCCTAATGATCCCAGGGAGGAATTTGAGTCCCCCCCCCCAGCTGTTGCACACTGGGTCCTCATTTGCATGAAACTGCCCACTGCAAGCCCAAGGTCTCATTCCTGGTGAGTCACCACCAGACCTCATTCATGTATAGGTGAAAAAGAGATATTTACATTTTGTCTCAACATGCATCACTTATACACTTACTCAGATAGAATTGCATTTGCCATTTTTCTGCCTGTTTCATTCACCCAGTTTAGAACTGTCTTTCTGGCGTGCCCAGCAATCCCCTTTTTGTTTTCACTACCCTACGACACAGACGGATGCCAGCAACACCCCCCAAGAACAACAGCAATCTTGAGCAAGCAAGCATAGCTATCTCAACCACTGCTCACCCCTAATTCTACATCATGTATGAACAACCTTCTGACCGTAAGAGCTGTTCATCAGTGGAATGGTCTTCCTCAGGAGGTGGTGGACTCTCCTTTCTTAGAGGTTTCTAAGCAGAGGTTGGATGGCCATCTATCGTGGATGTTTTAGTTGAGATCCCTGCATTGCAGGGGGTTGGACTAGATGACCCTCGGGTCCCTTCCAACTCTATGATTCTGTACTGATCCTTGGAGGATTCGTCTTCCACCAGCTCATATCCAGCAGAACATTGGGTAATAATACGAATAGTGTGACAGGGGTTCCCAACCTATATACAGCATTCCAAAGAAGCAAAGTCATTGTGGTGGCAAACTCCTTCCCTGACCAACACCTACATTTCAAGAGAGCCCCTGCAGAGGCAGATGTAGGATGTGGCGCTGTGTGGTCTGAACCACTGAGCCACTTGGGCTTGCCAATCAGAAGGCTGGTGGTTTGAATCCCCACAACGGGGTGAGCTCCCATAGCTCTGTCCCAGCAGTTCGAAAGCATGCCAGTGCAAGTATATAAATAGGTGCCATTGTGGTGTGATGGAAAATGGTGTTTCTGTGTGCTCTGGTTTCCGTCACAGTGTCCCATTGCACCAGAAGAGGTTTAGTAATGCTGGCCACATAACCCAGAAAGCTGTCTGTGGACAAACGCCGGTTCCCTTGTTCTGAAGCGATTTGTTTGCCACAGCCCCATAGTCCCCTTTGATTGCACTTAACTGTCCAGGGGTCCAGTTACAGATAGGTAGCCGTGTTGGTCTGCTGTAGTAGAAACAAAATAAAAAAAATTCCTTCCAGTAGCACCTTAGAGACCAACTAAGTTTGTTATTGGTATGAGCTTTTGTGTGCATGCACACTTCTCCAGGGGTCCTTTACCTTTTACCTTTACACCTCCCCACTCATAGAATCATAGAATTGTAGAGCTGGAAGGTACCCCAAAGATCATCTAGTCCAACCCCCTTCAATGCATAAATATGCAGCTGTCGCATACAGGGATCGAACCCAAAACCTTGGCATTATGAGCACCATGCTCTAGCCAACTGAGCTATCCAGTCTCACTCATGAAAACCTCAATCACATCTCAATAGGGTTTAGCTATAATGCATAATTGGAGACTTCCAAAAGGCAAACTCCATTCTAAAAGCTGAAGAATAGAAACTGAACAATGCACAAAAACGTTTTTTAAAACAACAACAACGCTGCCCTCCACCCCCTACCCTAACCACCAAATAATGCTGCGAATGTGTGACTGGTATTGTGGTTGAAGAGAAGAGCTGCTCCGGAAAGAGATGTTTGGCCATCAACTCAGGCTATAGCAGCAAACCTTCAGTGCTCCTTCAACAGCCCTGCAGCTCTGAACGCCTTCTCTGCATCCTTTGCTTGCCAATGGAGAGTGAAGATGGTTATACTGCTTTGAACTTCCAGTCTAGGAGGGTTGCATCAGGAACTGCTCAGAAACAAGGTACTCATTCAGACCCCTCATATCTTCCAGTTTTTGTCTGATAATCACTGTAATATATCAGTTGACAGACGGACATGGTTTTCCTTTTCCTTTAGATTTACCCTGATCGTAGAACGTTCATTTTTACCTTATAAACAGTATTTGTGTTTGAATAATGAGAAGGAAATACAGAAGGGTGCATGGCACCTAGGGATGGGGAAGAATTTCAGTTTTGTTTGCATTTTCATGAGAAACTACCCAAATTGCACTATTCAAAACAAAACAAAACTCTCTTTCAAAATTAGCACTTGTGTTTGAATTTTTCAACTCAGTTCTCCAGCCACAAAATATGCACAAATATGCATATACTGGTGTGAATAAAAGTGCAGACACTCATTTAAATAATATACAAAAATTCAGAGGAAATAGCTTGCAAAAATGTGTATACATGAAAACTGCATATAAAAATGTGGGAGGAATCTGCAACCCACAAAGTTAAAGTTACAGGTTGGAACCGTGTAGGAACAGGTAGGTCTGCCGTAGTCAAAATAAAAAATAAAAAAATTTAGTTGGTCTTTAAGGTGCTACTGGAAGGGGTTTTTTTATTTTGTTTCCAAGAAATTAAATCTGACTTTTTAAATGATCAGTGCTGCACAAGTGTCAAGGGTCTCTGAACAGGTAAAAGGAGAGGGAATTGTCATTTGAAGTTCACATAAAAATGAATTCAAGATCTGGCTGCAAGTTTTTAAACATGATGAGAGCAGAAATGTTCCAATATTCAATTTATTCCTTGTAAAGAAATCTGGAGTTATTTCTGATCACCAACAAGTGCATTTATGTACCCAGTAATGCCTCTATGATTCTCAGCACAATTTCCTTCCATGTCGTATTTGTTCTTTTGTATCCCCCCCCCAAAAAAAAAATAACAAAAAAGCAGAAACAGGACCAAGGATGTCATATGTTCCTTTATAACAAGTTTGTTGTCTTGATTTCTTCTGGACTTCTTCTTTTCATTTGAGGGCAAATAACATTCTTGCAGCTGTAGTTGCATACTTAAATAAATTTCTATACTGTTTAGGTAGTTCTAATCCTATAATTCCCAAAAGAAAAGGGGTTGTTGTTTTTTACAAATGTGTTATCTTAAAGATTTTTAGAAAGGAATGGAAATGGTTCTTTGTATATTTACAAATAAATTGTAAACATGGGCAGGATTACTGTAAATACCTGCAGGTTTTCTTTAAAAAAACAAACATATATGAGATATATATATGAGCATAAAAGAATAAGTGAAGATAATTTGGAGTATGCAGGAAATGATGAAAATAAATGTAAGGAACCGCAGAAAGAGGGGGAAGGAAGTCGAGGTTCGATATGTTAGAATTATTGTTGAACTCTTGTTGTAACGTATATAAATGAAAATTATAAATAAGATGATTATTTTTAAAGGATGCAGAATTGAGGACAATACAAATAAATTAGATATGCTAGTTAGCGTGGAAAATAAGATGTTATAATATGCTTTTATTCAAATTCAAAGTATGCATGTAGCATGAAGCGTGCACATAGATGGCCTTTGCTGGTTGCTTCTTCTGCAACATTTCACACTCCTTCCCCCAGCCTAGTGAATAAAAAACACTTCTATAGATGCTGTACCTAATGTCCTGGCCAAGGCACAGTCTAAAGGTGTGAGCATGTTGCCTGGCCGCCCGCTCCACCCACATCCTTTTCCTATGTACCTCCTGAGCCACGGAGGCGACACTTGGTGAAAACTACAGCGCCTGCCTGTCCTTCTCTCTGCTAACACCTGTTCACCACTGGGCCTGCCCAACAAAGCTTGGTGACTCTTTTGTTTCTCTGCAACCCAGGACAAGTTTTCAAATATAATGGCCAAAGGTTTTAATACAGAACTTCTTTCCACCTCAGGTCCACTTCCTGCTTGAAGACAATGCCTCATATTTTAGCATCTGGCGTTTAATTTCTTTTTGTCAGGTTAATGAGCAATATTGGTAGTCAACTAAATAATTGATCATGTCTGTCTTACCAGGCACATCTCATGTCTGTAAGTAAGGGATTTGCACTGGCTGCCCATTAGACATCAAGCCGGATTTTTAAGGTCTTGGTAAAGGTAAAGGTAAAGGGACCCCTGACCGTAAGGTCCAGTTGCGGATGACTCTGGGGTTGTGGCGCTCATCTCGCTCTATAGGCCGAGGAGCCGGCGTTTGTCCACAGACAGCTTCCGGGTCATGTGGCCAGCATGACTAAGCCGCTTCTGGTGAACCAGAGCAGCACACGGAAACGCTGTTTACCTTCCTGCCGAAGTGGTACCTATTTATCTACTTGCACTTTGACGTGCTTTCGAACTGCTAGGTGGGCAATATAAAAGCCCTAAACAGCTCTGGACCAGATTTCCTAAAAGAAAAACTTCCCTTTCGTTGTCAGGTAAGGGCATTAAAATAACGAATGAAGCCCAATTAGTCTTGCCACAGCTTACTGACTCTTGGCTTGTGGGAGGTGGACTCCTGACACCGATAGCCCTAGCGATATGGAAGGCACTCCGTGATGAAATGCAAGCGTATTCATCTCTGTTGGCATTCTGCGGGCTTTTGAAGATGCCCCTGTTTACGCAGATTTCTCAGCATAAATCTCATGTTTTAATTACTGCATTGTTTTAAAGGGATTTTTATCACATATTTTCACTGGGCATGTTTATGTCTTGATGCAATTGTTTTATTGTTTGTTTTAATGGCGATAATATCAAATTAAAGCTACAAACATGTCAGTTTAACAAAAAAAGGTGGAGGAGCAGGTTTTATCAGGTAAATAGAGATTGCAGTATTGGAATGAAATTTCAATAGGTATTGGCTACAAAATGTCTTGCCACGGGGTGCTGAAATTAGACCAGTTAGGGAATGCATATAAATATTCCCATGTTCACCAGCTGCCAGATACATCTGTCAATAGCCATGATTTTTCCAACCACTTTGGATGGTACACTTTCTGTGACCTGTTGGTCAGAGCATGGTGCATATAATGCCTAGGTTGCAGGTTTGATTCCTGTATGCCACAACTGCTTTGATTGGACAAGATGTTCCTCAGGGTCCCTTCTGATGCTACTATTCTATGATTCTTCTACACAAAAATCAATGTAACACATCCATTTTTTCCTCTAAATAAAAATAGAAAAGTATTTCAACCTGCTTCCTATTAGTAGATGAATGTTTTCTGAAGATTTTTAAAAGTCAAACTAATACAAAACATCATTTATTTCCTTTGCTCTATTTCTGTTCCCTGCTTTTGACAAAGCATGCTGCTGACAGCTGACAGTCGCATCAGCAGTGTAGAAAATCTGCATTTAGAAAAACACAACAGACACCAGAAAGCTCCAGTATATATTTCATCATGCCATATAGCAAGAGGAGCACAAAAACAAGGAACAGCAAGCTGAACATAGTTAAGGGGTTATGACTGGAGATCCAGAGCCGTGATAAGATTTTCAGGGTGCAAAGTTTATCAGCAGATTGGTATCATGAGTTCTGGCATGTGGAGTGGGACAGCAGCTTTTCTCATTATCGTGCGAGCTCCATCAAAGCTCACTCTTATTTTTGTCTTTTGTGATCTTCTTCACCAACCCTTCTAAATTAGACAGGTTTAGCCTGGCAGATCTCCACATTCCTACACCACTTCCACACACCCCTTTAAACTCCTCCTGAAAATTCAACATTTTAGTGTTCGATTCTCTGAATGTGCACGTTTTTTGTTTGCAATTTTGTTTAGCACACAATTTTTTTTCGAGCCATCCCCTAATACGCTGCATTTTGGTATGCTGGCAGTTTACTAAACGTATACCATTTGCCTGTTGCCTCCTGAAGGGATTTTTTTGTGTCAAAAAACAAAACAAATCACCCAGCCTTCTCCCTGCGATGTTTGTCAGCCTGCAGTGAGTTGCGGGAGACTCTAGTCTAGGTACTGCTGACTCGCATCATGCAAGTCTTCCCTCTCCTCACAGATGCTTCTGGGCTTCCCTGTTGGTACCAGATCACCCTGTGGGCAGGAGGCTTTGTGATCATCCTCCTGGGGGTGGCTGTGACAGTCTTGGGTGAGTATGATTTATTATTTCATTTATGAACCGCTTTCCCAAAGTTTTTAATCTGTGGGCATTCCCACAGATATGTATAAGTGTTCCATCATCCCCAGATAAAGATTTTGACAGAAAAAAGTGGCAGAAGTGTGTCACCTCTGCTCATCCTGTATATTTGTAAATAAATGCAACTATTACAAAAACGTTGTAAGACTGAAGGCACTTTCTTCCAAAGGAAGCTGAAATTAGGGAAGCACTTCACTGCTTGGAGGAATACAGTGCAAAAAGAGAGAAATATCACACAGATGCCAAGAACAAGGACGGGTTATTTATTTTTTGCAGTATGCTTCAATTGCAACGGACTCATCTTTTTTTCTTGGCATCTGTGAGGTGTTTTTTTGCACCTTATTCTTGGATGCTTCCTGGTTTTGTGGTTTTTGGAGTTATAGGACAATTGCAACAATATATTTTGTTTTGAAAGCAAATAGCATCAAAACATTTTTGTCCTTAAAAATGCTGATAGCAATCCCATTGCGACATACTTTTTTTCTAAAAAAGCAGGGACTCCCTAATGTTTGCATAGGATGAATTTGGGCAGGTGTGTTTACTTACATCCCTACATGATAATACGTTCCTCCCAAATTCCCTCCTCTGCGCAATGAGTAAATATACAAGTGCCCTGGTCTCTTTTGCAGCTTGCCCTCCTTGTCTTATCATATCCATCTTCTTCTCCCATGCCTTGGCCTCCATATTTTGAATTTTTGCCTTAACATTATGCCCATTCATTTAAATGACTTCATTTCTTTTGCGGAAACAGCTTTGCAGTTGGAAGCTGAAAAGGGAAAAATTGTGCTGAACAATGGTGGATGCAATGCCTCGATAGACAACTTTCGGGCTTCCCTAAGATACAGGATCTGCAATCAAAATCAGAATAGTTCCTCAGGTAGAATTGATATATTGTATCTCTTTCAAGCATAGCAATTGTATGTAAGAGCTTGCTTTCAGTTCACATCTATGTTGTTTTGAGGCTTAAAACCTTCTGTAAAGAAGCTCATTTCATTCATTGTGGGTGAATCATAGACTTAGAGAATTGTAGATTTGGAAGGGACCCCAAGGGTCTCCCTGCAATGCAGAAATCTCAACTAAAGCATCCATGACAGATGGCCATCCAACCTCTGCTTAAAAATCTCCAAGGAAGGAGAGTCCACAACCTCCCAAGGGAGACCGTTCTGGTGTCAGACAGCTCTTACCATCAGAAAGATTTTCCTGATATTTAGTTAGAGTCTCTTTCCTTGCAACTTGAATCCATTGTTTCAGGTCCAACCCTACTGTTCAGGAAAACGCAGGCTTGCTCCATCTCCCATGTGGCAGCACACATTCCAGCTTGTCAAAATCCTTCTTAAATTGTGGCACCTAGAACTGGACACTGTACTCCAGGTGGCGTTTTCATAGTCTGGTGGTAGAGCACCGATCTTGGATGCAGAAAGTCCCAGATTCCATCCCTGGTCTCTCAAACTGCTGCTGGTCAGTGTAGACAAAATTGAGCTAGATGAACCCAATGGTTTCCCTCAGAATATGGTCCTAAAATATCAAGTGTTGGTAGTTTCATTCTAGAGCTAACTTCACACACAACTCTGGCCTTTCTCACTAAGAGCCAGGTGAGGAAGGGGAGACCCACCCATTTGCCCTCTGTCCTTATACCAAGGAAAGTATTTAAGGCTATTAACTCACCTGGCTATTTCAACAATGGAATCCTCCATTAGATTTTAACCTTTTCTGGATCCAAGACCCCAGGAATTAGAAGGGACTCAGGTATAATGGAGACCAACAGCCCCCCCCCCAAAAAAACCCCACCTCACCACAGTATTGTCAACATGTAGCTACCATGAGACAGACTGTGGTGACCAACTTGGACATGAAAGGCTGCAATTTTTCTTGTAAACTCCATCTCCATCTTTGTCCTCTAGGGGGCTCCAGTTTCCTCTCTCTGAACTCATTCAGATGCAAAAACTAGGCGAGTAATAAACTTGCATTTGTGAAAGGCCTAAACTAAGCCTGATGTGAGAAATCTGTACTTTGATCTCTATATCTTTTTATACTCAAAAGTATTTTGAGTGTGCAGGGAGGACTGAATTGGATCAGGACTGTACTTTAAAAGAAGCTTTAAAGGGGGCCAATCTGAATTAAGCTGCACACCTGTTTCCCATAAAAACCACCTCCCCACCTGACAGCTGTTGTCTCACCTCCCCCCATTCTCCCCTAAAAAGCACCTTCTGGCTCAAACAGAGGGCATGTTTTTGGGTGAGAAGCCAGCACTGAGACCTGGTGGAAATGGAGAGTGTAATCTGGATCAGGGCTCTTCCTTCAAAAGAAATGTGGCAAATGTAAGTACGTGTAAAAAAAAAAAGTGAATAATCTAAAAAGTTGTTGGACCCCAACTTTGAGGAGTTTCAAAGAGCACCTTGCAAACCATCAATTTGCTGGACAACTTCACTCAGCCCAGAGACACAGGGTCCTTACCGTTGCAGGGCACTTCTGTTTTTCACAATTGAAATGGAGGCCCAGCCATAATCATTATGTGTCTTTCCTTCCACAGATAATTCCACTTGCAAAGTGTGCCCTGTACAATGGCAGCACCACAGGGACAAGTGCTACTGGCCATCAGAAGATATTAAAACCTGGGATGAGAGCAAACATGACTGTTCAACAAGGGATTCACAAATGTTAGTCATCCAAGGAAAGGAGGAGCTGGTAAGGGGACAATGACATATTTCAGGCAATGCATTCCCATGCAGGTTAATTCTGAAGGACGCCTGAGTCCAACTGCATTTAATTCTAACTTAGTAGCTCTGTAACTCTGTATCATGGTTTGTGACTTGAGAAGCTGGTGGAGTGCAGGGCCTTGTTTAGTGCCTCATCCCATTCGCACCCATGGCCAGTTCATCCGTGTCTAGAGAAGGCCTTGGGGAGCTTGACTAGTGAGAACCAAAGCAGAAGTTGCAAGCAGATCCCTGTAACTGTAGCCCAAGCCCTCTTTTTATTCAGAAAGACTCTTTAGGAAGGTGAGGTTGGTGGTGGAGCGACTTCTGGTCGGCTCGTCGAGGGAATGGCTGACTTATAACAACACTCCCGACCCCCACGCGTAATTTGGCAGCTGCTATGGGAGTATGCAGCCTCCCTAATCCTCCCGGGATGACGGGAGGGGCCGCTGGCCCGCAGATGCCCCCTAACCCGTTTCGTCCCTTCAGGGGGAGCGGGGGGGCTGGGTCGAAGCAACCGTGGGGGTCGGAACTCCTGGAGGCTACCCTCTTCGTGCACGATTTCCAGAACTTAAGTGAAAAATTCGGCAATGTTTTGGACTTGCTTCAGACAAGAAGGAGAAGAGCATTTTGCTTAGCAATGCAGCCACTGAAAAGATAAGAGGAAATAAGAAAAAAAGAAGATTGCAACACTCTATCGGTATGTGGAAACGGAACAAAAGGGTTTTTGTTCTATGTAATTTATACAACCCCCTTGAAGAGACATTTTTACTATTTATACAAGTGAGATTGAAAATAAACTGTGCGGAATAGATCTTATAATGTAATAAACCCCTGGTCATGGTTGCCTCTCTCTTTTCACTCTGTGAGAGACCCAGCCAACTTCTGGAAATTGTCGGAGTGATTTACGACGCAGCTTAATTAAAGGTCGACTGAGACAGAATCTGGCTGTGAATCAAGGTCAGAGAGGATGGGAATGCCAAAATTACTGCAAAATTTATGGACTTATATACTGACAGGCTCCCACCCTTGGAAAGACTTTGAAGCAGCCGGAATGATAAAACTTTTTAATCAAAACGCACTATATGGGATTCATCGAAGTCAAGTTAAAATGGCGATTGTCGAGATGGGACTATTGGATTTGAAGTCGAGAGGCAACGGGCCAGGGGGGTGGAAGAAAGTATGGACATAAAACCCACACAGTCATGATAGTTTTTGGCTGTTTTATCTCACTTACGAAAGTATTCAGTGGCGTGAAGGAAAATAAAATAAGGACGGATAACAACAGAAAGGAAATGGATGACATCAGGACTACAGAAGGCAATGGACTTAACAAAATGATTAAAATCCTAATTATCTGAAGCAAGGGAAGTCAAAAAAGAAAAAAGAAAAAGGGATAAATAATTCGGCAATTTATTTGGAAACTAATTGGACTATATCGATTAATTGATATTGATGTCATTTTTTATGATTGGAAAACTTAATAAAAATGATTTGGCCAAAAAAAAAAAAAAGAGGTTGGTGGTGGAGCAGTGGCAGAAGAGGAGCTGGTGTTCCCCTTGTTATTTCCCCATCCCACACGGCCTTTCAGCGGCTTTTCCCCATGGATGCTTTAAAGCGTGTTTGGAGGCTTTTTCAACGGTGTTCCCACTATACGCAATTTCATTTAAATGCACAGTTCCTTGCAACGTAACCCCTGCATAAATGGGGAGGCCTGCATTATAAATGCTTAATGGTGGTTTGATTACTGTTCTTGGTGAATATTTCGTTGTAATTAATATCAACTTGCACATTTAACTACTTTATATTATTTTAATGTAAGTTTATTCTGAATTTTATCAACTTGGAAATATATATATATATATATATATATATATATATATATATATATATATATATTCTCATACAGGATTTCATAAAAAGTATTACAAAATAATCAAATTACTGGATTGGACTCTCACGATTAAAATTGGAGAAGAAATGGATTTGGATTACAGGCTCCCAGCTTGATCAGAGTCTGTGAGTTGTTATTGTTTTTAATCTAACCAAAAATTCACACACTTTTTAGAGCTAAGATTATCTTGGTGTGCAATTGAGGCATTGGTTTTGCACTGGTTCCAATTAAGTGCCAGCATTCTCATGCAGAGAGAGGGGTAGCTAGGGACTGATATTAGAGATGTTGCCAAATTTCACATGTGCTGTCCAAAAATATTGGCCTGACCTTAGAGGAAAATCAGAGGAGAGAAGAAGAAAGGGAAAACTGGAAGGGTATTGGCCAACTGACTAGTTTGGGTTTGTTTAATGTGGTTGAGGTGAGTCACAGCCTAATAGGGAATGTTACACACCTATTGTCTCTGAGAACGTGCTGACGTCCAAATACGGATAAGCAAGCCAATTCCTGCTCTCAAGTTCCTATATCTGCCCCATTGCCCCCAATTCACTCTTCCTAGGTGGCAAATTGGTAGGTCATTTTGATTCAGAGGCGTAACGTGGGGGTGCCTATCAGTGTTGTTTTAATAAAGGTTCTGATCTCCTTTTTTACTCCTTCGCCTGTTCCTCGACCCCTCACTGGCACAAAGGAGTCTTTGAGCAGAGTATCTTTGCAGAGTACTTCTTTTATTCTTAAAAGAGTCTTTGTCTGCAAACACGACTAACAGCTATTACACACAGCAACACTACCAGCTCTCACCAACCAACCAACCCACCAACAAACATACTAACATTTAACCACTTTATATACACAGGTACAATTAGGTAGGCAATAGCATGAGTCATCGTAGGTTGCTGACTCATGCTGACTTTCTTCTTTTAGTATTAAAGAAACAGCGGCCAATTTTTAGCCGTGACAGTGCCGTGGCCCCGGGCACAATTTTGAGAGGGGGTGCAAACAGGCACCCCACAGTGGATCCTTCATTGGGGCCTGGCTGTGTGCCAGAAGGAGCTGTGTGTTGGTTGCGGCCTGATGCAGCTCTGCCCCCTGGTCACACCTGACCCAGGGGAGGAGAGCAGGTGAGTGGGGTGAGGCTGAGGGAGCGGCAGTGCTGCTGCCCACCCTCCTCAGCTGTGGCACACCTTGTGCCCAGCAGCTCTGCCACCAGGTCACTTCTGACCTGGCGGCGGAGAGCAGCCCTACTCGGCCATGGCAGGATGCACTCGGCCACAGCAGTTCCGCTGCCGCCGGGTCAGGCCTGACCCAGTGGGGGAGAGCAGGAGGGGAGTGGGCAGCAGCTTTCCCACCACTCTCCTTCCTTGAATTGTGGCGCGTGAGAGGGCGCCCTCTGTGCTCTGACTCCTCAGGCAGCATGGGGATATGCTCTGCCGTTGGTCCCTGGTGGAGCATCCCCCACTGCTGCAATCCTCCTTCCCAGGCCCCAAAGTCTTGGGGCAGGAAAAGGGGGAGGTGGCGCTGTTCCCACTATCAAGCTCAGCATGACTTTCTTCACTCTCTCCACTTTGATGCTACTTATGCATGTTTGGAGGATTTAGATGCACTGCAACCAGCTTATTATACATTTTGGGAACACTCATGCTTTCTATTATGAACATTGAAAAAATAGTTATAACAGACTTCAGTCCTGATATTCAGATGTACTCTTTTCTTCCACAGATTTCCAGAACCAAACTATTCTGAAAGAAACTCTTGTGCTACAATAAAAAATAAGGTCACCTCTGAACGCTGCAGTACTGTATTTAGGTGGATTTGCCAGAAAGACCCTCTCCTACTCTGATATTTTAGTTGGATAAATGTAATAATTATGTGGGTTTTTGTTATTTGCCAGGAACACACAATAAAAATGTCATTGAGTGACTGAGAAGATTATGTAAAGATATTATTCTGTTGTCATCAAAATACCTCTTTGTGAATTCCAGAGGCAGCATGCCTAAAATGGAATTCTAGGTCAATTTATTTTGGCTACTAAAAGATTGGTTTTAAGTCACAATTGAGGATCAGCTGTATAATCTGACAGTGCAAAATAATATTAATGATGTCTCTGAACTTTTCCATCTCTACAATATCCTTTGTGAGATGGGGCAAGCAGAACTGTGCAGTATTCCAAGTGCGGCCACACCCAAGAGTCGAATAAAGGTGTTATGAGATGAGCAATGTTATTTTCAATTCCTCTCCTAATGATCCCAGGGAGGAATTTGAGCCCCCCCCCCCCCGCAGCTGTTGCACACTGGGTCCTCATTTGCACGGAACTGCCCACTGCAAGCCCAAGGTCTCATTCCTGGTGAGTCACCCCCAGACCCCATTCATATACAGTGGTACCTCGGGTTAAGTACTTAATTTGTTCCGGAGGTCCGTTCTTAACCTGAAGCATACTTAACCTGATGCACCACTTTAGCTAATGGGACCTCCTGCTGCCGCTGCGCCGCCAGAGCACGATTTCTTTTCTTAGCGGAGTTCTTAACCTGAAGCGTATTTAACCTGAAGCGTACTTAACCCAAGGTACCAGTGTATATGTGAAAAAGAGATATTTACATTTTGTCCCAACATGCATCACGTATACACTTACTCAGATAGAATTGCATTTGCCATTTTTCTGCCTGTTTCATTCACCCAGTTTAGAACTGTCTTTCTGGCGTGCCCAGCAATCCCCTTTTTGTTTTCACTACCCTACGACACAGACGGATGCCAGCAACATCCCCCAAGAACAACAGCAATCTTGAGCAAGCAAGCATGGCTATCTCAACCACTGCTCACCCCTAATTCCAGATCATGTATGAACAACCTTCTGACCGTAAGAGCTGTTCATCAGTGGAATGGTCTTCCTCAGGAGGTGGTGGACTCTCCTTCCTTGGAGGTTGATAAGCAGACGTTGGATGGCCATCTATCATGAATGCTTTAGTTGAGATCCGTGCATTGCAGGGGGTTGGACTAGATGACACTTGGGTCCCTTCTAACTCTAAGATTCTATGATTCTATACTGATCCTTGGGGGATTCGTCTTCCAGCAGCTCATATCCAGCAGAATATTGGGTAATAATAGGCGTAACCTGTATACAGCATTCCAAAGAAGCAAAGTCATTGTGGTGGCAAACTCCTTCCCTGACCAACACCTACATTTCAAGAGAGCCGCTGCAGAGGCAGATGTAGGATGTGGCGCTGTGTGGTCTGAATCACTGAGCCTCTTGGGCTTGCCAATCAGAAGGTTGGTGGTTTGAATCCCCACAACGGGGTGAGCTCCCATAGCTCTGTCCTAGCAATGCGAAAGCACACCAGAGCAAGTACATAAATAGGTGCCATTGTGGCGTGATGGAAAATGGTGTTTCTGTGTGCTCTGGTTTCCGTCACAGTGTCCCATTGCACCAGAAGAGGTTTAGTAATGCTGGCCACATAACCCAGAAAGCTGTCTGTGGACAAACGCCGGTTCCCTCATTCTGAAGTGATTTGTTTGCCACAGCCCCATAGTTGCCTTTGACTTCACTTAACTGTCCAGTAGAAACAAAACAAAACAAAAAATCCTTCCAGTATCACCTTAGAGACCAACTAAGTTTTTTATTGGTATGAGCTTTCGTGTGCATGCACACTTCTCCAGGGGTCCTTTACCTTTAACCTTTACACTCCCCACTCATAGAATCATAGATCTGGAAGGTACCCCAAGGATCATCTAATCCAACCCCCTTCAATGCAGGAATATGCAACTGTCGCATACAGGGATCGAACCCGAAACCTTGGCATTATGAGCACCACGCTCTAGCCAACTGAGCTATCCAGTCTCATTCATGAAAACCTCAATCACATCTCAACATGGTTTAGCTATAATCCATAATTGGAACCTGCTTAGGCATCTTTCCATAAGTCAAACTCCATTCTAAAAGCTGAACAATAGAAACTGAACAACTCACAAAAACAACAACGCTGCCCTCCACCCCCTACCCTAACCACCTAATAATGCTGTGAATGTGTGACTGGTATTGTGGTTGAAGAGAAGAGCTGCTCCGGAAAGAGATGTTTGGCCATCAACTCAGGCTATAGCAGCAAACCTCCAGTGCTCCTTCAACAGCCCTGCAGCTCTGAACGCCTTCTCTGCATCCTTTGCTTGCCAATGGAGAGTGAAGATGGTTATACTGCTTTGAACTTCCAGTCTAGGAAGGTTGCATCAGGAACTGCTCAGAAACAAGGTACTCAGTTCAGACCCCTCATATCTTCCAGTTTTTGTCTGACTCCACTGTAATATATCATTTGACAGACGGACATGGTTTTCCTTTTCCTTTAGATTTACCCTGATCGTAGAATGTTCGTTTTTACCTTATAAGCAGTATTTTTGTGTGAATAATGAGAAGGAAATACAGAAGGGTGCATGGCACCTAGGGATAGGGAATAATTTCAGTTTTGTTTGCATTTTCATGAGAAACAACCAAAATTGCACTTTTCAAAACAAAACAAAACTGTCTTTCAAAATTAGCACTTGTGTTTGAAATTTGCTATTCAGTTCTTCAGCCACAAAATATGCACAAATATGCATATACTGGTGTGAATAAAAGTGCAGACACTCATTTAAATAATATACAAAAATTCAGAGGAAATGGAAATGTGTATACATGAAAACTGCGTATAAAAATGTGGGAGGAATCTGAAATAAATGCGGATTAGTTTTCATTTTTTTAAAAAATGGTTGGAAGCAACCCACAAAGTTAAAGTTACAGGTAGGAACCGTGTAGGAACAGATAGGTCTGCCATAGTCAAAATAAAATAAAAAATAAAAAAATTCCTTCCAATAGCATCTTAAAGACCAACTAAGTTGCACACGAAAGCTCATACCAAGAACAAACTTAGTTGGTCTTTAAGGTGCTACTGGAAGGATTTTATTTTTATTTTTTATTTTGTTTCCAAGAAATTAAAGCTGACTTTTTAAATGATCAGTGCTGCACAAGTGTGAAGGGTTTCTGAACAGGTAAAGGGAGAGGGAATTGTCATTTGAAGTTCACATAAAAATGAAATTAAGATCTGGCTGCAAATTTTTAAACATGATGAGAGCAGAAATGTTCCAATATTCAATTTATTCCTTGTAAAGAAATCTGGAGTTATTTCTGATCACCAGCAAGTGCATTTATGTACCCAGTAATGCCTCTATGATTCTCAGCACAATTTCCTTCCATGTCATATTTGTTCAAAAAAGCAGAAACAGGACCAAGGATGTCATTTGTTCTTTTATAACAAGTTTGTTGTCTTGATTTCTTATTATTCTGGTAAGTTTTGCCATTTCTGCCTAGTCCATGAATTTCTGTAGCCAGTCTGCTCTCTTCTGGACTTCTTCTTTCCATTTGAGGGAAAATAACATTCTTGCAGCTGTAGTTGCATACATAAATAAATTTCTATACTGTTTTGGTAGTTCTAATCCTATAATTCCCAAAAGAAAAGGGGTTGTTTTTTTTTTACAAATGTGTTATCTTAAAGATTTTTAGAAAGGAATGGAAATGGTTCTTTGTATATTTACAAATAAATTGTAAACATCCATGGGCAGGATTACTGTAAAAACCTGCAGGTTTTCTTTTAAAAAAAAACATATATGAGCATAAAAGAATAAGTGAAGATAATTTGGAGTATGCAGGAAATGATGAAAATAAATGTAAGGAACAGCAGAAAGGGGGAAGGAAGTCGAGGTTCGATATGTTAGAATTATTGTTGAACTCTTGTTGTAACGTATATAAATGAAAATTATAAATAAGATTATTATTTTTAAAGATGCAGAATTGAGGACAATACAAATAAAATTAGATATGCTAGTTAGCTTGGAAAATAAGATGTTTTGTTTTTTTTAATTTTTAAAATAAACTTTATTGTTTTAAAATCACATAGCCAAACAAACAAACAAAGAAAGTAACATGTACAAAAGAGATGGAAAAACAACAACCATAAGATACAGAATAATAAACAAAAATTACAGAATAAACATTATACAAAAACAAAATTAAAGAAAAAAACATACATACTTGGTTTGTGCTTCCAGCCTCTCTATTATTGTGGTGTCTTGTAACTATATCATTTATATACCGTATATACTCGAGTATAAACTGACCTGAATATAAGCCGAGGCACCCAATTTTACCACAAAAAACCTGGGAAAGCTTCATAGGAGCCACTGCCTGCCTCACTCGAGTATAAGCCGAGGGCGGCTTTTTCAGCACAAAAAATGTGCTGAAAAACTAGGCTTATACTCGAGTATATACGGTACCTTTTTTACTCCCTTTATTTTTATTTGCTTCAAACCCACTTGTATGTTAAACTAGAAGATTGGCCCTTTCCACTGCCTTGCCTATATATTCTTTGAAATTTCCCCAATCTTTCTCCATTTTTTGGTCTGTTAATCCTCTAACTTCTCCTATTTTTATCGCCATTTTTTGATATGTTAATAGTTTTAGTTGCCAGTCTTTTATACTGGGTACCATAGTACTCTTCCAATTTTTGGCGATTAAGAGCCTCGCTGCCGTCATGGCATGCATTAGCATGCATCTGTCTTCTTCCTTGATCTCTTCTCCTAACATTCCCAGCAGGAATATCTCAGGAATTTTTTTGAAGGAATATTTTACAATTTTTTTACACTCATTATATAATTTCTCCCAAAAGGTTTTTATTTCTTTGCAGTTCCACCAAATGTGTATAAGGGTACCCGGTTCTTTATTACATCTCCAGCAGATGTTATTGCTGCCTCTAAACATTTTTGAAAGTCTAGTTGGAGTCAAGTACCATCTGTACTGCATTTTATAAATGTTCTCTTTTAAATCATAGTTTGGGGTGAAATTTATATCTTTTAACCAAAGTTTCTCCCATTTTTCCTGACTAATCTCTTTCCCAAATCTTGATTCCATCCTATATAATAATCTTGCTATGTCCCTGCGTCCACCAATTTTCTGTGTGTCATGGAAGTGCGCTACTGCGCATGACACATGCGGACGCAGGGATTGGGCAGCGGACAGGAAGTGACGGCCGCCCGCCCGCCTCCCTCACAGCCCCGCCGGAGGACGGCCGGCCCGGCCTGGAGGCAGCGGCGGCGAGGAGAACGAGGAGCCCGGGAGGCTCTGCCGCCGGCGGCAATCAGGGCCTGCCCCCCGAGCGGGCTTCATGGGCGGCGACGCCCCCGCTGCTCCTCCGCTCTCCGGAACCGGCTCCCCGCGTGCGGGGCGGGGTGCAGGCTGCCGGGATGGGCGCGCAGCTCTCGCCCGCCGGCCTCCTGCGTCCTTCGCCGCCTCCGCCTCTTCCTCCTCCCACCGGCTCGGCAGCCCAGGTGCGGCGCTCCGGCGCTGAAGGCGGGGCGTGCGGGGCGGGGTGGAGGCTGCTGAGACAGGCGTGCAGCTCTCGCCCGCCCCCGCTTTGCCGCAGATGCTGCCGCCGCCGCCCTCCGGAGCTACAGCCTGGGGGAGAGAGAGAGAGGAGCGAAGCCGTCTCCCCCCCCCGGGGCGCAGGGCGGAGAGAAGGCGCAGAATCGCGGCGGCCCAATGCGGCCGAGGCGGAGCCCTGCTAGAGCCAGCGCCAACAGCAGCAAAACGCCAGGGGGGAAGGAAAGGGCAAGAGCAACTCGGGAGTACAGCAACTCGCAGGAAGGCCAAGGCCGCCGGCCAATGGGGAGACCCCCGCCGCCGCGGCCACGCACCCCATTGGCCCAGCCGCGTGTCCCGCCGGAATGGGGGAGGCCACGGAGAAAGGGGGGAGGCGTGGCCGGTGGAGGGGGGCTCGGCGGGCTGAGCCAGGCCGCCTGCCTCGGCGGGAGGCTGGGCACCCTTGCTTGGGTATCTAGCGCCCGTTTTTAACGGGCTAAATTCACTAGTTTACTCATAATTTCGTTTGCTTGATCCTCTTTTGCATTTGACTCTAATAGCAGTTCGTACAATTTTTTTATGTATTTCCCCTCCCCCTCCCGTTCATTGAATATTTACAAATAAATTGTAAACAGACATTAAGACATTGGGAGAATTACTGTAAATACCTGCAGGTTGGCTTTAAAAAACATATATGAGATATATATATGAGCATAAAAGAATAAGTGAAGATAATTTGCAGTATGCAGGAAAAGATGAAAATAAATGTAAGGAACCGCAGAAAGAGGGGGAAGGAAGTTGAGGTTTGATATGTTAGAATTATTGTTGAACTATTGTTGTAATGTATATAAATGAAAATTATAAATAAGATTATTATTTTTAAAGGATGCAGAATTGAGAACAATACAAATAAAATTAGATATGCTAGTTAGCTTGGAAAATAAGATGTTATAATATGCCTTTATTCAAATTCAAAGTATGCATGTGGCATGAAGCGTGCACATAGATGGTCTTTGCTGGTTGCTTCTTCTGCAACATTTCACACTCCTTCCCCCAGCTAAGTGAATAAAAAACACTTCTATAGATGCTGTACCTAATGTCCTTGCCAAGGCACAGTCTAAAGGTGTGAGCATGTTGCCTGGCCGCCCGCTCCACCCACATCCTGTTCCTATGTACCTCCTGAGCTATGGAGGCAACACTTGGTGAAAACTACAGCGCCTGCCTGTCCTTTTCTCTGCTAACACCTGTTCACCACTGTGCCTGCCCAACAAAGCTTGGTGACTCTTTTGTTTCTCTGCAACCCAGGACAAGTTTTCAAATATAATGGCCAAAGGTTTTACTACAGAACTTCTTTCCACCTCAGGTCCACTTCCTGGTTGAAGAGAATGCCTCATATTTTAGCATCTGGTGCTCCATTTCTGTTTGTCTAGTTAATGAGCAATATTGGTAGTCAACTAAATAATTGAATGGGCAGAGTAACTTCCATTTGGATCATGTCCGTCTTGCCAGGCACATCTCATGCCTGTATGTAAGGGATTTGCACTGGCTGCCCATTAGACATCAAGCCGGATTTTTAAGGTCTTCTTACTTACGTATAAAGCACTAAACAACTCTGGAGCAGATTTCCGAAAAGAAAAACTTCTCTTTCATTGTCAGGTAAGGGCATTAAAACATCGAATGAAGCCCAATTAGTCTTGCCACAGCTTACTGACTCTTGGCTTGTGGGAGGTGGACTCGTGGCACCGATAGCACTAGCGATATGGAAGGCACTCCATGATGAAATGCAAGCGTATTCATCTCTGTTGGCATTCTGCGGGCTTTTGAAGATGCCCCTGTTTACGCAGATTTCTCAGCATAAATCTCATGTTTTAATTACTGCATTGTTTTAAAGGGATTTTTATCACATATTTTCACTGGGCATGTTTATGTCTTGATGCAATTGTTTTATTATTTGTTTTAATGGCGCTAATATCAAATAATATCAAATTAAAGCTACAGTGGTACCTTGGGTTACATACGCTTCAGGTTACAGACTCTGCTAACCCAGAAATATTACCTCAGGTTAAGAACTTTGCTTCAGGATGAGAACAGAAATCGGGCAGCGGCAGCACAGCAGCAGCGGGAGACCCCATTAGCTAAAGTGGTGCTTCAGGTTAAGAACGTTTTCAGGTTAAGAACAGACCTCCGGAACGAATTAAGTACGTAACCAGAGGTACCACTGTACAAACATGTCAGTTTAACAAAAAAAGGAAGGAGCAGGTTTTAAACATATACCATTTGCCTGTTGCCTCTTGAAGGGATTTTTTTGTGTCAAAAAACAAAAACAAAACAAATCACTGAGGCTTCTCCCTGCGATGTTTGTTAGCCTGCAATGAGTTGCAGGAGACTCTAGTCCAGGCACTGCTGACTCGCATCATTCAAGTTTTCCCTCTCCTCACAGATGCTTCTGGGCTTCCCTGTTGGTACCAGATCACCCTGTGGGCAGGAGGCTTTGTGATCATCCTCCTGGGGGTGGCTGTGACAGTCTTGGGTGAGTATGATTTATTATTTCATTTATGAATCGCTTTCCCAAAGTTTTTAGTCTGTGGGCATTCCCACAGATATGTATAAGCCTTCCATCATCCCCCTATAAAGATTTTGACAGAAAAAAAGTGGCAGAAGTGTGTCACCTCTGCTCATCCTGTATATTTGTATATAAATGCAACTATTACAAAAACATTGTAAGCCTGAAGGCACCTTCTTCCAAAGGAAGCTGAAATTAGGGAAGCACTTCACTGCTTGAAGGAATACAGTGCAAAGAGAGAGAAATATCACACAGATGCCGAGAACAAGGACAGGTTATTTATTTTTTGCAGTATGCTTAAATTGCAAAGGACTCATTTTTTTCTTGGCCTCTGTGAGGTATTTTTTTGCACCTCATTCTTGGATGCTTCCTGGTTTTGTGGTTTTCAGAGTACAGTGGTACCTCGGGTTAAGTACTTAATTGGTTCCGGAGGTCCGTTCTTAACCTGAAACTGTTCTTAACCTGAGGTACCACTTTAGCTAATGGGGCCTCCTGCTGCCGCTGCGCCGCCAGAGCACGATTTCTGTTCTTAGCGGAGTTCTTAACCTGAAGCGTACTTAACCCAAGGTACCACTGTAATAGGACAATTGCAACAATATATTTTGTTTTGAAAGCAAATAGCATCAAAACCTTTTTGTCGTTAAAAATGCTGATAGCAATCCCATTGCAACATACTTTTTTTCTAAAGAAAGCAGGAGCTCCCTAATGTTTGCATAGGAGGAATTTGGGCAGGTGTGTTTACTTACATCCCTTCATGATAATATGTTCCTTCCAAATTCCCTCCTCTGCACAATGAGTAAATATACAAGTGCCCTGGTCTCTTTTGCAGCTTGCCCTCATTGTCTTATCATATCCATCTTCTTCTCCCATGCCTTGGCCGCCATATTTTGAATTTGTGCCTTAACATTATGCCCGTTCATTTAAATGACTTTATTTGTTTTGTGGAAACAGCTTTGCAGTTGGAAGCTGAAAAGGGAAACATTGTGCTGAACAATGGTAGATGCAATGCCTCGATAGACAACTTTCGGGCTTCCCTAAGACACAACTTCTGCAATCAAAATCAGAATTGGTCCTCAGGTAGAATTGATATATTGTTCTGCGGTCTCTTTCAAGCATAGCAATTGTATGTAAGAGCTTGCTTTCAGTTCACATCTATGTTGTTTTGAGGCTTAAAACCTTCTGTAAAGAAACTCATTTCATTCATTGTGGGTGAATCATAGACTTAGAGAATTGTAGATTTGGAAGGGACCCGAACGGTCTCCCTGCAATGCAGGAATCTCAGCTACAGCATCCATGACAGATGGCCATCCAACCTCTGCTTAAAAACCTCCAGGGAAGGAGAATCCACAACCTCCCAAGAGAGACCGTTCTGCTGTCAGGCATCTCTTACCATCAGAAAGATTTTCCCGATATTTAGTCAGAGTCTCTTTCCTTTCAACTTGAATCCATTGCTTCAGGTCCAACTCTATTGAACAGGAAAAAACAGGCTTGCTCCATCTCCCGTGTGGCAGCACACATTCCAGCTTGTCAAAATCCTTCTTAAATTGTGGCACCTAGAACTGGACACGGTACTCCAGGTGGTGTTCTCATAGTTTGGTGGTAGAGCACCGATCTTGGGTGCAGAAAGTCCCAGATTCCACCCCTGGTCTCTCAAACTGCTGCTGGTCAGTGTAGACAAAATTGAGCTAGATGAACCCAATGGTTTCCCTCAGAATAAGGCAGCTCCCTATGCTCCTAAATTATCAAGTGTTGGTAGTTTCATTCTAGAGCTAACTTCACACCCACCCATTTGCCCTCTGGCACAAAGCCACTTCCTTTGTTATACCAAGGACAGCATTTAAGGCCATTAACTCACCTGGCTAGTTCAACAATGGAATCCTCCATTAGATTTTAACCTTTTCTGGATCCAAGACTCCAGGAATTAGAAGGGACTCAGGTATAATGGCCCTCCTCCCAAAATACCCCCACCTCACCACAGTATTGTCAACTCAGACCTACCATGAGACAGACTGTGGAGACCAACTTGGACATGCAATGCTGCAGGCTGGCAATGGAGGCACCTCCAGCTGTCTGTCCCAAGTTCCCTGAACTCACTTCTACCTGAGAGCAGAATTGTGTGTGCCTTGTCTCCTGTCCTGTAGCCCTATAACTAGCCTTCTGTCCTTAGGGGCATGGGAGTAGCCAGGATTTTTGTTAGGAAGGGCAGGCCTTTTGTTACCGGGGGGGGGGCAGAATCTCAGTTGGCTATGTATTTTTATTGGTTTTTATTGATCGGGGAGGCAGCTGCCCCCCCCCCGGCTATGTCCATGCTTAGGTGTAATGGAGGATATAATCCTGTTGCTGCTACAGAATTCAGCTGCCAGACAAGTCAGCTTCTGTATGAGGAATGGAGGGGGAGGAATTGCATCTCAAATGGCGAAACAGTCTTTGAGCAGACCTGGTCAATTCACTCTCAGCAATTTGTCTGGTAAACTCCTCTAGAGAGCTCCAGTTTCCTCTCTCTGAACTCATTCAGCTGCAAAAACTACCGGTAGGCGAGTATTAAACTTGCATTTGCGATGGCATGATGTGAGAGATCTGTACTTTGATCTCTGTATCTTTTTATACTCAAAAGCATTTTGAGTGTGCAGGGAGGACTGAATTGGATCACAACTATACTTTAAAAGAAGCTTTAAAGGGGGCCAATCTGAATCAAGCCGCATGCCTGTTTCCCATAAAAATCACCTCCCCACCTGACAGCTATTGTCTCACTTCTCCCCTAAAAAGCACCTTCTGGCTCAAACAGAGGGCATGTTTTTGGGTGAGAAGCCAGCACTGAGACCTGGTGGAAATGGGGAGCGTGATCTGGATGAGGGCTCTTCCTTCAAAAGAAATGTGGCAAATTTAAGTACACTTCAAGAAAATAATTGTGTATAACAGAAAATGTTGTTGGACCCCAACTTTGAGGAGTTTCAAAGAGCACCCTGCAAACCATCAATTTACTGGACAACTTCACTCAGCCTAGAGACACTGGGTCCTTACTGTTGCAGAGCACTTATGTTTTTCACAATTAAAATGGAGGCCCAGTCATAATCATTAAGTATCTTTCCTTCCAGTTAATTCTACTTGCAAAGTGTGCCCTGTACAATGGCAGCTCCACAGGGACAAGTGCTACTGGCCATCAGAGAATATGGAAACCTGGGATAAGAGCAAACATGACTGTTCAACAAAGGATTCTCAACTGCTGGTCATCCAAGACAAGGAGGAGCTGGTATGGGGACAATAACATATTTCAGGCAATGCATTCCCATGAAAGAAGCCTGAGTCCAATTGAGTTTAATTCTAACTTAGTAACTATGCATCTCTGTATCATGGTTTGTGACTTGAGAAGCATGTGGAGTGTAGGGCCTTGTTTAGTGCTTCATCCCATTCCCACCCATGGCCAGTTCATATCACAGCCATTATGAGCATTCTGAGTGGGGGGGGGGCAGTTAGTCAGAAGAGGGAGAAAGAGACGGGCCTCTTTCCCAGCCAGCAAAAGACAGTGGGCCACATTCCCCCTCCTTCTCACTAGGAGAAGAGACTGTAAATTATCAGGAAAGTGAAAGCTGGATGGAGACCAATTCTCTGAGGAACAGCCTCCAGCCATAACACAAGGGAGGGGGGACTCTTTGTCAGAGGAAGGGGTGGGAGATGACCCTGAGAGTCCCCAGGCTCGCAGACAATCAAAGGTCAGAGAGAAGCGTCAATCAAAGAAGCGAGGGGGAAGTGCTGTCTTGTTTCCTGTTGGAAGCACACTTTGAACTCAGATGCCTCATCTTGATGGACGGTCGTTAGTGTGAGCGGCTCTGAGGTTAATTACTGTATACAACAAATCTTCTTGTACATACAGCTACTGCATGGCAGATCCTGACAGTTCATCAGTGTCTAGATAGGGCCTTGGGGAGCTTGACTAGTGAGAACCAAAGCAGAAGTTGCAAGCAAATCCCTCTAACTGTAGCCCAACTCCTCTTTTTATTTAGAAAGTATTTTTAGGAGGGTGAGGTTGATAGTGGAGTTTAATATAAACTTTATTTTGATGCCATCAATTTGAAAATAAATCACTATTTTTTCAAAAAATACATTTTCTCTGATACAGAACTTCATAAAAAACATTACAAAAAATTCACAATACTGGATCGGACTCTCACGACCATTAGCAGAGAATAAATGGATGTGGATTACAGGCTCCCAGCTTGATCAGAGTTTGTGAGTTCTTCTCATTGTTTTTAACCTAAGCAAAAAACCATGCAATTTTTAGAGCTCAGATTATTTGGGTGTGCAACTGAGGCATTGGTTTCTGCACCTGTTCAAATTAGTGTGCCAGCATTCTCATGTGCCTGGTGCAGCTCCGCCCGGATCAGCTGCCACCGGGTCACTTCTGACCTGGTGGTGGACAGCAGGGGGAGAGTGGACAGCAGCTTCCCCGCCCCCCTCCTACCCTGAACTGTGGCATTGGAGGGCACCCTCTGTGCCTTGCGCCCCACGAGCCCGCCCCTGGAAATGCAGGTATACTCTCCACCACTGTTTTTATTTCCAGGTCCCTGGTGGAGCATATACCACTATTGCAATTCTCCTTCCCAGGCCCCAAAGTAAATTACTTGATCCTGGGGCAGCAAAGGGGGGAGATGGTGGTGCTCCCACTATCAAGCTAAGCATGACTTTCTTCACTCTCTCCACTTTGATGCTACTCATGCATTTTTGGAGGATTCAAAGGCACTGCAGCCAACTTATAATACATTTTGGAAACACCCATGTTTTCTATTAAGAACATGAAAAAATAGTTGTATCAGACTTCAGTCCTGATATTCAGATGTACCCTTTTCTTCCACAGATTTCCAGAACCAGACTATGCTGAAGGAAACTATTGTGCTGCAATAAGAAATAAAGTCACCTCTGAACACTGCAGTACTGAATATAGGTGGATTTGCCAGAAAGACCCTCTCCTACTCTGATATTTTAGTTTGAGAAATGCAATAATTATGTGGGTTTTTTGTTATTTGCCAGGAACACACAATAAAAATGCCATTGAGTGACTGAGAAGATTATGTAAAAGTATTATTCTATTGTCATCAAAATACTTCTTTGTGAAATCCAGAGGCAGCCAATTTATTGCTAAAAGATTGGTTTTAAGTCACAATTGAGGATCATCTGTAGAATTTGACAGTGCATAATAAATAATAATAATAATAATAATAATAATAAATACCCCACCCACTCTGAGCAGCTTCCAGCACATATAAAAACATAATAAAACATTAAAAACTTCCCTAAACAGGGCTGCCTTCAGAAGTCTTCTAAAATCATTGCAAGAGTTATTTAAAACCTGCCAAAGAGTGCAAGACTGCAAGTGTTTACAGTGATATTTCAGATATGGTATAAATTTGTCCCCATTCTTTATTGAAGTTTTGATCCTCCTGATTTCTGATTTTCCCGGTTAGTCTTGCCATCTCTGCCTAATCCAATAGTTTCATCTGCCAGTCCACCCTGGTAGGTATCTTGTTATCTTTCCAGTTCTGGGCAATCAGCATTGTTTGAGCTACATCTGGTGGAAAGTAAAGTATTCTTATTTGTTGTGTGCTTCTTTTCTCCTGGGTGTTATGGGGACTGTGATTTTTCCTTCCAAATGCCATTGACCTCCCACACCTCCCAAAATGTAGGCAACATGCCACCAGGAGGCTACTTCTTCCAGGAGGTCTTATTTTCAGACTACTGTAAAAGGACACATCAACACCATATATTTAAAGCACTGCTAGACCACTACAGAAGTCCTGGCTTCCCCCAAAGAATCCTAGAAAATGTAGTTAGGGGTGCTAAGATTTATGATGAGACCCTATTTTCGTTACTGAGCTGCAATGCCCAGAGTTCCCAGGGAAGAAGGATTGTGTGTTAAACTACTCATAGTTTCTCAGCCCTCTTTAATCCATCAGCATGATATTACAAAAGCAGCACAATCCTCCTGTGCTCTCTCTTCTGAAGGAAACGATAAATTATTCCGGAAAATGCAAATTTGCACCAAACACTAAATCTGGAACACCCCAATAAAATCCAGATCCCCCCCCCCCTCCAGTAGCATTCACAGATTTAATAGCTGGGGTGGATAGCCCAATCTCTCTCTTCTGTTGTAGAAGCTACAGGGGGCCAGTACATTATGCAAATCTCATTGAGTGTGATCTGCAGGAGTTAGAAGTCTGCTCAGTGCACAGCCAGTGCCCTTTGTCATCTGTGAATTTGTTTGCTGCAGATCCAGGGTTCTTCACTTTGGCCGCTGGAGCTGGCAACACCTTGATGGTTTATGTAAGCACATTCTCCTCTTCCCTGAATTTCAAACCTAAAATTTCAAACCCCAACTTTTATTAGTTCCTAATCTCCAAGCTATACCCCTAAAACTACATCATTACTACATCACAAACACATCATTGATACATCACAAAATGGGAGGGTTTGAGGCGGTAACCTGAGTATTTTTACACCTGTCCTGTTCCTCCTCATACCCCTCCCAGACACACATTTCTGAGGAACAAAAGGATGTTCACAGTTTCCTGCCCTGCCCGGGAGGGTCGATCACCATTCTTTGTCTTAGTCCGAGCTGAATCCATTTCCAAGTGGTGGACCCTTTGTGAGTGAAATGTCCCATTGTCTGGCAGCTTTTGGGCAGGTGTGTCCACCTGGCAAAACTCGCTATGGCTGCCTTGTGAGCACACCAAATCTCCCCCATTCGATAAGTCCTTTTTCCATGGTGGAAAACAAAAGTGGAACGGTGTAGATCTGACATACAGTTGAATTTATAGGAATTTATAACAGAAACACTATAGAGAAAGAAATACTTTCACTCAAGTGTGTGTGTGTGTGAGTGGGAACTGTCCACATTGCGCCCCCTAGCCCCGGACAAATTAGCATCCACTGCCCTTTCTCATGTGTGAACTGGTTTGCTACAGATCCAGGGTTTTTCACGTTGGTTGCTGGAGCCGGCAACACCTTGACGGTTTATGTAAGCAAATTCTCCTCCTCCCCGAATTTCAAACCTAAAATTTCAAACAGAACATATGTTGAAATAATAATAACAATAATTTTATTATTAATATGCCAGCCATCTGACTGGGTTGTTCCAGCCACTCTGGCCAGCTCCCCCCAAAATATTAAGAACATAATAAAACATCAAACATTAAAAACTCCCAATGCAGGGCTGCCTTCAGATGTCTTCTAAAAGTCAGATAGTTGCTTATTTCCTTGACATCTGATGGGAAGGTGTTCCACAGGGCGGGTGCCACTACCGAGAAGGCTGGTTCCCTGTAACTTTGCTTCTTGCAGTGAGGGAACCGCCAGAAGGCCCACGGCGCTGGACCTCAGTGTCAGGGCTGAACGATGGGGGTGGAGCCATTTAGAGCTTTAAAGGTTAGCATCATAGGAAGCCACTCCTAGGTGCCGAGATCCCTTCGGCCCCCCAATAAAATATTTGAGGGGGTTGCCCCCCCCAAGTTAATGGGCATTGCCATTCAAATGGTGTGCATGTGCTGCATCTTGTGATCAGTTATATGAGGCAGGTCCATGCGGGAGATAACCAGAGCGTGAAGCACTCTGGTGAGACAGTCTGTGGGCAGGTGGGGTCTCAGCCTGCGTACCAGATGGAGCCAGCAGAATCAGCCTGTGACTCCATGGACAGCTGTGAGTCCAAGATGACCCCAAGGCTGCACAGCTGGTCCTTTAGGGGCACAGTTGCTCCATTCAGGACCAGGGAATCCCCCAAACATGCCCGACCCCTGTCCCCCAGAAACTGTACTTCTGTGTTGTTGGAATTCAACCTCAACCCATTAACCGCATTCCATAGAAAATATCCATAAAAATACAGTGGTACCTCAGGTTGCAAACGCTTTGGGTTACAAACTCCGCTAACCCGGAAGTAGTACCTCGGGTTACAAACTTTGCTCCAGGATGAGAACAGAAATCACGTGGCGGTAGCAGCGGGAGGCCCCATTCGCAAAAGCGCACCTCAGGTTAAGAACGGTTTCGGGTTAAGAACAGACCTCTGGAACGAATTAAGTTCGTAACCCGAGGTACCACTGTATCCCTGGGAACCAGCATAAGACCAAGCAGAAGAAGAAATGGCAAGCATAGGTGCAGGAAGACCTGGAAGCAAAACATTCTGCATAGCCCAGACATTTAAATGGCTGGTGCTGCCGAATTTCTAGTTTCTAAACTTTGGCATTTGTTTCTTGACACACAACAGGGGGGGGGGGAGATCTCACCACTTATTGAAAATGGTGCCATTGATCCATTTCCAAGGCTCCTGGTTATTCATCCTTTGGAGACCAATCCAGTGGTCCACAGGACCTTTGTACCGTTTCAAGAAGCTCTTAATAAAGAAAAGAAGTGTGAATACATTTTCAACCCTCATCCAAGTGGAGAATCAATTCCATTTGGGGCTGCAGACTGTGCTCTGTATCTTTCCACTTACCATCTCTTCTTGGGAGTCAATCATGACTAAAGAGGCATTGAAAGAGGCACAGTAATTCTGGCTATAAGTCCAATTTCTTTCACGGTCCGAAAAATAGTAACATTTCCTTTGGTAGCCAATCCAGCCGTCTGGACAGCACTCAGTTGGAGTGGAAGAAGAAGGTTGCGCTGTGATAAGAAGGGTATCAGAAAGTGAGACAGATCATTATCCATAGCTTATAAATAGTCCTACCCAAAATAAAGGTCAGGCAATGTACTCCACTCATCAACATTTTATCTGTGTGCTGCCTTTCCACAAAAGGAATCATGCTCAAAGCAGCTTGCAACAAAGAAAATGGGAACACATCTCAAGCATCTAAAGAACAATTGCATAAAAATATAGTATAACAACATAATTGCAAATACACCACACACACAAACTGTGTGCAGGAGGTCTCCAGTCAACCCCCATCATCTCCAGGCAGGGCTGGATAAGGGTGGGGAAATGAGGGTAGGAGGGAGGGCAGAAAGCCCAGTGCCCATCTCTGTCCACAAACTCAGGAGGTTGCAGGACATGGAGCAGCTTCTCTTGTGGCTCAACCTTAATTGACTATCTAAGAAATACACAGCCAGGATCCAGTTGACTCTCCCTGAGATGAGCTTTTATTAGAATTGTATCTTCACATGACCCCCCCCCCAAAAAAAAAAAATCTGAAGGACCTGTCAGATTATTGAGTAAGATGGTGTGTGGACAATGTCATTATGCAATTTAGTCACTAGGTGGCACTGGACTTAGTAATATGTGTCATGAGGTCAGGCATTTCCTGTGGCTGTTGTTCTTGTTTAGATTTTGTTTTGTAATGGCTTCGGCTGTACAAATAAATATTATTTGTATTCGTTCTTGCTTAGGAGAGATAAGTAAGTTCTTGTCTAGCTTCCTTACTGGTCTGCCCTTTCAGCCTTCCATGACATATGGTCTCAAGATACACAAAATGCAAAGGCAGCAATGTTGGTCCACTGGAAAATAAATCATAACTCCACACAACCTGAAAGTTAGTTTACTATAAAGGTATTGCCTTGCTGTGAAGAGTGCCGTAGTTTGAAGAGTTATCACTACTGTTCAAGAAACTACCAATGTTTGAATGGCCAGCATGAAATGGTTGTAGGAAGTCAAACACATTCCCCCCATGTATTCTGGACAGGAAGATGAGCAGTGAGGCTGTCACAGTTTTTATGGGCAATCTCGGACAAAGGACTTACCAACCATAGAAGAATGGCAGATGAAAATGATGGACTATATGGAACTAGCCGAGCTGACTGCGAGACTCCGCGACCAGAGGGAAGAAGCGATGGAAAAAGAATGGAAGAAATTTAGAGAATATCTTAAAAATTATTGCAAGATTTAGAGATAGGATAATGCCGAAGGAAAAGTAATTTACAGATTAGAGCATAGAATGATTAAGTGAAATTATGATATATGAATAGACAAGCTTAGGATAGAACTTGAGGAATAGAAATATAAGTGATATAAGTGATAAGGTTTGATAAGATAATAATGAGATAAGGAAATAGAATTAAGATAGTAAAAATAGAATAGAACATTAGAATATATATTAAACGATGAGAGGAAATTGCTAAAGAGAATATTTATATTGAAACGCAGAGGGAAAGACAGGAGGAAGTCAAACCAAAATGTAAAGGAATGAAGAAGGGAATATATGATTTGTGTGTGTGTGTGTGTATTTGTAGTATTGTATTTTTTTTGGTGTTTGTTATGTTTGTTTTTTATATTATTCATGTGTAAAACCCAATAAATATGATAAAAAAATCAAATCTCGGACACCTTTGAAGGTGCAGGTGTGGGTTCTGAAGGATGCCCTTTTAAATCCGTTTCAGAATCTGATACTAGTTTAGTAAGGCAGGGGAATGAAGGGCTCCTGAAAAACTCTTCCTTAGGAGTTTGCTTGTTACTGAATGGTGACGTTTTTGACCAAGATACAGACTTGTCTGTCTTGCTATCATAAGCCTACTTACTTGGAAATAAGTGCTAAGGTTTTCCGTTCTGAACAAGTGTGCTTATGGTTTGTTTATGTCCTGTATTGCCTATACAAGGGATGGGAAACCAGAGGTCTTCTGATGTTGTTGGACTCCAACTCCCACCAGCCCTACCAAGCATAGCCAATGGTGACGACTGATGGAAGCTGGGCTTCAATTTCCCCACCCTTGTTTTATGCACTTGCTAATGGACACATTTGTACAAGCCTTGTCACCTGGTGCTGGAATCCTTTCAAAACAAGGCACTTCTGCAAGACCCTGCCCCCCCAGATGTTGTTGGACTACAACTCCCATCATCCCTGACCATTGGCTATGCCAGCTGGGGCTAATGGGGATATACAATCCAAAATGGCAGGGTAGCCTGCCATACTGCTTACTTTGGTGGTTCAGGGAGGCAGCAAGGTTGGGGCAGTGTGGGTGCTGGTGGAGCAATTCTGGCACCCCTGCTGGGGGTTCAAGCCACCCCACACTCACCAGGTAAACAACAACAATGCTGCTGCCAGGAGGCCAGCATCATCCCAGCACACCAGCTGTTCTTGCAAAATGGGCACCAGATTGCAGAAGGCTGTTTAAATCACTCAAAATTTAACCATCTCTGTGTGCATATTGGACTATTATTGCTGTACACGAAGGCTACCTTGACAGAATGTGGGCCCCCATCCGCAACTGCTTCCAGGCTACCTCAATTGAATACCAATAAAGCTATTCTACCGGTAGCTGCCGAGGAAAGATTTGTGAGAGCAGGTGGCTTGTAGATAACCTGGCAGAAGTTACAGCAAAATCGCTCTTCACTTACCTAATAAAGCAGTGTTACTGCTGCTGCTGCATCTGATGCCGAAGAACATGCTGATCTGAATGACATTAAACACCAAGCTCAAAATTGTTACAATAAAAGTGAAATTCCTTTTTTTATTATTGCACAAACCTGCAGAGGGAAATACAGTGTTAATGTTTCCTTGGTTTCAGCAAGATGCTGGACAAGTCCGTCTAGAAACTCCAAAGTATCTGGGGGGCTCCAAGTCTACCCAGGTTTGGGTAGTCCATCTGCACTGAAGCTGTGAGTTCATGGTTGCATCACACCAAGATGTCCTACCATTCAACAGTCCCAATTTAAACAGGACATCCTGGAATTACAGAGGCCAATCTTGGTTTCTGATTGGATCCCATAATGTCCCATTTTTTGGTCCTGTGCTCTGGTGCAGGTCAGCTGGGGACCAAAAAAGAAACATCCCAATTTTGGTCAGTGGGATATTGGAAGGGTATGAGATGAACCAAGTTCACCTCTGGCATCATGAAGCTTGGTGCCTCCCACCACAAAATCAGCCAACTGGTAAGCCTCTGCGCATGGCTGGTGAGTCACCAGTTATTTATTTTATTAAAAAGTATTTACTTGCCACCATCTCCTAAACTATCAAGGTGCTGCACAATAATATTTGTACAATAAAACAACAATCACCAGTAGAAATAGTAAATATATATAAATATATCATTAATATAGCTGGGAGATCCACAACATTTTAAACAGCTGTATAGCCTTGTTGGCATAAGAAAAGGTCTTCAAGAGATGCTTAGAAGTCAAAAGTGAAGATGTCTGATGTATCTCTGCTGGAAGAGTCTTCGAACTGGTGGCACTAAATGCCCAACTTCTAGCTGAGGTCACTTGGGCTTCTGAGACATGGAGACAACCAGATGTGTTCCTGTGGATGATCTTAGTGATGCAGCTGGGAGGATATAAGGGCTCAAGTGGCCCTGAAGGTATCCTGGACCGAAGTTCTTCTGGGCTTTGTATATGTAGACCTTGAACCTGGCTTAGGAATGTATGTGCATCCGCTGCAAAGATTTTAGCAGAGGTGCCACGTACTGTCAACCATCTGCCTCCATCAGAGGTCTAGGCATTCTGCAAAATCTTGAGCTTCCCAGCTAGGCTGGAGGGCAGCCCCACATAGAACACAGTAGTAATCCAGTTTCTAGGTCACAAAAGTAAGGACTTTAGTGATGTTAAGTGCAAAAGTGGAATGGAATGCATGAATTGAATGGAATGTGATACATGCCAAATGTCACATAGGCAATGCAGGAAGACAGAGGGCAGCACAAGCCAATGTATGTACACATGTGCAAGGAAGGAAATTTGAAATTTAACTGTTTGTATACCTCATGCTGAGTACTTGCTATTTTAGAGGGATTGTAATCCCATCCAGAACAGGTAAGTAGCCTATCCCCCAGCAATGTAGCTGTTGTAACATCTGTCTTGTCAGTATAAATTGCCTAATCGTGGCAGCCTTGTTAAATCCACTGGCTGCAAATATTGTTACCAGAAAACAGTGCCAGTCAAGGGAGCTGCAGTGTAATATACTACTACTAGTAAATTAAGCCCGTTAAGATAACGGGCGCTAGATTATATGTGATATGGCAGACTTCTTCTCTATCCCCCCCCCCCACACCTCGCATCCCCACGTGCAAAAACGTTGCATCCCCCTATCTCCCCCCCTACTTCCCACATTTCCACATAGTTTGCCTCTCTGTCTCTACACCCCCTTCTCTCTCACACCCTGCCACCTTTCCTCTCATCCCCTCCTAATTCACACCCCCACTCTCTCTCCTGCCCCATACTTCCATTTTCCTTTCTCTCGCTCAATAGCCGCTCACTCCTCTAGCCCTATACCGCTGCTACACTCACCAACCCGTCCTGCCCCATATCCCACTACATTCACCAGCCCCTCCTGCCCCATACTCCCCACATCCGACCCCTTCTTGCCCCATACCCCCAACACCCCACTCATCCTGCCCCATACTCCCACACTCACCAGCCCCTCCTGCCTCATAACGCCCCCACCCCTCCTGCCCCATATCCTCACACGCTCACCAGTGCCTCTTGTCGTTTACTTTCTCACTCACCAGCCCCTCCTGCCCCATACCCCAACCCCACCCCTCCAGCCCTATATCCTCCCAGACTAACCAGCCTCTCCTGCCCCATACTGTCACTCACCACGCGCTCCTACCCCATACCCCTATCCCACCCCACCCCTCCTGCCCCATATCCTCCCAGACTAACCAGCCTCTCCTGCCCCATGGCCCCTCAATATCCCATGCACTCCAGCCCCATATCCCGCACACTCACCAGCCCCTCCTGCCCCATGCCGCTTTCGTTTCTCACTCTCCAGCCCCTCAGCCCCATTTCTGCTTGCGGCGGCCCCTCCCCTTCTCCTCCTGCCTTTCTTGCCTCACCTCCATGCCCCCTTCCACAGTGAAGCCTGACCCCAACGCGGGAGCGCCACCGGCACCACCCCCTCCTCCTCCTCCCGCTCTCCCACAGTCGCCGGCTGCAGCAGCAGCGGTAGCAGGAGCGACGGCGGCTGCGGTAGCCGCTGCTGCTCCCTCTGCCCCCTCGGCCGCCGCGCCCGTTTCACAGCTGCCCACCGACCGGCAGACGCTGCTGGCTGTGCTTTGTTTTTGTGGGGGGCTCTGGGGGTGGGGTGGGGGCGTTGGGGTGCCTGGGTGGAGAGGGCCGGGCCGGCCGCTGCCGAGACAGGTGAGCGCGCCCGCCCAGAGGCGGAGGCGGCAGAAAGCAGGGGACCCTCCATCGCCGTTTCTGCTGCTGCTGCCGCCGCCGTCGAGCTGCAGCAGCCACAGCAGAGCGGGCCCGTGCGCCTCTCTCAGTGGGGACGGCGGGACGCTTCCCCCTTGGCTCTCTCTTTCTCCTCTCCCGCCCGGCCGCCGGAAGTCTCTGTGAGCAGCGGGAGGAGCAGCAGCAAGCAAGCAGCGTAACCACGCCCCCCTCTCCGCCTGCTCCAATCCCTGCTTCCGCGTGTGTCATGCGCAGTACCTCACTTCCGTGACACACAGAAAATTGCAGGTGGACGCAGGGACACTTGAAGATTATAATATAGGATTATAGCAGTGCTTTATTACGGTAGTTATTACAATGATTTGCTTGAATTTTTTTTTGAAAACCTGGATCTTCCCTTTCATAATATAGAGGGGTGGAATCATCTTTATAATTTACAGAATTGTGTTTCACCAACAAATGTAGGTAATGAAACACATCTGAGAAGACGCAGAATAAGTTCAAAATAACTTTATTTAAATAAGAGTACCCTTAAACATTTTTTAAAGAAAAAAAAGCACTCTGTATGTTTGTGTGTGTGTGTGTGTGTGTGTGTGTGTGTGTGTGTATCAGGGAGGGCATCAGGGGGGAGGGGGCATATTGTGGGTATGTTTCAGGGAGCAAAGGAATATTTTGGGAAGCTTTCAGGGGGGAGGGGGCATGTTCAGGGAGGGCATCAGGGGGAAGGGGGCATATTGTGGGTACGTTTCAGGGAGCAAAGGGGAATATTTTGGGAAGCTTTCAGGGGGGAGGGGGCAGGTTCAGGGAGGGCATCAGGGGGAAGGGGGCATATTGTGGGTATGTTTCAGGGAGCAAAGGGGAATATTTTGGGAAGCTTTCAGGGGGGAGGGGGCATGTTCAGGGAGGGCATCAGGGGGAAGGGGGTATATTGTGGGTACGTTTTTGCTTCCCCTTCCTTTCGGCGGTGAGTGACAGAGATCGCAGCCAGTGGCCGCCCTGCGGAGGGGGGACTAACCCCAGCCTCTCCGGCGCAGCCCGGGAACCAACCTGGCGGCCACCTCCAGGGCAGGGCGAGGCGAGGCGAGCGGGGCTTGCGCGGCGCGCGGGCAGGGCAAGGCAGGGCCGGGCAGCGCGCGATGGGCGCCGCGGGACTCTAGGCGGAGACGACGACGACGCCTCCGGAGCCCTGAGAGGGAGAGAGCGAGAGCCGCGCGGGAGGCGGCCCGGCCCAGGTAGCGGAGCCTGGCCCGGGGCGCGCCAAGACGCGCACAGCCGGCGAACGGAGCGTAGGCGAGGGCGGGGGACGGAACAAAGGGCGGAGCTGCAGCCGGGACTCCTGGGTCCCTTCGGGGAGGAAGGGGTCTTGCAGGAAGCGGGAGCCGGGATTCCCTTTCGCAGGTCCCGGGGCTTTAGCGGCACCAGGACGCCTGGGTCCTCCCGGGGGAAGGAGGTCGGAGGAGGAGGCTCAGGAGGAGGTGGAGGAGGAGAAAAGCGGAGGCGAGGGAGGAGGAAGCAGGGGAGGGAGGGGAAAGGAGGGTGTTTTTGAGGCCTCTCTCTCTCTCCCTCTCCCTCTCTCTCACACACACAAACACACACACACACCTCCTCCCCCCCCCCCCACTTCCCAGACCTCCAGAAACAGTTTGGCTCTGTCTGCCTCCCTCTCCCTCCCCCTCCCACACACACAGCGCCGGCCAAGCGCCCCTTCCCGCGCATCGCCTCAGTCTGCGCGCAGCAGCAGCTGCCGCCTCAGCCTGAGAGGCGGCTGCAGCTGCGTCAGCTTCGGCATCGCGAGGCAGGCGGGCGGCGGCGGAGCAACCCCTGTCCCGGGCGGAGGGAGCGTCGGCAGGAGGAGGCTGGGGGCAGCGGCGCAGCGGAAAGGTCCGCTGAAGATGGCCGACAGCAGGAGGCTGCGGAAAGCGGCGCCTTGCGCTGCTGCCCCCGCTCCTATTGGTCCGTACTAACCAATCCGTCTGTCACAGGAACGCACGCGCACTGGCGAATTCCTGTGACACACGGAAAGTGGTACGTACGGACAGAGCAAGATTATTATATAGGATATTATAACTGTGTAACACAGGGCTTTGGAGCAGGGGTGACTAACCTGCAGCCCCCCAGATGTTGCTGGACTCTAACTCCCATCAGCCCTAGCCATCACCGCCAGTGGTCACAAGTAATGGAAATTGTAGTCCAACAACATCTAGCAGGTCACAGTTACCCAGTGCCGGATTTAAGTATAAGCTAATGTTCTTGCACATTTGGAGCAGAGGGGGGGCTATGCCAGACTGCTTTTTGTAGATTTCAGCTCGACATTTAATACCATTCTACCACAACGTCTGATGTCTAAATTCGGAGATCTGGGGCTCCCACTATCACTTTGTGGGTGGATACTGGACTTTTTGTCAGATCGCCCCCAGAGGGTTCAGTTGGGCCCTTATACCTCTAATATGCTCAGGACTAACACAGGAACACAGTATTCACAACAGGGATGCGTTCTCAGTCCGCTCCTTTATATTCTCTATACGTACGATTGTGTCGCTGCTCACCCTAGTAATAGGATTGTCAAATTTGCAGATGACACAACCGTGATTGGGCTCATCTCTGATAAGGAGGGTGAAATGAACTACAGAGATGAGGTAGAGCAGCTGACGAAGTGGTGCAGAGCTAACAACTTGCTCATAAATACAAAGAAAACAAAGGAGCTTGTGGTGGACTTCAGGAGAAAGAAGAACGATGTCCAACCACTTTTGATTGATGGAATCTGTGTTCAGATTTCTGGGCATTGAATTACAGGAGGATCTGTCCTGGAGTGCAAACATAAGGGGGCTTGTGAAGAAGGCGCAGCAGAGACTGTACTTCCTGAGAGTTCTAAGGAAAAACCATCTTCCACAAAAGCTGCTGCTTGCCTTCTATCACTGTGCCATTGAGAGCGTGCTCACTTATGGCTTATGTGTGTGGCACGGAAGCTGTACTACCAAGGACAGGATGGGGTTGTGCAGAGTTGTTAAGGCAGCAGAGAGCATTGTTGGCTGCTCACTCTCCACCTTAGGGCAGATTTATGCCATGAGGTGCCACAGAAAGGCACTGGACATAGTGAAAGATCCATCGCATCCTGGTCACCGTCTCTTTGAGCTCTTGCCATCGGGACGGAGATACAGGACGATGACAACAAGAACAAGCCGTCTTAGAAACAGCTTCTTCTCCAGAGCGATCGCGGTCTTGAATGGGAAGCCTGGACTTTGAAGTCATCTAATCTTACCTGTTATGTTTTATCATTGTATGGTTTTAATCAGTGTGTATGGTTTTAATCAGTGTTTTTGTAGTTGTTTTGTCTTTGCGTGGAGTGCCCTATCTGGGTGGATGGAGCAGCCAAGTAATTTCATTGTCCCCGAAGGGGACAATGACAATAAAATATATTCTATTCTATTCTATTCTATTCTATTCTATTCTATTCTATTCTATTCTATTCTATTCTATTCTAAGCAAGCTATAGCTTAGGGCCCCACTCTCTTGGGGGCCCCAAAAAAATTAAAGGGGAAAAAATTGAATGTACATTTCCAAAATAGAACATAAAAAACAAATAAAATAAAACCTACATACAGCCACAGCGTTTTGTGCTGTGTAGGCTCCTATGATGTAAGTAATGGGCCCCGCCTGCTAGCCTGCTCCCTAAAATATCACAGGTTTGCTCATTTCTATATATAGGGTGCCTACATTCTGCATGGACTGGTTGCATGGCAACATGGGCAAATGGCTTTAGATACCTATTAGGTCCATAAATTACAATATAGCATATATTCAACACAAAAAACAGCGGCAAAGGACAGTTGGACATATAAAGGGCCCCATTACCTTCAGTAGCTTAGGGCAACATCAAACCTAAATCTGGCCCTGCAGTTACCCATCGCTTTTGGAGCATCTGAATTGCCCTCAAAACAGAAGTTGAATTTTTTTGTTGCTGGCAGCATGAAAGTGACAGAAGGGAATCTCTATTCTATGTAGAAACAGAATAGGATATTTTGTTCATGTTGGATATTCTCTATGTGTGAGTGAGAATCATTTGTCCCAGAAACAGAAAAGAACAGGGAAGAAGTTTCAAGAAGCAGCAGAAGGCTGAAATTGTTTTGTCTGTGCAAGGAAGTTTTCTGTGGGAACTGTTCTTTGGACATGCACAGTGTGACAGGAGGTACAGATGGCAATGGTTCTGTGTAACTTGTTGTATCTTGTGAGTCTCTTGCTTGCGCCTTGCAGTGAGAGAAGCAGAGAGAGAGTCTGGGACTCTTGTTGGACTTTTAAGTATGCCTTGACCACAGGAGTGGTAAATGTCTGTACTGTATATATTTGCTACTAATATGCTTTTATGCCTGTCAAGTAAACCTCTACACTTGACTGAATGTTTACGGCATCCATGAGTGTTTATTGCCTGCTGTGTGTACCTTCAACCCAAAAAAACCCAAGTCCAAATGTAAGGACTAGCCAGCAAAGTGGTTTGCCAGCAATATGCAGCTCTGAGTGTCTGCTTACAGCAGATGAATTTTTCTTTCAGTTAATGCCATCTCACCAGCATGTAAATATGCCAACACTTGGTTGGTCAGATTGGGTTCCCAGAAGAAAGAGGAACCAATATTTTTTGAGCGATATGTTGTGAAATAGTGTTGCATAACGCAAAGTTGTGAAGTCAGTTGAGCAGGGGTTCTCTGCCAGGGGATTTGCACAGTATTGGTTGCTTCTCGATTTGCTGAGAATTTTATTTATTTATTTTTAAAAAAATTATAAATCACCCACTCAAATATTGTCGTCAGTATGGTCTACTGTAATGTATACCATTCAACCCATTCAGATGGACATCATATAACAACAACAACAACAACAACAACACATTAAAGTGCCACTGTGCTAGTAAATGCTGTGGACCATGTACCTGCATTTGCACATTCCTGGTCCCTTTGCTTATCTGAGACTCTCTAGGTCTGTGTACAGCAGGAATGGGGACCTTGTGATCCTCCAGATGTTTTTGGTCTACATTGGCCATGCTGGCAGGGAGTGATGGGAGGGAGTTGGAATCCAGCAACATCTTGAGAGCCACAAACTCTCCATTCTTGGTGTACATGGAAGGTGAACTGGAAGAGCAGCCAGGAATCTATCTCCTCAAGGGCAGCCTCACACCCTTATCCTTGTGCATGCCTGTGTGTAAGGATTGTTCCATCTGAGAGAGGAACTAAGAAGAGCCTGAGAAGCCTTCCTCGATTTTCACCAAGTGTTTATGTACCCATCCTTTTACATGACATTTAATTGCCTGAATAAAGTAAGAGTCTCAATGATTAGTTGGCCTGCATTCTGCAGCTCTCATCCTAGCAGCAAATCCATAACTTTTCTGACAAACTCATGCCTTTCTCATCAGAACTCACTTACCATCTAGACAACAGCCCCGTTTCGGAGAGACGATGCCTCTTGCTTGTTTGGTGTTTGTTTGGTGACTTATGTTTCTACAACTTTCCCCATTCTCTATTGCAGCTGGATTCATAGCGAGCTTTTGCTCTGTCTTTTCAATTTCAGAGAAACGCATAATTTCTTTCTCCCAGGAGGATCCACAGACCTCACAGTATATGCTACTCAGCTCTAGTTACACTGAGTTTTGCAGTTTCTTGACATATGTTCAAAGCAGATCACCGGATTGCAGATTCAAGCACAGTATGGCTAGGTGATGTGGTGAGAAAACACCCTTTTTAAATACCACTTAATCATGTGCTTTAATTGGATACTTTGTCCAGCCAAGCTGTACTAAATATGTATTCCACTTCCCTGTTTTGTCTTCGTGACTCATTTTATTCCCAGTGAAAGTAAAGCCTCTTCAGAGTCTGAAGCATAAATTCTGTGCTTTTGCCAGAAAAAAATTCATCACAATATCAGTTTTCGCCATAGCATCAATGTCCCGAGATTTCTCTGTGGAGACAAAATTACAGAGCAGAGAAATGAATTATCTCTTCTTGAAGTCTTTAAAAGGTGCAGTTTTGCTTCCATACTAGTATAGCCCCCCCCCAAAAAAAGCCCTAAAGGTGGTCTTACATATACTAATTTACAGAGCTGGAAAATTCATATACGAAATATTGCTTCTTTTTAGTCTAAATGATTACAGTATAGTAACACGAAACAAAATAAAAAATAAAAAAATTCCTTCCAGTAGCACCTTAGAGACCAACTAAGTTTGTTCTTGGTATGAGCTTTCGTGTGCATGCACACTTCTTCAGATACTTCTTCAGATTATAGTAATGTTTCTACATCTACTTTATGAAAGGAAAGCATTGAGAAAAGTGAAAGGGAGGAGACCTTGAGATAACTGAAGATGGATATTGTATTCTATTTCCCCTCAGTCTCCTCCTACCCAGCTCCTCCTCCTCATGAAACTTGGTTTCCCTTCCAAGCCTTATGAGGAAATGCTGCACACGCTCCAGTTTGTCAACATCCTCCTTAATTTGCAGTGTCCAGAAATGGAAACAGTTGGTTACTCAGAGTCATCATGGTAGTCACTACAGGAAAACCTGTTTTCCCCTTTTACACTTCCTTTGCAATCTGACCATTTCAGCTCTTCGGGATTGAGGGTTGGGAAATTCTACGCTTTCCAGAGATCAGCTATCAATCCTCTGCCTATCTGGTTGCCTAGCAGCTATGCCCCCTCTTTGGAAACTGTCTGTGCTTGCTCTAACTGTCTCAGTAAACCGTGATCTTGGTAGGAAAGGGGGGGGGCTGGGTCTGCTTCCTCCTGCAGACTGTCAGATTCAGAGTCAGAGCCTGTTTTTCTTCCATCTCCTTCCTCGCTTGACTCCGCCACGCTCCTGACCCATACTTAAGGGGCCATCACCAAGATTACCAGCATTACCAAGACGCGGGTGGCGCTGTGGTCTAAACCACAGAGCCTAGGGCTATAGAATAATAATAATAATAATAATAATAATAATAATAATAATAATAATAATAAAACTTTTATTTGTACCCCGCCCTTCCCGGCCAAGACCAGGCTCAGAGCAGCTAACAATCATAAAAACCACAACAAAACACAAGACAATCAGTTAAAATGCAGATTAAAATACAATTAAAATTTTAAAAATGCTGCCTCATTTTAAGCAGCCCACCACATAAACCCAAAAGGCATAAAACGTCAGGGTTAAACTCCAACCAACCCAAAGGCCAGGCGAAACAGCTCCGTCTTGCAGGCCCTGCGGAAAGATGCCAAATCCCGCAGGGCCCTGGTCTCTTGCGGCAGACCGTTCCACCATGTCGGGGCCAGAACCGAGAAGGCCCTGGCCCTAGTTGCTGCCAGCCTGACATCCTTATGGCCCGGGATCTCCAAGATGTTATTATTTGAGGACCTCAAGGTCCTACCCGGGGCATACCAGGAGAGGCGGTCCCTTAGATACGAGGGTCCTAGGCCGCGTAGGGCTTTAAAGGTCAAAACCAACACCTTAAACCTGATCCTGTACTCCACCGGGAGCCAGTGCAGCTGGTAGAGCACTGGATGAATGTGATCCCGTGGCAAAGACCCTGTAAGGAGCCTTGCCACGGCATTCTGCACCCGCTGGAGTTTCTGGGTCAGCCTCAAGGGCAGCCCCGCGTAGAGCAAGTTACAATAATCTAGTCTGGAGGTGACCGTCGCATGGATCACTGTGGCCAGGTCAGGGCGAGAGAGGTAGGGGACCAACTGCCTGATACGGCGGAGATGGAAAAATGCCACCTTTGCTGTGGCTGCAACCTGCGCCTCCATGGAAAGGGAGGCGTCGAAGGTTACACCCAGACTCTTGACAGAAGGCACTGGCACTAATTGAGCCCCCGCAAGAGGTGGGAGTAGGCCCCCCAACCCCATGTTGTCCCGACCCAGCCAGAGGACCTCTGTCTTCGAAGGATTTAACTTCAATCGGCTCCCACACATCCATCCAGCCACAACTTCCAAACACCTGGTCAGTGTGTCTGGGACCAAGTCAGGGCAGCCGTCCATCAACAGATAAAGCTGGGTGTCATCAGCATATTGATGACAACCCAGCCCAAAGCTCCGGACAATCTGGGCGAGAGGGCGCATAAAGATGTTAAAAAGCATCGGGGAAAGGAGTCCCCTTGAGGGACTCCACACACCAAGGAGTGCCGCGGAGACAACTCATTCCCTAGCGCCACTCTCTGTCCCCGACCTGAGATAAAGGAGCGCAGCCATTGTCGGACTGTGCCCTGAATCCCCACGTCGGCGAGGCGGTGGTCCAGAAGTTCATGATCGACCATATCGAAGGCTGCTGACAAGTCTAAAAGAATCAGCAGCCCCGACCCGCCTCGATCCAGCTGTCTATGGAGATCATCCGTTAGTGCGACCAAGGCCGTCTCTGTCCCATAACCAGGGCGAAAGCCGGACTGAAATGGATCCAGAGCCGATGTTTCCTCCAGAAATCCACCAAGTTGTTCAGCAACCGCTCTCTCAATTACCTTACCCAGGTACAGAAGATTCGAAACCGGGCGGTAATTGGATAGATCTAAAGGATCTAGGGATGTTTTCTTTAAGAGCGGACGCACCACTGCCTCTTTCAACTCCCATGGAAAGGTCCCCGTGCCAAGGGACAAGTTGATAATCTCACCCAGGGGGGCCCGCACCTCGTCTGGGCACGCTCTAATCAGCCAGGACGGGCACGGGTCAAGGGGGCAAGTGGTGGGCCTTCCAACTCGGAGGAATCTGTCTACATCGGCAGGGAATATCCGATCAAAGTGTCCAATACTGGACCCGAAGACAGTCAAGGGGCCTCCAGTTCCGTTATTGTATCCAAATTGGCAGGGAGGTCATGGCGGAGCAGCAAGAATTTCTCCGCAAAAAAGCTCGCAAATGCCTCACAGCTATGGGTCAAATTCGTATTTAAATTTGGCTGTTCCTCTAGGGTTGTTAAAGACCTGATTATTCTAAAAAGTTGTGCTGGGTGAGAGCTAGCGGATGCAATGGAAGCTGAGAAGTATAACTTCTTTGCAGCTTTCACCGCCATCTCATAGGTTTTCATAAGCATCCTATAAGATGTTCTTGAGACATCGTGAGCACGCCGCCATACTCGCTCTAGCCATCTGAGGTCCCGCTTCATTATCTGAAGCTCCTCGGTAAACCAGGGGGTCCGGTTTCGGTGGGGTCGCAGAAGGCGCTTAGGTGCGATTTCATCGATGGCTGCCAAAAGTCGGTTATTCCAGTCTTTGACAAGGTCATCTAATGAGTCGCCAGGGGGAGCAGGGTCCCGCAAAGCCTGGCGGAATCTGTCAGGATCCATCAGCCTTCGCGGGCGAGCCGAAATAGGCTCACCACCCAAGCAGGGGAGGAGCGGGAAGTCAATCTCGGCTCTCAGAGCATAGTGATCAGACCATGGCACTTCCACAGATGGGAGCATGATCACATCTATGCCAGCCCAAAGATCAAATCCAGCGTGTGGCCTGCTTGATGAGTGGGGCCCAAAACAAACTGGGAGAGCCCTAGTGTCGCCATGGAAGTCACTAGGTCCAGAGCCTGTGAGGAGGAAGTGACATCGGCATGGACGTTGAAGTCTCCCAAAACCAGCAGGTTTGGGAACTCCAAGGCCCAGCCTGCTGCCACCTCCAGCAGGTCTGACAGGGTGGCTACCGGTGCGCTGGGTGGACGGTACACCAGCCAGACAGCCAAGCTCTCCTTGGAGCCCCACACCAGACCAACACATTCAATGCCGGAGATCGCCGGTACTGGCAGGGCAACCCTCCTGGATTAACAATGCTACTCCTCCCCCCCCCGACCCACAGTCCGCGATTTGCGGAGGACGGAAAAGCCTAAGGGTGCTATATCATGCAGGGAGACTACTTCACCTTCCTGCACCCAGGTCTCCGTCACGCAAGCCAGGTCGACCCCCAGCGAGACAAAGAAGTCCCGCATGGTGGCGGTTTTATTTCCAATGGACCTGGCGTTGCACAACACCAATGACGGAGGTGGATAATCCCTGCTCACCCTACCCTCGTCCTTCGAGATGGGGCGTAGATTGGAAGGGGTTTGAGCATTATTGCATCTCAAAGCCCTTCGCCCATAGTAATATCTAGCCCCACCGCCATACCTCCCTAGCCCTTCCGTGACGGGGATCCCAGACCTCATGTTGGCCTCCCCCATAGGGGGGTGACTCCTTCTTACTAGTGAATCGTCTTTGGGCCCAGTCTCATGGGTCAAAAGGGTATAAGGGAGGGATGAGTAGAGCGAGATGAGCGCACAATCCAGAGTCATCTGCGACTGGACCTAACGGTCAGGGGTACCTTTACCTTTACCAAGAGTTTGGCCCTTGCTGGATCTAGGAATTAGCAGGGTCTCAGGCATGCAGCCTCCCCCCCCCCATCTCCTCCACTAAACTTACAACAATATCTAATTGGGAAACTACTATGCAAATATAGGACCACCCCACTGGCCTGGCATGGAGAAAAAGTGAAAGAGAGCAGACCCTGAGATATTTGAAGATGGCTATCCTATCTCCCCTCAGTCTCCTCTTTCTCAGGCTAAGCATACCCAGTTCCTCCTCCTCATGAAGCTTGGTTTCCAAGCCTTATGAGGAAAGGTCTCTCTCCTCTGGACACGTTCCAGCTTGTCAACATCCTCCTTAAATGGTGGTGCCCAGAAATGGACACAGTACTCCAGGCGAGGTCTGACCCACTTTAATAAAGGTGTCCGGCACAAAAACCTCTGAAGGGATCTGCCTAAAATTTGGCAGGGTTAATCAGAAGGGGCTCATATTTCTGCAAATTTCTTCCACTTTTCTCTGAAGCCTGAACAACAGTATAGCCATTCTTAGATTCCCTATTATATTGTATGAGGGGGTGAGAACTGCGCCTGGAGCCTCCTCCCTGCCGGAGGAGCCGCCCTCCAGCTGCTGCCCACCCGGAGGGAAATGGGGGGGGCCGCCGGAGGGATCCTTGCACCACGGCGCCAGATAAGCTTAAGACGGCCCTGGTCAGCACAAGGGTTTCTCCTTGCAAAAGGGAACATTCTCCCCCTCTCCTCCCTCACAACCCGCAAATGTAGCCTAGGAGTTTCCCCAATCAAACAAAGCCGTCCTTATATTATTTTAGAAATGTTTTTTCTTCGGCCATCAACTCTTCCTCCTCCCCTTCTCCTTTCCCCAATCTCCCTCTCCCCATCTCACCCTCTCCCTTTCCTCCCCCCATACTTCCCCCCCCCCTCCTATACATTGTAGAATTTTTTCTATTTTTTCTTTTTTGGCAGAACCACAAATTTTGGTCTGAGGATTTGTGTTTTCCCCTCTGGGTTTCCTGTTTTTAAAAAAATAAAATAAAAATAAAAGCCACCTTTTGGAATAAGTGTTCTCTGTCCTGTCCAGTTACTGTATTTATTTTTCCCGATTTCAACTATAAATTGGTGGTTTTCTTGAGTCAAAATGAGAGTACCCCTAAATATATTTTTAGAAAAAGAGCACTGCTTATATTAGAAATGTTTCTTCTTCAGTCCAGAACCCTCTCCCCCTTCCTCCTCTCCTTCTCCTTTCCCCAGTCTCCCTCCCCATCTCACCCTCTCCCTTTTTCCCCCCTCCCAATATTTCTCCCTCCCCCAATATATTATAGAATTCTTTTTACCTTCTGGCAGAATCAATCTAGACTAGCAGCTATGTTCTGCAGTGCAGGAATACATATCTGATGCTGACCAAGCCCACAAGAAGCGAAACAGAAAGAGTTTTCGAAGCGGTTGGCTCCTGCTATTGAGCTCCGCTTCCTCCCCCTCCCCCGCTTCCTCGTTCTCGCCAGCGAAGTCTAGTCAACAGTTTCTGACTCCAGCTCCACCCTGCCTTTAATGTCACCTCCTCCCAGTCTGAATCTAGAAATCAAAACCTAACCGAGGGAGCCGGTGTTTGTCCACAGGCAGCTTTTCCAGGTCACATAGCCAGCATGACTAAACAGCTTCTGGCGCAATGGGACACTGCAACAAAAGCTAGAGCACACGGAAACACCATTAACCTTCCTGCCGCAGTAGTACTTATTTATCTCCTTGCACTGGTGTGCTTTTGAACTGCTAGGTTGGCAGGAGCTGGGAGAGAGGAACAGGAGCTCATCCCGCTGTGTGGATTTGAACCAATGACCTTCTGATCAGCAAGCCCAAGAGGCTCAGCGGTTTAGACCACAGTGCCACCTGCTCCTCTAGTTGTGGGGTATGTCTGTCTGACCCTCAGGGCTCTTCCTAGGCCATCTCCTCCCCTCCAACCCACACCACTGTTGCTCCACACCTTCCTCAAGTCTGGCTGAAATGTTGGAGAGCAGCTGTCAGTCAGTGTGGAAAATACTGAGGTAGATGGATCAATTTGCCTGGCTCTGTAAAAGTCAGCTTCCCGTTTTCCCGTGTCCTTGAATTGCAATCATTTATCTCCTCTCCTGATTACCCATTTGGGAAGACAGAAAAGCATCTGCCTTTGGGACTCCCATGCATACTCCCCAAGAGGCACCCACTGACAAATGGTGCCCTTTGGAAGCCACCTCACGCTGCTCCTTTCAACTTCCATTTTTGAAAGTTGCAAGGGACTGCGGGGTCTGCTTCAGAGAACAGCCCTGGGGAGGAGAGGTGGCTTCCATGGGATGCGAGATGGAGAATGCAAAACCTTTTCTTAAAACAGATGGATGCAAGACAGACACCATTTTGATTTGCTTACACAGGAAGTGCTTGCTAGTAACTTCATGAGCCATAAGCAAGAGCAAAAGAGAGAGAAGGGGGGGGGAGTCGAGGCTTTTTTTACTGTATGAAAAAAGAGAGAGAGCAAAAGAGAGAGGTGTTTTGCCCTGGCTGTTTCTTCTACAGGAAGTTGCTATGCAGATGTTTCCTAACAGGCAGTCATGGTTAGCTAGAGTGGTTAGAATGGCTAGAACAGTGATGGCTAACCTTGACACTCCAGATGTTTTGGGACTACAACTCCCATCATCCCTGACCACTGGTCCTGTTAGCTAGGGATGGTGGGAGTTGTAGTTCCAAAACATCTGGAGTGTCAAGGTTAGCCATCACTAGGCTAGAATGACATGAAAAGAGTGATGTTTATCTGCATGTGCAAAACTCTCTGGAGGCACAACTCAGGGTGCAGCCCTAAATAACCTTTTTGTTTGGTTTGGAAAATCTTCAGTTTGTGAAAACTATTTAAAGACAAAGTCAGTCCTTTTGATGGTACATATACTCTTGAAAATTGCATCGTTATATAAATTGTATGGTTGTATGTTATCTTGTTTTCTATGCTTACTGTTGATTTGTGAATAGGAATTATTCCCATTATCAAATGGTAATTGTTGGCCTGAGTTCTTTGTTTGCTTTTAATAATAATAATAATAATTATTATTATTATTATTATTATTTATTTGTACCCCACCCATCTGGCTGGGTCCCCCCAGCCACTCTGAGCGGCCTCCAAGAGATATTAAAATACATTAGAATATCACAGGTTAAAAACTTCCCTTCCCCCCTTTCAGCAGCTTTTTTCGCTGTGGCATGGGGCAAGGGACGGAGGCGTCGCTTTGTGCGCATGCGCGTTGTGACATCATGCGCACGGAGCGACACCCTGCCCCCAGTAGTCAAGCGGCACGCTACGCCCCTGCCTCTTTCCATGTCTCTGGGACTTTCCCTGAATTTAAAATTTCATTCATTATGTCCTGTAATGGTCTCACCAATTGGTTATTTAATTTCTTATAATATTTTGCTAATAACCCATCTGGTCCTGGCAATTTCACTGTTTTTTCCAGCTTAATTGTATCTAATATTGTCATACTGTGTTGTCATATGGGCATTTAAAATTGCTAATTTCTCTTCTGTTATCCCCAGCAGATTACTGACCTTCAAATATTGATCTATCTCTTTGCCTTTTTCTCCTCCTTTCCTGTATAGTTCTGTGAAATATTTAACAAAGACCTTCCTAATTTCCTTTTGTTGTAGAAAAATCTGCCCTTATTCCCTTATGGGGTACACAAGAGCCCTTGCAAGTTCCCTGCAGGTTCTCCATCGGTAGGAGTAAAAACAGAGGCCAACCAGAGAAAAATTGAGAAGCAAAGCCTTTATTTTCACTGTTGCAACAGGGTGCTTTCCTCTCACACATGAGCAGGAAAAAGGACCCAGAACAATGGTGGGCAAGCTCCTATATAGACTTTGAAATTCCCCCCCTTTCCCCTCAAGACCAACCCCCTATACTTCATACATACATCACTAAAAGGGGTGTAACGCAGGACCACCCCTCAGATACATCACAGCTACGTCATAGAAAAAGGCGGTCTCCAGCCCAGCAGAAATCTTGAGTTGTTTACCTCCTGTCTGCCACTTCATATGATAATGTCTTATCTGATTGCATTTCCTGAGCAGTCCACTCTTTTGTTATTATAACCACTAATTCCTGAATCTAGGTCACAGGTCACAGGCCCACACCCTGTTCATATCTTGAGTGTGCCCTTAAGACAGGATTTGTGAGGAAAGAGACAATGGGGAGATTTTCCCACTCCCTTCCTCCTTGCAGAGAAACACCTGGTCTGGTCAGATTTTGAGTCAAAATGGTGTCAGGAGTCAAATTGGTTTCAGGACTGTCTTTCTGTGCTGTTTTCAGACATTCTGGTTTCAGTCACCCCTCTCTGCTCATGTCCCAAACAGTGTACTGGGGTGCCTCGAAAGGAGACTCCCCCCCCCCGAAATTCCTATAACACTTTGGGTTGTCTATAATTTTTTGATTCAATTTGATTTTATTTATGATATTTTTTTGCTCACTTTTATTTAACTGCCACGCTAACAACTTCCCTGGTTTGTTTGCATATTCAAAATGCTTTTGTTTCATTCTTTTTATTTTCCACTCTATTTCTTGATGGATAATGGTTGAATATTGTGTATGTAATAGTTAAATTGCTTGCTTTATGGACTCTTTATTTGGTTTGTCAAGTAACTTTTTTTTTTGTGCTGACATTTATTTTTTTGTTTGTGTGTGCTGACATTTATGAGGAGTTTTGGACAAGTCACTTTTTCTTTTGCCTCTCTTCTGCTGGTTGGCTGCAGCCATTTCAGGAAGAACCCATGACAGATGCTTTGTGCTTTTCTTCCTGTTTACCAGTCAAGGCAGGGAAATTGAAGGGCCTTCCTCTTTGTCCACTTCCTCTGCTGATTGTGAGGTCTTGGGCTGAGTTCCCAGACTGTAAAACCTCCTTGACCATGACTATTTTGAGAAACTTGGAGGCGGAGAGGGAGAGGCACAAGACATCTCAAGGGCTTTGTGGAAACGAAACATAAGAAACTTGGAAACGAAACTTAAGAACTCATAAAGTACTTAGCACTATTAAAACCAGGAATGGGGTGGGGTGGGGGATCATATCTGAGCTGCTTATCAACACCCACAATGTGTCAGTTAGCTAGCTACACCCGTGACAAAAGAAAGAACATGGAAGATGGAAGAGAAAATAAGAATTAATTTTGGGAAGGAGGGATAACAGAGAAAGAAAGACAGGAAAATTGGGGAAATGAAGGACCGTGAGGACCAAGAGAAATAGAGGTTTATTGAAAAGAATGGAAGAGCAAGCAAATGGCACCCCTACTAAATATTAATGTGCATTCAGTGTGTGTGTGTGTGTGTGTGTGACCATGCATATGCACATCATATTGGACCCGGAGGTGACCTGAAAATGTCACCAAAAAATGACCCATTTCCTTGGTTCTAATGGCTAATGACTCTTCTGGAAGAGGGGAATCCAGGGCTTCCTTGAGGCATAGAGTCATGTACACCTCACTCCTCCCCAGAGAGTGGGGAAAAGATAACAATGGACCAGACAGATATCCGTTGATGGAGTTTGCTGAAGCCAGGTGTCAACAAAGCCCATCTTCAGGAAAGCCGGGAGAGCAAGGATAGGTGTAAATAGTTTTATTCTTCTCTTGGTGGTTGGTACTTAGAAGGTGTCTGAATCTGATAACGGACCAAGCAAAATCCCCTCCTTCTTGGTGACACGTTGGTGATGTATCTGGAAATGTATTATGCGAAGGGGGGAAAGGACTTAAAAGTCCATGAAACCCATACTGTGTGTGTGTGTGTGTGTGTGTGTGTGTGTGTGTGTGTGTGTGTGTGTGTGTGAACCTTGTTGCAACAATAAAGATCAGGTCTACTGACCACTGATTTGCTTTTTTACTTGGTTGGAGATTCCTTCATTTGCTGACCAGGAGAGACCTGCGGGGAGTGGCACCCTGATCAGCTGGGCAGCGGAGTAAAGCTGCACCCAGGATTTTTCTGTTACAGCACTCTGTGCAATGAAGAAGACAGGGCTGTCTTTACCCGGGGTGCAAAGGGTGCAGGGCACCCCAGCACCGAATTCTGGGGGGCGCCAGGTGCCCGCCGCTGAAGCCACCTAAGCTCTTAACTATCTACCTGTTATGAAATCATCTGAGGCGTCTTGTGTGGAGGTGTCATGGGGCTGAGGAGGGGCCAACGGCAGTAGCCGGGTTGTGGCCACTCAGCTGCACCCAGGGGACCCTGACCTTCCCACTGGCTTGCAAGGAGGTGCTTCCTGGAAACGCTTGTTCTTGGCTGGGTCCCTTCTTCCGCGCTGAGGTGCAGGTGCCGTGGGAGCGGCACAAGTAAGAGGGGACCCCCATGGGCACGAGTCATGGAGCGCGACTAGAGGAACTGCAACTTGGTGAGCCTGAGAAGCGGCGGCAGTGGAGCGGCCAGTCTGGAGCAGCACTAGCTCCGCCGCAAGTGCCACACGCCCCTCTGGCTGGCATTGCGTGGGTGGCGCTGTCAGCCCCGTGCCTGGCAGGCTGCTTGCTGCTCCCCCGGTGTTATGTACTGAGTTGAATAGGATCCAAAAGGCAGCAGTCTGATTGGTCCTAGAACAATAGGATCCAAAAGGCAGCAGACTGATTGGTCCTAGAACAATAGGATCCAAAAGGCAGCAGTCTGATTGGTCCTAGAACAATAGGATTCAGAATGCAGCAGTCTGATTGGTCCGCAGGAGCCACCCAATCCAGCTCCAGGTGGAAGTGAATCCGCAACCGGATTGGCCTTCAGGAGTATCCTGGAATTAGCCAATCACATGGGGCCCATTGTGTAAATACTGTATATAAAGCAGATGTTCTGGGGAAACTTCCATTCCTCGCTACTATGAGCTGAATAAAGAGCTGAAATCCACACTCGACTCCGAGTATATTTCACTGGCGACGAAGGTGGGATCCCGCTGAGTTGACCGCCACACACAGCACCTCAGCACCGCCACCTGCCGCACCGCTGCCTCGCACCGTGTATCCAGGCTTCAGCTCCGGGACCCAAGGAACTCAGAATGGCACCCGACAACAGCTTCTCGCCGTTCAAACCAGCATCAGGAGACTGGGAAGGGTACGCCAGCCGTTTCACCTTCCTCCTAGAAGCTAAAGGGGTCACCAACGATGCCAAGAAGAGGGCGATATTCTTCAGCGTCTGCGGAGAGGAGACGTTCGAAATCGCCCGGGCTCTCCTTGCACCTGACGATGTTGCTACCGTTCCTTACAAAACAATAATGGAACGGTTGAAGGGGCACTTCTCGCCGCAGCCCTCGGTGGTGGCTCGTCGAAATGCCTTCTATGCAAAGCGGCAAGCCCCCGGGGAAACCATAACTGGGTTTGTGACCTCCCTCCGCCAAGCCGCTCGGTTCTGCAACTTCTCAGAGTTGGAGAACATGCTTCGTGACCGCCTCGTCGGTGGTCTGAGGGACGAGAAACTGCAACGACGCCTCTACGCCAAGAAGGACCTAACGTTCCAGGTCGCTCTGGAGGAGGCCCTGGCAACAGAAGCCGCCGAGAGGTCAACGCAAGAGGCACGGCCGAGCCTGCCGTCCCAACCAAGGGTCCACCACGAGGACCTCACCGACGACTCAGGATCCGACAGGGAGGAGGTGCACAGAGTACAGCGGCGCACTCAAGCAGTGCACACACCACAGCTGCCTCGACCAGAAGGAGGGAACTGCGCAAGCTGTGGGGAGAGTCACGAGAGGAGGACCTGCCGTTTCCGCAACGCAGAGTGCAGGCAGTGTAGAAAATCAGGTCACATCGCCCGGGTGTGTCGGGGTCGGCCCACCCAACGCCAGGCATCAGATGACCGACCCAAGAGCCCCAGGTTCCGGGGCCCAACACACCAAGGCAACTCGACGGAGATCACGGACTACCAGGTATACCAGTTGCCCCACCCCAACATAGAGAAAATTTATGTAGAAGTGCAGATAGAGGGGACCCCGTGCCGCATGGAGCTTGACACGGGTTCAACACTATCCATAATCTCGGCACAGACCTTAAGGACACTGTGCCCTAGTGGGGGTCCCAAACTCAGGCCGGCCCCATTCACCCTCCGGGACTTCCAGAAACGTAAGGTCCCCACACTGGGGGTGGGGACCTTCAGGGTGCAATATCGCGGGCGGACGCGGCAACTGGACTTGCTTGTGGTCAAGGGCCCCTACGTTAGCTTACTGGGATTGGCATGGTTTGGACCACTGGGGCTAGCCGTCACCGGGGTGAACCGCACTAGCTTACAAGTGGACGTGGACGCCATATGCAAGGAGTTTCCGGGGGTTTTCGATGGGAAATTGGGACAGTATACGGGCCCCCCCATCGCCCTACAGCTTGACCCCGCAGTACGACCTATCAGGCACAAGGCCCGCCGGGTCCCATTCGCCCTGAAACCCCGTATAGATGAGGAATTGGACCGGCTCGTGGAGCAAGGAGTGCTGGAGCCTGTGCCTAATGCCCCCTGGGAAACCCCGATCGTCACACCCGTCAAGCCTAATGGTTCGGTCCGCATCTGCGCAGACTACAAATGTACCATAAACAAGGCCCTCACGGCCCACGCATACCCAGTGCCAGTGGTCAGCCATGTCCTCGCCACCCTGGCTGGGTCAAAGATTTTTGGCAAGCTGGACTTGGCCCAAGCCTATCAACAGCTGCCGGTAGATGAGGCCACAGCAGAGGCACAGACGATCGTGACGCACAGAGGAGCGTTCAAGGTAAAGCGGCTGCAATTCGGTGTCAGCGTGGCACCAGGCATATTCCAGAATCTAATGGACTCTCTCCTTAAAGGGATTCCTGGCGTCACCCCCTTCTTCGATGATGTGTTGATTGCCGGGCCCACGCCAGAGGAGTTTGAGGACCGCCTCCGCACCGTTCTGCACCGTTTCCAGACAGCAGGTCTCAAGGTGAAGCGGGAAAAGTGTCTACTAGGAGAGCCTCAGGTGGACTTTCTGGGATTTATGGTGGACGCAGAAGGGGTCCACCCGACTGGGGACAAGGTACGGGCCATTTGTGATGCCCCAGCGCCCAAGGACAAGACTGAACTTCAGGCCTTCTTGGGACTATTGAACTTTTACCATGCCTTCCTTCCCCATAAGGCGGCGGTAGCGGAGCCCCTACACAGACTCCTGGACAAGCGGGCCCCTTGGGTGTGGGGCCAGCGCCAGGAGGCCGCATTCCAGGCAGTCAAGGACTTGCTCGTCTCAAACTCGGTCTTGGCACACTTCGACGAGAGGCTGCCGGTGGTGCTAGCATGCGACGCCTCACCCTACGGCATCGGCGCTGTCCTGGGACACCAACTCCCGGATGGAAGAGAGGTGCCAGTGGCATACTTTTCCCAGACGCTCGCCGCAGCTGAGCGGAACTACTCGCAAATCGACAAGGAGGGTCTGGCAATCGTAAAGGGAGTAAAAAAATTCCATGATTTCTTGTACGGGCGGCCCTTTACCATTGTGACTGACCACAAGCCGTTGCTTGGCTTGTTTGCCCCCGAAAAGCAGACCCCCCAAGTGCTGTCTCCTCGCGTCCTCAGGTGGTCAATTTTCCTTGCCGGCTACCAGTATGCACTGATTCACCGCCCTGGGAAGGCGATGGGCCACGCAGATGCCCTCAGCAGGCTACCACTACCAGAAACAGGCCCCGACCCAGCACCCGCACAAGAGGTTATGACCCTGGAGCTGCTTCCCGACCGCCCCATTCAGGCACAAGAAGTTGCGCACCATTCCAAGAAAGATGGGGTCATCTCCCGGGTCCTGGACTGGGTGTGGAGGGGATGGCCCAGCAGCAGTCCTGGGCCAGAATTTGCTGGCTACACAACCCGTAAACATGAACTGTCAGCCCACAAGGGGTGCCTGTTATGGGGAAGCAGGGTCGTCATCCCCCAGCCCCTCCGCAAAAGGGTCCTTACAGCCCTACACGAGACACACCCAGGGGTAGTGAGAATGAAGGCCCTCGCCAGGAGTTATGTGTGGTGGCCGGGGATTGACAGAGAGATAGAGGCCTGGGTCAAACACTGCCAGGCCTGCCAAGAATCCCGCCCGGATCCCCCAAGGGCCCCAGTCCAGCCCTGGGAGTCTGCCCGAGCACCATGGTCACGCCTGCATGTGGACTTCGCTGGCCCCTTCCAGGGGAAAACATTCTTCATAGTGGTGGACTCCTACACCAAATGGCTGGAAGTCGCACTGGTACCGTCCACTTCTACATCCGCAGCCATCCGGGTACTACGCAGGCTGTTTGCAACCCACGGGCTCCCTGACACTCTAGTCTCAGACAACGGAACCGCATTTACGTCAGAAGAATTCCAGACCTTCACAGCGCAGAACGCCATCCGCCACATCCGCTCGGCGCCATTCCACCCTGCCACCAATGGCCAAGCAGAGCGCATGGTGCGGACCACCAAGGACACCCTCCGCCGCATGACGCAAGGGGACTGGGAGTACCGCCTTGCCACATTCCTTCTAGCACAGCACAGCACCCCCAGCTCAACGACTGGTCGGAGCCCCGCTGAACTACTGATGGGCCGGCGCCTTGCAATCAGACTGGACCGCCTTCACCCCGACAGAGCTCAGGATGAGGTAGTGGTGGGGGAAGGCAGGAACCCCCGGACCTTCGTGGCCCAGGACCCAGTGTACGCAAAGAATTTTGGGGCAGGCCCAGCATGGGTACCCGCCACAGTCACCAGGGTGACTGGCCCCGTGTCGTACGAGGTGCTAACGGAGGGGAGGCAATGCTGGCGCCGCCACTGCGACCAGCTACGGCGACGATTCCCGGGAGAAAACGAGGAGGAGGACAGGTCAGAGGAGTCCCAAGGGAACAGTGGGGCAGCGAGGCCCACAGAGCAGGAGGGGCCGGCAGGGGAGGCAGAATCAGTAAATACAGAGGGGACCCGCGAGGCCGAAAGGACACTGGAACCAGAGCCACAACTGAGCGAGCCAGTCGCATCAGACCAAACGGCCCCATCACAGCCAGCAGCCTTGGAACACGAGCCAGAACCCGAATCCCTGACCAGGGAACACCCCAGGCCGCAACGCATACGTAGGCGGCCGGCGTACCTTGAGGACTATGAATGCAACGTCCCGGGCAGGACTGGAACTTAGAGGGGAGGGGTGTTATGTACTGAGTTGAATAGGATCCAAAAGGCAGCAGTCTGATTGGTCCTAGAACAATAGGATCCAAAAGGCAGCAGACTGATTGGTCCTAGAACAATAGGATCCAAAAGGCAGCAGTCTGATTGGTCCTAGAACAATAGGATTCAGAATGCAGCAGTCTGATTGGTCCGCAGGAGCCACCCAATCCAGCTCCAGGTGGAAGTGAATCCGCAACCGGATTGGCCTTCAGGAGTATCCTGGAATTAGCCAATCACATGGGGCCCATTGTGTAAATACTGTATATAAAGCAGATGTTCTGGGGAAACTTCCATTCCTCGCTACTATGAGCTGAATAAAGAGCTGAAATCCACACTCGACTCCGAGTATATTTCACCCGGCCTGGCCCAGCCCCCGCCCAGCAACTGGCGGGGGGGAGAGAGAGGCACCTTCGGAACAAAGAAGCAGCAGCAACATGCGCTGCTTCCTGCACCACCACCTTCAAGATGCTGCTTCCCTCCACTGGCCCCACCGAGCAAGCTGCAGGTGGGGGCTCCCTGCCTCCTCCCCCCAACGGGCCCAATCCTAGCGGTTCCCCTTCCCAGGAGGTGGTGGCGGTGGCAGTGGCCCGTGCTGGTGGTAATAGAGGCCTCCGCGTCTTGGACAGGGGCAGTGTTCGGCTTCATCAGCCGAGAGACTAGTTTGCCCGAAACACAGTCTCCTCTTCTCTTTTGCAGAATGAGAGTCTTTTAGAAAGCAAAAGGAGGAGGGAGAAAAGTTCTCTCAAGCTTTGCCTGCGAGGCTTCAGGAGGAAGATCTGGGGGCTAAACTAAATTTGGGGGTGCTGGGCGGATCTTTGCACCCCGGCGGTGCAAGATGCATTGACCACTGACATGCCAAACACATTTGTAGCCCGGGGTTCCTCCTGGGACTGCACCTGCCTTAGCATCACCTGAACGCCAGTCGTCCATGGGTCCCACCGACCTTGCTCCTCTGTGGGTGAAGTGGCAGACTGGGGGAAAGATCCCTTGAAGGCACCCTCCCTCGATCCCTCCTCCCCAAACAGGGCCTTCGATCCCCTAAGTCCAGTCTCAATGCCCTGGAGTGGCTTCCTCCAGTCCATCTGTCGCATGAGGTTGCCTTCCACTCCTCTACAATCAGCCCCACCCTTCTGAGGGGATCTGCGCTGAACCCTTGACTAAGCCCATGAGGGGACAGTTGAGTGTCCAAGCAGAAATAATAGGTACTAATCTTTCTAACTTAAATCTTATTTAATGCACACACCCACATACCCACATTGATTTCCTTCATTGGTATCCAAGAATAAAAGCAGAAGCAAAGCACAAAAACTTTGTTCTGAAATAAGAAGTAAATCCAAAGAAGCGAATCTAAAGAGGAACACCTCAGCATTAGCAATTCCCCATTTTGACCTCGGGTGTTTTTGTAAACACTCCCTCCCTTCATCTGGCTATTTTTGCAGCCTTAATGACTAACATACTATTAGTTTGTAGATTTTTTAAAAATGACTGCAGTTAAAGGCAGCTGACAGGGTATCAGCATACCTTCCAAGGGCCCCAATTTTCCAGGGACAGTCCTGAAATTACGAAAGCCACCCTGGCTTCTGCTTTGATCCTGGAATGTCCCTATTTCTCCCACCAGTTCTGCCACCACTGAGCTCAGGGAGGAGGATGAGCCAACGCTTCTCCCAAGTGATGGTGGCAAGGGAGCACCCTTCACGGCCTCTCCACGGCCTCGTCTACTGCAAGCCTCCTCCGTTGGGGAGAGGCTGCCACCACTGAGGCCCAGCCCCACATGATGTGCCACATCTGAGGGGCAGGCAGGGGACAGGGCTGCCCTGGGAGGGAAGAAAGGGGTATTGTTTTTCCCCCCTAAAAAGATGCTTTGTGCGTCCACGTCTAATCTTGCCCCTTTCTAAAATGTATTTATTGTCGTGTGCTTTTCTTTTTTGTAATTCTACCAAAGAACAAAATAAGATAAAATCAGGACTGAGGGGTTTTCTCAGGATGGTGGAGGATGTGCTGTGTCCCCGTTGGTACAGTGGGGGTATCAGCCCCCCTTCTTATGATAGGAAATGCTGCGGGGGGGCACAAAATGGGCAGTTGCTGAGGGTTAGTTGTGGGGTGGGAAGTGAGATATGTCTCTGTTTTCATCTGGGCTATGTTGGAGGGTATGTATCTGGTCGCAAGTCCCACTGACAGTTGGTGGCAAGACTACCTCATTCCTCGTGTGCATGGCGGGGTAATCTGAACCCCACCCCACCCACCCTTTTCAGGAAATGCATTTGGAGAATGTGATGGCAGGAGCTGTAGTGACAGGCAGGAATGATGGTATTGAAGGCTTCCTCTGAGACCCTTCATTACAGATCTTTTGGCACCAGGCAAAAACATTTTCCTCCAACCAAGCCTTGGGCTGATTGAACATTTTATGGCCTTTTAAATGTGTTGGGGTGGGGGGGTTATTGGTTTCTGTTTTATTATGTATTTGGTGTTCTCATTTTTTTTATCTGGTGAGCTGCCCTGTGATCTTTGGATGAAGGGCGGTATACAAACTTAATAAATATTAATAAAAGTGGGAATGTTGAAGGAGTTTCATGTGAGCAGGGTTTTGCTGAGAAGCCGATCGCACAAAGGGTTTTCGGGGGGGAAATACTGATTGCAACAGATTGCAATGGAGTTTCTTAATACTTCTCCTTAAACTATTAAGGCCAGCTTCTTCTCAGTGCCTTTGCCTTGCATTTAAAGGTCTCATGATTTCCAGTATTACAACACTATGATCATAAGAACATAAGGAGAGCCTGCTGGATCAGGCCAATGGCCCATCTGGTCCACAATCCTGTTCTCACAGTGGCCAACCAGATGCCTGTAGGGAACTGGCAAGCAGGAGCCGAGCACTAGAGTATTTCTCCCTCCTGCAGTTTCTAGCTAGTGGTATTCAGAATTGTTATTTCCTCTGTCTGTGGAGACAGAGCATAGTCATCACAGCTAGTAGCTAATTCCCCATAATCTGTGTGGTAGAACTCTTGACTCCTTCCTGTGTCACAAACCTGAAAGGTGCTTAAGGAAGGCGTTCTTCCGGCAACATAAGCTTAAAAATTGCTTAAAAGTGAGATACTCTTTGCCAGCTCTTTTGCTGATTCCCCACTATGTGAAAATAATCTACTATAAAAAGGTTTTCGTTTCAGGGCTATAAGAAGCCCCGGGTGGGAGGCGTTCAGGAAGGGTAAGAAGAGATGCTTCACTTGGGACACTCATGCCCTAAGGTGGGCTTAGACCAGGTGACCTTCAAAGGCCCTTCCAACTCATTCTGTGTGGATGGACTTAGTTGCCACTTGGATATTGTAATGTGAGGTGAAGAGCACTGGCAGACAGGCTGCACATGGCAGGAAACTCGGGCTTCCTTCTTGTGGTTCTTCCTGGTTGCAAAGCAATGAGGCCCCTTGTGAGACCAGTTTGCATTCATGGCTCTCTGGTTGCAGACAGAACTGTTGGCTGTCTATGTACGCTGTGTGTCTTCTGGCATTATACTCATTTTTAAAGGCAATTTGACACATGCCCTTTTTGGTCTTACCCCCTACCAATTCTATTCCTGCCATATATTTATATTTTGATAGTGTTCTGTGAACCACCCTGAGACCTCCGGGTATAGGGTGGTATAGAAATTCAATTTTTAATTTGTGTGTGTGTGTGTGTGTGTGTGTGTGTGTGTGTGTGTGTGTGTGCGAAAATCAGAAAGCATGACAGAATGGAAAAGTTCTCAGAGGCTATTTATTTGTTTGTTTACATTTCATCAAGCCTCGGTGGTGGCTATTACTCCTGGGGGAGAGAATTTCATAATCCCACCATGACTTAGTTCTCCCTTTCGCTATTTCTGGTTATGGGTGACTAAAATAAGAAACTACTACAGAGCTTCCGGGTTTAGCGCCTGATCAGCCGGCTGCGTTCCCTGCGCGCTGCGGGGGGAGCGGCTGAAGAACGGCTTGGGGGTTCCGTTCCGTGCAACGGACCCCCGTTAAAACTTCTGGCGGGGCTGCCAGAAGGCTTGGGGAACCGGCGGGTGCCCCCTGCGACCTCCCCCCTCCTTTAAAGACCCCGCTAGGGGTCGGAGAAGGCAGAGCGGGTTGAGAGTCAGGGCACTGCGGCTCCGGAGAGCGGCCACTTCAGCGAAGCGGCAGAGCGGGCTGTTCCAGAGCGCTGAACTTCTCCTGTCAAAAGAAGCAAAAGGATCAAAGGAACCGTGAGTTATTTGGACTAATTAGGTTGTAATTAGAAGATTGATTTGGCCACGGGAGAGGCAAAAATCAGGAGGTCAGTCTCTCCCGACTGTGAATGTTGCGGCAAGACTCTATCTGTAAATAGCGCAACTTTTTTCTTGCTTTTTATTCGACTTTTGACAGCTGTCAAACGCCTCCCCGGGACTTTGCAGCATAGGGGGGGCAGGATTATTGATGTATTTGGTTTCATTGATTATCGAAGTGTTGGATTAGACCCACTGCCACCCTCTGGATTAGCTGGAGAAGCCGGGTCAGTGCGGGGGTCGAAGACAGGTTAAGACTTTGCTTTTTGATACTTTGTTTCTGGTTTGGATGTTAGTTGTATTAAAACTGCTACAACCCATTTGGATTACAAATTTTAAAACTTTGCAACAGTCTAACATCTTCCTTTAAGGGCTGAATTGCCTTAACTCCTAAAAGAGAAAGTAAAGTGGACAGACTGGTGTATTGTTAAATTCCTGAGCTCCCTCTGTGCTTATCATTTTAACAACAGAGCAGGAAGCCACGGCTGAGAGTGACCTTGACGGTGTTTTGCTCCTAAAGACAAAAGGACCCTGTTGCTGGGTAAAAGATAACCGTGCTGGATTATAGAAATATAAACAGCAGCTGCAGGACACATAATACTAAGACAACCCCTGGGACTTTGCTTTTTGCTGAAAATAAATGTCTAAAGGTGTAGGAAGGGGGGTGACAACAAGAAGTGTGACGAAAGCAGGAGAAAGTGAAGCTAAAGGAGATAAAAGGAGGGCTTCCCAAACATTAGACCTACCCGCAATGAACCAACTACTTGAACAATTTGAGGCCTTGCGGAAGGAGAACAAACAAAACACAGAGGAATTGAAGAAAGAGCATAGAGAAACTTCCGCGGAACTACGGAAGGACATTGCAGGTATTAAATCGCAACTGGATGATCTAGGGAAGCTCCAACAAGATTTGCAACAAACCCAGCAACAGGTGGCCAAAGTCGAGACACAGGTGCAGGCATTGGAACAAACACACCATAGAGACAACTATAACACGCAGGTGGCCCTTGCTTTCATCCACCTGAGACAGAGATCCACGAACTTGAGACTGAGACATCTGCCACAGGAAGAAGAAGACGATCTCAAGGCCTATATTGTAAAGACTTTTGCAGAATTTTGGCAAATTGATCCAGAAGCCTTAAAGGCCACAATCATCAGAGCCTATCGTTTTGGACCAAAGGACAGGAAGAACCCAAAGACGGTGAACGATTGCCTTATTGAGTTCCAGACTAAGGCACAAAGGGATGAAATTTTGAATTTGCATTACGGGAACAATCTTGAAGTCAAAACTAAGAAAGTCATCTTATACAAAGATATTCCGAAATTCTTCCTGGACCTAAGACCCAACTATACTGACTTAACGCAGGCGCTGAGCAAGAAGAAAATCAACTACAGGTGGGAATTTCCACAGGGTCTCTCATTTAGATTTAAGGAAAGGATTGTCAAAATCAAATCAATTGAAGACAAGGCCAAGTTTCTACAAGATAACGCACAAGACTTCCCTGAGATACTACAAGGAAGATTGGATCCATTAAGAGGCTTAGAGGGAGCTACAGGAGGAACAAACTAAGCACAAATGGCCCTCAGGATTTTAACTTGGAATGTTCGAGGTTTAAATATACGGGCGCAGAGGAACCAGGTGTTCCACACCCTTAAAAAGCAAAATCTGGACTTGATTTGCCTACAAGAGACCCATGTGATAAGAAAACATAGAAGAGTCCTCGAAAACAAAAGATTAGGACAGGAATTCATCTCATCTGCAAAAGTCAAGAAACGAGGAGTGGTGATTTATGCCAAAGAAAAATATAACCCAAAATTAAAATTTAAACACGAAGATGGAAGATATGTTGCGATAGAAATTACAGTAGAAGGCGAAAAATTTATAATACTGGGATTGTATGCTCCAAATGATGCAAAATCCGAATTCTACAAGGAAATCCACGACAGGCTGACAGACTATATGGACTACAAGATAATTCTGCTAGGAGACTTCAACGCGGTGGCCTCCACTTTGATGGATAGATCCCAAAGATTGAATCTTACAAATGACGGGAGGCTACCGAAGACATTCTTTGAAATGACAGAAAACCTAGATCTGACAGATGCATGGAGAGTAAAGAATCCTTTAGAAAAGGAACAGACTTTTTACAGCGAAGCAACAAAAGCCTGGAGTAGAATCGACCTGATATGGGCATCCAGGGATCTGGTGCCCAGAATGCTCCAAGCAGAAATCCATCCAAGGACATGCTCAGACCATAACCCTGTACAGCTGGATTTGAAACTGTCGCCGAGGGGTTCCTACAGATGGAGAATGGATGATTCACTATTGAGAAACCAAACAATCTGTGAAAAAGCTCAAAAGGCAATGAAAGATTATTTTGAACTTAATTTAAACTCTACAATGGAGAACAGTGTGGTTTGGGACACTAGCAAGGCCGTGATGAGAGGATTCCTTATACAACAGAAGGCGATTAAAACAAAGCAACAGAAAGAGAATAAGAACAGGATTCTAGAACAATTGAAAGAAAAGGAAAAACAATTGAGGAAGAACCCCAAGGATGGGAAAGTCCTGAAGGAGATAAAGCAACTTCAAGTGGAATTCTCCAAATTAACCAACTGGGAAATTGAATGGAAGATAAAACTGTTAAAACAGAAATCATTTGAGTCAGCTAACAAATGTGGGAAATTGCTAGCGTGGCAATTAAGACAGAGACAGAAACTCAACACTATAACAAACATTATAGTCGATGGAAACAATATAGTGAACCCCTCAGATATAAGGAAGAATTTCGAAAAATATTACAAACAACTGTACAGGGAAAATCCACAAGACTTGGGAAAAATAGAGCAATTTATAAAAGATAATGGACTGCAGAAAATCCCGGAAAATCTGAAAGGCCCCCTAAACCACCCAATATCAACATTAGAGGTGGACGCTGCTATTAATAATATGAAATTAGACAAGGCCCCAGGACCAGATGGACTTTCAGCAAAATACTACAAGACATTGAAAGGTTGGTTAATCCAACCATTAACAGAAGTGTGCAACGACATACTTAAGGGAAAGAGGGCACCGGAGTCTTGGAAGGACGCTTTTATCACCTTGATACCGAAACAGGATGTAGATCGGACACAGCTGAAAAATTATAGACCTATCTCCCTCCTTAATGTGGACTACAAAATATTTGCAAATATCATGGCTAGCAGACTCAGGAAGGTCTTAAAGGAGGTTATCCACGAAGACCAGGCCGGGTTCTTACCGGGCAGACACTTAAATGCCAATACAAGAAACGTGGTGGATATCCTCGAAAGACTGGAACAAAAGATCAACTGCAAAGCAATCCTGATGTTTGTGGACGCCGAAAAAGCATTCGACAATGTTTCTTGGAATTTTATGAAAGAGAATTTAAAACATATGGAGGTGGGAAAAGTCTTTATGAATGGTCTAGAAGCGATCTACTCCGAACAGAAAGCAAAGATAATAGTTAACAACGTGATCTCGGATAACATAAGAATTGAGAAGGGAACAAGACAAGGTTGCCCTCTCTCCCCATTACTTTTCATCACAGTCCTGGAGGTATTGTTAAATATGATAAGAAAAGATCCAAATATAAAAGGGGTGGCAGTGGGGGCCAAGGAGTACAAGTTAAAAGCCTTCGCAGATGACCTAGTATTGACATTACAAGACCCGAACCCCAGTGCCAAAAGGGCACTGGAGGTGATACAACAATTTGGGGAAGTAGCAGGATTTAAATTAAACAAATCTAAAACAAAGGTTCTAGGGAAAAACCTGACGCAGGAGGAAAAAGAATATTTGGAAGAAGAAACGGGCCTGCAATTTGTGAAGAAAGTTAAGTACCTGGGCATTAATTTGACACCAAGAAATCAAAATCTTTTTAAAGAAAATTACGAGAAAGTGTGGAATGGAATCAAGAAAGATCTTGAGATCTGGAACAATCTGAAGTTGTCCTTGATGGGCCGAATAGCAGTTATAAAGATGAACGTCTTGCCAAAGTTATTATTCCTTTTTCAGTCAATTCCAATTATTGACAAGATGGAGCCATTCAGGATGTGGCAGAAGACTATATCTAAATTTATCTGGCAGGGGAAAAAACCCAGAATAAAATTCAAGATATTAACAGATGATAAGAAAAGAGGGGGATTTTCCCTGCCGGAGCTAAGTATCTACTATGAAGCAGCAGCCTTCTGCTGGCTGAAAGATTGGTTCCTATTGGAAAACTCGGGTCTATTAGACCTGGAAGGACATGATAACAAATTTGGATGGCATGCGTACTTATGGTATGATAAGATAAAGGCACATCAAGGCTTCAAAACACACATAATCAGGAAGGCTCTTTATAGAGTCTGGATGAAATATAAAGATTTGCTAGAAAGGAAAACGCCCAGATGGTTATCTCCGTTAGAAGCTAAGGCCCATAAGAGGATCAATATGGAAGGTAATTGGCCTAAATATTCTGAAATTTTAATACAAGAAGGAGAGCAAGTCAGGTTGAAACCCTATGAACAATTGAAAGACAGAATTACAGATTGGTTACAGTACCACCAAATCAATGAACTTTTTAAAATGGACAAAAAGATTGGTTTTCAATTGGAAAGATCGAAATTGGAAACAGAGCTACTAGAGCCTAGAACTAAGACTTTGTCGAGAATGTATAAATTGCTGCTGGAGTGGCACACGCAGGACGAGTATGTGAAATCTGCAATGATAGATTGGGCGAAGGATGTCGGACATAACATTATGATGGCTGACTGGGAAAGACTATGGAGGAGAGGTATAGAATTTACTGCTTGCAACCTGTTAAGAGAGAATTTAATGAAAATGATGTACAGATGGTATTTGACCCCAGTAAAGCTTGCAAAGATCTATCATCTGCAGGACAATAAATGTTGGAAATGTGAAAAGGTAGAAGGAACATTTTACCACATGTGGTGGACCTGCCCCAGGTTGAGAGTCTTCTGGGAGATGATATACAATGAACTAAAGAAAGTGTTCAAAAACACATTTTTGAAGAAACCAGAGGCTTTCTTACTGGGAATGGTCCACTCAGAACTACCTAAAGAAGACCACACCTTTTTCATGTATGCCACAACAGCAGCAAGAATATTGATTGCCAAAAATTGGAAGACTAAAGACTTACCGACTTTGGAAGAATGGCAGACAAAACTGATGGAATATATGGAGATCGCCGAGCTGACTGGCAGAATCCGCGACCAGAGGGAGGATGCAGTGGAAAAAGATTGGAAAAAATTTAAAGATTATCTTAGAATTTACTATAAAAAATAGTATATGAATCAAAAGTCGAGAATAGTAGTAGTTGTTTGCAGAAGTAGATAGGAATTAACATAAGAAAATCTAGAAGTGTTAAGATTGTTTTAAGATGATTTAGAATGGTGACAGAATATAATGTTTTAAGATGACTCAGATTGGTGATAGAATATAATGATAGATTTATGGATTTAGGAATATTAAAGGATAAGAAATTAATTTAAGAATGATCATAATGATAATAATTAAGGTTGATAGCAGAGAGAATATAGATGATACAAATAATATGTAATAAGAAATTGCCTATAGAAATTGTTAAAAAACAATTGTCACAGAGAGAGAGGCTGGAGGAAGTCCTAGTTTAATGTTAAGGAAAATAGAATAGGGAATAAGGAATTTTAATTTTATTATTAATGTGTCTTATTTGTTGTATGAATGTTTTGTTTGTTTGTGTGATGTTTATGTGTTTGAAATTTAATAAATATACTTTGGGGAAAAAAAAAATAAGAAACTACAAAAAAATTCTCTTCTTCTTTTGAAACCACAAAAAACTTCTCTTCTTCTGAAAACAAAGGGATACCAGTCGATTGAAATATCCTTAGAGCTGCTATCTAGTGGGAGGTGTGCAGTATTGTGAAAGGAATACCCAGAAAGCTGACAATTTGCTAGCAGGCTCGGATATTTTGTGTATGAAGCCCTGTACAGCTTGGAATTCAGGATACCTGAAAGATCGTCTCACCCCTTATATACCCAATTGAATGCTGTGCTCCTTAGGTAAGGGCCTCCGCATGGCCCCACAGCTGCAACTCCCTACTGTACCTCTGCTGTTTGTGGGGTCTTGAGCTGAATGCCCAGCCTGTGAAACCTAATCAGTGGCATAGTGTGGGTTGCCAGTGCCCTGAGCAAGGCAAGTATTGTGCCCCCTAATCAGAGGCTGGCGCGGGTGGCGCTGTGGGTTAAACCACAGAGCCTAGGGCTTGCCGATCATAAGAAGAAGGATCCTCGCCTTCACCGGCTTCGCAAACGGACTGCTGCACCCAATTTGGTGCCCAATAAGAAAGTAATGCAATGGCATAATTTTTCAGAAGAATCAGATCACCTGAGGAGCTGCTTGGAACTTTGGAGGCAGAGAAAGTATCATCAGCTGCCATCTAGTGGGAGGTCTGCAGTATTGTGAAAGGAATACACAAAAAGCTGTTCTTTATTTCCAGAATGTACCGCCTCCTCCTTGACTTGGAGGAGGTGAAGGTAGTAATGATTAAATGGGCACAAGACATCGGACACACCATCATGATGAGTGAATGGGAAGCCCTTTGGAAAACTAACATGAACTTTATGGCATGCTACACAATTAAAGAAAATATTATGGAAATGCAATTCAGGTGGTACCTTACGCCACTGAAACTCTCCAAGATGTACAAAAACATTTCAGATAAATGTTGGTGATGCGGAGACATGTACCATATGTGGTGGACTTGCCGAAAAATTAAGGGGTTTTGGAATCTCATTTATGATGAGATGAAAAAGATCTTTAAATTAACATTTGCAAAGAAACCAGAGGCTTTTCTTCTTGGAATCTTAAGCAGTGACATCCCCAAAAATATAAGAGAAATCTTTTTTATATGCAACAGCCGCTGCCCGGTTATTAATTGCATCAAATTGGAAAGGGGGAAAAGTACCAGCAGTAAGGGAATGGCAGAATAAGTTGCTAGATTATGCAGAATTGGCTCAGCTGACAGATACACTAAGGGGAAATACAAAACAATCATTCGTACAAAAATGGGATATGTTCAAGAAATATCCACAAAAAGATAATAATGATATAATTTCTATGGCGACACTTGAATGACCCTTGTGTAAATTACATAATATTAAATAAGGAAACACGGTACGATATGTTATAAGAAAGTACAGTGGTACCTCGGGTTATGTACCCGATCCGTTCCAGGGTGCCGCTCGCACCCCGAAAAGTACGTAACCCGAACGTCCATTTTGCGCATGTGCAAAGCGCAATATCACACTTCTGCGCATGCGCGAACTGCGCAGAACATTTCTGTGCATGTGCAGACCGCGCAGAAATGCAGAGAAGTGTCCGCGCGGCGAAATTCACTTCCGGGGTGCCAGAATTCGCAACCCAAAAAAACACAACCCGAAGCGAATGCAACCCGAGGTATGACTGTACTAGAAATTATAGTAAGAGTAAAGCAAGAAATATAAGTGCATTCAATGTTGTAAATGTAACGCACGTCGGAAAATGGCGGGAAGTCTGTATTTATATGATTTAGTTTATTGGAATTTAGATTATTGAATTTAATATTTCAATACATTTCTGTTTAGTCCAAATATTATATGAAAAGGGCATGTACATATACAAGTGTAAATTAATATTTAATGGTTGTACATGTATCAAAAATTATGTATGGATTTAATTTAATAAATAAAATTACTTTGCAAAAAAAGAAAGAAAGAAAAAAGGAATACACAAAAAGCCGACAATTCACTAGCAGACTAAGAAATTTGGTGTATGAAGACCTGCACAGCTTGGGATCAGGATACCTGAAAGATCGTCTCACCCCTTATATACCCAACTGATCACTGTGCTCTTTAGGCAACGGTATGGGCATACCCAGGGGGGGAGGGGGCAACTGCCCCCCCCAGCATAGCTGTCAACCCTCCCGTTTTATGAGGGGTCGAGGAGGGATGACCAGGTGTGGGAAATTCTCAAGTTACCTCCTCTGACCTCCCAAGTTGTGATGTAGTTCTGATGGATCTGTGATGTAGGATGATGCATGGGCGTACCCAGGGGGGGCAGGGGGGCAACTGCCCCCCTAGCATAGCTGTCAACCCTCCTGTTTTATGCGGGGAAACCCCCTTATTTAAAGCCATTTCCCGCTGCTCCTCCAGATTTCTGAGATCCCTTAAAATTCCCGCATTTCAAACGAAGCAGCTCCCCCCCCCCTTGCCATGGCTTTATTTATCATGTGGCTTTATTGAAAGATTATCAGTTCCTCATAAGAGTTTTTTATGTAATTTTCATTCTATTTTCAGCCATTGTGTGGTGGTTTTTTGTTGTTGTTGTTTTTTAGAACAACAACAACAACTTAAAAGTAAATGTTACAAAATTTACATAAGTTTAGCCATTGTGGCAAACCACAATGGCAGCGTAGTGGCGTGCTGCATCCAGACTGTCTTACTGTAAAGAAGGAGCCCCTTATCAAGGTGGGGAGCAAGTGGTAAGGTAAAGGTGAAGGACCCCTGGACAGTTAAGTCCAGTCAGAGGCGACTATGGGGTTGTGGCGATTATCTCGCTTTCAGGCCGAGGGAGCCGGCGTTTGTCCACAGACAGCTTTCTGGGTCATGTGGCCAGCAGGACTAAACCGCTTCTGGCGCAATGGGCAGTGGCAGAGCACATGCCCGCGCTGTCCAGGACGAGTGCACTCCCGAGGGGGACGTGGCACAGAGGGTACCCTCCCAGGTGTGGGATAGCCGCTCGGGTGCCCGGAGCGGTGTGTGTGCCCTGCAGCCAGGGGCAGAGTGACTCCCAATCCTCCCCCAAACTGTCAAAAAGAAGGGGGAAGGGGGGAATGCCGCTGGCAAAGCGGTACAGCTCCCCCCTTTACCCTTACAGCTTGGGGTAAGTTTGGGAGTCACGAGCGGGTGGCACGCCGAATGTTACCCCCCTCAGTGAGGGCACCCGGGGCGGTCTGCCCCCACCGCCCCCCTTCCTACACCCCTGGCAACAGGACACCGTGATGGAAACCAGAGCACACAGAAATGCTGTTTACCTTTCCACTGTAGCTGTAGCTATTAATCTACTTACACTGGCATGCTTTCGAACTGCTAGTTTGGTGGGAGCTGGGACAGAGCAATGGGAGCTCACCCCATCGTGCGGTTCGAACCGCTGACCTTCCGATTGGCAGACATTTAAGGTTACTTTCATATAAAGCCCCAAAGAGCTCTGGACCAAGTTATCTAAAAGAATGACCTCCCCTCCATTGCCTGGTCTGAACAATAAATAAACAATTGAAACCCGATTAGTTTTGACATGGCCTACCACTTATGCAAAATTCAGAGCAGTGCAAATTTTGAAGGACAGCTGTGTTTTGGTTCTCCTGTCGTGCAAATTTGACAGGTTCACTTTTCAATGTCAACTGAATCACATTTCTCCTCCATCCCTAACTCACGCCATTCAAGTCCACAAATGATCTTTTACTCTTTCACATATAATTCCTAGGTTCCCTGATGACATGAGAACATCCCCTGAGTAGCAGGCTTTGTGACTGTCATTCTGGTGGTAGTCTTGGGTGAGCATTATTTTATTTTATGAAATAAGAGTGCTTGCTCAATCTGTCTGTCTGCCTGGGCCAGCTGTCTACTGTTCTGTTGCCATGCTGCAGTTTGCATGGCCACCTGCTGGTGGCCATACGAATTGCAGCATGACAACATTCTTACTACTGCTGCTGCTGCTGCACGCATCTATCTTCCTATATACATAAAAATGTAAGGCCGTCATCATGCATTGCAGGATTTGTAAAGCTTTGCCGTAATCCTGGATTTGCATGAAGTCAGGGTTGGGGAGGGGAGCAAAAGAGAAGGTGGGTTGCACAACACCAGCGGTTTTAAACAAGAGGTTTAAATACTGCTGGGATGTGGGGAAACTGAGTGGGGAAAGTGGCAATTTTAAACAATGGTAGAGGTTTGAGCAGAATGAGCAAGGGGGGTGACACTTGGAGGGAGTTTAAAACAATGTATGAGCATTTAGAAAACAACGTAGGAAAGTGCCTGTCAGTTTCCTACCTGAAGGTGGAATAAAATCATTTTCAGTGATTTTTAAATGGGGTACTCAAAGGTACGCAGTACCGGCACCTCTCTCTCTCTCTCTCTCTCTCTCTCTCTCAGTTAAAAAGTGTAACACTTACTGTAACAATTTCATGGTGAGAACCTATTTTTCGGGGGGGGGGGGGAGCACTGGTCCTTTTCAGCCAGGATGGCATAGCACCACAGCCTAATTTAGGTATCAGTGTGTTTTCTTATTCCTCAGTGTGCAAAAAGTCGCCATAACAGGTGACTCTGTTGCAGAAGACACAGTACTCCTATCTAAGAACTCGATGAATGTAATATCCATCAAGCCCAGTTTTTCTCATCACTTTGCCACTGTAATGGGATTCACATCCATAAGATGCTGCAACCACAAAGAGAGATGAACAAGAAGAGGGAACATTGCTCATTTCCTGTATGGTGGTGCTGTCATTATCATGTGAAGGCTATTTTATGTTATTATAATATTTTTATTTATTTATACCCTGCCTTTTCCCCTGGAAGATACTCGAGACGGCTTACGGAGAAAAAGAAGAACAGCTAAAAACAAAGAACAACAACAACAACAATAATAAAAACAATTAAACACGGATAGAATTAAAATCACATATATTACATACAGTATATTCAATCTATTAAAAACCATACAATAAAAACAGAATGGCACCAGCCCTTTCGTTAGAAGCAGTCAGTTCTCCAGAGCCTGTTGGAACAAGAAAGTCTTCACCGGCCGGCAGGAGGAAGCAAGGAGAGAGTCAGTCTGGCTTCTTCTAGGGAGGGTGTTCCAAAGTCTGGGAGCAGCCACCAAGAAGGCCCTTGGGGTTTTTTGTTTTTTTTAGTACGGAGAACAAGATGTCTAAAGGAGAGTGTGTAGCTAATTATGAATGAAGACACATGAAGATACTCAAATGAGTACAGATCCCTTCTGACAAATCCATTTAAGCTCTGCGCTGCACGTCTCAGGATAGATTTTATTGTCTTCTAAAGCGCCACAGCTGCCTTCCTCAGGTTGAATTGCTGGAAATCTGTGGTGAGAAGGGATGAAACCGCTGTCAGTGTATCAGTGTATCCGCAGTAATCCTCAGTATGCTCTGAAGCTAAGCAGGTCTAGGTCTGGTCAATACCTGGACGAATGATTGCCTGGGACCCTTGTACCTATGGGACTGTCTCTCCTGGTATGCCCCGCGGAGGAACTTAAGGTCCATAAATAACAACACTTTGGAAGTCCCGAGCCCAAAGGAGGTTAGTTTGGCCTCAACCAGGTCCAGGGCCTTTTCAGCACTGGCCCGGCCTGGTGGAACGCCCTACCGCAGGAGATCAGGGCCCTGTGGCATCTTTCCGCAAGGCCTGCAAGATGGAGCTGTTCCGCCTGGCTTGTGGACTGGACTCAGTCTGACCCCCTTCTCATTTTTGATGGAACCCCCTTATATGGGATTTTGTATATAAATTTTCCCTCGGCTCTTTTTGCTGGCCCATGTAGGACCAGCATGGATAGTTGGCCCTGGTGAATATTTGACGTTTTCTCCCCTTATGGTCTTGATCTACAGGCTACCACTAAAACGAGGCTGCATTTTAAGCTGTATTTTAAACTGTATTCTAATCTATATTTTAATCAATTTTTTTCTTTTTAAAATGTTTTTACTGTATTTTATATTTGGTGTTAGCTGCCCTGAGCCCGGTCTTGGCCAGGGAGGGTGGGGTATGTATGTATGTATGTATGTATGTATGTATGTATGTATGAATACATACATACATACATATTATTATTATTATTATTATTATTATTTATGCCACCCTCTGTGATGGAGGTATGGCATCTTCCATGATGGAAGAAAGATGGAGCAGAAATATAAGAAATGAAAGTGATGAACAAGGTAACCCCACTGAATTCAACAGGGCTGATGTATCAGCAGGCAATTTGGCATGTGCCTTGTGTAGAAAAGATGAGCAGAGCTGCAATACCTTTAAGAAGTGTATAGACATGGTAACCTCTTGTCAGCAGAGGTGGAGCAACCTGCTCCAGTAACCGGAGCGGCACTCATCCAAGGGGATGTGGCATGCCGCCCGCGGGGTGGGATCTGTGCGTTCCGGGGGGTGCGTGGTGAGTGGCCCGTGCCCTGGGAGGTGCCGTCGATCAGGGGTCGGCATTTTGTCACTCCCCCCCCCTTTGAAATGGCACCCGGGGCAGACCTGCTTGTCAGGCTTCAGGGAATCCAATCCCCCTCCGGCCTCATGGCAGGCGGCCAGTAATGGAAAAACAAGAAGTTCTTACCAATTTATTGGTATAATGGCGTTGCTCCGAGTAAAGTCCCACCCCCTCTGTCTCTCCTATTACATGTCATCCCTGCGTCAGCTGATCTGTGCTTTCTGCCGCTGAGCTTTCTGTTATTCTACTCTCAATGCCTGCCGGGTTCTGGGGTGTGTGTGTGTCCTGGAATGTTTCTAAAGACACTCCGTCTGTCAACTGTCTCTCCCCTGGTGCTTCTTCTTCCTCCTGCTCCTCTCCCAATATTTCCCAGCTTCTCCCTTCTGCAGCCTCTGAACTATGACCTTCTGCAAACCGCTGTTCTAAATCTATACTGTCCTCCTCTTCTCGGGAAGGTTTGGGGCGGGGGGGGGGGAACAGTTTCCACAGTTCCTCCACAGTCCAGTCCCTGTCACCTCTACAGCATTCCTTATCGCAGCTCTTCTTGCAAGTTCATCATGCAAAACTATTGATTTGCACTATTTTTCCTACACGGATGTTTCAGTACTCACAATTTCTTTTTTAACAAAGAGCCATTGGTCCACATCCATTTCTTCTTTGGCAATGACACGCTAAGTCCAATCCATACTACTTTCACATTTTTCTGGATGAATTCCTATAAAATATGATTTAATCAAATAAGAGCTGGGGAATAGGTCTTAGCACCTACACCTGCCCTCACAAATCCCGATAGCCTTCACATGCCCATATTTTTTATTTCTTTAAAAAAATTGCAGTGAGGATTATTGCTTGGGTGAGAAACATTTAAAATCTTTTGCATCTGTGGGAAATCGTAGGTCATGGGGCCAGAAATTGCTGGCTGCCTCAGTGCAGCAGTCTGCCGCCTACAATTTGGTGCTGAGGAGGCAGCCCTGAAGAAGAAACATGACAGGGAACTTCTCTTTGGGATTGTCCTTCCAGGTTGATATGAGGACAAGGATGCCACCTCCTTGATATCTTTTCCCAACACCCTCTCCGCAGTCTCTCCCTGGGAATACAGGGAGAGACTCCCTGTATTCTCTCCCTGGGAATACAGAGGCTTTGTGGGTGAATAGTTCTCAGAGCCAAGGAATAGACCAGTGGTATGTAGCTTGGAGGTACTACATCTTGAACCACTGTTGTCACTTGAGGTGCAGGTGGCCTCTGTGGCAAGGAGTGTCTTTTAATCAGCTTTGGCTGGTAAGTCAGCTGTGGCTAATGGGTCAGGTTCAACTAAATAGTTGCGGGGTGTATCATCACTGATGCAGTCAAATACAACATTTCCTGTTGCCTAGAGTGGACACACAGGGGAATGTTGTTGCAGACAGGGAGGACTTCCTGTCATACCTGCTCTGGAGCCTCCTCCCCCTGTGTGTGACCAGGTAGATGGACGTGACCCTAGCAGACCCTACAAAAGGGATAGCCACAAAGCCATCTTCCTCTTTTTGCCTTTTTCCATTTTTTCCTTTCGGACTCCTCTTCTGGCTCTTGGCACATGGCTCATCCTTACAGAGGATGGAAGCCACAAGGTAGAAAGTCTGAGGCCTAGCTCAGACTTCTTTGCTCTCCAAATGTAATTGTAACCACAAGATAAAGCCTACCTTCAGATTTACTGCTATGAACTGAATGTAAGTGAACTTTACTCTTATTTTTAAAGAAGACTGATGTGTTATTATTATTTATTATTATTATTATTATTATTATTATTATTATTATTGGGAAATAGAAAGGAAAATTTACCAGGAACAGTCCAGACTGGACAAGCCAGACTGGATCGCTTAACTTAAATGATTCTAACGAATCCATCAACTTGCTTCCAGCAATGTGCAAGGAAATGTGCTCTGCTGCTTGCTCACTAGCATGAGTGAGGAGGAATAATATTTAATGAATATATCCTCTCCCACTTTCCTCAACATTCCCACAATAACTGCATTAGTAGGTGTCAATGCAATGACTCCCACTTATACAATGGGAATTTTCCCCTCTCCTCCTCCTGGGCCCCCCATTCCTCCCCCAAATTGGCTCTGGGGGTCAGGAGAACCCCGGAACAGCACATGGGGGGAGGAGGAGATAGTTTCATTAGGCAAGCAGAGATGCTTGCTCTGTTGGAGCGATCTCCTTAGCGATGCTTTGAATCTTACCCCATCTAAGGTAAATACATGCACTGCAGTTCATGCGTTGATGACCTCCTGACTAGATTACTGAAACATGCTTCCTTGTAAGGATCTGGTTGGCCACTGTGGGAACGGACTGCTAGACTTAGATGAGCCTTTGGCCTGATCACCTGGGTTCCTCTCATGACGTGTAGTCACATGAACAGATGGATCTCAAAGCATGAAAGTTCCCCAAATGTATTTCAGTACCCCTTCAAAACTATGGTGTAGTAGTGTATACTAATTTTGACAGTGATCCTTCACATTGCTGGCTTACGCCTTAATAAGGGTGAAAGAGTAAACATTCTGTAATAGAGATAAAGCGTGAAAGAGTAAAAATTCCTTGTCTGGATTGAATATTTTGTACCTTTTCTTCCTGATCATCAATCATGAGTAGGTGAGACTTCTTGGCTATACAGTCTTCCTTGCTCTTCTCCCAGGACTGAATCGTTTCAGAAAACCAGTAGCATTTATCCTTGTGCAGACGCCACTGAATGGGGCACAGGTGGCAACTTCCATTCCCTAAGAAGAAAAATTCCCATTGATTTTTTAATTTGGATTTAAACCCCACACAAGCCGTACTTTTCAGGCTAGTCTTTCGTCATTCAGCTTCATGAGTAGCAGATCTCTCACAGCAGTTTACAGAACAATGTTATTTTTTAAAAAAAAAAAAAAAGAACAATGTTATTTGCATATTATTGATTATTAGCTAGAGAATAACTGAAGTGGTATTAGCAGTAAATGTATGTTATTCTGTCAGTTTCAAAGAACTGAGGCTCAGCAAACAGAATGTGGCCAAAAATATGTACAGGGCCATCCAAACCTCAGGCTGGGAGTAGGGCTGCATATAAGCAGTTGTTACATTTCCCCCTACCATAAGTTACTCATTTTCCCCATGTTAAGTTCAGTTCTCTACGTTTTCAAATCAGTTTGTGATTTGCTGCACTATCAGCAGTGGAGAGATGGATGGAGAGGCCTTATGCACCAGTCTAGTGACCTCTCCTTCCTCATTATAAACACTAGGGGGTTAGGATTGTGCCCATAGTGCCCGTGACTCTAGAACAAATGCAGAGAAACTGAAAACTCATCAAATGAGATTAGTACAAATGCCAGGTTCCCCCCTTTCCCTCAGTCTAATGCAGAATATAAATCCTTTGGGCAGGAAAATGTGTTAATCTTACATTGTGTACCATGTGTGTTTCAGGGCTGGCCCACCCATGGGGCAAGGTGAGGCAACTGCCTCAGGCGGTCGGATCCATAGGTGCAGCAGATCCAGGATCCAAGGATACATCTCCCACTGCTGCCGCCACCATGGTGGCAACAATGACTGTGGCGCAATCATTGGAGGCTGGATTTCAGGCCTCCTCAGCATCACACTACAACTGCCTCTTGACAAATAGGAGGCACTACTAGTCTTCCCCACCAGAAGGAAATGGCAGGGGCTGCCCTCTGGGGTCTTCTCGTCTGTACCTGGACCTAGTGTGATTCAGAGGGTCTCCCTCCCCTTCCCCACGATAGCCTTTGATTCCCACTTCACCTCTCAGATAAGGTTGATTTGATTCTTTCCCTTGTTCCCAAAGTAGATCTTCAAACACCCCTTCTTCCCTGGTGGGGAAGGCGCCATTTTGTGGTTTGCCTCAGGTGGCAAAATGTATTGGGCCTCCCAAATGTTAAAATAATAGAAATAGTCTCCTGTATGGTAAGCCCATAACTTACGCGTGCATTTAACACGTTCAGCTTTCCACGTGTGGCAAACAACAACAACAATATAGGGGATGGGGTTCTGAGAAAAGTGGCTTTGGCAATCTCAACCACCGTGGAACTCAATGTGCTTTGACTATATGCAATTCTGGCTTTAGGTGTGATCCCAACAACGCAACTCCTGTATCAGTTGTGGGTTTACTGTACTTCAGCTGAAAATTGCTTTCAAGGCTGCATTTTTCGGAGCTGAGCACTAGGTGTCGCTATACATCTATATATATAAAAATGTTCCCATTGCGTGCGCGGCGGACACCACCGTGCTCCGTAACCGCTGGACCAAATCTCATCAAATTAAGGAAACAGCGTTCCATGACCATCAAGGAAGGATCTGGCATAATAAAAATTTAAAAAACCCACACCTAACATACCTAAAATAAAGAAAAAACGCAAAAAAAATGGCGTGCACATATGACATCACCAGCAGACGCTCTGAAGATACCAGTAGCATCCAATAGAAAGGCAGATCGCGTGCTGTCACCAGCAAAAGCTCTGAAGGGTGGCGCCAATTAATGATGTCATCAACCCACCAACTGAAACCACCAAGGCGGCCATTACCAGACAACCCACAGAGCCATTACCAGACAAAGGCAAACGGCCAAACCCAGAGCCACAGCCACAGGCTGCAACCCAAAAACACTCCCCCCTCGCAAACGCTCCCACAACAATCAACTCAACTAGCCCAAACCCTCAGCTGCAAAAACCCACAGAGTCAGGCCAGGGCCAAGGAATTGAGATACAGGGCGGAGGCCTTGGCTTGCATTTACATACTAGCCCCAGCCAAGGCCGACAGACTAGGCCTCGGCTCTACTTTACAGCCTACAGACTAGGCCTCAGCTCTACTTTACAGACTAGGCCTCGGCTCTACTTTACAGCCTACAGACTAGGCCTCGGCTCTGCTTTTCTACCTGTGGAGTTTTATTTATAACTGGGGAGGAGAAAGATTTAGGCAGATTTTTTTTACTATGTTGCAAGTTTAAAGCTTGATAGTACTGCTGGCTGATGAACAACCTCCACAGCGCCAGCCTCAGCCAGCATGGCCATGATGGGACTGCTGGGAGTTTTAGTCGGAAACATGGAGGGCACCAGGTTGGGCGAAGCTGGTCTGCTGACTTCCACAGGGATTCGTAAAGCTGCTTTGCAAAGACCAAGCTGTCCTTCTGAAGCCAGCAAGGGGCTGAGATATTTTATATTTTTATTTATTTTAGAATCCTTATGGATTCAAAGCAGCTTCGTAAAATGAGCAAACGATCAGTGTAAAATAACAATTTTTTTAAAAAAAATCACAATAAAGCAAAACAAGATAAAATTCAAAACTTAAAAGCAATGTTTTTGCCTGTTGTAAGTTTAATTAATTTATTACAGTTTTCCAAAAATCATTATGTTATAGCTAGACCCCCCCCCAAATATGAAGCACATTCTGGTTTGTTGCTCTGCACCTCCACCATATCTAAACTATGCTGCTGTATATATGATTAAGTCATACAGATCTCAGATACCACTGGAATACTAATCTGTATATCCTTATTTTAAATTTGTGCACAGAGTCTGCTGTAGGATTTGTGGTTGCATCCATGTCTACTTCTTCTGAGACATCCCCCCCCTCAATTCTTTGTCACAATTACATGGATATGAATTCTTAGATACCGGTATGTCCACACTCCTAATTCTGCTATATATCTTACTCAGAAGTTGTTGCTTCTATTTGTTTATCATGAGGTTTTCAAATTGGTTTATCTCTCTTAAATGGCCATGTTTCCTTAGCAGACCATAGTCAACATCATGGGTAGGATATGTCCTTTTATTTAAAATGCATCTCTGGATTATTTGTGGGGCCTGCCTGGTGTTTTTACATGAGTAGAATGTGTGCTTTTATTTAAAATGCATCTCTGGGTTATTTGTGGGGCATAGGAATTCGTTCTCCCCCCACCTTCAAAATATAGCCCGGCCCCCCACAAGATTGAACATCAATCTTAAAGATACTGAATTCTACATCGACAGCAAGGTAGAGTTAGGGTACATCTACAATGAGAGTAGACGCTTTTATGTTTATGTTAACAACAGAATTCTACGGATTAGGAAATCCATTTGTCCAGCTCAATGGCATTATGTACCTACTAAACACAATCCTGCAGATCTCGCTACAAGGGCTGTTGCAGCTAGTCATCTCAAAGACACTACATGACTGCCAGTCCCAAAGGAATGAATGGCCATTAGTCCGCATCACCAAAGTCTTTCCAAGTGAAGATGGAAGAGTCAGGAAGGTTGAAATTAAAGTGTGCAAAAACCAGGAAACAAAGTTGTTTTTTAGACCAGTCTCTGAACTGGTTCTACTGTTGTCATCGGAGACCTCAAATTGTGGTATCGGTTGATACCAAGCGGGGAGTGTCGTGCCTTCGGCACATGTAAAGATTTTTATACCGGGTATATGTATTTAGATTGCATGTGTTTATTGTGTTGGTTGGTGCAGCACCACCTACTGGCCAGAAAGAATGTTGCAACGGATGACAGTTGCTGGCAGTTGCTGGCAGAGGTGTATGAGGGGAGAGGAGTTCATTTGATGAGAGAGCCTGAGGGATTTCTGTTACATGTTTTTTCATCTGTGGAATCGCATTGTTGTTTTACCCAATACTTGTCTTTTACGCAATATTTGTCTTTTACCCCATCTTTGTCTTTATCCAAATCTTTGTTTTTATCTTGATCTTGTCTATTAATAAAGCAAAATATACAGAGACAGTCTCTTTAATCAAAGACAAGAGGTTTACCTGCATATCAAGCTACGTACGCCACCACGCAGCGTAGTGAGGACAAAACACCCTCCATTCCTCATACAGAAGCTGACTCATCTGGTAGCTGAATTCTGTAGCTTACACCTAAGCATGGACATAGCCGGGGGGGGGGGGAGCTGCCTCCCCGATCAATAAAAACCAATAAAAATACATAGCTAACTGAGATTCTGCCCCCCCCCCGTAACAAAAGGCCTGCCCTTCCTAACAAAAATCCTGGCTACGCCCATGCCCCTAAGGACAGAAGGCTAGTTATAGGGCTACAGGACAGGAGACAAGGCACACACAATTCTGCTCTCAGGTAGAAGTGAGTTTAGGGAACTTGGGACAAACAGCTGGAGGTGCCTCCATTGCCAGCCTGCAACATTGCATGTCCAAGTTGGTCTCCACAGTCTGTCTCATGGTAGTTCCGAGGTGACAATACTGTGGTGAGGTGGGGGTATTTTGGGAGGAGGGCCATTATACCTGAGTCCCTTCTAATTCCTGGGGTCTTGGATCCAGAAAAGGTTAAAATCTAATGGAGGATTCCATTGTTGAACTAGCCAGGTGAGTTAATGGCCTTAAATGCTGTCCTTGGTATAACAAAGGAAATGGCTTTGTGCCAGAAGGCAAATGGGTGGCTGTGAAGTTAGCTCTGGAATGAAACTACCAATGCGTGATAATTTAGGAGCAAAGGGAGCTGTCTTATTCTGAGGGAGACCATGGGGTTCATCTAGCTCAATTTTGTCTACACTGGCCAGCAGCAGTTTGAGGCAACAGGGATTGAACCTGGGGCTTTCTACATCCAAACTCGGTGCTCTACCACCAAACTATGAAAACACCACCTGTGTCCAGTTCTAGGTGCCACAATTTAAGAAGGATTTTGACAAGCTGGAATGTGTGGTGCCACACGGGAGATGGAGCAAACCTGCTTTTTCCGGTTTAATAGAGTGGATTCAAGTTGCAAGGAAAGAGACTCTGACTAAATATCGGGGAAATCTTTCTGATGGTAAGAGCTGCCTGACAGCAGAACGGTCTCCCTTGGGAGGTTGTGGACTCTCCTTCCCTGGAGGTTTTTAAGCAGAGGTTGGATGGCCATCTGTCATGGATGCTTTAGCTGAGATTCCTGCATTGCAGGGAGACCCTTGGGGTCCCTTCCAAATCTACAATTCTCTAAGTCTATGATTCACCCACAATGAATGAAATGAGTTTCTTTACAGAAGGTTTTAAGCCTCAAAACAACATAGGTGTGAACTGAAAGCAAGATCTTACATACAATTGCTATGCTTGAAAGAGACCGCAGTACAATATATCAATTCTACCTGAGGAACTATTCTGATTTTGATTGCAGATCCTGTGTCTTAGGGAAGCCTGAAAGTTGTCTATCGAGGCATTGCATCTACCATTGCTCAGCACATTTTTTCCCTTTTCAGCTTCCAACTGTAAAGCTTTTTCCGCAAAACAAATAAAGTCATTTAAATGAATGGGCATAATGTTAAGGCACAAATTCAAAATATGGAGGCCAAGGCATGGGAGAAGAAGATGGATATGATAAGACAATGAGGGCAAGCAGCAAAAGAGACCAGGGCACTTGTATATTTACTCATTGTGCAGAGGAGGAAAATTGGGAGGAACATATCATGCAGGGATGTAAGTAAACACACCTGCCAAAATTCCTCCTATGCAAACATTAAGGAGTCCCTGCTTTCTTTAGAAAAAAAGTATGTCGCAATGGGATTGCTATCAGCATTTTTAAGGACAAAAAGGTTTTGATGCTATTTGCTTTCAAAACAAAATATATTGTTGCAATTGTCCTATTACCCTGAAAACCACAAATCCAGGAAGCATCCAAGAATGAGGTGCAAAAAAATACCTCACAGATGCCAAGAAAAAAAGATGAGTCTGTTGCAATTTAAGCATATTGCAAAAAAATAAATAACCTGTCCCTGTTCTTGGCATCTGTGTGATATTTCTCTCTTTTTGCACTGTATTCCTCCAAGCACTGAAGTGCTTCACTAATTACAGCTTCCTTTGAAAGAAGGTGCCTTCAGACTTACAATGGTTTTGTAATAGTTGCATTTATTTACAAATATACAGGATGAGCAGAGGTGACACACTTCTGCCACTTTTTTCTGTCAAAATCTTTATCTGGGGATGATGGAACGCTTATACATATCTGTGGGAATGCCCACAGATTAAAAACTTTTTGAAAGCGATTCATACATGAAATAATAAATAATACTCACCCAAGACTGTCACAGCCACCCCCAGGAGGATGATCACAAAGCCTCCTGCCCACAGGGTGATCTGGTACCAACAGGGAAGCCCAGAAGCATCTGTGAGGAGAGGGAAAACATGAATGATCCGAGTCAGCAGTGCCTAGACTAGAGTCTCCCGCAACTCATTGCAGGCTGACAAACATCGCAGGGAGGAGGCTGGGTGATTTGTTTTGGTTTTGCTTTTTGACACAAAAAAATCCCTTCAGGAGGCAACAGGCAAATGGTATACTACACTTGATCTTAGCCAAAAGGCCGAGAAGCGATAGACTGCTCTGCCTCCTTTCTTTTATCAAAGTTTTGTGCCACTGGGGAAGTGGTAATTCTGTATTGTTTTGTTTTCGATGTTTGTATGTGATGCCAATAAAAGGTTGATGAATGAAAATGGTATATGTTTTGTAAACAGCCAGCATACCAAAATGCATCATATTAGAGGGTGGTTCGGGAAAAAATTGTGTGCTAAGCAAAATTGCAAACAAGATATGTGCACATTCAGAGAATCACACACTAAAATGTTGAATTTTCAGGAGGAGTTTAAAGGGGTGTGTGGAAGTGATGTAGGAATGTGGAGATCTGCCAGGCTAAACTCGTCTAATTTAGCAGGGCTTGTGAAGAAGTTCACAAAAGACAAAAATAAGAGTGAGCTTTGATGGAGCTCGCACGATAATGAGAAAAGTTGGTGTACCACTCCACATGCCAGAACTCATGATACCAATCTTCTGATAAACTTTGTAATGTGTTGGGCAGGCACAGTGGTGAACAGGTGTTAGCAGAGAGAAGGACAGGCAGGTGCTGTAGTTTTCACCATGGGTTGCCTCCGTGGCTCAATAGGTATATAGGAACAGGATGTGGGTGGAGCGGGTGGTCAGGCAACATGCTCACACCTTTAGACTGTGCCTTGGCCAGGACAATAGGTACAAAGACTGCAGAAGTGTTTTTTATTCACTAGGCTGTGGGAAGGAGTGTGAAATGTTGCAGAAGAAGCAACCAGCAAAGACCATCTATGTGCACGCTTCATGCCACATGCATACTTTGAATTTGAATAAAAGCATATTATAACATCTTATTTTCCAAGCTAACTAGACTTTCTAATTTTATTTGTATTGTCCTCAATTCTGCATCCTTTAAAATAATAATCTTATTTATAATTTTAATTTATATACCGTATTTTTCGCTCCATAACGCGCACCGGACCATAACGCACACCTAGTTTTTTGAGGAGGAAAGGGGGAAAGCCCCCCCTTTTGAGGATCAGTTCAAAGTTGTGCATCTTCTTTTGGAAGAAGAAAAGCCCAATTTGCAAAAGGAGCAGCTCAAAGTTGTTGTGCTGCTGGTTTTGCAAAGGAGAAAATACACATTTGCAAAAGGAGCAGCTCAAAGTTGTTGTGCTGCTGGTTTTGCAAAGGAGAAAAGACACATTTGCAAAAGGAGCAGCTCAAAGTTGTGCTGCTTTTGCAAAGAAAAGCCCCAGTTGCAAAAGGATCAGCTCAAAGCCCTTTCTACAGTTTCCAAACAGATAATCTAATCAGCCAGTCACATGTCGCTGGGGAAACCAACAGCCTCTTCTGCAGGAAGGGAGCCAGCGACCTTATCTCTCTTCCCGATCTCTTGCTGATCAGCTGTAAAGCGGCAGCCTTTCAACACCCCCTTCTCTCTTTGTAAAAGAAAAAGCTCGATCTTCTTTTGGTCCCTGGGCAATTCAGCTCCAGGGACCATGCATTCGCTCCATAATGCGCATAGACTTTCCCCCTTCCTTTTTAGAAGGAAAGAAGTACGTGTTATGGAGCAAAAAATACGGTACGTTACAACAATAGTTCAACAATAATTCTAGCATATCGAACCTTGACTTCCTTCCCCCTCTTTCTGCGGTTCCTTACATTTATTTTCATCATTTCGTGCATACTCCAAATTATCTTCACTTATTCTTTTATGCTCACATATATATATCATATGTGTTTTCCTTTTTTAAAAAAAACCTGCATGTATTTACAATAATCCTGCCCATGTCTTAATGTCTGTTTGAATATATTTGTATATATTCAATGAACCATTTCCATTCCTTTCTAAAAATCTTTAAGATAACACATTTGTGGGGGGAAAGCCCCAGAAGCTTTTCTTTTAGGAATTATAGGATTAGAACTACCTAAACAGTATATGTATGTATGCAACTACAGCTGCAAGAACGTTATTTGCCCTCAAATGAAAAAAGTGCAGAAGAGAGCAGACTGGCTACAGAAATTCATGGACTATGCAGAAATGACAAAACTTAACGGAATAATAAGAAATCCAGACAACAAACTTGTTATAAAAGAACAAATGACATCCTTGGTCCTGTTTCTGCTTTTTTGTTATTTTGGGGGGGATACAAAATAACAAATACCACATGGAAGGAAATTGTGCTGAGAATCATAGAGGCATTACTGGGTACATAAATGCACTTATTGGTGATCAGAAATAACTCCAGAATTCTTTACAAGGAATAAATTGAATATTGGAACATTTCTGCTCTCATCATGTTTAAAAACTTGCAGCCAGATCTTGAATTCATTTTTATGTGAACTTCAAATGACAATTCCCTCTCCTTTTACCGGTTCAGAGACCCTTCACACTTGTGTAGCACTGATCGTTTAAAAAGTCAGCTTTAACTTTGTGGGTTGCTTCCAACCATTTTTTAAAAAAATGAAAACTAATCTGCATTTACTTCAGATTTCTCCCACATTTTTATATAAAGTTTTCATGTATACACATTTTTGCACACGATTTCCTCTGACTTTTTGTACATTATTTAAATGATATACAAATTTAAATTTTGTATATTATTTCTAGACACCAGTATATGCATATTTGTACATATTTTGTAGCTGAAGAACTGAATTGCAAAATTCAAACAAGTGCCAATTTTGAAAGACAGTTTTGTTTTGTTTCAAACAGTGCAATTTGGGTAGTTTACCATGAAAATGCAAAAAAAAACATCCCACTGAAATTCTTCCCTATCCCTAGGTGCCATGCACCCTTATGTATTTCCTTCTCATTATTCAAACAAAAATACTGCTTATAAGGTAAAAACAAACGTTCTACGATCAGGGTACATCTAAAGGAAAATGAAAATCATGTCTGTCTGTCAACTGATATATTACAGTGATTATCAGACAAAAACTGGAAGATATGAGAGGTCTGAACTGAGTACCTTGTTTCTGAGCAGTTCCTGATGCAACCCTCCTAGACTGGAAGTTCAAAGCAGTATAACCATCTTCACTCTCCATTGGCAAGCAAAGGATGCAGAGAAGGCGTTCAGAGCTGCAGGGCTGTTGAAGGAGCACTGGAGGTTTGCTGCTATAGCCTGAGTTGATGGCCAAACATCTCTTTCCGGAGCAGCTCTTCTCTTCAACCACAATACCAGTCACACATTCGCAGCATTATTTGTGGTTAGGGTAGGGGGTGGAGGGCAGGGTTGTTGTTTTAAAAAACGTTTTTGTGCATTGTTCATTTTCTATTCTTCAGCTTTCAGAATGGAGTTTGACTTATGGAAAGATGCCTAAGCAGGCTCCAATTATGGATTATAGCTAAACCATATTGAGATGTGATTGAGGCTTCCATGAATGAGACTGGATAGCTCAGTTGTTCAGAGTGTGGTGCTCATAATGCCAAGGTTGTTTCAGGTTCGATCCCTGTATGCGACAGCTGCATATTCCTGCATTGAAGGGGGTTGGATTAGATGATCCTTGGGGTACCTTCCTGCTCTACAATTCTATGATTCTATGAGTGGGGAGGTGTAAAGGGTAAAGGTAAAGACCCCTGGACAGTTAAGTCTAGTCAAAGGCGACTATGGGACTGTGGCACTTAATTCGCTGCAGAACGAGGGAGCCGACGTTTGTCCACAGACAGCTTTCTGGGTCAAGTGGCCAGCATGACTAAACCTCTTCTGATGCAATGGGACACTGTGACGGAAACCAGAGCGCACAGAAACAACATTTTCCGTCACGCCACAATGGCACCTATTTATATACTTGCTCTGGCATGCTTTCGAACTGCTGGGACAGAGCTATGGGAGCTCACTCCATCGTGGGGATTCGAACCGCCAACCTTCTGATTGGCAAGCCCAAGAGGCTCAGTGGTTTAGACCACAGCGCCACACCCTTCATCTGCCTCTGCAGGGGCTCTCTTGAAATGTAGGTGTTGGTCAGGGAAGGAGTTTGCCACCACAGTGACTTGGCGTTTCTTCCATTGCTTGGTCTTATGCTGGTTCCCAGGGATATTTCTATGGATATTATCCCAAAAGGAAGCAAAAAGAATATCTGAAGAAGTGTGCATGCACACGAAAGCTCATACCAATAACAAACTTAGTTGGTCTCTAAGGTGCTACTGGAAGGAGACCCCATTCATGTACAGTGGTACCTCGGGTTAAGTACTTAATTCGTTCCGGAGGTCCGTTCTTAACCTGAAGCATACTTAACCCGAGGTACCACTGTATATGTGAAAAAGAGATATTTACATTTTGTCCCAACATGCATCGCTTATAAACTTGCACACATACAATTGCATTTCCCATTTTTCTGCCTGTTTCATTCACCCAGTTTAGAACTGTCTTTCTGGCGTGCCCAGCAATCCCCTTTTTGTTTTCACTACCCTACGACACAGACGGATGCCAGCAACATCCCCCAACAACAACAGCAATCTTGAGCAAGCAAGCATGGCTATCTCAACCACTGCTCACCCCTAATTCTAGATCATTTATGAACAAGTTAAAAGGCACAGGAAAAACCTTCTGACCGTAAGAGCTGATCATCAGTGGAATGGTCTTCCTCGGGAGGTGGTGGACTCTCCTTCCTTGGAGGTTGCTAAGCAGAGGTTGGATGGCCATCTATCATGAATGCTTTAGTTGAGATCCGTGCATTGCAGGGGGTTGGACTAGATGACACTTGGGTCCCTTCTAACTCTAAGATTCTATGATTCTATACTGATCCTTGGGGGATTCGTCTTCCAGCAGCTCATATCCAGCAGAACATTGGGCAATAATACTAATAGTGTAGCAGGAGGCGCAACCTGTATACAGCATTCCAAAGAAGCAAAGTCATTGTGGTGGCAAACTCCTTCCCTGACCAACACCTACATTTCAAGAGAGCCCCTGCATAGCCAGATGTAGGATGTGGCGCTGTGTGGTCTGAATCACTGAGCCTCTTGGGCTTGCCAATCAGAAGGTTGGTGGTTTGAATCCCCACAACGGAGTGAGCTCCCATAGCTCTGTCCTAGCAATTCGAAAGCACACCAGAGCAAGTACATAAATAGGTGCCATTGTGGCGTGATGGAAAATGGTGTTTCTGTGTGCTCTGGTTTCCGTCACAGTGTCCCATTGCACCAGAAGAGGTTAGTAATGCTGGCCACATGACCCGGAAAGCTGTCTGTGGACAAACGCCGGCTCCCTCATTCTGAAGCGATTTGTTTGCCACAGCCCCATAGTCGCCTTTGACTTCACTTAACTGTCCAGTAGAAACAAAACAAAAAAAAATCCTTCCAGTATCATCTTAGAGACCAACTAAGTTTTTTATTGGTATGAGCTTTCGTGTGCATGCACACTTCTCCAGCGGTCCTTTAACTTTAACCTTTACACCTCCCCACTCATAGAATCATAGAGCTGGAAGGTACCCCAAGGATCATCTAGTCCAACCCCCTTCAATGCAGGAATATGCAGCTGTCGCATACAGGGATCGAAACCGAAACCTTTTCATTATGAGCACCACGCTCTAGCCAACTGAGCTATCCAGTCTCATTCATGAAAACCTCAATCACATCTCAACATGGTGTAGCTATAATCCATAATTGGAGCCTGCTTAGGCATCTTTCCATAAGTCAAACTCCATTCTAAAAGCTGAACAATAGAAACTGAACAACTCACAAAAACAACGCTGCCCTCCACCCCCTACCCTAACCACCTAATAATGCTGCGAATGTGTGACTGGTATTGTGGTTGAAGAGAAGAGCTGCTCCGGAAAGAGATGTTTGGCCATCACTCAGGCTATAGCAGCAAACCTTCAGTGCTCCTTCAACAGCCCTGCAGCTCTGAACGCCTTCTCTGCAGCCTTTTCTTGGCAATGGAGAGTGAAGATGGTTATACTGCTTTGAACTTCCAGTCTAGGAGGGTTGCATCAGGAACTGCTCAGAAACAAGGTACTCAGTTCAGACCCCTTATATCTTCCAGCTTTTCTCTGACTCCACTGTAATATATCAGTTGACAGACGGACATGGTTTTCCTTTTCCTTTAGATTTACCCTGATCGTATAATGTTCGTTTTTACCTTATAAGCAGTATTTTTGTGTGAATAATGAGAAGGAAATACAGGAGGGTGCATGGCACCTAGGGATAGGGAATAATTTCAGTTTTGTTTGCATTTTCATGAGAAACTACCAAAATTGCACTTTTCAAAACAAAACAAAACTATCTTTCAAAATTAGCACTTGTGTTTGAAATTTGCAATTCAGTTCTTCAGCCACAAAATATGCACAAATATGCATATACTGGTGTGAATAAAAGTGCAGACACTCATTTAAATAATATACAAAAATTCAGAGGAAATGGCTTGCAAAAATGTGTATACATGAAAACTGCATATGAAAATGTGGGAGGAATCTGAAGTAAATGCGGATTAGTTTTCATTTTTTAAAAAAATGGTTGGAAGCAACCCACAAAGTTAAAGTTACAGGTAGGAACCGTGTAGGAACAGATAGGTCTGCCATAGTCAAAATAAAATAAAAAATAAAAAAAATTCCTTCCAATAGCATCTTAAAGACCAACTAAGTTGCACACGAAAGTTCATACCAAGAACAAACTTAGTTGGTCTTTAAGGTGCTACTGGAAGGATTTTTTTTATTTTTTATTTTGTTTCCAAGAAATGAAAGCTGACTTTTTAAATGATCATTGCTGCACAAGTGTGAAGGGTTTCTGAACAGGTAAAGGGAGAGGGAATTGTCATTTGAAGTTCACATAAAAATGAAATTAAGATCTGGCTGCAAGTTTTTAAACACGATTAGAGCAGAAATGTTCCAATATTCAATTTATTCCTAGTAAAGAAATCTGGAGTTATTTCTGATCACCAACAAGTGCATTGATGTACCCAATAATGCCTCTATGATTCTCAGCACAATTTCCTTCCATGTGGTATTTGTTCTTTTGTATCCCCCCAAAATAACAAAAAAGCAGAAACTGGACGACGGATGTCATTTGTTCTTTTATAACAAGTTTGTTGTCTTGATTTCTTATTATTCTGGTAAGTTTTGCCATTTCTGCATAGTCCATGAATTTCTGTAGCCAGTCTGCTCTCTTCTGGAATTCTTCTTTTCATTTGAGGGCAAATAACATTCTTGCAGCTGTAGTTGCATACATAAATAAATTTCTATACTGTTTAGGTAGTTCTAATCCTATAATTCCCAAAAGAAAAGGGATTGTGTTTTTTACAAATGTGTTATCTTAAAGATTTTTAGAAAGGAATGGAAATGGTTCGTTGTATATTTACAAATAAATTTTAAACATGGGCAGGATTACTGTAAATACATGCAGGTTTTCTTTTTTAAAAAAAGCATATATGAGATATATATATGAGCATAAAAGAATAAGTGAAGATAATTTGGAGTATGCAGGAAATGATGAAAATAAATGTAAGGAACCGCAGAAAGAGGGGGAAGGAAGTCGAGGTTCGATATGTTAGAATTATTGTTGAACTATTGTTGTAACGTATATAAATGAAAATTATAAATAAGATGATTATTTTTAAAGATGCAGAATTGAGGACAATACAAATAAAATTAGACATGCTAGTTAGCGTGGAAAATAAGATGTTATAATATGCTTTTATTCAAATTCAAAGTATGCATGTAGCACGAAGTGTGCACATAGATGGTCTTTGCTGGTTGCTTCTTCTGCAACATTTCACACTCCTTCCCACAGCCTAGTGAATAAAAAACACTTCTATAGATGCTGTACCTAATGTCCTGGCCAAGGCGCAGTCTAAAGGTGTGAGCATGTTGCCTGACCGCCCGCTCCACCCACATCCTGTTCCTATGTACCTACTGAGCCACGGAGGCAACCCATGGTGAAAACTACAGCGCCTGGCTGTCCTTTTCTCTGCTATCACCTGTTCACCACTGTGCCTGCCCAACAAAGCTTGGTGACTCTTTTGTTTCTCTGAAACCCAGGACAAGTTTTCAAATATAATGGCCAAAGGTTTTACTACAGAACTTCTTTCCACCTCAGGTCCACTTCCTGGTTGAAGAGAATGCCTCATATTTTAGTATCTGGTGTTTAAATTCTTTTTGTCAGGTTAATGAGCAAAAGTGGTAGTCAACTAAATAATTGAATGGGCAGAGTAACTTCCATTTGGATCATGTCTGTCTTACCAGGCACATCTCATGCCTGTAGTAAGGGATTTGCACTGGCTGCCCATTAGACATCAAGCCGGATTTTTAAGGTCTTCTTACTTACGTATAAAGCCCTAAACAGCTCTGGAGCAGATTTCCTAAAAGAAACACTTCCCTTTCATTGTCAGGTAAGGGCATTAAAACAACGAATGAAGCCCAATTAGTCTTGCCACAGCTTACTGACTCTTGGCTTGTGGGAGGTGGACTCCTGACACCGATAGCACTAGCGATATGGAAGGCACTCCGTGATGAAATACAAGAGTATTCATCTCTATTGGCATTCTGCGGGCTTTTGAAGATGCCTGTTTACGCAGATTTCTCAGCATAAATCTCATGTTTTAATTACTGCCATGTTTGAAAGGGATTTTGCCCAGCCAGCACACAATTTCTTTCAAGCCTAATATGATGCATTTTGGCAATTTACTAAACAAATACCATTTGCCTGTTGTCTCCTGAAGGGATTTTTTTGTGTCAAAAAACAAAAACAAAACAAATCACCCAGCCTCCTCCCTGCGATGTTTGTTAGCCTGCAGTGAGTTGCGGGAGACTCTAGTCTAGGCACTGCTGACTTGCACCATTCAACTTTCCCCTCTCCTCACAAAATTTCAAAGGGATTTTTATCACATATTTTCACAGGGCATGTTTATGTCTTGATGCAATTGTTTTATTGTTTGTTTTCATGGCGATAATATCAAATTAAAGCTACAGTGGTACCTTGGGTTACATACCCTTCAGGTTACAGACTCTGCTAACCCAGAAATATTACCTCGGGTTAAGAACTTTGCTTCAGGATGAGAACAGAAATCGGGCAGCGGCAGCACAGCAGCAGCGGGAGACCCCATTAGCTAAAGTGGTGCTTCAGGTTAAGAACGTTTTCAGGTTAAGAACAGACCTCCGGAACGAATTAAGTACGTAACCAGAGGTACAACCAGAGGTACAACGCAACCAGAGGTAAACATGTCAGTTTAACAAAAAAAGGGGGGAAGGAGCAGGTTTTATCAGGCAAATACAGATTGCAGTATTGGAATGAAATTTCAATAGGTATTGGCTGCAAAATGTCTTGCCACGGGGTACTGAAATTAGACCAGTTAGGGAATGCATATAAATATTCCCATGCTCACCAGCTGCCAGATACATCTATCAATAGCCATGATATTTTCAACCACTTTGGATGGTACACTTTCTGTGAATATATAGCCCAGTTGGTCAGAGCATGGTGCATATAATGCCTAGGTTGCAGGTTTGATTCCTATATGCCACAACTGCATTGATTGGACAAGATGTTCCTCAGGGTCCCTCCAATGCTACTATTCTATGATTCTTCTACACAAAAATCAATGTAACACATCCATTTTTTCCTCTAAATAAAAATAGAAAAGTATTTCAACCTGCTTCCTATTAGTAGATGAATGTTTTCTGAAGATTTTTTAAATTCAAACTAATACAAAACATCATTTATTTCCTTTACTTTATTTCTCTTCCCTGCTTTTGACAAAGCATGCTGCTGACAGCTGACAGTCACATCAGCAGTGGAGAAAATCTGTGTTTAGAAAAACACAACAGACACCAGATAGCTCCAGTATATACAGTATTCATCATGCCATATAGCAAGAGGAGCACAAAAACAAGGAACAGCAAGCTGAACATAGTCAAGGGGTTATGACTGGAGATCCAGAACAGTGATGAGATTTTCAGGGTGCAAAGTTTATCAGAAGATTGGTATTATGAGTTCTGGCATGTGGAGTGGTAGGTCAGCTTTTCTCATTATCGTGCGAGCTCCATCAAAGCTCACTCTTATTCTTGTCTTTCGTGAACTTCTAAATTAGACAAGTTTAGCCTGGCAGATCTCCACATTCCTACACCACTTCCACACACCCCTTTAAACTCCTCCTGAAAATTCAACATTTTAGTGTGCGATTCTCTGAATGTGCACGTTTTTTGTTTGCAATTTTGTTTAGCACACATTTTTTTTTCGAGCCATCCCCTAATACGCTGCATTTTGGTATGCTGGCAGTTTACTAAACGTATACCATTTGCCTGTTGCCTCCTGAAGGGATTTTTATGTGTCAAAAAACAAAAACAAAACAAATCACCCACCCTTCTCCCTGCGATGTTTGTCAGTCTACAATGAGTTGCGGGAGACTCTAGTCTAGGCACTGCTGACTCGCATCATTCAAGTTTCCCCTCTCCTCACAGATGCTTCTGGGCTTCCCTGTTGGTACCAGATCACCCTGTGGGCAGGAGGCTTTGTGATCATCCTCCTGGGGGTGGCTGTGACAGTCTTGGGTGAGTATTATTTATTATTTCATTTATGAATCACTTTCCCAAAGTTTTTAGTTTGTGGGCATTCCCACAGATATGTATAAGCGTTCCATCATCCCCAGATAAAGATTTTGACAGAAAAAAAGTGGCAGAAGTGTGTCACCTCTGCTCATCCTGTATATTTGTAAATAAATGCAACTATTACAAAAACGTTGTAAGTCTGAAGGCACCTTCTTCTAAAGGAAGCTGAAATTAGGGAAGCACTTCAGTGCTTGAAGGAATACAGTGCAAAAAGAGAGAAATATCACAGATGCCGAGAACAAGGATGGGTTATTTATTTTTTACAGTATGCTTAAATTGCAAAGGACTCATCTTTTTTCTTGGCATCTGTGAGGTATTTTTTTGCACCTCATTCTTGGATGCTTCCTGGTTTTGTGGTTTTCGGAGTACAGTGGTACCTCAGGTTAAGAACTTAATTCGTTCCAGAGGTCCGTTCTTAACCTGAAACTGTTCTTAACCTGAGGTACCACTTTAGCTAATGGGGCCTCCTGCTGCCGCTGCGCCACCTGAGCACAATTTCTGTTCTTAACAGAGTTCTTAACTTGAAGCGTACTTAACCCAAGGTACCACTGTAATAGGACAATTGCAACAATATATGTTGTTTTGAAAGCAAATAGCATCAAAACCTTTTTGTCCTTAAAAATGCTGATAGCAATCCCATTGCAACATACTTTTTTTCTAAAGAAAGCAGGGGCTCCTTAATGTTTGCATAGGAAGAATTTGGGCAGGTGTGTCTACTTACATCCCTGCATGATAATATGTTCCTCCCAATTTCCCTCCTCTGCACAATGAGTAAATATACAAGTGCCCTGGTCTCTTTTGCAGCTTGCTCTCATTGTCTTATCATATCCATCTTCTTCTCCCATGCCTTGGCCTCCATATTTTGAATTTGTGCCTTAACATTATGCCCATTCATTTAAATGACTTCATTTGTTTTGCGGAAACAGCTTTGCAGTTGGAAGCTGAAAAGGGGGGAAATGTGCTGAACAATGGTGGATACAATGCCTCAACAGACAAGTTTCAGGCTTTCCTAAGACACAACTTCTGCAATCAAAATCAGAATAGTTCCTCAGGTAGAATTGATATATTGTACTTCGGACTCTTTCAAGCATAGCAATTGTATGTAAGAGCTTGCTTTCAGTTCACATCTATGTTGTTTTGAGGCATAAAACCTTCTGTAAAGAAACTCATTTCATTCATTGTGGGTGAATCATAGACTTAGAGAATTGTAGATTTGGAAGGGACCCGAAGGGTCTCCCTGCAATGCAGAAATCTCAGCTAAAGCATCCATGACAGATGGCCATCCAACCTCTGCTTAAAAATCTCCAGGGAAGGAGAGTCCACAACCTCCCAAGGGAGACCGTTCTGCTGTCAGGCAGCTCTTACCATCAGAAAGATTCTCCTGATATTTAGTCATCCCTGGTCTCTCAAACTACTGCTGGTCAGTGTAGACAAAATTGAGCTAGATGAACCCAATGGTTTCCTTCAGAATAACGCAGCTCCCTATGGCCCTAAATTATCAAGCATTGGTGGTTTCATTCTAGAGCTAATTTCACACACAACTCTGGCCATTGCCTTTCTCACTAAGCCAGGTTAGGGAGGGGAGACCCACCCATTTGCTCTCTGGCACTTCCTTTGTGATACCAAGGACAGTATTTAAGGCTATTAACTCACCTGGCTAGTTAATATGGAATCCTCCATTAGATTTACCGGTAACCTTTTCTGGATCCAAGACCCCAGGAATTAGAAGGGACTCAGGTATAATGGAGACTGACAGCCCCCCCCCCAAAAAAAAACCAGGGAAGGAGAGTCCACAACCTCCCAAGGGAGACAGTTCTAACCATCAGGAGGATTCTCTTGATATTTAGTCAGAGTCTCTTTCCTTGCAACTTGAACCCATTGTTTCAGGTCCAAGGAAAAAACAGGCTTGCTCCATCTCCCGTGTGGCAGCACACATTCCAGCTTGTCAAAATCCTTCTTAAATTGTGGCACCTAGAACTGGACACAGGTGGTGTTTTCATAGTTTGGTGGTAGAGCACAGAGTTTGGATGTAGAAAACCCCAGATTCCATCCCTGGTCTCTCAAACTGCTGCTGGTCAGTGTAGACAAAATTGAGCTGGATGAACCCAATGGTTTCCCTCAGAATAAGGCAGCTCCCTATGGTCCTAAAATATCAAGCATTGGTGGTTTCATTAGAGCTAATTTCACACCCAACTCTGGCCTTTCTTACTAAGAGTCAGGTGAGGAAGGGGAGACCCACCCATTTGCCTTCTGGCACAAAGCCACTTCCTTTGTTATACCAAGGACAGCATTTAAGGCCATTAACACACCTGGCTAGTTCAACAGTAGAATAATCCAGGCACGTCCAACTTTGAGGAGTTTCAAAGAGCACCCTGCAAACCATCAGATTGCTGGACAGCTTGTCTCAGCCTAGAGACACTGTGCCATTGCCATTGCAGAACACTTATTTTTTTCACTATCAAAATGGAGGCCCAGTCATAATCATTAGGTGTCTTTCCTTCCACAGATAATTCACCTTGCAAAGTGTGCCCTATACAATGGCAGCTCCACAGGGACAAGTGCTACTGGCCATCAGACTATATGAAAACCTGGGAAGAGAGCCAACATGACTGTTCAACAAGAGATTCTCAACTACTGGTCATCCAAGACAAGGAGGAGCTGGTAAGGGGACAATTATATATTTCAGGCAATTCATTCCCATGCAGGTTAATTCTGAAGGATGCCTGAGTTCAGCTGAGCTTAAGTCTAGCTTAGTAGTGTTGCAAATTTAAGCTTGCCCTGTCTCATGGATATACCCAAAAATCACGAGTCATTGAGTGGGGAAGCAGTACTGTTGTAATTTATTATTTCTGTACAGAAAATGTCCAGGAGGGAAAATCTTCCCAAATTCTCTGGCCCCGTGCCAACGCATTATACAAATGAAATGAAAATGCACATTCCACAAATTCCATTAAGTTTAAATTTCCTGTGCAATCAGAACACTTTGTTTCCCTCACCTCATTTTCTTTTAAGGCACTTTAAGTATATACTGTGCTGCCTCTCTGTGATTGGTCTAAACTTACAGACTTATACGAGCACCTGTACTAACTACCATCATAAACAAAGAGCGCCAAGTGATTGGCCAAAAGTTTAGACAAACGAGCTTTGCTCGTGGTTTGCTAGAATTTTATTGCAGGATTAAATTTCACCTCACTCCAGTACCTAGCATAGACCAACCACATTCCGAGCATACTCAGTATGTCTAAATCTTATATGGCCTGATTATTTTACAATTCTACTTCAATAGCTCTGCCATGATATCATGATTGGTGACTTGAGAAGCTTGTGGAGTGTAGGGCCTTCTTTAGTGCCTCATCCCATTCCCACCCATGGCCAGTTCAGCACTGTCTAGAGAAGGCCTTGGGGAGCTTGACTAGTGAGAACCAAAGCAGAAGTTGCAAGCAAATCCCTGTAACTGTAGTCTAAACCCTCTTTTTATTTAGAAAGACTCTTTAGGAAGGTGAGGTTGGTGGTGGAGCAGGGGCAGAGGAGGAGCAGGTGTTCCACTTGTTTTCCCCCCATTCCACACGGCCTTTCAGCGGCTTTTCCCCATGGATGCTTTAAAGCATGTTGGGAGGCTTTTTCAACGGTGTTCCCACTATACGCAATTTCACTTAAACCGACAGTTCCTTGCAATGTATCCCCTGCGTAAATGAGGAGGCCTGTACAGTTTCTTTATAATTAATATCAACTTTCACATTTTACTACTTTATATTATTTTAATGTAAACTTTATTATGAGGTTATCAACTTGAATATATATATATATATATATATATATATATATACACCTGTACATATATATATAACACTAGCTGATCCGGCCACGCCTTGCTGTGGCTGATTTGGTGAAAGGGGCGCCATTCCACACACACACACATGCCCTCCTGGTCGGCTTCCCCCCACCTGTCACTTTCAAGCAGTGGGGGACCCCCCTGCGCACAGGTGAAGATGCCGCCGCAGGAAGCCCAAAGCGCCGCCTTCCCTCCCTCATCCCCTCCTCGCCCAAGGAGCGCGGGCAGAGGCCTCCTCTTCCCCCCCGCCACCCCAAGGCAGCCCCGCGGATGCCTCTATCCTCATTCTCCCATCCCCGCGTTGCCCCGACCAGGCCCGTCCCACTCCGGGCTCCTCATCTCAACGCCCCCCGGCGGAGGAGCCCCTACCCCGGCAGGCTCAGCTCCGCGGCCAGGGTGGCCCTGAGAGGCCACCGGCGTGCCTTGCTGAGGTGGCGGCGGAGGGGGCAGCTGAGGTGGCTGGTTTCCCGGCGCGGCCAGCGCCTGCTGGTGCATCTGCTGGGCCTGCGCCGCCACCCACTCAGCCTCCATTGGGGAAAGCTGCCGGCTGAGGAGGTTTGCAGCGTAAGGCGGACTGAGGTTACAGAGGTTTTTTGGTCCGCGCAAGGTCTGTGACGCTGCCCTGCGATGTGCCTTTCTATTGGAAGCTTTTGGAGTCTTCTGTGCTGTTGCTGGTGACATCTAATAGGGGTGCCAGATTTTTTTTGCGTTTAATCTTTATTTTAGTTATGACAGGTGTGGTTTTTTGAATTTTTATTATTCCAGATCCTTTCACTATGGTAATGGAATGCTGTGTCCTAATTTGATGCGATTTGGTCCAGCGGTTATGCAGCAAGGGTGCTTCGGATTCACACGCAATGGGAACATTATTTATATAGATTCTCTCTCATACAGGCTTTCATAAAAGGCATTACAAAAGAATCAAATTACTGGATTGGACTCTCACGATTAAAATTGGAGAAGAAATGGATTTGGATTACAGGCTCCCAGCTTGATCAGAGTCTGTGAGTTGTTATTGTTTTTAATCTAAACAAAAATTCACACACTTTTTAGAGCTAAGATTATCTTGGTGTGCAACTGAGGCATTGTTTTTTGCACTGGTTCCACTTAAGTTGCCAGCATTCTCATGCAGAGAGAGGGGTAGCTAGGAACTGATATTAGAGATGTTGCCAAATTTCACATTTAATTTGCACAGAACATTTAAGCAAGTGTTTCTCTTGCCTCTTTATAAAATAAAGTTTTAGTACGCTAAGGGAAAAGATTGCAAAAGTGTTTTTTTGTTTGTTTGCTTGCTTGCTTTTTCTATTGGCTGCCAAGAAGATTCCCTCAGTTGACTCTTGAGAAATCGGGAAAGGTCTGGGATGGCAAGTTTCCATTCCATGAAGACATGGGAGTAGTTCTATTTTTATTATGTTTATTTTTATTCACTGGCCACTTCACTCTCCACTCATGGTCTCAATTGAAGTGCCCCACTTGCTCCAGAGCACTGGTTCTTGGGGGGAAGGAAAAATGCTTAGGGGCACAAATGGAACATTTCCCCCTATTTATAAGTGCTGCTGCATGGAACCACAGTGGCAGGGAGTGGAGGAGTAACCTTCCCCACTTCGCTCACAATCCCAGTCGCTGCCTCCCCAGCATTGATAATGCAAGGAATTCAGGAGGCTGTTGTGGAGAGTCTTGCACAGAGCAGCTGGCGAAGTTTTTGAAAAAATGCAAAGTGAAAGTATAGTAGAAAATCCTCGCACTCCTTGTCATAACCAGAGACAACAACCTTCTCCATGGAATTCTTTAAAAAAAAACCTCACCCTGTTTCTATTTTCAGTTTTCTGTCACTCTTAACACACACAAATGGTCAAAAAAGTATGCCCCGGTCCCTAGTGGAGCATCCCCCACTGCTGCAATCCTCCTTCCCAGGCCCCAAAGTCTTGGGGCAGGAAAAGGGGAGATGACGCTGTTTCCGCTATCAAGATCAGCGTGACTTTCTTCACTCCCTCCACTTTGATGCTACTCAGGCATGTTTGGAGGATTCAGATGCACTGCAACCAGCTGATTATACATTTTGGGAACACTCATGCTTTCTATTAAGAACATGAAAAAATATTTGTAACAGACTGCAGTCCTGATATTCAGATGTACTCTTTTCTTCCACAGATTTCCAGAACCAAACTATTCTGAAAGAAACTCCTGTGCTGCAATAAAAAATAAGGTCACCTCTGAACGCTGCAGTACTGTACTTGGGTGGATTTGCCAGAAAGACCCTCTCCTACTCTGATATTTTAGTTTGATAAATGCAATAATTATGTGGGTTTTTGTTATTTGCCAGGAACACACAATAAAAATGTCATTGAGTGACTGAGATTATAAAAAATAAAAAAAATTCCTTCCAGTAGCACCTTAGAGACCAACTACGGTAAGTTTGTTCTTGGTATGAGCTTTCGTGTGCATGCACACTTCTTCAGATACCATGCACACGAAAGCTCATACCAAGAACAAACTTAGTTGGTCTCTAAGGTGCTACTGGAAGGAATTTTTTTATTTTTTTATTTTGTTTTGACTATGGCAGACCAACACGGCTACCTACCTGTAATGAGAAGATTATGTAAAGGTATTATTCTGTTGTCATCAAAATACCTTTGTGAAATCCAGAGGTAGCAAACCTAAAATGGATTTCTATGTCAGTTTATTTTGGCTACTAAAAGATTGGTTTTAAGTCACGATTGAGCATCAGCTGTAGAATTTGACAGTGCATAATAATAATACCCCACCCATCTGGCTAGGTTTCCCCAGCCACTCTGAGCAGCTTCCAGCACATATAAAAACATAATAAAACATCTAACATTAAAAACTTCCCTAAACAGGGCTGCCTTCAGAAGTCTTCTAAAAATTGTATAGTCCTTTATCTCCTTGACATCTGATGGGAGGGCATTCCACAGGGTTTGCCACTACTGATAAGGCCCTCTGCCTTGTACTTTGTAGCTTCACTTCTCGCAGACGACACCTAGATCTGTCTCAGTTCCATCTGAATGAGGAATGAGTTGAGATGTTAGACTAGTGCTTGAAGGTGGTGATGGACTGGATGCGGGGCAATAAACTGTAGCTGAATCCTGAAAAGATATGTGTCCCAGATCTCAGGTCCAGGAGGCAGGGGCGTAGCAAGGGGGGGCGGGGGGGCGGGCCGCCCCGGGCACCACCCTGCTAGGGGTGACACTCGCGGGGGGAAAGCGCTTTGAAAAAGCGAAAAGCCGAGCCGAGGCAAGCAGCCTGCTTGCCTCGGCTTTTCTCTTTTTTAAAGTGCCTGTCCCCCCGCTCGCGGGGGGAGCCGCCCGCAGGGGAGAGGCGGGCAGCGATGGGGTGACACCCCTCCGCGGAGGGGTGTCACCCCATCGCTGCCCGCCTCGCCCCTGCGGGCGGCTGCGCTTTGAAAAAGAGAAAAGCCAGGCAAGCAAGCTGCTTGCCTCGGCTCGGCTTTTCGCTTTTTCAAAGCGCTTTCCCCCCGCTCGCGGGGGGAGCCGCCCGCAGGGGCGAGGCGGGCAGCGATGGGGTGACACCCCTTCGCGGAGGGGTGTCACCCCATCGCTGCCCGCCTCGCCCCTGCGGGCGGCTGCGCTTTGAAAAAGAGAAAAGCCGAGGCAAGCAGGCTGCTTGCCTCGGCTTTTCTCTTTTTTAAAGTGCCTGTCCCCCCGCTCGCAGGGGGAGCCGCCCGCAGGGGCGAGGCGGGCAGCGATGGGGTGACACCCCTTCGCGGAGGGGTATCACCCCATCGCTGCCCGCCTCGCCCCTGCGGGCGGCTGCGCTTTGAAAAAGAGAAAAGCCAGGCAAGCAGGCTGCTTGCCTCGGCTCGGCTTTTTGCTTTTTCAAAGCGCTTTCCCCCCGCTCGCGGGGGGAGCCGCCCGCAGGGGCGAGGCGGGCAGCGATGGGGTGACACCCCATCGCTGCCTGCCGCCTCTCCCCTCGCCCCTGTGGGCGGCTCCCCCCGCGAGCGGGGGGAAAGCGCTTTGAAAAAGAGGGAAGCACTTTAAAAAAGAGAAAACCTCTTTTTTAAAGCGCTCCCCCCCCTGCCGGGGCGGAGCCGCAGTGACGGTGCGTCGTGACGTCACGACGTGACGTCACAATGTGACGTCACGACGCCCCGCCCCCAGGGGTGCCTCCTTCGCTTGCCGCCCCGGGTACCGTGGAGGCTTCCTACGCCCCTGGCAGGAGGTGGGGAGGTAATCTGCCCTTGGTAGGCTAGCTATGATTCCTTTTGGACAGTGATGACTTGGCCACTGTACTCCATGCTCTGATAGGTTTCAGAATAGATTATTGCAATGCACTGTATGTGGGGCTGCCTTTGAAGACGACTTAGAAACATCTGTTGGTCCAGCATGCAGCAGCCAGATTTCTGGCTGTGGTTCTGTATGGATCTCATAGGACCTATGGTGATGTAATTTCATAGTGTCACTCAGAAATCTTGCCACATTTTCCACAACATAATTCCTACAATTGTTCAACAGATAAGACACCCTGGAAGAGTTGTAGCAAAATAAACGTCTGGGCTGAAAGAAAACCTCCAACAGCTGTGAAGAAGGGTGTTTATTGCTAGCAATAATGGCTCAGTGACCAAGCTGTGGGAGGCAGTGGAAGACAGGAGTGCCTGGCATGCTCTGGTCCATGGGGTCACGAAGAGTTGGACACGACTAAACAACTGTGGGTTAAGCCACAGAGCCTAGGGCTTGCCGATCAGAAGGTCAGCGGTTTGAATCCCCGCGACGGGGTGAGCTCCCGTTGCTTGGTCCCTGCTCCTGCATACCTCGTTTGAAAGCACGTCAAAGTGCAAGTAGATAAATAGGTACTGCTGCAGTGGGAAGGTAAACGGCGTTTCCGTGCGCTGCTCTGGTTTGCCAGAAGCGGCTTAGTCATGCTGGCCACATGACCTGGAAGCTGTACGCCGGCTCCCTCGGCCAGTAACGCGAGATGAGCGGCGCAACCCCAGTCGGTCACGACTGGACCTAATGTTGTGATATTTGTCCAAGCCGAGCAAGCAGCTGCAGCGAGGCTAATATGACTTGTGTCTGTTACAGTACCCGTGAGAAAGCTGGCTTATCTGCTTTCCCCACAATGTGACTTTTATGTTTATATTCATTGTACTGTTGTACTGTTATGTTTTTTTTCCTTTCCGTTCTGGCTAGACAAGATGCCGGACGCATATGCACAGCTCTGACTTATTGAGCTGGCAGCAGATATTCTCTCTGCACTATTCCTACAATAAATAGTTTAGCCTTAATCATGGCTTGTGTGTGTTGTTCTTCAAGCTGGGGAACAATCGCATATGACTGCGCCACTGGACTCCTGTAGCCGGGGAAGAGCGCACGGCTGTACTCTGGCTTTGGGGCAGTCTCACAACTTGCCCCAGGCGGGGTATATGCTGACACCCTTTACTTTTACCTTCAAACAACAACAACAATGGCTTAGTGGGATCACTCTCCAAAAGACTGAGCAAAGCCCCAAAGGATGGGGCCTCCTTAATATACATAGCTGTTATCTGTTAAAGCAATACATATGCATAAACTTCCTCCAATCTAAAGTTACAACACAATACTAATTATACCATGTCTTTCCTTCATTATATATCCATTAGTCAGGGAAACAAAGAACTCTTTCTAAACACCCCTCCCCCATGCGATTCCTCTTCATTCCTTTCTAATGTTAGAACATTGGAGCACAGCACCTCTGCTTTCAAATGCAGACATTCAGGAATGCATTTACAACCTTGGGAGTAAAGCTGCTCCTAACACAAGATGGACACAAGGCCTCTAGCCTGGCTAGTTAGCTGAGCTTATAGGTGTTAACAGAAAATCTGAGGGTTCCCTTGGACAGGGGCAGAGCAAGGATGGAACATTGGGGGCAGGCCGCCCCGGGTGCCACCCCAGAGGGGGGTGACACTTGGTGCCCTCCCTGCAACTCAGGGCTCCACCCAGCAGCCAGAAAGAAAAAGCAAAGCACTGAGCAAGGCTTTTAGCAGGGGAGGCTGAACAGGAGAAGCATGCCTAGAGCTATTTTTCCTATTGGGGGCACTGCCCTTTTAGGGGGGCACCAAAGTGCCATCTTCAAGGGGGTGACATTTGGCACCTCCACCTAGAGTCCCAAGCAAAGCTGCAGCAAAGCCAGTGGCTGTAGGCTTGGGACTCACAACAGCCATGCTAAAGCATTAGCCATGCTTGCCTTACTCAGTCCACCTGGACCTGGGGTACCATCCGCCCACACCCCTTCAAGTCACAGCAAGCACAGACAGTGCTGCCCAAGGGCCCTATCCCCACTTCCCTTCACTTGCCTGCAGTCGGGCATCATCCACCAGCCCAGCCTGAGGGAGCCCCAATCTTTCTGAGTGCCCCGCGTTGCCCGTTTTGCACTCCCCCACAATGCTCTGCAGCACCTCAGTTGCATGCAGGAGTTGCTCTGCCTCCAGCCCCAACCAAGATTCCTTCAATGATTCCCTTCAAAGAATCCCTCCACAGAGACGCTCTAGGAATACCACTTGCTGCTCCAAGGCAACCTGAAAGGAAAGGACGTTCAGAAGCACCTAATGTTCCCTGGACTTTTAGGGCAATGCATGGTGCTTTGTTTGACACATAAGAATCTGGTTGCTCCCAAAGAATTGTCTTTCTGTCTCTGCACCACAACACTGCTTTGGAGCGACTTCTTTCTGATTGGTGGTTAAAATGACTATTGGATGGTGCTTGTGCTTGAGGATGATGAAAGGACTTAACAAAAAAAGGTTTTTTTAAATAAATAAATAAATTCTTGAAAATGTTATAACTCCCAGCTTCCTGGGTGCTGCTCTTTCTAGGTGCTTTAAATGTATGGTTTGCACTCAGCCTAAGCCTAGACTCCACTTTCTTGAGCCTTTTGTCAATTTTTTTTTTTTGGGGGGGGGGGAGTGGGGAAGATTCCATCACTCCAGTTTCCTTCCAAATATTAGAATTTTTAGGGCAAAGCACCATGCATTGCCCTAAAAGTCCAGGTGGAACAAGATGGAAGCCCTGAACAAAAGAGGACCCCAACTTTTATTAGTTCCTAATCCCCAAGCTACACCCCTAAAACTACATCATCACTACATCACAAATACATCATTGACACAAAAAGGGAGGGCTTGAGGCGGTAACCTGAGTATTTTTACACCTGTCCTGTTCCTCCTCATACCCCTCCCAGGCACACATTCCTGAGGAACAAAAGGATGTTTACAGTTTCCTGCCCTGCCCAGGAGGGTCGATCACCGTTCTTTGTCTTAGTCAAAGCTGAATCCATGTCCAAGTGGTGGACCCTTTGTGAGTGAAATGTCCCATTGTCTGGCAGCTTTTGGGCGGGTATGTCCGCCTGGCAAAACTCGCTATGGCTGCCTTATGAGCACACCAAATCTACCCCCCCCCCTTCGATAGTCCTTTTTCCATGGTGGAAAACAAAAGTGGAATGGTGTGGATCTGACATACAGTTGAATTTATAGGAATTTATAACAGAAACACTATAGAGAAAGAAATATTTTCACTCAAGTGTGTGTGTGAGTGTCGTGCTTGTGGAACTGGGTGGTTCGGAGAAATTCCTGTAACATAGGTCTCTATGTGCATCAGAGTCAGTGTGATAAATCCCCTCCTTCAGTAAGGGGGCCAAATACTTATCACGTTTTTGCATAAAATGGGCAATAAAATAAAATGTGTATGATGGATCCGACCTGTTTTGTGCCACAGGTGTGATCTGTAGGAGTTAGAGGTCTGTTCAGTGCACATCCAGTCAGAGCATAGCTGTCAAGTCTCCCGTTTTGGCCAGGAAACCCCCGCATTCTAAGCCGTTTCCCACTGCTCTCCCGCAAAATGTATATCCCTTTAAATTCCCGGATTAAAGAAAGCAGCTTCTCTCCCCCCCTCCCCTTGCCAGTCAGGGACTGAAGACCTCGGCTCCTTTGCAGAGAAAAGTCCTCAAAGCGAGTGGGAGCCTATCCGTTACTGCCTCCAAACCCCTCAGCCGGCCAATAGGGTTAGCAGGAGGCGGAGCCTGGCTGCCTTTGCAGCTGCAGCAGCGCCATCTCCTCATTCGGCTTCCGGTGATCAGATCAAGAGCTTGGATCAAGAGACTCTCGGCAGCTCCATCGTGCAGAGCACGTGGCTGCCTTTGCTTTGAGGATTTTCTCCGCTCCAAGTGCTTCTCCCAGGAAAGGAACAGCTGTTGTGCCTCCTGTTATAGCAAAGATTGAAGATAATACAGGTCTCCCCTGCCCTGCGCTGAGGTTAGCCTGGGGAAGGGATAGTGTATCGCTCTTTTTGCTCAACCCTCTTTACCTTGGATGCTGCTGGCTTGCTGCTGCAGCCCTACATAAATTAAATTAATACCCATTAGTATTTATAGCATAAATAGCATCATTGGCCTTACAAGAAGGGCCAAAAGCAGCTTTAGTATATTATTTTATAATTTCATCATACTTTGCTTGCATGTAAAATCAACCACTCTGGCCCAGCCCACAAATACACTCCTTCCAAAAGAGTGTTAAAGGATGCAAAGTCTGCCACAAATTTGTATAATAAGTCATTAATGGATGCCAGAGAGCCAAAAGACTGAACCTGATCAATCCCCCCATGAAGAATTGAATATTTTTTATTAAAGATTTTCTTGAATTACAGAGATGTGTAAATCATATTTTCCCCCTCTAACATTTTAACAAATTTTTGGTTATTGAGACATTGGGAAGAAAAGGGGGGAAGAGGAGGGTGGGATGAGGAGATGGATGAGGGTGGTGTCCATTCTGAAGAACATTCTGAAGGTGGGGAAAGATGATGGTGTGTAGCCTGGTGTAAATTAATTTGTAGCCTGGGGAGATTACCACGGCATGGACTGTCCCTGAGAATCGTAGACTGTCCCCGGGACAGGTGAAGCTGCTGATCCCTTATTTTCAAATCCTAAACTTGACAGCTATGAGTCAGAGCCGTAGCTAGGTAATCTTGCGCCCCGGCAGAACTGTCCAGATTGCACCCCCTAGCCCCAGACAAATTAGCATCCACTGCCCTGTCTCATTTGTGAACTGGTTTGCTGCAGATCCAGTGTTCTTCACGTTGGCCGCTGGAGCCGGCAACAGCTTGATGGTTGATGTAAGCAAATTCTCCTTCTCCCAGAATTTCAAACCTAAAATTTCAAACAGAACCTATGTTGAAATAATAATAACAATAATTTTATTATTAATATGCCAGCCATCTGACTGGGTTGTTCCAGCCACTCTGGCCAGCTCCCCAAAAAATATTAAGAACATAATAAAACATCAAACATTAAAAATGCCCAATGCAGAGCTGCCTTCAGATGTCTTCTAAAAGTCAGATAGTTGCTTATTTCCTTGACATCTGATAGGAAGGTGTTCCACAGGGCGGGTGCCACTACCGAGAAGGCTGGTTCCCTGTAACTTCGCTTCTTACAGTGAGGGACCCACCAGAAGGCCCTCAGCACTGGACCACGGTGTCAGGGATGAACGATGGGGGTGGAGCCATTTAGAGCTTTAAAGGTTAGCATCATAGGAGCCCACTAGGTGCCGAGATCCCTTCGGCCCCCCAATAAAATATTTGAGGGGGCTGCCTCCCCAAGTTAATGGGCATTGCCATTCAAATGGTGTGCATGTGCTGCATCTTGTGATCAGTTATATGAGGCAGGTCCAAGCGGGAGATAACCAGAGCATGCAGCACTCTGGTAAGACAGTGAGTAGGCAGGTAGGGTCTCAGTCAGTGTACCAGATGGAGCCAGCAGAATTGACCTGAGTCTCCATGGACAGCTGTGAGTCCAATAAGACTCTAAGGCTGCACAGCTGGTCCTATAGGGGCCCAGTTACTCCATTCAGGACCAGGGAATCCCCTAAACATGCCTGTCCCTTGTCCCTAAGAAACTGTACTTCTGTGTTGTTGGAATTCAACCTCAACCCATTAACCGCATTCCATACAAAATATCCATAGAAATATCCCTGGGAACTAGCATAAAACAAAGCAGCGGAAGAAACGCCAAGCATAGGTGCAGGAAGGCCTGGAAGCAAATTTTCATCTGAAGAGGACAATTGCATTCATATTCATATAATACAAATATTCAACTTTCTAGGCAGCTTTTCCACCAAAATATTTTCTTTAGAATCTGGCCTAGAAAGGAAACATCAAACTCTTGCTGCACTGTGACTGAAAGTGAACTTCTATGTGTGCTGCTCACCACAAGGTGGAGCTCTGTGTTTAGTAAGCGAGAAGGCTTCTAGTCAGTTCCTCCACGCTACTACCGGTAGTAACAATTGCGAAACTACAAATGTGCCTTTGACAGTGGAGTGCAGTGAATTTTTTCATAGGGGAACAGTTAGGGCAAGTGGCACCAGATTGCAACTGGGGTAGGAGTGGGGAACATCTTGCAAGTGATGTTGCGACACTGAGATGTCCAGCGTGAGCATCACTTCTCCCTCTCTAAGCTTCCCGGGTTTTGGGAAGGAAGTGCCAGGCTTTTATACTTCAACTAGTAAATTAAGCCCGTAAAGATTACGGGCTCTAGAAGCAAGGCGGCGGCGGGAGGGCGGCGGCTCCGATCCGGCCACACATACATACACACGCGCGCACACACCTTTTCCCCCGCCGCAGAAACGTCGTTGCGAGCAGCGCTCCAACAACGGAAGGGTGGCAGGAGGTTGGGGGCAGCGGCGCATTGCGCCGCTGCCCCCGCTCTTTGCTTTGTCCGCTGCAGATGGGCGGCAGTGCGGCAAGCAAAGAGGAAGCCGGAGCCATCGGCGGAGGCAGCGGAAAGGTCCGCTGAAGATGGCCGACAGCAGGAGGCTGCGGGAAGCGGCGCGTTGCGCTGCTGCCCCTGCTCCTATTGGTCTGCGTCCTCCAATCCCTGTGTCACTGGAACGCACGCGCACTTGCGAATTCCTGTGACACACGGAAAGTAGTACGTACGGACAGAGGCTCTTTATTATATAGGATACTCTTATTTACTGGGAACATTTAGGGGACTAGCCTAGTTCCCCATGTCCATTGACTGCATGCCACTAGGTTGGGACCAGGAGCTTTGTAGCCTTTGTGGAATATATGCAGTGTTTTTTTCTTCAGGGGGTACTCAATGGTACTCAGTACCTGCACCTTTTCCCCAAATGTTAAAAGTGTGGCACTTACTGTAAGAACTTCGGGGTGAATACCGGCACCTTATTTTCTATATACAGTGGTACCTCGGATTACAGACGCTTCAGGTTACATACGCTTCAGGTTACAGCAGGGGCGGAGGAAGTCTCCTCGCTACCCGGGGCGGCGCGACTGGAGGCACCCCGGGGGGCGGGGCATCGTGACATCACGTCGTGACGTCATGATGCACCGTCACTGCGGCTCCGCCCCCCGCCGGGGGGGGAAGCCCTTTAAAAAAAAGCACTTTTTTAAAAAAGCGCTTTTAAAAAAAGGAAAGTGAAGGCAAGCAGCCTGCTTGCTTTGCCTTTTCCTTTTTTAAAAGCGCTTCCCCCCCCCCCCACTGCCGGGCGGCAAGCGAGGAGGAGGCGGAGCGGAGGGGTGTCACCCGCTGCCCGCCCCTCCCCCCCTGCAGGCGGCTGCGCCTGGCAGCGGGGAGAAAAGTGCTTTTAAAAAAGGAAAGCGAAGCTTTCCTTATTTAAAAGCGCTTTCTGCGGTGCCCTTGGGAAGCGCCGTGCTGAAAGCAGCGGCGGCGGCACCCCCCCAGCCGCCGATCGTGTGCGCCGAAAGATGCTTTTGGCACAGAGCTTCCCAAGGGCGCCGCAGAAGCAGCGGCGGCGGCACCCCCCCAGCTGCCACACGCGATCGGCGGCTGGAGGGGGCGTGCGCACTCCATCCAAACCGGCACCGCTGCTTCTGCGGCACCCTTACGAGGCGCCGTGCCAAAAGCAGCGGCGGTGGCACCCCCCCAGCCGCCAATTGTGTGCGGCGGCTGGGGGGGTGTCCCGCCGCTGCTGCTTTTGGTGCGGCGGCTTGCAAGGGTGCCGCGGGAGCAGTGGCGGCGCAGACCCGCGCAGGGCGGGGCCAGCCCAACTGTCACCCCCTCCCCAAGTGGCACCCGGGGCGGACCACCCCCCGCCCCCCTTGCGACGCCACTGGGTTACAGACTCTGCTAACCCAGAAATATTACCTCGGGTTAAGAACTTTGCTTCAGGATGAGAACAGAAATCGGGTAGCGGCAGTGGGAGCCCCCATTAGCTAAAGTGGTACCTCAGGTTAAGAACAGTTTCAAGTTAAGAATGGACCACCGGAAAGAATTAAGTATGTAACCAGAGGTACCACTGTATATAAAAAAGACTCCTTGAAACACATCTGTTTGGAAAGCATTCCCTTGATCTTTTGACTCGAACTATTTTAACTGTTACACTGTTTTAAGGGGCTTGTTTATTACACATTTTCATTGTCGATGCTCACCAGTTACTGAAAATGGTGCCATTGATCCATCTCCAAGGCTCCTGGTCATCAATTCTTTGGAGACCAATCCAGTGGTCAGCAGGACCTTTGTACCGTCTCAAGAAGCTCTTAATAAAGAAAAGAAGTGTGAATACATTTTCAACCCTCATCCAAGTGGAGAATCAACTCCATTTGGGGCTGCAGACTGTGGTCTATATAATTCCACTCACCATCTCTTCTTGGGAGTCAATCATGACCAAAGAGGCATTGAAAGAGGCACAGTAATTCTGGCTGGAAGTCCAATTTCTGTCATGGTCCGAAAAATAGTAACATTTCCTTTGGTAGCCAATCCAGCCGTCTGGACAGCACTCAGTTGGAGTGGAAGAAGAAGGTTGCGCTGTGATAAGAAGGGTATCAGAAAGTGAGACAGATCATTATCCATAGCTTATAAATAGTCCTACCCAAAATAAAGGTCAGGCAATGTACTCCACTCATCAACATTTTATCTGTGTGCTGCCTTTCCACAAAAGGAATCCTGCTCAAAGCAGCTTGCAACAAATAAAATAGGAATACATCTCAAGCACCATAAGAACAATCGCATAAAAATATAGTATAACAACATAATTGCAAATACACCACACACAAAAACTGTGTGTAGGAGGTCTCCCGTCAACCCCCATCATCTCCAGGCGGGGTTGGATAAGGGTGGGGAAATGAGGGTAGGAGGGAGGGCAGAAAGCCCAGTGCCCATCTCTGTCCACAAACTCAGGAGGTTGCAGGACATGGAGCAGCTTCTCTTGTGGCCAGGGGCGTAGCAAGGGGGGGCCGCCCCGGGTACCACCCTGCTAGGGGTGACGCTTTGGGGGGGTTTTCCCCCCAAAAAATTTTTTATAAAATATTTTTTATTTATTTTTTAAGGCTATTTTCGGCGCTGCCGGGGCGTAGCCGCAGGGGCGGCCAGCGAGGAGGGGTGTCACGCTTGTCGCTGATGTGACACCCCCCTCACTGGCTGCCACTGTGGCTCCGCCCTGGCAGTGCCGAAAATAGCCTCCTCCCCGCCGCTGGCTGGCTTGCAGCGCCGCGGCATGGAGGAGAGGGGCGGGCCAGCAGCCAGGAGAGGTGTCACCCCCTCCTGGCTGATCCGCCCCCCTCCTCCATGCCGCGGCTCCGCCCAGGGAGCGCAGCGGCGAAAAAAACAGCTGAAAGGGGGGGGGGAGGAAAACAAAGCAGGCGCTTTAAAAGCACCTGCTTTGTCTTCCTTTCTCCCCCTTTCAGCTGTTTTTTCGCCCCGGCATGGAGGAGAGGTGCGGGCCAGTAGCATGGAGGAGTGTCACCCCTTCTGGCTCTGGTCTGCCCCTCTCCTCCATGCTGACGCCGTAGCTCCGCCCGGGAGCGCAGCAGCAAAAAAAACCCGCTGAAAGGCTTTTTTTCAGCGGCTTTTTTTGCCGTGGCATGGGGCAAAGGAGTCGCTCCGTGCACATGCGCATTGTGACGTCATGTGCACGGAGCGACGCCCCACCCCCAGGGGTGCCGCTTGGCTTGCCGCCCCGGTACCCAAGCGGCACGCTACGCCCCTGCTTGTGGCTCAACCATAGATAGTCAACCTCCATTGACTATCTATAAAATACACAGCCATGGTCCAGTTGACTCTCCATGACATGAGCGTTTGATTAGAATTGTATCTTCAGGTGACAAAAAAAAAATGGACAAAAAACTGTTAGGAAACTCAGAAAAATCTGAAGGACCTGTCAGATTATTGAGTAAGATGGTGTGTGGACAATGTCATTGTGCAATTTAGTCACTAGATGGCACTGGACCTAGTAATATGTGCCATGAGGTCAGGCATTTCCTGTGGCTGTTTGCTCTTGTTTAGATTTTGTTTTGTAATGGCTTCAGCCACACAAATAAATATTATTAGTATTTGTCCTTATTTAGGAGAGAGAAAGAAGTTCTTGTCTAACTTCCTTACTGGTCTGCCCTTTCAGCTTTCAATGACAGATGGTCTCAAGATACACAAAATGCAAAGGCAGCAATGTTGGTCCACTAGAAAATAAATCAGAACTCCACACAACCTGAAAGTTAGTTGACTATAAAGGCATTGCCTTACTGTGAAGAGTGCCATAGTTTGAAGAGTTATCACTACTGTTCAAGAAACTACCAGTGTTTGAATGGCCAGCATGAAATGGTTGTAGGAAGTCAAACACATTCCCCCCGTGTATTCTGGACAGGAAGATGAGCAGTGAGGCTGTCACAGTTTTTACGAACAATCTCAGACATCTTTGAAAGTGCAGGTGTGGGTTCTGAAGGATGCCCTTTTAAATCCGTTTCAGAATCTGATACTAGTTTAGTAAGGCAGGGGAAGGAAGGGCTCCTAAAAAACTCTTCCTTAGGAGTTTGCTTGTTACTGAATGGTGACGTATTTGACCAAGATACAGACTTGTCTGTCTTGCTATCATAAGTCTACTTACTTGGAAATAAGCGGTTTTCCGTTCTGAACAAGTGTGCTTATGGTTTGTTTATGTTCTGCGCTGCCTATACAAGGGATGGGAAACCAGAGGTCTTCTGATGTTGTTGGACTTCAACTCCCACCAGCCCTACCGAGCATAGCCAATGGTGACGACTGATGAAAGTTGGGCTACAATTTCCCCACCCTTGTTTTATGCACTTGCTAATGAACACATTTGTACAAGCCTTGTCACCTGGTGCTGGAAACCTTTCAAAACAAGGCACTTCTGCAAGATGCTCCAGATGTTGTTGTACTACAACTCCCATCATCCCTGACCATTGACCATGCTGGCTGGAACTAAAGGGGATATACAATCCAAAATGGCAGGGTAGAGGGGCATCACTACTGTTTACTTTGGTGGTTCAGGATGGTGGCAAGGTTGGGGCAGTGTGGATGCTGGTGGAGCCATTCTGGCACCGCTGCTGTGGGGTTCAAGCCACCCCACACTCAGCCGGTAAGCAACGACAATGCTTCTGCCAGGAGGCCAGCATCATCCAAGCCCACCAGCTGCTCTTGCAAGAAGGGCATCAGATTGCAGGAGCCTGTTTAAATCACTTGAAATTTAACCATGTGGGGACATATTGGTTTATTATTAGAGTACAAGAAGGCTACCCTGACTGTATGTCGGCCCCCATCCATAACTGTTTCCAGGCTACCTCAACTGAACACCAATAAAGCTATTCTAGCTGCTGAGGAGAGGAGATTTGTGAGAGTTAGGTGGCCTATAGATAAAATGGCAGAAGTTACAGCAAGATGGATCTTCACTTACCTAATAAAACAATGCAGACGATGATGGAAATGATCAGAATGACATTAAGCACCAAGCTCGCATTTTTTACATTAAAAGTGAGTTTCTCTTTTCCTTTATTGCTGAAACCTGCAGAGGGAAATACAGTGTTAATGTTTCCTTGGTTTCAGCAAGATGCTGGACAAGTCCTTCTAGAAACTCCAAAGTATGAGAGGGGCTCCAAGTCTACCAAGGTTTGGGTAGTTCATCTGCACTGAGGGTGTGAGTTGAAGCTTGCATCACACCATGATGTCATACCACTCAACAGTCCTGATTTATGTGGGACATCCTGGAATTACAGAAGCCAATCCTGGCTTTCTGATGGGATCCAAGAATGTCCCATTTTTTGGTCCGGTGCAAGCTGTCAACTTTTCCCTTTTTTTGGGGGGGGGGGTGAATTCCCTTATTCCAAATAGGATTCCTCGCAAGAAAAGGGAAAGGTTGAATGCTATGGTCCGGTGCTCTGGGGACAAAAAAGAAACGTCCCGATTTTGGTCAGCGGGATATTGGAAGGGTATGAGATGAACAAAGTTCACCTGTGGCATCATGAAGCTTGGTGCCTCCCACCACAAAATCAGCCAACTGGTAGGACTCTGCGCATGGCTGGTGAGTCACCAGCTACAGTGGGACCTCGACTTACGAGCGACTTGACTTACGTGTTTTTCGACTTCCGAATGACTTCCGGAAGAAAAAAAATGGCCGCCGCAACCGAATTTTTCGACTTGCGAAAGGAAGTCGCGGCCGCTTTAATAGGATTTTTTCGACTTATGAATTTTTGAATAGGATTTTTTCGACTTACGAATTTTTTTCGCTCAATGCATTCCTATGGGGATTCGACTTACGAGTGTTTTCGACTACCGAAGATCGCGTCGGAACGCATTATCTTCGTAAGTCGAGGTCCCACTGTATTTAATTTATTAAAAAGTACTTACATGCCACCATCTCCTAAACTATCAAGGTTCTGCACAATAATGTTTATCGTATTGGCCTGAATATAAGCCTCGCTTTCCCCCCAAATACTGACTGTGAAAAGTTAAAGTGCAGCTTATATTTGCGACCTTACAAAAATGGGCTTGGAGCGGGCATTTTTCCTCTCTCCCCCCCCCCTTTAATTTTAAAGGTGTGGCTTATATTCGGGTGCACTTATATTTGGGGCAATACAGTATACAATAAAACAAAAATCACCAGTAGAAATAGTAAAAAAAAGAAAAAATATATACTGAGTAACTGGAAAATCAACATTTTAAACAGATGTATAGGCTTGTTGGCATAAGAAGAAGTCTTCAAGAGATGCCTGGAAGTCAGAAGTGAAGATGCCTGATGTATCTCTGCTGGAAGAGCCTTTCACAGCTTGAACTGTTGGCGCTAAATGCCCAACTTTTAGCTGAGGTCACTTGGGCTTCTGAGACACGGAGACAACCAGATGTGCTCCTGTGGATGATCTTAATGATGAAGCTGGGATATAAGGGCTCAGGTGGCCCTTAAGGTACCCTGGACCGAAGTTCTTCTGGTCTTTGTATATGTAGACCAGGCATAGGCAAACTCGTTCCTCCAGCTATTTTGGGACTACAACTCCCACCATCCCTAGCTAACAGGACCAGTGGTCAGGGATGATGGGGATTGTAGTCCCAAAACAGCTGGATGGCCAAGTTTGCCTATGCCTGATGTAGACCTTGAACCTGGCTTAACAATGTATGTGCATCCGTCTGTGTGGTGGTGGCTCGTAAGGTTGCCGTGGAATCCCGCGCATGCGCACTCCGTCCAGACCGGTGCTGCTGCTCCCGCTGCGACCTTGCAAGCCGCTGAGCGATCAGCAGCTCATGGGGCTGCTGCGCGCGAGTGGCGCACATAATGCCATGCTGCTTTTCGTGCGCGGCAGCCCCACGAGCAGCCGATCGCTCGGTGGCTTGCCCGGCCGCTGCGGGAGCAGCAGTGCCGGCCCAGAGAGTGCACAGGGATTCCGTGCATGCGCAGTGCGTCCTGACTTGTGTTGTCACATCACAACACACGTCAGGACACCCTGCCCCCAGCGGGTTCCTCCGTTCACCGCCCCGTGCGGCCAAAAGGCTTCCTACGTCTCTGCCTGGACAGAAGTTCTTCTGGGCTTTGTATATGTAGACCTTGAACCTGGCTTAGCAAGGTATGTGTATCTGCTGCAAAGATTTTAGCAGAGGTGCCACGTACTGTCAACCATCTGCCTGCATCAGAGGTCTAGGCATTCTGCAAAATCTGGAGCTTCACAGCTAGGCTGGAGGGCAGCCCCACATAGAACACAGTACTAATCCAGTTTCTAGGTCACAGAAGTGACCTAGAAGCTTTAATCATTCAATGCAGGATAGTGATTTTTCAAGCCTGCCTCAACCAAATAAATCAAAATAGCAGTTTGTAGTACAAAGGCTAGGATTAGCAAATGGACTAAGATTGTTATATTAATTAGGTATATACTGAGGATGGCATAACTGACAGTTAAAGAAAATCAGGTCCAAATGTAAGGACTAGCCAACAAAGCCCGCAATATCAGTCAGCAATATGCAGCTCTGAGTGTCTGCTTTAAGCATTTTTTTTTTCAGTTAATGTCAACACATGGTTGGCCAGATTGGGTTTCTGAAAGAAAGAGGAACCTAAAAGATGTTTTGAATATGTTCCGAAAAAGTATTGCATAACGCAAAGTTATGAAGTCAGTCGAGCAGGGGTTCTCTGCTCGGAGATATGCACAGTATCGTTTGCTTCTTGATTTCCTGAGAATTTTACTTATTTATTTAAGAAACATTTATAAATCACCCACTCAAATATAAATGTCAGTGTGGTTTACTATAACATAGACCATTCAACATGGTCAGATAGACAGCATATAACAGATATAACAAAGCATTTCAATGCCACTGTGCTAGTAGATAACTGTGGAGCATGCACCTGCATTTGCAGATTCCTGATCAGGGTGGATAAAAATCAATGATTTTTTTTAAAAAAAATCGGATTTTTTTGATTTAAATCGGATTTTTTTTATTTAAATCGGATTTTTTTGATTTAAATTGGATTTTTAAAATAAAATGCTTTTGGAGGAAAAATCTTTCTAAATATAGTCTTCTATTTAAGTTACATTGTAGTCCAAAGGCTATTCATCAGGAAATAAGGATTTGTTTTAAGTTTATCAAGTGTGCTAAAACTCAGTCTAAGTTTTTTAAAAACAATGTTTAACCACATCAGTTACAAACATGGATACATATGCTATCATGTTATTGTTTTAGTTAAATAAATTGTTTAAATGGTTATGAAGGAAATGATTATTTTTCTCCTTCCAATAAAGGAGAAAAGTTGTCCAAATATACACAGTTAACTTATTAAACCTCACCATAATTTCATAATTATCTGTCTATGTATTTCTAGTAGTATAACCAAATCAGTAATTTTTGATATAACTGTAAAAACTACTCTGAAAATTTATTATTCCAAAAATGAAACCTTCATATGGTTGTTAATATTAAGATTATACCAGCAAGAATGAGTCTTTCTGTAAAAAAAACATTTAAATCAAGTCTTACTGACTAGTGATTTAAATCGTGATTTAAATCATGATTTAAATCAATTTGATTTAAATCAAATCCACCATGTTCCTGATCTCTTTGCTTATCTGTGCTAGGTCTGTGTACAGCAGGAATGGGGCCATGTGGTCATCCAGATGTTTTTGGTCTACATTGGCCGTGCTGGCAGGGAGTGATGGGAGGAAGTTGGAATCTGGCGAGCCACAAGCTCTGTATTCTTGGTGTACATGGAAGGTGAACTGGAAAAAGAGGTTAGGAACCTCTCTCCTCAAGGGCAGCCTCACCCCCTTCTCCTTAGGCATGCCTGTGTGATGAAGGATTGTTCCATCTGAGAGAGGAACTAAGAAGAGACTGAGAAGCCTTCCTCACTATTCAAAGCTGGGTACAATCAATAGTTTAGAGGAGCTGAGCATGGTTTGAAAGAGGAATCGCTTCCCATGATTTAAAGGTATCTCTCCTCTCCAACTGTTGAATCTTGTCACACAAGTGTCTATGCAGGGGCGGAGCGATGGGGGTGCAGTGAGGGCGGTCCGCACTGGGTACCACACAACTGAAGGGGTGACAACTCCCAGGTGGCACTCACCACGGGGCTGACTGTGGGGTTCGGGCGCACGCAGGCTCCGCTGCCACAAAGGTTCGCCACCTGCCTCCCCCCCAAGCTGTAGGGTGGCTGAGGGGGAGGAGGCAGACTCCTCGGAGCAGCACGGGTGACTGCCCCCCCCGTGCCACTGCCCCCGCCCCCCCTGCTACCCCGGGCACTCAATTGCTCCATCCTTTTCCAACTGCTTTTAACTGCCTGAATAAACTACAGTCTCCATGGATTTGATTAGCTGGCCTACATCTTGCAACGCTCATCTCAGCCGCAAATCCATAACTTTTGACAGTAGGTGGAGACAAACTCATACCTTTCTCATCAGAACTCACTTACCAGATAGAGAATGGCTCAGTTTCTCAGAGACTTTGCCTTGTTTGTTTTTTGGTGGTGATGGTGGTGGTGGTGGTGGTTGCTTTTGCTTGCCTCTTGCTTGTTTGGTGCTTCCATTACTTTTCCCATTCTTTGCTGCATTTGGATTCATAGGGAGCATTTGCTCTGTCGTTTCAGTTTCAGAGGAACCCATCTTTTCTTTCTCCCAGGAAGATCCACAGACCTCACAGTAAATGCTACTCAGCTCTAGTTACACTGAGTTCTGCAGTTTCTTGAGATATGTTCAAAGCAGATCACTGAATTGCAGATTCAAGCACAGTATGGCTAGGTGATGTGGTGAGAAAACACCCTTTTAAAATACCACTTAATCGTGTGCTTTAATCGGATACTTTGTCCAGCCAAGCTGTACTTAATATGTACTCCACTTCCCTGTGTTGTCTTGGTGACTGTTTTTAATCCTGGTGCCTCTTCAGAGTCTGAAGTACCAATTCTGTGCTTTTGCCACAAAAAATTCCACCACAACATCAATTTTTCGCCATAACATCAATGTCCCAAGATTCCTCTGTGGAGAGAAAATTACAGAGCAGAGAAATGAATTATCTCTTCTTGAAGTCTTGTGCACTTTTGCTTCCATACTAGTATATTCTGTCCCTCACCCCTCACCCCAAAAAAGCCCTAATGGTGGTCTTACATATACTACCGGTAATTTATAGAGCTGGAAAATTCACATACGAAATATTGCTTCTTTTTAGTCTAAAAGATTCTAGTAATGTTTCTACATCTACTTGATGAAACAAAGGCATTTGGAAAAGTGAAAGGGAGGAGCCCTTGAGATAGTTGAAGATGGCTTTTGTATTACCCTATATACTCGAGTATAAGCCTAGTTTTTCAGCACACTTTTTGTGCTGAAAAAGCCGCCCTCGGCTTATACTCGAGTGAGGCAGGCAGTGGCTCCTATGAAGCTTTCCCAGGTTTTTGTGGTAAAATTGGGTGCCTCGGCTTATATTCGGGTCGGCTTATACTCGAGTATATACGGTATGTTTCCCCTCAGTCTCCTCCTACCCAGCTCCTCCTCCTCATGAAGCTTGGTTTCCAAGTCTTATGAGGAAATGCCGCTCTCCTCTGCACACGTTCCAGTTTGTCAACATCCTCCGTAAATGGTGGTGCCCAGAAATGGGCACAGTACTCCAGGCGAGGTCTGACCCACTTTAATAAAGGTGTCTGGCACAAAAACCTCTGAATGGATCTGCCTAAAATTTGGCAGGCTTAATCCAGAGAGGCTCGTATTTCTCCAAATTTCTTCCACTTTTCTCTGAAGCCTGAACAACAGTACAGTGGTACCTTGGTTCTCAAACTTAATCTGTTCCAGAAGTCCATTCCAAAACCAAGGTGCGCTTTCCCAAAGAAAATAATGCAGAATGGATTGATCCATTCCAGACTTTTAAAAACAACTCCTAAAACAGCAATTTAACATGAATTTTTCTATCTAACGAGGCCATTGATCCATAAAATGAAAGCAATAAACAATGTATTGCAGTCACACAATCAATCAATCAATCAGTAACTGAACTGGGTTCCACGCAGTCACAAAAACAAAACAGAAAGAGCCACAAAAGCAAAAACACAAAATAAATAGCAAAATCAGACAGACCTCAGAGTAACACTCAAAATAGAAGTGTAGCACTCAAATCAGAAGCGTAACACTCAAAACGGAAATGTGGCACTCAAATTGGAAGTGTGACACTCAAAACAGAGCACATTCAGCTTCCGAAAAAGTTCACAAACTGGAACACTTACTTTGGGTTTGCAGTGTTTGGGTTCCAAGTTGTTTGAGTACCAAGGCATTTGAGAACCAAGGTACCACTGTATAGCCATTCTTAGATTCCCTATTATATTGAATGAGGAGGTGAGGACTTTGGGTGGCATTCCTAGCAGTGCTAGGAGAATGTTCTGCCAGCACAAGGATTTCTCCTTGCGCAAGGGAACATTCTCCACCTCTCCTCCCTCAAGACCCCCCAAATGTATTCTAGCAGTTCCATCAATCAAACAAAGCCATCCTTATATTCCATGTTTTTTTTCTGGAGCCACACAGAAGTACGCGTACCCCTAAACATTTTTTAATCTGGGGTCTGGAGGGTGGCAGCCACACAGCTGTGAGACCCACCTGGCCTGGGGGCCCCGTGAGATCCTCCCTCCCCTTGCAGATGCGCCCTGGACCCCTTCCCCAGCCTGAGCCTCTCCTTCTCCCGATCCTTCATTGATTCCCGAGGTTAGAGGTTTCCTTGTGCTTCCAGGCCCGGCACATCTTTCCCTCCTTCCCTTTCTCACCTGTTTTCCTCTCTCTCTCTCTCTCTCTCTCTCTCTCTCTCTCTCTCTCTCCACCACCACCTCAATGAATGTTAGGAAAAGAAAAGGCTGCCAGGCCATTTGGAGTTGTGTTCCTATTGGCTTAGATCCCTTGGGTAGGGGCGAAACTCCCTGCTTTATTTGACCCTCATTCTCCCCACCCACCCCTCCTTCTCTTATTTAACTAATTTTCTCTCTTCTTCCCAGCCCAATTGAAAGTATCTGTCAAAGTATTTCTATTGGGAATTGTAACAAACGATATCCCCTAAGACAAGAAAAGAGTCTTCTTATATGCAACAGCTGCCGCTGGAATATTCATCGCCAAAAATTGGAAGTGTGAAGAAGCACCATTAGTGACAGATTGGCAATGTACCGTATATACTCGAGTATAAGCAGACTTTTTCAGCACACTTTTTGAGCTGAAAAAGCTGCCCTCGGCTTATACTCGGGTGAAGCGGTTGGCGGTGGAGGGGCGGGCTCACCTCGCCACTGCCGCTGCCGCCCACAGCAAGGACACGCACAGGAGCCTTGGTTTGGAGAAGCGCTGCACTGCTCCCCTCCAAACCGAGGCTCCTGTACGTGTCCTTGCGGGCGGTGAAGGCAGCGGTGGGGCGAGCCCGCCGCTGCCGCCCACAACAAGGACACGTACAGGAGCCTTGGTTCGGTGGGGCGCGGCGCTGCTCCCTTCTGAACCAAGGCTCCTGTGCGTGTCCTTGCGGGCGGTAGAGGCGGCGGTGGGGCGAGCCCGCCGCTGCCGCTGCCGCCCACAAGGACACGCACAGGAGCCTTAGTTCGGAGGGACACTGCGCTGCTCCCCCCGAACCGAGGCTCCTGTGCGTGTCTTTGCGAGTGGCAGAGGCGACAGAGGGGCTCGCCCCACCGCCGCCGCTGCCACCCACAACAAGGACACGCACAGGAGCCTTGGTTCGGAGGGGCGCTGCGCTGCTCCCCTCCTAACCGAGGCTCCTGTGCGTGTCTTTGACGACAGCAGCAGCGGCAGATGGGATCGCCCCACCGCCGCTGCTGCTGCCAACGCACCGGAGCCACAGTTCGGAGGGGTGCTGTGTTGCGCCCCTCCAAACTGAGGCTCCTGTGCGTGTCTTTGCGAGTAATTTAAATTAACAAAGATTCATCCATTACATTTTAAGGCCCTATGTGGATTCTCTGCATAGATCTGGTACAAGCTGTTATGATCAGAGAGTTAATCAGACAGTAATTATGGTAACAGCAGCACCTGGTAGCCCCAGTTGAGACCAGTTCCTCAATCTGCTGCATTCTGTGCAAACACGAATTGACAGCTCTAATGCAGAGACCTTCATATACAAATAAGCACAAGGCCTTTTGACTGTCTGCAACCTACACCATCCATAAAGTCTACCACAGTGTCATTTACTCTCCCACCTTCCCTCCTCCATATTGTTGATTATAAATATAAAGCATGGTGATGATAATGTCCACAAGGGGAAAATTGAGGTAGAGAAGATTTACAGGATCTAACCAGGAGCATCTAGTGTGCAACACCACTTGGGTCACCGCATGGCAGGGTTTGGGCCATGCGAGGGTAGAAGAAAGGACAGGGAAATAAGGGAGCAGAGAGGGGAGCTGAGGGCATAAAAGGGGAAATATAATTGATCATACTGATTGACAATTTATTATGTTTAATAAAAAAATTATTTTTAAAAAAAATTTAATGTAATTTTATTGGTATCTACCGGAATTTTTATTTTTGAAATTTACCAGTAGCTGCTGCATTTACCACCCTCGGCTGATACTCGAGTCAATAAGTTTTCCCAGTTTTTTGTGGTGGAATTAGGTGCCTCGGCTTATATTCGGGTCGGCTTATACTCGAGTATATACGGTAACTTCTTTGAATTTATTGAATTAGCAAAATTGACGGCAACAATTATGGTAGAATGCAATCAATCCAGAATCTTAAACAAGAATGGAAGTGTGTAGAGGAATACATGGCTAATAGATGCACCAAGCCTCCAACAAAAAATTATTGATATGCGCTGACTGACCACACAAAGTTAATATAGATAGAAACACAAGAATAAAGATTTAATAAACAAATTACAAACGTACAAACACAATAATTAATCATAAAATAAAATTAGGAAGTCATGCACGGGTGGAGGGAAGTCTTTGAGTCACGAGGGGGGAAAGTAAGAGAAAAGTAAAAGCTAAATATGGACTTACATTGTAATAGAAAATGTGAATGTACAAATATAAGAAATATGAAATTCTATGTAAATATTATGTACAGTATATGCATTGAGATATTAAAAAGGGGAAAGAAAGTATCTGTCAATATCTGGTTGTTGGCCCCCTCTGTTTTATTTATTTTGGAATAAAGGAAGGCTTTTGGAAGGATCTAAATTCCCCTTTTTCTGGATTAATTAAATAATAATAATTTCTGTGGTCCTTAATAATCAGTTCATTCCTTTTTTTCTCTTTTTTCTTTTTTGGCAGAACCACAAATTTTGGTCTGAGGATTTGTGTTTTCCCCTCTGGGTTTCCTTTAAAAAAATTTTTAAATTAAATTAAAAGCCACCTTTTGGAATAAGTCTTCTCTGTCCTTTCCAGTTACTGTATTTTTCTCGATTTCAACTATAACTTTTCTTTAGATTTTCTTGAGTCAAAATGAGAGTACAGGATCCCTAAATAGTTTTTTAGAAAAAGAGCACTGCTTATATTATTTTAGAAATATTTTCTTCAGTCCAGAACCCTCTCCCCCTTCCTCCTCTCCTCCTTTCCCCAGTCTCCCTCCCCATCTCACCCTCTCCCTTTCCTCCCCCTCCCAATATTTCTCCCTCCCCCAATATATTATAGAATTCTTATTACCCTCTGGCAGAAGCAATCTAGACTAGCAGCTATGTTCTGCAGTGCAGGAATAAATATCTGCTGCTGACCAAGCCCACAAGAAGCAAAACAGAAAGAGTTTTCAAAGCGGTTGGTTTCTCCTATTGAGCTCCGCTTCCTACCCCTCCCCCTCCCCGTCTCCTCCCCCTCGCCAGCGAAGTCCTAATCAACAGTTTCAGACTCCAGCTCCACCCAGCCTTTAATGTCACCCCCCGCCCCAGCCTGATCTGGAGATGGTTTCAATTTCCCAAGCTCTTCTGCCTTGCTTCAGAGAACAGTGCAACCCTCTCAGAGGCTGCAGGCATTCTTGGGGACAAAGTGTAAAAGAATTTTTAGCATGATTTAAAATCAACCCCACAAACAGAGGGCAAAACGTCCCAGTGGGGAATGTTGTTGTTGTTCAGTCGTTCAGTCGTGTCCGACTCTTCGTGACCCCATGGACCAGAGCACGCCAGGCACGCCTATCCTTCACTGCCTCTCGCAGTTTGGCCAAACTCATGTTGGGAGCTTCGAGAACACTGTCCAACCATCTCATCCTCTGCCGTCCCCTTCTCCTTGTGCCCTCCATCTTTCCCAACATCAGGGTCTTTTCTAGGGAGTCTTCTCTTCTCATGAGGTGGCCAAAGTACTGGAGCCTCAACTTCAGGATCTGTCCTTTTAGTGAGCACTCAGGGGAATGTGGTCCCCCTCAATGTGCAGAAGGAGAAACAGCTGCTGAAGTCCTGGCGCCAGTTGGCAACTTGGCGATTGCTGAGTTTGAGACTTAACAAATGACAAGCTTACTTTAGAGACAGGTAGGTAGCCGTGTTGGTTTGCTGTAGTCAAAAGAAAATAGAAAAAAAAATTCCTTCCAGTAGCACCTTAAAGGTAAATGTAAAGGGACCCCTGACCATTAGGTCCAGTCGCGGATGACTCTGGGGTTGCAGCGCTCATCTCGCTTTACTGGCCGAGGGAGCCGGCGTACAGCTTCCAGGTTATGTGGCCAGCATGACTAAGCCGCTTCTGGCAAACCAGAACAGCGCACGGAAACGCCGTTTACCTTCCCGCCAGAGTGGTACCTATTTATCTACTTGCACTTTAACATGCTTTCAAACTGCTAGGTTGGCAGGAGCAGGGACCGAGCAACGGGAGCTCACCCCGTCGCGGGGATTCGAACCGCCGACTTTCTGATCAGCAAGCCCTAGGCTCTGTGGTTTAGACCAACTAAGTTTGTTAGTTGGCGGTGGCTCCCTCTTGGGTCCCAGCATCCCAGGGAAAGAACGGAAAAATGGAGGGAGGGAGGGAGGGAGGGAGGAAATAGTGAAGGAAGAACAGAGAAAGGGAGGGAGGGAGGACAGAGAAAAGGAAGGAGGGACAAAGGAAGGAAGGAAGGAAACAGGGAAGGAAGGAAAAATGGAGGGACGAAGGAAAGAAGGAAGCCAAGAGACGGTCGGATGACTCCGCCCACCACAATGATTGGCACTGAGGTGGCCTTGCCTGGGGTTGGGCTGGATCACCTTTGGGGTTCCCCTGGAAACAGAACCCCCCTTTTTTACATGCCTGTATATATTATACATAATCTAACCTAACCTCAACTCAACATTACACCTAAGCATTACAAAAACATTTCAAAAACTACAGCAACACATGGCCAGGTCCGCTAGTATTTCTATATATGACTGGTCAAAGAAGCAGAGAAGTATAAGCATAAGCAACATGTGAAAACTCATGCCTAGTGTGGGAGTCCCGGTACTTTTTTTACAGACTAAACCAAAAGACAGATTGACAAAGTTCTCCACTGACTTTATTCCTTGGGGCAGCCCTTCTTTTTAATTCTTGTCCCTTGCTTTTTTTTATAACTGTCCCTGTTTTACATTTGTGATCTTTTAATGACATCATTTAAAAGCATTGTTAGCTTAGAGGACGACTCACCAAGAAGTTTGACTAACTTGTTAGTTCTTGTCCAACCTCTTGGTGATCTGTCCTAAGCTAACATTGGTTTTAAAAGATGTCATCAAAACCCCAGTATGGTTCCCCTTTATCACATACACAGCCCAACAAGACAACAACAAGAAACTACTGACAACATACTGGCTAACCTGATCCAAACACACCCACACCCACCAAATCTCACTACAGCCAATCAAAGACAACCAACCACACCCTAGGCCAGTGATGGCTAACCTTGACACTCCAGATGTTTTGGGACTACAACTCCCATCATCCCTGACCACTGATCCTGTTAGCTAGGGATTTTGGGAGTTGTAGTTCCAAAACATCTGGGGTGTCAAGGTTAGCCATCACTGCCCTAGGCCACCCCAACCTCTCTCACCACCAAGGAAACACAACAAGCGAATAGTAAGAGAACCCACACAAGTAACGCAGATGCAAAACCCAACAAATACACTAAGTAAAAGAATAGAAACAAAATTAAAAAATTCCTTCCAGTAGCACCTTAAAAGTAAAGGTAAAGGTACCCCTGACCATTAGGTCCATTTGCAGACGACTCTGGGGTTGTGGCGCTCATCTCGCTCTATAGGCCGAGGGAGCCGGCGTTTGTCCGCAGACAGCTTCCGGGTCATGTGGCCAGCATGACTAAGCCGCTTCTAGCGAACCAGAGCAGCGCACGGAAACACCGTTTACCTTCCTGTTGGAGCGGTACCTATTTATCTACTTGCACTTTGACGTGCTTTCAAACTGCTAGGTGGGCAGGAGCTGGGACCGAACAACGGGAACAATGGGAGCTCACTCCGTCGCGGGGATTCGAACCGCAGACCTTCTGATCGGAAAGCCCTAGGCTCTGTGGTTTAGACCACAGTGCCAGCCGCATCCATTAGCACCTTAGAGACCAACTAAGTTTGTTCTTGGTAAGAGCTTTCGTGTGTATGCACACTTCTTCAGATACACTGAAACAGAAGTCACCAGACCCATATATATAATGAGAGGGTGGGGAGGGGTATTACTCAGAAGGGTGGTGGGAATGGGTGATAGGCTGATAGCTGTGGTAAACCTGTTAACGACTGCAATTAGTCTTACAGCAAAAAGCAAGGGGTGAGAAGATTAAAAAAGCTTTGTCATGTATAATGAGATAAGAATCCAATGTCTTTGTTCAGACCAGGTCTCTCCATGGTTTTAAGCTTGGTAATGAGTTGCAATTCAGCAACTTCTCTTTCCAGTCTATTTCTGAAATTCCTTTGCAATAAGACAGCTATTTTGAGATCTTGTATAGAGTGTCCTGGGAGATTGAAGTGCTCTCCTACTGGTTTCTCTGTCTTGTGATTCCTGATGTCAGATTTATGTCCATTTATCCTTTGGCGTAGGGTTTGGCCTGTTTGTCCAATATAGAGAGCTGAAGGGCACTGTTGCCATTTGATGGCATACACAATGTTAGAAGCTGAGCAATTAAATAGTCCTGAGATGGTATGTTTGATGTTGTTGGGGCCAGTAATGGTGTTGTCCGGGTGTATGTAGCAGCAAAGTTGGTGTAGGGGAAAACTACGCGGAAGACATTTGCGAGGAGATAGTGGCATGTCCTGGAGTCTTCCCCATACTTGAGCCGCGCCCCAAACTTAGCTCCTGTGTGAATGTGCCTTTAAGGGAAGAGAGCTTGTCAGCCACAGGTGTTGCCACTTAGAGGCAGGCTCTCTATAAAAAGCAAGCAGGGAAGGGGCTGGGAGAGGAGTGGGAGAGAGGAGGAGAACCAAGAAGGAATGTAATGGGTGCAGAGCTTGAGTACTATGGGCATCGGGTATATATGTTTTGCTGTTTGATGTTTGTAACAAAGGTTCTGTGGTTCACCTTCCACCTGTGCCGTTTTCTTGTCCTGATATCTTTCAAAAGAACCTCTACCTTTGGTAGAACAATTTGGCGTAGTCGGCAGGCTATCAGGACAATGTTTTGGTGGAAGTGGGGAACCACTGAGCCAGCTACTGGCGAGAGCTATGTTCCTGGTTGGCCCAGCACCAGTGTCTGGGGGCCAGTGGCTCAAATGTTGAACCGGCTGACGCCACCGGTTGCTTGGGACTCCGAGCTGGAAGAGTTTGGAGGTCCTACACCTGATGCTGTACTCAAGTGCCTGCAGTTGGCAGAAGTAGAGATGGGGGGGGGGCAGAAGGCGGTGACAGGCTTTGGATGGGTCCTGCTTACTGCGCTCTGTAGAGTTTGGGAACAGCTGGAGGATACTCAAGGGAGGATACGCCAGCAAACAGAGGAGATGGCTGTTTTAAAGGGGCAGCAGACTCTTCTGAGGGAAGCGCTGGAAAGTGCTAGAGAAAGGAGAGATGTAGCAGAAGGGCGGGCCACTACCATGGCTGTTCGGTTTGCTAAATTGAAACATTGCCAGCAGGCAAGGAAAGGGACTATCCCCAGCCCACATAAAGTGAGGGCTTTAGTTGCCTCCAGGGATTGGAACCCTGAGACTTGGGAGGGGGATATCTGGGATTCAGATGAGGATGACGAATGTGAGTGGACTGAGGATGAGGAGGGGGATGAAGGTGCATGGGTGGCTGCGGCACGGCCGCTGGTTACTAATAAGAGCAAAGGGCCACCTGGTAACCCACAGGCTGCTCAGACCACAAGGACTGTTAGGGATTACACCCAGCAGGAGTTAGCTGATGTGGCGAGAAATAAGAGGCAGAGTCCAGGGGAAAGATTAAGCCAATGGTTGGTGAGATTGTGGGACCAAGGAGCTAGCAGTCTTTACCTTGCTGCGGGTGAACTAGTTAAATTGGGCACATTGACCAGGGATACAGTGATTAACCAGTACCTCCGTACCCCTAATCCCGGTGCCACTGCATCTTTATTTGACTGGATTGCGCATGCAGTCCGGACAAGATACCCCGCTGCCATGGACTGGGAGGAACAGATGCCCCCATGGCGCACCATTGATGAAGCGATAGAGCAGTTGCGGGGGATGGCCATGCAAACTGGACTCTACATAAAGAGGTTTGCAGGGCCTGATGTCCAGGGTTTTACAGCAGGAATGAGGGCACGTGTAATGAAGGGTGCCCCTCCCCACATGTGAGGTCCCTTGTTAGCATTGCTTGGGCCGGCACAGGGGACAGCAGTGGGGGAGGTAGTTTTGCTATTAAGTCAATTAGGAGAGGTCCACAGAGAGAATGTTATCAAACCCCGGGCACGTGTAGCCAGGGAGGGGGAGAAGTTTCAGCAAGGCAAGTCTAGGCAAGCCAAGAAGCTGGCTGATAAGATAACACGGAGGCAAATGTTTGTAGAGCTTCTCAAGGCAGGAGTGCCTAAAGCAGATATTGACGGTATTGCAACAGCTGAAATGTATAAGATGTGGAAGCAGGAGTGTGCGGGCAGGCATGGGGAGGCAGATTGCCATCCCCAAGTAAGGGGAGCCACTCCAACTGTCCCAACTGCCCCACCAGAAGAGGCATTCTATCCCTCTTGGAAGGGGGTCCAGGGGTGGGAGATACCTCAACCTATGGATTAGGGGGGGTGGCAAGACTCCAGAGGTAAGGCTAATAAAGGCAGCCATCCCCGGAGATCAGCGCCCTCATATACCCCTGACTATATATTGGTCCCGAACAAATGTGCAGCATGTAATGGCCCTCATGGATACCGGGGCAGAGGTAACCCTCATACATGGCAACCCTGATAAGCATAAGGGGCCTACAGTATACATCAATGCCTATGGAGATGGGGAAGAGCGTACTACGCAGGTGAAAGTATGCCTGGCTTTGGGAAAGTCTAGACCCTTTCAGGCAGCTGTGCTAGTCTCTCATGTACCTGAGTATATCATTGGAATGGATTTGTTAAAAGGGAAAGAGTTTCAAACCCCATGGGGTCGGTTCTCTTTTGGGGTTCGGGCCATAACAGTGGGAAGAGCAAAGTGGACTCCGGTAAAAATACCACCGCCCTGCAAGGTGGTGTATGCAAAGCAATATGAATCTGCGAGCCCGAGAGTAGGGCGAGCTCAGCAGTCCTCAATCGTTAAGTAGAAGTGGTACATTGCTGATAGAGCAAGGACAGGGCCCCAGGGGGTCAGTGCACTACAGGAGCAGGTGCTGGCACTGACGCCTACAGGAGAAGAGGTGCAAGGGAATTCTGTTATCGAACTGGGTAAATCCCCAGCAATGGAGGCACCTCCATACGAGCAAGTTGCTCACCAGGAGACCTGGTTCACAGATGGGTCAGCCAGATATCAAGGAAATGAGAGAGTATGGCATGCCGCTGCCATAAATCCAAAGAGACAAATTACTTTAGCCCATTCAGGGAAAGGTAAATCCAGCCAATATGCTGAATTGATGGCAGTATTAATGGTAGTTGAGCATGCTGCAGAACAAAAAGCAGAAGCAATATATGTGTATACTGATTCATGGGCTGTGTATAAAGGCTTGACTGTGTGGTTGCCAAAATGGAAAAAGGATGGCTTCTGCATCCATAACAGGCCTTTATGGGGCCAAGAGCTTTGGAAGCAGCTAGACCAGTTGCTACCGCAACTACAAGTACATGTTGGTCATGTGGATAGCCATGTATCTGGGACGCCCGAGGCCTTGTATAATCAAGCAGCAGATCAGCTGGCCAAAATAAGAGCAACTAAACCTGATCAGGAGCTAGAGGAAGAAGAGCTATTGATCCTGGCTAGATGGGCTCATGAGAGATCTGGGCACTTAGGTGCCAAGGCTACACGAGAATGGGCACTCAGTAGAGGTATCCCTTGTTCGGTGGATACAGTTGCCACTGCAGTAGCTGTCAGGTTTGCTCTCGAGTAAAACAATTACCTCTGGTGAAAACTCCGATGGGAAAGCTGTACCGGGGAAATGGTCCAGGGCAGATCTGGCAAATAGACTATATAGGACCCTTACCTCAGAGTGGGAGGTGGCAATATGTCTTGACTATGGTAGATACCTATTCGGGATATCTTTTGACCTACCCATGCAATAGAGCAACCCAGCAGAGCACCCTAAAAGGTTTAGAAATGCTGATTAGACGCTTTGGGGCTCCTTCGCAGATCCAAAGTGATCGAGGTTCTCATTTTGCTGGGGGAGAGGTGAAGGATTGGGCCAACGAGTGGGGGATTCAGTGGGTCTACCATATCCCAAATCACCCCCAAGCGGCAGGCCTTATAGAACGTCTCAATGGCCTCCTCAAGGAAAAAATTTGTGGGAGATGAGAGGGAATGTGGATGAGGGAATATTGATTAATATTTCCTATCCCAGCTTGTGCTAACAAGCTCCAAACTAACAGAGTTTCTCATCCCCAATAAAGCGCAGCAAAACGTGGCGTTTAAGTTCCTATGAACTTCTAGAACAAGGCAGAGCCTGGCATATATTTCCCCTGGTTCCCTCTTAAAAGAAAATACACAACACATAAGCTTATAAAAGTATAAAGGTTTTACTCACAGACCTTCCAGGCTTTTACAAGTCTCAGAAGGCAGGCTAGCTTAGATTAAATGTATGTACATGTGGAGATTCTCCTTAAGGGAGAAGGGTCCACTTGGGCCCTCTTGGCTGGAAGCCAAGAGTGCATCTCTTGAGGTGTTGCATCCTCGGAGTCCTGATGGGAAGAGAGAGAGGAGAATGGCACAGACCTGTGTACTTTCAGGTAAGGCCACTCCCACCTCTGGTCACACAAAGGAAATGATCCTCCTCCAGGCACAGGAAACTAGCTGGAGGACCAAGACCCCTTGTGTACACTCTAGGAATATTGTGATTGACTGCACCAGTGTTATACATCCCACAAAATTAAGCAGCTAACACCTACCCACACGTTGAAGGGGTGGGGGAAGGTATTTGAGCAAGCTGAATTTGAGTTGAATAATCGTCCTCTGTGTGCTGGACAAACACCTTTGCAGCGGATGATCTCACGAGGAGCATTCTTACCGGTAACCCACCTCAAGGTATGGAAGGTTCAACCGTACGGTAAGCTACCTCTCCGGGCAATGCCTGATAGTGTGGGGGCAGATCTCCTCACGCCTGAGGAAGTAGTGGTACCAGCCGGAGGGCAGGTAACCGTACCCTTAGGCATAGGGATCATAGTGCCTTCTGGTACGTACAGGTGAATTGCACCACGTTTTGAACTGGCCCTTAAAGGTGTCCAGATATTAGGAGGGGTGGTGGATACTGGTTACCAAAGTGAGATAAAAGTATTACTGCACAATGTTGGCGTGCAAGATGTGATTCTTCCCACAGGACAGCGAATAGCTCAACTAATCTGTGAAAAGATAAAAAGGCCAACTATCCAGGAAGTAGCCGGTCCAGACCAGACGATGAGCAGAGGCAACAGAGGGTTTGAACCAGTGGATTCAGACTTCATAGCAGGACAAAAGGTGTGGGTAGTGTATCCCAACCGGCCCAACCAACCAGGAGAAATCATTGGTAGGGGCCCGGGGGCCACCTATTGGGTGCTGCTGTCCCGAACCAGCACTCCAATTCATTTAGATTTTGCTAAATTAAAGCGCAGGGGATGACAAAGCTTATTTTCAAGGAATTTGAAGGGCAACAGTATATTTTGGGCGCCACCTGGATGGGGCATGTTCCGAGGAAATGTTTTTCAGCTCCCCATTGGTGCCTTACCCTTGATGTTTATTGAGTTGGTATTAATTTTGTTTCTTTTGTTCAGGATAACTAGTCTGCTAAATGTCCCACAAGAACATACACAAGCCTGTCTTGAGCGCAGAATTCTGGATCAGCACAAACAACCGGTCCCCACCGAAGACAGCAGGAATGGAGCGCAGTGATCCCAGCTAATTAAGGCATGGGGAAAGACTCTGAACATGCCAAGGGGTGGAGTGTAGGGGAAAACTACGCGGAAGACATTTGCGAGGAGATAGTGGCATGTCCTGGAGTCTTCCCCATACTTGAGCCGCGCCCCAAACTTAGCTCCTGTGTGAATGTGCCTTTAAGGGAAGAGAGCTTGTCAGCCACAGGTGTTGCCACTTAGAGGCAGGCTCTCTATAAAAAGCAAGCAGGGAAGGGGCTGGGAGAGGAGTGGGAGAGAGGAGGAGAACCAAGAAGGAATGTAATGGGTGCAGAGCTTGAGTACTATGGGCATCGGGTATGTATGTTTTGCTGTTTGATGTTTGTAATAAAGGTTCTGTGGTTCACCTTCCACCTGTGCTGTTTCCTTGTCCTGATATCTTTCAAAAGAACCTCTACCTTTGGTAGAACAGTTGGCATCTGGGTTTATTGCAGGCTCTGGTACCAGTGTTCATGTTAAGTCTGGTTGTTGTATTAATGTGGGTGAGGAGTTGTTTAAGATTGGGTGGCTGTCTGTAGGCAATGAAAGGTCTTCCTGCCAGAGCTTGAGAAAGAGAACTGTCATTGTCTAGGAGAGGCTGTAGATCTCTTATGATGCGTTGAACTGTTTTAACTTGGGAGCTGTATGTGATTACTAGTGGTGTTCTGTTATTTTCTTTTTGGGGTCTGTCTTGCAGCAAGTTCTCTCTGGGTATCCATCTAGCTCTGTTTATCTGTTGTTTAACTTCATCAGGCAGATATATTGGTTCTAAAAAGGTTTGCTGTAGATCTCTTAGTAATAATAATAATAATAATATTTATTTCTACCCCGCCCTCCCCGGCAAAGCCGGGCTCAGGGCGGCTCACACCACCAATCACAACAAAACATGAAACACAAAAGAAAAAACAATTAGAATACAGATTAAAAGATTTTAAAGATTTAAAAAGATTTAAAAAACCGCCTTAATGCAACAGCCCATGAATTTATATCACATAGGGGAGAATCTTATGATACAATGTTATATTATAACACAGGATCAGAATGCTGAATCGGACTCCAAAGCTAGGCGGAACAGCTCCGTCTTGCAGGCCCTGCGGAAAGCTGTCAAATCCCGCAGGGCTCTGGTCTCTGGAGACAGTGCGTTCCACCAAATTGGGGCCGAAATTGAAAAGGCTCTGGCCCTGGTTGAGGCCAGTCTAGCCACCTTATGGGTTGGGACCTCCAGCGTGTTATTATTTGTGGACCTTAGGGTCCTCCGCGGGGCATACCAGGAGAGGCGGTCCCATAGGTACGAGGGTCCTAGGCCGCATAGGGCTTTAAAGGTCAAAACCAGCACCTTAAACCTGATAGGTGAGAGTCTCTGTCTGTAGAGTCTGTAGAGTAATGTATGGCCAGGCTATATACAAATGGATTGTTTGGTATGTTTGGGATGGTAGCTAGAAGCATGTAGATATGTTTGTCAGCCAGTTGGTTTACGGCAGTGATGGCTAACCTTGACACTGCAGATGTTTTGGAACTACAACTCCCATCATCCCTAGCTAACAGGACCAGTGGTCAGGGATGATGGGAGTTGTAGTTCCAAAACATCTGGAGTGTCAAGGTTAGCCATCACTGGTTTACGGTATAAGGTGGTGTCTATACGCCCATGCTGTATTTTTATAGTAGTGTCCAAAAAATGTATTTCTTGCATAGATTGGTTCATTGTTAGGTTGATGGTGGGGTGAAAGTCATTGAATGTCTGGTGGAAGGTGTCTAGGGTCTGTTGACCATGAGTCCAGACAATAAAAAATATCGTCAATGTATCGCAGGCACAAGAGAGGTTTGAGTGGGTAGGAGTTTAGGAAATGTTCTAAATCTGCCATGAAGACGTTGGCATACTGTGGGGCCATGCAGGTGCTCATTGCTGTGCCGCTGATCTGGAGGGACAGGTCATCACCAAATTTGAAGTTGTTGTGGGTAATGACAAAATGGCAGAGTTTGGTAGCAAATAGAATAGAATAGAATAGAATATTTATTGTCATTGTCCCCTTTGGGGGACAACGAAATCGCTGTGATTTTATCTGAAATGGTGTTCCTTATAGCTTGTAAACCATTGTTGTGTGGGATGTTGGTATACAGAGATTCCACATCCATTGTGGCTAATATAGTATTGTTAGGAAGATTATTTAAATATTGTAGTTTCCTCAGAAAATATGTTGTGTCATGTACATAGCTGGGAGCACTGATGGCATATGGTTTCAGAACAGAGTCCATATAACCGGAAACACCCACTGTAATAATAGTATTATAATAATAAATTTTTATTTGTACCCCGCCCTCCCCGGCCGGAACCGGGCTCAGGGCGGTAATAGTGCCAATACCTCAGATGATGGGGCATCCTGGATTTCCTGGTTTCTGTATTTTACTTTAGAGAAACGGCTATGGGAAGGAAGCTATTATAGCAAAAGAAAATGCCTTCAGAAAGTTGAAAAGAGCATTGGTTTCTATAATTTTATGGAGCCTCTTGACGGAGGAATGCAAAAGACAATGAGTTTTTAAAAATAATGAAAAATCTTAATCTTTTGGAAGCAGCCGATGCAAGGTCTCACAAAAGATGGCAGGTGTTTAGGTGCCCAAAATCTGTTTCATAAAAAATGGTTAAGTAGCAGCATGCAGTAAGAATTCATTTATTTTTTTTGAAAGTAACAAACCTAACCTACTCAAACCTACTCATGCACAGGAGAGTCCCTGTTTCTGCCTTCCCAAACCTGGGAATCATAAGATTCATACACCACTTTACTGTAAAACCCTCAGAGCGATGTACAAAAAGATAAAACAATAAAATCAGAAAAAATACAACCCTAATTTAAAACATACAAAAGTAAAAATATTAAAGCAGATTATAATTATGTACCTCAAGTTTCTAAGCAACTTGTAGGCTTATCTACACCATATTTTTAGCTGGTGCCAAACTTCCTTATACAGGTTTGTGGCAACTAAAACTGATTTCCTGGAATTGCTATTGCAAGTACAGTGGTACCTCAGGTTACATACGCTTCAGGTTAAGAACTCCGCTAACCCAGAAATAACACTTCAGGTTAAGAACTTTGCTTCAGGATAAGAACAGAAATTGTGCTCTGGTGGCGCAGCGGCAGCGGGAGGCCCCATTAGCTAAAGTGGTGCTTCAGGTTAAGAACAGTTTCAGGTTAAGAACGGACCTCCGGAACAAATTAAGTACTTAACCAGAGGTACTACTGTACTTGGTTTTAAGCCAACCGAAGGTTTGTTCTGAATTCCCCTCTGGTTCAGCATAAGGACTGATTATTAAACTGAGCTTCATAAGAATATAAGAACATCAGAAGAGCCCGGCTGGATCAGGCCTTGGGAATATGGAATCCAGGATCCTGTTCTCAAAGGGGCCACCCAGATGCCTGTGGGAAACTCACAAGAGCTCTCTGTCCTTCTGCAGTTTCCAGTAACTCAGAAGGAGGCAAAGCATAGACCTCATGGCTAGTAGCTCTCAATAGCCCTCTCCCCCCAGGAACCTTTCTCACCCTCTTTTAAAGCCACCCAAGTGGGGGACATTCACTGCCTCCTGGGCGAAAGAGCGCCATAGTTTAACCATGCTCTGGATGAAGATGAACTTTGTTTTCTCCTGAATTTCCATGGATGTCCACGAGTTCTGGTGTTATGAGAGAGGGAGAAAACTTCTCTCTCTCTCCACTTTCTATGAGTCTAAATATATATTGTATACTGTAATTATTCTTTTTACTTCCTCTTGGGATCAATCCAGCAGCCAGTTTCTGCAGTTTCTGATGCTGGCAAAGCCTCCAAGAAGCAGAACAGGATGAATGTTTTTTTATAATAAATGTTATTTTCAATTACAATCATTATAACAATACCAATTTATAATACAATTATTAATACTAATCGTTCAAATGCCAAATTGTATAATTTAGATAAAGTGGCCCTTTATCTTTATTTCTGCGTTCCAAAATCTTTTTAGTTTCAATTACATTCTGGTCATAATAATAACCCCTTATGATCTGATTTTGAATCATGTGAAACCAGCAGGACTCTATCCTTACCCCCCAACATTTCAAGAGCGCAAATTGGGATACCCCACACCATCTCACCACCCCATTGCTCACGCCCACCAACACCCACCCCTCCCTTCCCTGCCCACTTGCTCGCTCGCTTCTCCTTTACACCTTTGCTGTCCTCCTCCTCTGTGGCTGTAACCTCCTCCTCCACTTCCGTGGCCTCCTCCCCACCCCCAGCCAGCATGGCCTCCCAGAGGCGCTGTGGAACGACCCTTTGACGATCGCCAAAGCAATTCCAGAAGGTGGTCTGGTGCTCATCAGCTAGGTCAGACGCAGCCTTGCTGACTAATGCCAAGGTGCTAGTCTCAATGGGAGATTTCAGGATCCAAACAGAAGATGGGATTGGCATCTGTGATCCACAATACCCAGCTTAAAATGGGTCAGTTGTGAGGTAAAAGGTAAAGGACCCCTGGACGGTAAAGTCCCTTTCAAGCTGAGGGAGCTGGCGTTTGTCCACAGGCAGCTTTTCCAGGTCACATAGCCAGTATGACTAAACAGCTTCTGGCACAACGGGACACTGCAACAAAAGCTAGCGCACATGGAAACGCCATTAACCTTCCCACCGCAGTAGTACTTATTCATCTCCTTGCACTAGTGTGCTTTTGAACTGCTAGGTGTGGATTTGAACCAATGACCTTCCGATCAGGAAGCCCAAGAGGCTCAGTGGTTTAGACCACAGCGCCACCCGCTCCCCTAGTTGTGGGGTATGTCTGTCTGGCCCTCAGGGCTCTTCCTATTTCCCCCCCCCCTTTTTTTATTTTCCACAAATTCAACTACACTTACAATCACGAATATAAACAACAAACAAATACACAATACAAAACATAGACTATCCTATTTACCTAAATTTCTTCAAATCTAACTATTATCACATCTAATTGACCTCCTCTGAACCTCCCTTTCTAAAGTTCAATACTATTTCTTCTTTGGAAGTTTCCAATTTCATATTTTAGCAAACATCCTTCTAAATTTTTAAACCCTATGTCCTTCTTTCAACTCACATATTAAACATCCTTACATTCAAACCATTTATCAGGGCTCTTCCTAGGACATCTCCTCCCCTGGTCACAACCCACACCCCAAGAGAGCCAGTGTGGTGTAGTGGTTGAGAGCTGTAGACTCATAATCTGGGGAACCGGGTTCACGTCTCCGCTCCTCCACATGCAGCTGCTGGGTGACCTTGGGTTAGTCACACTTCTTTAAGGTCTCTCAGCCCCACTCACCTCACAGAGTGTTTGTTGTGGGGGAGGAAGGGAAAGGAGAATGTGAGCCGCTTTGAGACTCCTTCGGGTAGTGATAAAGCGGGATATCAAATCCAAACTCTTCTTCTTCTTCTTCTTCTTGCTCCACACCTTCCTCAAGTCTGGCTGGATTGTTGGAGAGCAGCTGTCAGTGTGACAAAATACTGAGGTAGACAGATCCATTTGCCTGGCTCTGTAAAAGTCAGCTTCCTGCATTCCCGTGTCCTTGAATTGCAATCATTTATCTCCTCTCCTGATTACCCGTTTGGGAGGACAGAAAAGCAGCTGCCTTTGGGACTCCCTTGCATACTCCCCAAGAGGCACCAGGCACCCACTGACAAATGGTGCCCTTTGTAAGCCACCTCACGCTGCTCCTTTCAACTTCCATTTTTGAAAGTTGCAAGGGACTGACCTTTTCTTAAAGCAGACAGATGCAAGACGGACACCATTTTGATTTGTTTATGCAGTGCTTGCTAGTAACTTCCTGAGCCATAGGCAAGAGCGAAAGAAAGAGAAAGGGGGGAGGGAAATCGAGAATTTTTTTACTGTATGAAAAAAAAAGAGTGAAAGAGAGAGGTGCTATGCCCTTTCTGATTCGGATTCTTCTACAGGATGTGGCTACACAGATGTTTCCTAAGAAGTCAATAGGAAGAGCCTTGTGGTTAGAATGACATGCAAAGAAATGCATGAAACTACAAGAAAGAAGATTCCACCTAAACATTAGGAAGAACTTCCTGACAGTAAGAGCTGTTTGACAGTGGAATTTGCTGCCAAGGAGTGTGGTGGAGTCTCCTTCTTTGGAGGTCTTTAAGCAGAGGCTTGGCAGCCAGCTGTCAGGAATGCTTTGATGGTGTTTCCTGCTTGGCAGGGGGTTGGACTGGATGGCCCTTGTGGTCTCTTCCAACTCTATGATTCTATGATGTTTAGCTACATGTGCAAAGCTCTCTGGAGGCACAACTCTTTTGTTTTGTTTGACATCAGGGGCAGATATAGTGGGGCACAGAGCCTTGGGGGGTGCAGCAGAGGGCACCACAACTATTTTGTAGAATGGAAGGCAAGAGACGCCAAATTTTGAGACCCCAAGACATTCCCCACTGCTGCCATTCCATGGAGACAGTGTTGACATTCATGAGGAGTTTTGGACAAGTCAGTTTTTCTTTTGCCTCTCTTCTGCTGGGTGGCTGCAGCCATGAAGAAACCATGACAGATGCTATGTGCTTTTCTTCCTGTTTACCACTGCAAGGCAGGGAATGGAAAGGTGGCACTTCCCCTTTGTCCCACAGCCACAACTTCCTCCTTGACAATGACTTGGAGGCAGAGAGGGAGGGACAGAAGGCATGTCAAGGGCTTTGTGGAAACGAAACTTAAGAACTCATAAAGTACATAGCATTGTTAAAACCAGGAACGGGGCGGGGCTCATATCTGAGTTGCTTATCAACACCCACAATGTGTCAGTTAGCTAACTGCACACGTGACATCCTCTTATTTTCTATTTTTTTATTTGTTTGCAGCACTAACCGTACAAAAGTCAAGGTTTATTCTAAGCATTTTCTCCCTACTGCACAAGCAGCCATTGAAGAGCCCACCCCTGAACATTTCATAAACAATAGAAAGAACATGGAAGATGGAAGAGAAAATAAGAATTAATTTTTTGGGGGGGAGGGAGGGATAACAGAGAAAGAAAGATAGGAAAATTGGGAAAATGAAGGATCGTGAGGACCAAGAGAAATAGAGGTCTCTTGAAAAGAACGGAAGAGCAAGCAAATGGCACCCCCTCCTAAATATTTATGTGCATTCAGTGTGTGTGTGCGACCATGCATATGCACATCATATTGGACCCGGAAGTGACCTGAAAATGTCACAAAAACCTCACAAAAAGGGGCAGGGCAGGGCAGGGCAGAGGTGGGGTGGGGGCAGAACGGAGTGTTTCCTGGCTTTTCTAATGGTGTTTCAAATACAGTGGTACCTCTGGTTAAGAACTTAATTCATTCTGGAGGTCTGTTCTTAACCTGAAACTATTCTTCACCTGAGGTACCACTTTAGTTAATGGGGCCTCCTGCTGCCGCCGCGCGATTTCTGTTCTCATCCTGAAGCAAAGTTCTTAACCCGAGGTACTACTTCTGGGTTAGCGGAGTCTGTAACCTGAAGCGTCTGTAACCCGAGGTACCACTGTATATGCAATTTCACTGACGAGCAAGGTGCCTCGGAACATAACGCCTGTGTAAATGGGGGGTTGCCTGTAGTAGGTTCATATATGATTATTTGTGCTCATGGTGTTATCAGGGCAGTCATACGATATCCTGCTTTCCATATCATTTGTGCCTGCCAAAGTTTTGGATTGTAAATGCATGTTTCCAATTGATGTGTGTCCCATAGCTTCCTGCTGAAATCCTGTAATATCCCAGGTGGTTCACGGTTGCTGTTGTTTGCCTCACTTTTGTTGCAAGAGTGCATAACAGTGGATGGTCCACTATTATTGCATCAATGCATGTTGCAGGATAGACCCTCAAAGCCCACCTCCAAGCTGGAGAGGCCCTCAGCCCCATTTGTTTCAACTCAGCAACTTTCTGTTCATATTGCCCCTAGGGAAAGGATATACACACAATACCCATTATCAGAACACTCGTTATCTGCCCATTCCGTTTTCCAAATATAGAGAATTGCACGGCTTTAACTGTGTAAAGGTGGAGTACAAATAAAATCATGTATGAATATATGTATTATGTAATAGAAAAGGATTTAAACCTGAACCTGAAATATAGAGAATTATGCCCAAATCTTGCTGCACAAGCAGCTGATTCATATATCTGAACAGCCCACTTCCTTGTTTCTGATTTGCTGGTCAGCTGCAGTTGTTTTTGAGCGGAAACCATACAGGGAAAGAGGAAGAGAGACGGCATGGATATAGCCAGGCTTTACGTTGCAGGAGCAGGCTTTATGTTAGGCGACGCAATTGGTCAGTTAAGTATTTTTTATTAATTTACTTGATTTAGGAGGGCAGCCTCCCCCTTGACCCCTGACCCCCCCCCCAGCTATGCCCATGACGGATGGTATGTGTCTTTCTTCCTGTTTACCAGTGCAAGGCAAGAAATTGAAAGGTGGGGCTTCCCCTTTGTCCACTTTGCCCCACAGCTGCAACTCCCTCCTCGACCTCTGCTGATTGTGAAGTCTTGGGCTGAGTGCCCAGACTCGACCATGACTGGTTTGAGAAACTTGGAGGTTGGTGGTGTTGTTGTTGTTGTTGTTGTGCATTCCATACGCTTTGTGTGTCCACGTCTAATCTTGCCCCTTTCTGAAATGTACTTATTGGCGTGTGCTTTTCTTTTTGTAAATCTACCACAGAATAAAATAAGATAAAATCAGGACTGAGGGGTTGTCTCAGGATGGTTGGTGGGCGTGTGTGCAGTGGGGGTGGCAGCCCCCCTTCTTATGATAGGAAATGCCGGAGGCACAAAAATGGGGGGTTGAGGAGGGTTAGTTGTGGGGTGGGGAGTGAGAAATGTCTCTGTTTTCATCTGGGCTATGTTGGAGGGTATGTATCTGTGGGAATGTTTGGGAACGTGGATGATGATTTATAATTTAATATATCTCATCCTAACTTGCGCTTGCAAGTTCAACTAGCAGAGTAACATTCCCTTTTAAAATACACACAGCGAAAGTTGCTTTGATTCGCTAGAATCAACTTACCCTATATACTCGAGTATAAGCCTAGTTTTTCAGCACATTTTTTGTGCTGAAAAAGCCGCCCTCGGCTTATACTCGAGTGAGGCAGGCAGTGGCTCCTATGAAGCTTTCCCAGTTTTTTTGTGGTAAAATTGGGTGCCTCGGCTTATATTCGGGTTGGCTTATACTCGAGTATATACGGTAATCTAGTTTCCTGGTTTATCACTATATATTTCCCCTTAGTCCCTCCTCAAATAAGACACAGCACACGTCTTCTATAAAAAGATATAAAAGGTTTACTCACAAACATTCAGTTCCAGACAGTAAGATCCCAAAAGAAGGCAGGCTTATGCATCGTAAAGATATTTACAATTGGAATCTCTCCATGTGGGAGAGAAGTCCATTAGGCCCCAGTTGGCTGGAAGCCAACTGAGCATCCTTCTTAATAGTCCAAGCGAGAGAGAGGCAAGAGAGAGAATGGCTGCTGACCTGTGTGTTTTGTTCTAACCTGCCCAGGTAAAGCCACTCCCACATCTAGCTGCAAGAGGAAGTTGTCTCAGTCCAGGTGACCAGGAAGTTGTGGCTGGAGGACTGAGACACCTTCTAGCATTGTTGTACTTGACTGCTCTAGTGTTTACATCCCACATCTGGCCGCAAGTCCCACTGGCAGCTGGTGGCAAGACTACCTCATACCTTGAGTGAATGTTGGGGTAATCTGAACCCCACCCCACCCAACCTTTTCAGGAAATGCAGTTGGAGAATGTGATGGCAGGAATGAAGGGATTGAAGGCTTCCTCTGAGACCCTTCATTACAGATCTTTTGGCGCCAGGCAAAAACCTTTACCTCCAAACAAGCCTTGGGCTGATTGAACTTTCTATGGCCTTTGAAATGTGTTGTGGGGGTACTGGTTCTGTTTTATTTTGTATTTTGTGTTCTCATTTTTTTTATCTGGTGAGCTGCCCTGTGATCTTTGGATGAAGGGTGGTATACAAATTTCATAAATATTACAACACTATGATCATAAGAACATAAGGAGCGCCTGCTGGATCAGGCCAATGGCCCATCTCATCCACAATCCTGTTCTCACAGTGGCCAACCAGATGCCTGTAGGGAACTGGCAAGCAGGGGCCGAGCAAAGGAGCATTTCTCCCTCTTGCAGTTTCTAGCTAGTGGCATTCAGAATTGTTATTTCCTCTGTCTGTGGAAACAGAGCATAATCATCATGCCTAATAGCTAGTTCCCCATAATCTGTGTGGTAGAACACGTGACTCCTTCCTGTGTCACAAACATGAAAGGTGCTTAAGGAAGGCGTTCTTCCAGCAACATAAGCTTAAAAATTGCTTAAAAGTGAGATACTCTTTGCCAGCTCTTTTGCTGATTCCCCACCATGGGAAAATAATCTACTATACAAGGTTTTCGTTTCAGGGCTATAAGAAGCCCCGGGTGGGAGGCGTTCAGGAGGGGTAAGAAGAGATGCTTCACTTTGTTGGGACAATCATGCCCTAAGGTGGGCTTGGACCAGGTGACCTTCAAAGGCCCTTCCAACTCATTCTGTGTGGATGGACTTAGTTGCCACTTGCAGAGGCATAGCAAGCCCAGGTGCTACCCGGGGGCGGAATTTTTTTTGTCACCCCCCACCACTTTAATTTAAAAAAAAAAAAAATAAAAATTAAAAAGTGTCCCCCCCCCTCTGATGGTGCCACTTTGCGAGGTGTGGGGGTTTTGTGTGTGTGTGTGTGTGTCTATTATCTCTTTTTTTCCAATAAAGTTAAAATAAAATAAAAAATAATAAAAAATGATAAAAATTTAAAAAAAATAAAAAGTGTCACCCCCCTCTGATGGTGCCGCTTTGTGAGGTGTGGGAGGTTGTGTGTGTGTCTATTATCTCTTTTTTTCAATGAAGTTAAACTTTAAAAAAAAAATTTTAAAAATTTTTTTTTATAAAAAGTGTCACCCCCCTCTGGGGTGGAACCCGGGGCGACCCGCCCCCCCCCCCGTTGCTACGCCCATGGCCACTTGGATATTGTAATGTGGGATGAAGAACACTGGCAGACAGGCTGCACATGGCAGGAAACTTGGGCTTCCTTCTTGTGGTTCTTCCTGGTTGCAAAGCAACGGGGGGCCCTTGTGAGACCAGTTTGCGTTCATGGCTCTCTGGTGCAGACAGAACTGTTGGCTGTCTATGTACCCTGTGTGTCTTCTGGCATTATACTCTTTTTTTAAAGGCAGTTTGCCACATGCCCAACTGCATATGGCAGGAAACTCTGGCTTCCTGCTTGCAAAACAACACCCTCCCCTTGTGAGCCCAGTTTGGATTCAGGGCTCTCTGCATGTTGCAGGAAATCCTCTCAGTGAGATAACACCCTAAAGAAATGAGCACCCAGGCACAGTTTCTGGGGCCTTTTTATAACAACGGTAACAAAATACCTTGTAACATAACTTCACAAACACCAGCAACCCCTCTCCTTTATTTCGATCATTCCCTTATATGGCACATGGCACCACCAAGCATAGCCAGTCATCTTCCTGGGTTTTTACTTATTACCTTGTATGGTACTGTTGAGGTCTGTGAGAAAGTGCAGCTTTGAAGTGGACAATTAGTGAGTTGGCAAGAAGCCAAGTTAAACAAGGGTACATGTGAAAGTCTGCTTGGAGACAGGGAAGCCTAGCTACAGGATGCTGATTGGCTAGAAGTTTTCCCTTATAAGCAGCATGACACAGCAGTTCAGTGTTGGAGTTAGTTGGGGTATGTGCAGGAGTGATGAACACAAGAGATCTGGACAACAGAATGCGTTAACGTGAGAGCGACCTCGATCTCTCAAGACCAGCTCTATTTATTGTATCAACCTCATGCATAAACATTCTTGCATTAACATTACATCAGTCTCTGGAAACTTCTCAAAACTTTTGCATTCCTATCCCAAGATGTACAGTAACTTCTTGACCTGACCCAGGACCTCTCCACGAGGTGTGTGCCTGTTCTCATGCTCCCGTGCACGTACCTTCCTCGTGCTTGCCTCGAATACAATGCATCCTTATGTCATTCGTTTACTCTCCTTCACACCATTTGTCACACCTCTTTGTCTTCCTTGGGGCAGTGTGAGCCACTTCGTCGCCTCATCGGAAGATGTGGTTTGCCAACACGTCGCCCTCGATCAGCATAGAAGCACTGTGGCATGCCATCACAGTACACGGCGTGTGTGCGTGTATGCGTACTGAATGGGCTCATAGGTGCGTCCCATCAGCGATGCTTAGTGTGCACTAAAATGGCGGCAACAGGTATGACGGTGTTTAGAGTTCAGAATGTAGAGTCTGTGTATATAGTAACTTGTAGAAAGCTGTGCTTTACTCTGCTGTATATAATAAAAGCAACTACAAATCAAGTTACTGTTCAGCAAGTTCTGTTCCTGAGTCGTTGTCCTGGGCTGCACCGACTGGCAGTGGGTAGCAGAGTGTTTGGTTGAGGTCCATCAACAGGTACATGGCATCACCAGGCAGAGTCACAATGAACACTTTTCTACTGCAGGTGCCCCGCCTATGCATGTATCCATTCTGTGCCTGTGCGCAGGGGCGTAGCAATGGGGGGCGGGGGGCGGGCCACCCCGGGTTCCACCCCAGAGAAAAAAATTTTTTTTTAATTTTTTATTATTATTTTAACTTCATTGAAAAAAGAGATAATAGACACACACACAACCCCCACACCTCACAAAGTGGCACCATCAAAGGGGGGCGACACTTTTTTTTTTTTTTTTACATTTTTATTATTATTTTTTATTATTTTTTAATTTTAACTTTATTGGGGGAAAAAGAGATAATAGACACACACAAAAAACCCCACACCTCGCAAAGTGGCACCATCAGAGCGGGTGACACTTTTTAATTTTTTTTAATTTTTTTTTTTAAATTAAAGTGGTGGGGGGGTGACAAAAAAAATTCTGCCCCGCGTACCACCTGGGCTTGCTACACCTCTGCCTGTGCTGCCTATGCGTTCAAAACATAAGCAAGGGAGGGGGTGTCAAACTTGGCTACCACACTAGTCAAACTTGGCTGGTCAAACTCTGCTACCACATGCATGCAGCCAGAACTGTTAGCTAGCTACGTACCCTGAGTGACTTCTAGCTTTATACTCTTTTTTAAAGGTAGTTCCCTTTTTGGTCTGAGCCCCTGTCATTGCTATTCCGACCTGGCACCATTGGACTTCCACCTCTTCCCAACCATGAAGTTATTTTTGAAGGGCAAGCTTTTTCCAGATGATGAAATGCTGGTTTCTGAGGTCAAGTCGTGGCTTCCGATGCAACCTGCCGACTTCTACAGACGAGGTCTCCACAGCTACATAAAGCGACGGGAGAAGTGTTTGACTCTTGCTGGTGGCTATGTAGAGAAGGACTAATAACTGTGCCCAGTTTCGTTTGTCTCAGTCCACGGGAAGTACATCAGGGGAAATCTTTAATGAACGCCCCTCAAATATATATCATTCTAAAATGTCATGGGTTTTTCTTACCTTGTTATTGGTTTATTTCCATCAAAAGCATGGCTGGTTGCTCCACAGCGCCCTCTGGTGTCACAACCGTTTCTTAACCCTTTCCTAATGTTAAAAACAAGAGTGTAGATCTGCCCTGAGCCTCCCTGTCTCTGGGCTAGGCAGAAAAATAGGCAGATGCATCCATCCCTTAGTGGTACCTCACTTTAACAATAGCATGGGATTCCTGTTGGAGTTCTGTCAGTAGAGCTACAAAAAGTGGGTCACCCCAGAACAGCACCTGCCTAGCACCTTAAGATTTGAGAAAAGATTGTTGATAGCCCCAATACGTTGCAATAGGAACTAGCCCAGTGTGGTGTAGTGGTTGAGAGCAGTGGACTCGTAATCTGGTGAACCGGGTTCGCGTCTCCGCTCCTCCACATGCAGCTGCTGGGTGACCTTGGGCTAGTCACACTTCTCTGAAGTCTCTCAGCCCCACTCACCTCACAGAGTGTTTGTTGTGGGGGAGGAAGGGAAAGGAGAATGTGAGCCGCTTGGAGACTCCTTCGGGTAGTGATAAAGCGGGATATCAAATCCAAATCCAATCCAAACTCCATGTTTTATTCTGATTAATATTCTGTTGGGAGCCGCCCACAGTGGCTGGCGAAACCCAGCCAGATGGGCGGGGTATAAATAATAAATTGTTGTTGTTGTTGTTGTTGTTATCTAGTCGAACCCCCTCCAATGCAGGAATAAAGTGAGCAACCCCCCGGCTGCATGCAACTAACAGAGTCAGGCCTTTATGACATGCCTCAGTCCCTTTATGACATGGCCTGGAACCCTGCGGGGGCCTCGGGTGGCCCTGGAAGGCAGCAGGATGAGGTGTGGTTGCTGTAGGAACAGAGGCCTGGGCTGCAAAGATGGGGGGCGTCCAACAACCGGTCCTTCAGCTGCTACTTCGCCTGCTGCTTCCGGTTCCTCCTCGGCAGCATCCGGTTCCGGTTCCTCCTCGGCACCATCATCACCATGTCCCTCCTCCTCCGCTCTGCCCAGAAGATGCTGCACGGAAGCCTTCTTCAGGAGAGGAGCCCCTGGACGGCGCCTGTGCTGTCTGCAAATCCCTGAGTCAAGACAACGTGGGTGCGTAGCTTGCTTCCCATACCCATCAACTGTCCTGCTTTTGAGTGGGACATTCCAGAATTACAGAAGCCAACCTGGTTTCTGATTGGTTCCTAGGACGTCCCGGGTCTGCGGTGAACTGAGCTGGGGGGCATCATGCAACACAGGCCCACCATACACCCCCAAATGTAGCGCTGATCCATTGACACATTTGCAATAACTGACCTAGGTTAGAAACTCTGGCTGTGCCCCTGAGCGTACACAGAAAAGGCAGAAGGAGCGTTAAGACTTTCATGACTCGTGAATGAGCCTGGCCCGAAGCACAAAAGCTGCTTAAAATGCCATTTGCTCATTTTGGGGATGATGCTCATTGGGGGGCTATTTTCGGCGCTGCCGGGGTGGAGCCGCAGTGGCGGCCAGCGAGGGGGGGTGATACCGCTCCTCGCTGGCCGCCCCTGCGGCTCCACCCCGGCAGTGCCGAAAATAGCCCCCCCCTCCAGTGGCTTTTAGCCGCTGGCTGGCTTGCGGAGCCGGGGCATGGAGAGGGGTGGGGCGGGCCAGCAAGGAGGGGTGACACCCCTCCTCGCTGGCCCGCCCCTCTCCCTGCCCCGACTTGCGCTCCGCCGATGGAGCCCGGGCGGCTTCTTTGGGAGTCTCTGCGGGCTGCAGAGACTCCCAAAGCCGCCGCTCGCCCGGCACCCCTTCGTGCGCTGGCACGAGCAGCCGGCGCACGAAGGGGTGCAGGCTGCAGGCGGCTCCGCCCGGCGCCCGGCAGCGGGGGGGGAAATCGCTTTAAAGAAAGGAAAAGCCAAGGCAAGCAGGCTGCTTGCCTTGGCTTTGCTCTTTTTTAAAGCGCTTTTCCCCCTGCTGCCGGGGCGGGCAGCGAGGAGGAGGAGGCGGAGGGGTGTCACCCCATCGCTGCCCGCCTCTCGCCTCGCCCCTGCAGGCGGATCCGCCCGGGAACGGGGGGGGGGGGGGGGGAAAGCGCTTTAAAAAAGAGAAAAGCCAAGGCAAGCAGCCTGCTTGCCTTGCCTTTGCTTTGTTTTAAAGCGCTCCCCCCCCCCTGCTGCCGGGGCGGAGCCGCAGTGACGTTGCGTCGTGAACTGCTAGGTGGGCAGGAGCAGGGACTGAGCAACGGGAGCTCACCCCGTCGCGGGGATTCGAACCGCTGACCTTCTGATCAGCAAGCCCTAGGCTCTGTGGTTTAACCCACAGCGCCACCTGGGTCCCTTTAAATCCTTAAAAAACATTCCCAGGAAGAGAGGGAAAAATAGGAGAAGTGAACAACTGGCTTCGCAAATGGTGCCGGCAGGAACGGTTTGGATTCTTAGATCACGGTCTGCAGTTCCTTGAAGATGGACTTCTGGCAAGTGATGGGCTGCACCTCACAAGGGTTGGGAGGAATGTTTTTGCCAACAATCTCAAAAACTTCATCAGGAGGGCTTTAAACTGACTTATGTGGGGGAGGGAGACAGTGGTCCTGAAGGTAGGAGTCTATCAAATGCTGAAGATGATCATCCAAATGTCAAGGACCAAATGGAGCAAACAGCACACAGACCTAGTGGTGGGAGGAAAAAATCCTTAAGTAGGAGACTAGGGGGAATGATCAATGGTTTTCAATGTCTGTATACAAATGCACAGAGCATGGGAAATAAACAAGATGAACTTGAGCTCTTGGTACAGCAAACTAAATACGACATAATAGGCATCACTGAAACCTGGTGGGATGAGTCTCATGATTGGAATGTAGTAATAGAGGGATACAATCTATTTCAGAGAAATAGACCAAACAGGAAAGGAGGAGGAGTGGCATTATATGTCAGGGATGTGTATACCTGTGAAGAGATCCATGATTTAAAACTTCAAAGCCAAATTGAGAGTATCTGGGTCAAAATTAAGGGAGAGAAAAATAACAGTGATCTCATTGTGGGAGTTTACTATAGATCCCCAAGCCAAACTGAGGACATAGATGATGCCTTCCTGGAACAGATGACCAAGCATTCAAAAGGAAATGAGATAGTAGTAATGGGGGATTTCAACTATCCTGATATTTGTTGGATGTCAAACTCAGCCAAGAGCATAAGGTCGAACAGATTCCTCACTGGCCTTGCAGACAATTTCATTGTCCAGAAAGTGGGAGAAGCAACAAGAGGATCAGCCATTTTAGATCTGGTCCTAACCAATAGTGATGACCTGGTTAGTGGGGTAGAAGTGGCAGGATCATTAGGTGGGAGTGATCATGCTCTTCTGGAGTTTATTATACATCAGAAAGGAGCAACCAAACATACTAAGACTCAAATTCTAGGATGGCTGACACCTGGCTTGAGAGCAGTACAAGTGAAAAGGATCTAGGAGTCTTGGTAGACCACAAACTTGACATGAGTCAACAGTGTGATGCAGCAACTAAAAAAGCCAATGCAATTCTGGGCTGCATCAATAGGAGTATAGCATCTAGATCAAGGGAAGTAATAGTACCACTGTATTCCGCTCTGGTCAGACCTCACCTGGAATACTGTGTCCAGTTCTGGGCACCACAGTTCAAGAAGGATACTGACAAGCTGGAACGTGTCCAGAGGAGGGCAACCAAAATGGTCAAAGGCCTGGAAACAATGCCTTATGAGGAACGGCTTAGGGAGCTGGGTATGTTTAGCCTGGAGAAGAGAAGGTTAAGGGGTGATATGATAGCCATGTTCAAATATATAAAAGGATGTCATATAGAGGAGGGAGAAAGGTTGTTTTCTGCTGCTCCAGAGAAGCGGACACGGAGCAATGGATTCAAACTACAAGAAAGAAGATTCCACCTAAACATTAGGAAGAATTTCTTGACAGTAAGAGCTGTTCGACAGTGGAATTTGCTGCCAAGGAGTGTGATGGAGTCTCCTTCTTTGGAGGTCTTTAAGCAGAGGCTTGACAGCCACCTGTCAGGAATGCTTTGATGGTGTTTCCTGCTTGGCAGGGGGTTGGACTGGATGGCCCTTGTGGTCTCTTCCAACTCTATGATTCTATGATTCTATGATTCTATTATCGTAACCAGCTGTTTTTAACAGACATGCATGCACAGCCCCCGTGTGGAGAACAGTGTCACTACAGCGATGGACATTTCAGGTCCCCATTTCCAACTGGGCTTATTCTTTCTTTGTAACGATCTCTCAAGAATGCCCTCACACATCGTCATCCTGTGAGCCTGTGCTTGTTAAAAACAGCCTGCTAAAGGGGCCAAAACTGGTTAGAGAAGTTTAGCTTGGCAGATTTCCTTCTGTAGGGAGATCTGCAGCACGATCCTGGAATGATTTGCCTTGGCATGATTAAGGAAATGTTGGGGGGGAAACACCTTTAAGTCTCCAGTTGCCTGATTCCAAAGACAACCTAACCCCAGGTAAATGCTTGCAACCCCAGAGTTCTTGCTGCTTGGAGAACGGAGGTGTCTGTTATCACCAAAAATGCATCCTAGGACTCTGCGCGGCTCCAGATTCCATGTCTTAGTTTTGTGGTAATTTTTCTGGAACATTGGGAGGGGGGTCAGTATTTTGGTTTGCATACCTCCATATTTTGGTACCAGAACCTGGAAAGTAAAAACAGTGTGTCCAAACAATAAGTAGATTATTGAAGCTGGATCTACTGAGCAGAAGATCTACTTATTTTCAGGGAACTTGTTACAGAGGGGGAACCCCAAAAACGCTCTGTCATTTTCACTCCCCACCTCAGTGCAATGTTCCTCAACCATCAATTAGCTGTGGGGGACTCCTAGCATTCCTTACTCACATCATTCACGTTTTTAACTTAGCTTTTTCTGATCCTCACAGATATTTCCCACTTGTCCTGTTGCCACCGGCTCACCCTATGCGGAGCAGGCCTTGCGATTTTCATCCTGGGGGCAGCTGTAACATACCTGAGTGAGTATAAAACAAATCTCTCAGTGGCGTACAGAATAAACGTAAAATCAAGAAAACTGTGTCCTAAAACAGAGATATAATATGCACAGTAAAACAGTATTATTATTATTATTATTATTATTATTATTATTATTTTAAAAAAGGCATTTTTGATCAGAAGGTCAGCGGTTCGAATCCCTGCGATGGGGTGAGCTCCTGTTGCTCGGTCCCAGCTCCTGCCAACCTAGCAGTTCGAAAGCACGTCAAAGTGCAAGTAGATAAATAGGTACCGCTCCGGCGGGAAGGTAAACGGCGTTTCCGTGCGCTGCTCTGGTTTGCCAGAAGCGGCTTAGTCATGCTGGCCACATGACCCGGAAGCTGTACGCCGGCTCCCTCGGCCAATAAAGCGAGATGAGCGCCGCAACCCCAGAGTCGTCCGCGACTGGACCTAATGGTCAGGGGTCCCTTTACCTAATCTTATTTCCATGAAACATTTGGGCAAAAACAGTTGTCTTTACAAGATGTAAAGATGATTTAATAAAGAAGGTAGTGCAATAACTTTTATGAAGGATTATTTATTACAACTGCAGCAATAACGAAGAAACGTGAAACACACAGAAAAAAATGAGATACACAGGTTAAATTGCCTTGTTGGCGATAAATAAGTGGGTTTGGGGGTTGCAGTTTGGGCACTCGGTCTCTAAAAGGTTTGTCACCACTGGACTAGGGTCATAATTTTTGGTGTTGCCAGTGGAGATGCCCACTCTAATAGCACCTGCCTTATTCTGAAATCTAGACCAACTAGTCTAGTACAGTGGTACCTCCGCTTACGTATCCCTCTTGTTATGAAAACTTCGAGATGAATAAGCGGCAAACCCGGAAGTATTTCTCCGGGTTTTTGCTGCGTGCGCAGGCGCAGGCGCGGTCTCTCCGGTTGCGAAAACCTCGGGATCCGGCCGGACCTCCGGAACGGATCCTGTCCACAACCGGAGGTACTACTGTATTAGCTACTCTGAGTGGCAGACATCTTTTCCCAGCCCTGATTGCTTATAAACTGGAGTTGCTTAAGAGCAGTGAGGAGTGAATCTAGAACAGGTGCTCTACCACTAATCTAAACCCAACAGTAACAAACTGGAAAGACACTGAGGCGCTTTTTGTTTCAATCTATTCTCTAACATCACTGATGTTCGCTATGATTTTGGCAAAAGAAGTATGTAGTCAAACTACAAAATTCAGTTCAAAGTTATGCACGCAGATTTTTTTAAAAACAATTCTGTTCCCTGCATGTGGAAATACTTCCCAAACACTCACTCAGGAAAAAAAGAAAATCTATTCAATGCTTCCAGCCAGTTCAGCTGTTGGCATAAACACATAAATATTGCACTATTAGAAATGCCTCTAATTTTAAGCATGCATATTATGAATACTCCCCAGAGAGTATAATATGTGTCTTCAAAGGTCTAGCTTCATTTTCCCTTTCATCATCCATCATTAAATCATCCCCAAATGACCCTCCTTAGCTGGTTGTGCAAGCAGAGACAACTTTGTTCCAATAGGAGTGGGGGATATACCGTATTTTTCGCTCCATAAGACGCACTTTTTTCCTCCTAAAAAGTAAGGGGAAATGTCTGTGCGTCTTATGGAGCGAATGTGTGGTCCCTGGAGCTGAACTGCCCAGGGGAAAAGCAGATCATGCTTTTTTAAAAAAGAGAGAGAGAAGGGGGTGTTGAAAGGAAGCCCGCTGAGCAGCTGCTCAGCAAACGATCGGGGAGAGAGATAAGGGAGAGATATTCCTGCCCCGCCCCTTGCAGAGGGAGGCTGTTTCCCCAGCGACATGTGACTGGCTGATTAGATTATCTGTCTGGAAACTGTAGAAATGGCTCCCTTTCCTGAAGCTGCAGAAATGTGAGTTAAACCCCATAAAACAGGGTTTTTTTCCCTTTGCAAAAGAAGCTGCACAAATTTGAGCTGATCCTCAAAAAAATGGGGCTTTTCTCCTTTGCAAAAGAAGCTGCACAAATTTGAGCTGATCCTCAAAAAAATGGGGCTTTCCCCCTCTAAAAACTAGGTGCGTCTTATGGTCAAGTGTGCCTTATAGAGAGGAAAAATACGGTAGGTTTGAACGCTTCTCCGTTTATTCTTCTTGGCTGCATTGGGGATTTGGTTTTCTTGCTGCTGTTTGAAGTTTTGCAGGTGCAGATGGAGAAAGAGGAAGCGTGTACCGCCACGTGCCTTATGAAGTGCAACACTTCCTCGCACAGTTTCTACTCCCACCTGAGAAGCAGCCTCTGCGGGCAAAGCCCCGACGGCTCCTCAGGTAAACCGACAGAGAACAGCTTAAACATCACAGGGATGTATAACAGCTTGGTCACAATGTGGGATTAAAACCCTGAGGAGGCCCCTAGGCAGACCAAATCTCGGAAGGGGGTGGCCTCGCAAATTATCTCCTAATACGTTTTTGATTTTACCAACCAACAATTTTGACAAACCAATTACAAGGTCAATATTACTTTGATCCGTTGTCGTGGGGCCCCTGAAAGACGTGGTCACATCCAGGGCTTCCCCCACCCCCAACTAGAATTTGCCAGAGCTCAGTTCCAGCACATTTCAGCTGGGCGCCATGGCCATTATAAGAGAGTCGTTCAGGGTGACAGGTAGGTAGCCATGTTGGTCTGCCGTGGTCGAAACAAAATACAAAAATTTCCTTCCAGTAGCACCTTAGAGACCAGCTAAGTTTGTTATTGGTATGAGCTTTCGTGTGCATGCATCTGAAGAAGTGTGCATTCACACGAAAGCTCATACCAATAACAAACTTTGTTGTTGTTCAGTTGTTCAGTCGTGTCCGACTCTTCGTGACCCCATGAACCAGAGCACGCCAGGCACTCCTGTCTTCCACTGCCTCCCACAGTTTGGTCAGACTCATGTTGGGAGCTTCGAGAACACTGTCCAACCATCTTGTCCTCTGTCGTCCCCTTCTCCTTGTGCCCTCCATCTTTCCCAACATCAGGGTCTTTTCCAGGGATTCTTCTCTTCTCATGAGGTGGCCAAAGTACTGGAGCCTCAACTTCAGGATCTGTCCTTCTAGTGAGCATTCAGGGCTGATTTATTTAAGAATGGATAGGTTTGATCTTCTTGCAGTCCATGGGACTCTCAAGAGTCTCCTCCAGCACCATAACAAACTTAGTTGGTCTCTAAGGTGCCACTGGAAGGAATTTTTTTGTTTTGTTTTGTTCCTGGTGAGTTCTGGAGCCTCTTTTCCTAGAAAAACAGCACTGGTGACATCCACACCATACATTTAAAGCACTCTTATTCAACAGTCATGGAGAGTGCAGGGAACTCTACTTGGCTGAGGGCGTTTGGAATTGCAGCTCTGTGCGGTCATCACCCCGAGCCAGCATACCAGCCGAAACTTGACCCTGGACAAGTAAGGACGCTCTCCTTATGGAGTACATAAGGACGCGGGTGGTGGTGTGGTCTAAACCACTGGGCCTCCTGGGCTTGCCGATCGGAAAGTCGGCGGTTCGAATCCCCGTGACGGGGTGAACTCTCGTTGCTCTGTCCCAGCTCCTTCCAACCTAGCAGTTTGAAAGCACATCAACGCAAGAAGATAAATAGGTACCGCTGTGGTGGGAAGGTAAACAGTGTTTCCATGCACTCTGGCTTCTGTCGCAGTGTTCCGTTGCACCAGAAGCCGTTTAGTCATGCTGGCCACATGACCCGGAAAGCTGTCTGGGGACAAACGCTGGGGCGGAGGAAGGTGGGGACAACGGGAGCGCACTACCCCCATTGGCGCGATCCCGGAGGGTTCCATCGTGGCTGCCCCCCCCCCACAGGCTGCATGCTGCGCCCCCAGAACACACGCCACGCTCACGCGGGCGGCGCACTCCGCCCCCAGAATGCACGCCACGCCCCTGTGGGTGACACGCCACGCCCCTAGAACGCGCGTCACACACCCCAGAACAGGCGACACGCCCCCAGAACACACGTTGCTCTGTCCAGCTTGTGCCAACGTAGCAGTTCGAAAGCACACCAGTGCAAGTAGATAAATAGGTACCATGCACTCTGGTTTCCGTCACAGTGTCCCATTGCACCAGAAGCGATTTAGTCCTGTTGGCCACATGACCCGGAAAGCTGTCTGTGGACAAACGCCAGCTCCCTCGGCCTGAAAGCGAGATGAGCACCGCAACCCCATAGTCGCCTTTGACTGGACTTAGCCACCCAGGGTCCTTTACCTTTACCTCATGGAGTGAGACAGTGCATTCATGAGGATGGGTACGATGAGCTCTGTAGACCTGGTGCAACAGAGGTCTCAGGTGGTGGTGCTGAAACTGTGGTTATAGTGGTAGTATCTATTGTCTGCAGGACCCCTTGGATATCTTAGAAAGCTGCTGGATTTGCCGCAATGATTTCTGCTCCCCCTTACTATAAATGGGGGCTTAAACAGAAACATTAATCATGTCTCCGATTCTCTCCTATCCAGTGAATTCCGCTTGCAGACTCTGCCCTACACACTGGCATCTCCACGGGGAGACATGCTACTGGTCTTCAACAAATGCTAAATCCTGGGACGAGAGCCGTGATGACTGCCTTGCAAGGAATTCTCAGCTAGTGGTCATCAAAGACAATGAGGAAATGGTAAAGGAACCTGTCATAAATTTCCTACAGTGTGATGGATGCATGCTTACTCTGAAGTAAGCCCTACTGAGTTTGATGGGCTTCTTTCTTATGTTGGATTGTAGATCATAAAATAATTGTGGTATATAGTGAGCTGGGATGTAGGTGTTGGTTTTTGTCCAGCTGCACTAGAGAATTTGAATGGAAAAGTAGATTGAGAGAATATTAATTGGAGGGGCAAAGGGTTACAGGGGATTGTGATTATGTAGACAAGCCGGCAGAAAACTCTCATGGTCAAAGGATTCAGGAAGAATAATAGCACAAAAGACAAACTTTCTAGACACACAAATACTTATCTCTTTTTAACATAGGAGTTCTTGAAGCAAATTACACAGGAGACACTCCTATATTGGATCGGACTCTTCCTTTCATGGCCAAAGAAGGAATGGATGTGGATTACAGGCTCTGGATTTGCTCAGCAACTGTGAGTTTTTGTTTTGTTTTGTTTTTTCTATTTCAAATAGAAATATTTGAGATTTCAGAGCTGAATTTGTCTGAGCGCTCAACGGAAGCTCTCAGACTACGTGACCAACTTCACCAGGGAGGGAGAAGTTGAGATCCAGCGCCAAGGGCCTTCTGGCGGTTCCCTCACTGCGAGAAGCAAAGCTACAGGGAACCAGGCAGAGGGCCTTCTCGGTAGTGGCGCCCGCCCTGTGGAACGCCCTCCCATCAGAGGTTAAAGTGATAAACAACTATCCTACATACAGAAAATACCTGAAGGCAGCCCTGTTTAGGGAAGTTTTTAACTTGTGATTTTGATGTATTTTAATATTTGTTGGAAGCCGCCCAGAGTGGCTGGGGGGACCCGGCCAGATGGGCGAGGTAAAAATAAAAAATTATTATTATTATTATTATTATGAAGCAGGGGTAGCCAACATGGTGCCATCCAAATGATGGCGGACTACAATTCCAATGCCACCATGACCATTGGCCATGATGACTGGGGCTGATGGGAGTTGGAGTCCCGACTGCATCTGCAGGGCAGCACATTGTCTGCCCCCAACGGTAGGAGGGAAGACAGAACTGGAGGAGAGAGAACGCTTCTTTGTTGGAAAGGGATGCCACAGCCTTGAACCCTGATGTCCCTTCCTGTCTCCTGCAGGTCTGGAGACCCACCCCAAGATGGGACAAAATACTGTGGAGGAATAAAAAGCGACACAATCACGCTTGACACCTGCAATGCTGTATTTAGGTGGCTTTGCCAGAAAGAAGCCATCTTGATATGATGCTCCCATTGGTGTGTAATGGAACCTCGTCTAAACTATAGCAGAGAAAAGGGTTTCTGGTAAATAGCTAGAGGAACCCCATAGGCTAGTTTCCCTCTCACATCTCTCCAGTCTGACATGGCTGCAGTTTTGTCTGAAGTCAGCGGAATATCAGAGCCTCTAAGAATTTCCTAACTCTGCTCATGTGGAGGGCAGGGAGAGAAGCTTCATCGCTATCTAAAACTGGCTTATTTTCAGACCAGAAGAGCAGCAATGAAGTCCTGAGGCAGGAAAGTCGCTTCAGGGTTTTCCCACTCAAAGAGCTTAGCAGCAGCACAGCAAGAGAAGAAAACAGCTGGGATGAATTTGGGGGCTAAATCAAATTGGTACATCAAAAATAAATAAATGTATTCTTCAGAAACAGGAATGAAACCTGTCTGTTTTGCCTGCCAACATGCCCACAAAGGATCTCAGGTTTCCAGAACAATCAGAGGGCAGGGAAGCAGTGACTGAGGGGAGGGGAAAACAAGGCCCAGAGAAAACGCATCCCTTCAAACGCTATCAATTAGTGTGGATTATAACTTTCAGAAGACATCTGAAGGCAGCCCTGAATAGGGAGATTTTCAATGTTTGACATTTGTTGTGTTTTTATGTCTGTTGGAAGCCACCCAAAGTGGCTGGGGCAAGCCAGTTCGATGGGCAGGGTACAAATAATAAAATGATTTCTTGGTCTCCGTCCGGTTGAGGGTAAAACCAAACTCCATGCAGGTTTGGTGAGATTCTGTAGAACCCTTTTTTTGCTCCGGAACTTTCTCCACAAACTCTTTAAAGCTCAATCAGAGCAAACAGCAATCAATGGAAAACCTCAATTGCCGTTTGCTCCTATTCAACTTTAAAGAGCAGGTTTTCTTAGGACACGGTCCAGAGCAATAAATTTTTTAAAAAAGGTATTTCTTGGGAAATGATCCATAATGAATTGGAGGGGGGAAATGTTTTAAAGTACTTCCCTCCCCCCCAAAAAAGAGTCCTTTCTGTTGGGGATAATTCAGACTGAAATTCCCAGGAGTCAAAAAAATGTTATTTTATGTATGTCGCTACTGCGGCCCGTGTTTCGTTAGCCCAAAAATGGAAAATGAGCGAAGTCCCAACTAAAGAAGAATGACAACTTAAGTTGGAAAAATATGTGCAGCTTGCAGACTTAACATATAGAATAAGAGAACAAGAAGAACATATGTTTAGAGAAGATTGGAAAACGTTTATTGAATGTATGGGAAATAACGGTGTACAGCTGAAAACACTGGCAGCATTAAGACAAATTCAACAATCTAAGTTTTGATGGATGTAATAATGGAATACTGAATGGTATAGTTTTTGTAAAATATGCAGGGATTTATGAAGTCATTGATATCTTAAGGATGTAAAGATGAGTACTTTAAATTGTAAAACAGAAAATTTAATAAAAATGAAAGAAAGAAAGAAAGAAAGATGTTCAGAGCTTGAGCTTTAAAGTATGGACCTGTACCTGAAAACAGCAGGGCAAACCGTAAGTGTGAATAAGCCCTGAATTACGTTCATTAATTGCAAGGACAGTGACTAGTTTATTTAAATACAACCTCATAGTTAGGAGTGGTTTTCATCTGTTGTTGGGATTCTTCTTTTAAAAGCGGTTTAGTTTTGTCAAGTTGTATAGGGTGTTAGGGGAGGGGGTGTACCTCTGGTGGGGGACATGTTGTGCTCCTTCTGGGGTAGTTTGTCCACCTTTGGTCCGTCCCCCCCCCTCCGCACTCAGCTCTCCCATGTGGCTCCTAGAAGCTGCCAGCATGCGACAGCAGATACACCCCCAGGAAATGGATTTGACTGGCTGGCTAAATCAGGTGAGGGGAGCCAATGGGTCTCAAACCCCCAGTGAGTTAGGCACTTCCCCTGCATTGGAAGACAGGATCCGGCAGATTGAGCAGATGAGAGACCAATAGTGGGTCCGACGGTCAAGAAGGCAGTTTCTGCACATCACTGTTGGAAGTGAGGGGCAGATGGGGCTCATCAACCTGGGAAGGGAGTCCATCTAGGAGAAGGAAGACTCTGACTCTACAACCTCCACTGCCTTACCGAAGATCGTCTGGAGAAGAAAAGGGTAAGGAGTAAAAAGGTAAATGTACCCCTGACCATTAGGTCCTGTCGCGGATGACTCTGGGGTTGCGGCGCTCATCTTGCTCTATAGGCCGAGGGGGAGCCAGCGTTTGTCCACAGACAGCTTCTGGGTCATGTGGCCAGCATGACTAAGCCGCTTCTGGTGAACCAGAGCAGCGCACGGAAACGCCGTTTACCTTCCCGCCGGAGTGGTACCTATTTATCTACTTGCACTTGATGTGCTTTCGAACTGCTAGGTGGGCAGGAGCTGGGACCGAGCAACGGGAGCTCACCCCGTCGCGGGGATTCGAACCGCCGCCCTTCTGATCAGCAAGCCCTAGGCTCTGTGGTTTAGACCACAGCGCTACCCATGTCCCAGGGTAAGGAGTAAACCCTACACAAATCCAGAATGGAGTTCTTAATGGATGGCGCCTTGTATGCCTCCTTCCGGCAACTCCTGCAGCCAAGCTGGTGCCAGACATCTTGCTCTGCTTTCCTTTGGACCACATCAGTGAGGCTGAGAGGGGAGTCTTGTCATCTGGGCAGCCCTGGACCTCCATACACACTGCCCAGCCTTGTGCACGAGGGAGGTCACTTTGGTGCTGCTAATGCAGCGTTTTGACTTCACCCCTGGAGGCTCCCTTGTCCCTCAATACAGACAGATGCCAATAACAACCATAAGATCACTTCTGCAACACACTGTAAATCACCCAAGCTTAGACCATTCTTGTGTGCACTTATTTTTCATAATGGTATGCAAGGTTGCCTTGAAAGGAATGAGTACCCGCAACCCAAAGCCTGTTTCCATGCTAGTTCACTAATAAAGTACCATCTGGGGAGGAAAATAAATTATGTTTGCAAAAACAAGGAAATCTCGTTTATTAAAAAATAAAATGGCAAAAGACACTACTTAAAGAGAACGAGGCAACTCTTGAAATACTGGTCACCATAAGAAAAGAGATTTGTTAGATATTATTGGTGTGGAATATAATGCTGTAAACCTAGAGAGGGATACAAAACATTATTAGCTACCTGCCCTTCCCCCTAACATCCCAGGGTGGTTTGCAGCATTAAAACACTATTAACAGTTCAAAACAACATTTCCCCTGGTTTTCAGTGTGGTTCCAGGCAGCCCTTAAAGTAACAAACAAGTTTGTGCAAAATCAATTTTTCGAAGGAATGAGCCATCAGTGCAAGGAGCATATAATGCATTTTTACCCTGTGATAACTTAGCATTTGGCATATCAAAAGGGGACTGAGGCAGAAGGAAAATCAGGTAACGCAACATGTTATTTAAATTGTTTTCATAATCAACAATGTAAAGGCAAATTAAGCATCAATACTTAGGTTTATAAGTGTCTGCTAATACAGTCGTACCTTGGAAGTCAAACAGAATCCATTCTGGAAGTCCACTCGTCTTCCAAAACGTTCAGAAACCAAAGTGCAGCTTCTGATTGGCTGCAGGAAGCCCCATCGGACATTCGGGTTCCAAAGAACATTCGCAAACCGGATCACTCACTTCCAGGTTTGCGGCGTTCGGGAGCCAAAACATCCGAGTACCAAGGCGTTCAGGATCCAAGGTACGACTGTATACCAAATGAACCTATTACTTGAGCTATAGAAGCACAGGTGTGTCTTGCTGAACTGGCCTGGAAATCTCCCCTCTGGTACTCCTGCCAGTCCCTACCAGAGCTGCTTCTCACTTCTCCCCTCAGCCCTGCAGGCAGGTCCCCTCCCTTTATCTCCTCAGATTCAGCTATGCCCACCAAGCCTTTGCCCACCAAGCCATTCCACCAGTCTTTATGTTTTTATGAAATAGGGATTATTGGCAACCTGAATCCCTTCATTTCACCTCAAGAAAACATTGCACCTCAAAAGTGTCTCTTGTTGCTTCTTCCATAACTTCAGCAAGCTTCGTCCAGAGCAGAAGCCAGCCGTGCTCCCTGAGGGTCTCTCAGTGCAGCCCCCTCCAGCCAGCAACCATGGGGTTCTCCCTACATTCTGCTTCTTCTTCCCAGAAAACCTTGTCAAACACAACTCCCTCTCTTCCGTTTACATCAGGCATAGGCAAACTTGGTGCTCCAGCTGTTTTGGGACTACAACCAGGGCCATCTTAAGCATATCCGGCGCCGTGGTGCAAAGATCCCTCCGGCGCTCCCCTCTTTCCCAGAGTTGTCAACCTTTTTTTAGAGGAGGTGGGCAGTGGCTGGAGGGCGCGTCCTCCAGAGGGGATGAGGCGAAGGCTGGACACGCCGCCTCCCGGCTCAGCTGCCTGCTTTGTGCCACGGTAGCCATGGCAGGCAGCACATCTTTCTTTTTTAACTGCATCTAATTGCATCTAATTGCATCCAAATTATTGTCCTTCATTGGAAGACCAGGCACCGAGAGGATAACAAATTTAATAGAGAATGCCGTAACTTTATAGAATATATTAAAGAACATTGTAAAAATCTAAAAACCTTAGCAGGATTGACATAGCACAAAGGATAAAAATGCCAGAGTTTCTTTGAATAGGAAAGGTCAAGATGTTAGATCAGCAAGAACAGTTATATTGGTCCATTGGAAAGATGGATTGGGCTCAAACAACCACATGTTATTTCCTCACCTGTGCTTCGAAATACCTGGAGGATCAGAGTGTCTCTGAACAATGAAGTGGGCTAGGTGTTGTTTTCTAATGCCATGGGGTTCCAGTTCTCTACCTACAAGAGACCTCTTTGGAGATATGAATCTCCAAAAAGATCGTGCAAGGGAACTGGGTGCACCTGGAACTGGGTGTGGACAGGGCAGCTGAAGGAGGCACAACTGTGAGCAGCTTGAGGAAGGGATGGGGGAAATGATGATCCCCGTTAATCTGATTTCTTTGACGGCTCCACCCTTTCCAGCAATGCAGAAATGAAACTGAGAGCAGAATCGCTCTGCCCCTTCTTCCTCGAGCGGCTCCTTGCGCAGAAGTGCCTTACGACCAGCGCGCTCGCAGGCGAGGATCCTGCCGCCCCTGGGATCATGGCTTCCAGCCTGGTGGACGATCTGATGTGCTCCGTCTGCCTTGCCCTCTTCTGCGATCCCCACGCACTGGATTGCGGTCACAACTTCTGCCTGGAATGCCTGCAGGATTGCGCACCCTTCGGCAGAGGGACTTGCCCGGAGTGCCGCTCCCCTTTCAGACTGCGGGAGCTCAAGCGCCACAGGATCCTGGCCAACCTCGCGGAAAAAGCGCGCAAGCTGCAGCTGGATGTGGACAAGCCCCCCGTGAGCGCCAGCTCAGCGGGCTCCTGCAAGGAGCACGAGGAGCCGCTCAAGCTCTTCTGTCGCCAGGATCGCGTCCCCATCTGCGTGATCTGCCGGGATCAGCCCTCCCATCAGGGCCACGACTTCCTGCCGACCAAAGATGCTGTGAAAACCGCGCAGGTCAGTGGCAAGGTTTCTGCTTTGGAGTTGAGTGGGCTTGGGTGGGTGGGGGGCGGGGGGGTGATCATCATGTGAGGACGGCCTTACAAAACCACAGGCTCGGTTTTGACCTCGTTCAACCCAGGCAGGCAGAGTGACTTTGCAAGCGATGTTGACTCAGAAAAATCAGACCTGGAATTCGCAACCCAGCAGGTCTGCTAAGGATTCTAAACAGGCTTTGAAAACTTAGTTTTTTGCTCTGGTTCAGAGCTGCGCCAGCTTCACTGCTGCTTAACTAGATCATGTTGTTGTTGTTGTTGTTGTTGTTGTTGTTGTTTAGTCGTGTCCGACTCTTCATGACCCCATGGACCAGAGCACGCCAGTCACTCCTGTCTTCCACTGCCTCCTGCAGTTTGGTCAGACTCATGTTGGTAGCTTCGAGAACACTGTCCAACCATCTCGTCCTCTGTCATCCCCTTCTCCTTGTGCCCTCCATCTTTCCCAACATCAGGGTCTTTTCCAGGGAGTCTTCTCTTCTCATGAGGTGGCCAAAGTATTGGAGCCTCAGCTTCAGGATCTGTCCTTCCAGTAAGCACTCAGGGCTGATTTCCTTCAGAATGGATAGGTTTGATCTTCTTGCAGTCCATGGGACTCTCAAGAGTCTCCTCCAGCCAGTGGCGTAGCGTGGGTTGTCAGCACCCGGGGCAAGACAAGTAATTTGCGCCCCCTAACCCATGGATTTTAGCACTCGAGTCTCTTCCACTAGATTAGTTAAAGAAACCCTTACCCCCTAAGCACATGTATTGTTTGTTATGAAAATACTGATGTATTTAGATGCATTTTACTTTAATTACATCAGTATTTTCATAACAAACAATACATGTGCTTAGGGGGTAAGGGTTTCTTTAACTAGTGAAAGAGACTCGAGTGCTAAAATCCATGGGTTAGGGGGCGCAAAGTTAGAAGCTACTGAAGGTAATGGGGCCCTTTATATGCCCAGCTGCACTTTGTCAACAACAAATTGTCACTTTTTTGTGTTGAATATATGCTATATGGTAATTTATGGACCTAATACCTATCTGATGCAATTTGCACATAAAAAATATGTATTCTATCAAAGTAATTGTTGAACTGAAATACAATTAAGAAGAAGTATAGGCCTATTAATGGTGAAATACAATTAAGAAGTATGTTAATAGTGAAATAATTACCAGTGATATTTTAGGGAGCAGGCTAGCAGGCGGGGCCCATTACTTACATCATAGGAGCCTACACAACACTAAACACTGTTGCTGTATGTAGGTTTTATTTTATTTGTTTTTTATCTTATATTTTGGAAATGTACATCCAGGTGTTTTTTTCTTTCATTTTTTTTTGGGGGGGGGGCAAGAGAGTGGGGCCCTAAGCTATATCTTTAGCTTAAACGTAAAGCCGGCACTGATGGCGATGGAAACTTGTGATTCTGCGCCCGCTCCCGAGCTTCTCATCCCATCTTACTCTACTCGGCCTGTGTTCCGGGGTCACGCCCTGGCTTTGGCAACAGGCGCCGCAGCTTGGCCTGCTCACCTTGATTTGAGCGGGCCGCCTTCCCTTCTTCTCCGCCCCTTCTGTTGGTTGTTAGGCACGTGGTGCAAAGCGAGCACGCCGGCTGGCTGGCGAGCACAATTTAGCCCGAAAAGCGCCGGCTGCTGCGTCCCGACTCTGCGCGCCCCTGTTTCCCCTGCGCTCTCCAATAGGGAGCAGTAGGAGCACCTTTGCAGACCTCCCCGCTTGGCGCTCCGAGAGCGGGGAAGTGATTCCCTCCCGACGCCAGTGCCTCGGCAGCCTGCAATTTCTCCCGCTCTTCTGGAGATCCACCCCTGGCGGATCTCAGCAGCCTAGGCGTCGGCGTCGGTTCTCCCTCCTTCCTTCCCACCGTCCCCTCCTTCCTTCCTTCCACCTCGCTTCGCCCGCCGGGTCTTTGCGGCTGGGGCTGCCTGCCTCTCCCCAGACTCGCACGGACGCCGCGGGCAGAGGAGAGCGCGCTTAGCTGGGATGGCAGCGGGTGCCGCGCGGGGCTGAAGCCGGAGCGGCGCCCCCCCAGATGTTGCGCCCGGTGCGACTGGCACCCCTAGCACCCCCCACGCTACGCCTCTGCCTCCAGCACCATAATTCAAAAACGTAAATTCTTCTTTAGATCAGCCTTCTTTATGGTACAGCTCTCATCATCTTAGGGCAGTGATGGCTAACCTTGACACCCCAGATGTTTTGGAACTACAACTCCCATCATCCCTAGCTAACAGGATCAGTGGTCAGGGATGATGGGAGTAGTTCCAAAACATCTGGGGTGTCAAGGTTAGCCATCACTGTCTTTGGGTGATCCTATATATATATATATATATATATATATATATATATATATATATATATATATATAATATATTATGAAAATCCAATATAAGCCACATTTTATCAATACCAAATTTCAATTAAAATATCAATAAATTAAAAAGCCAATTACACATTTTAGATGGACACCCCCCCCTCGGGCGTGCTATTTTCAAGGAAAGACAATTTCATTTAATTCTGCTTCTGAAGTCTTATTTAATCCAATTACGTTTCAGTCTTAATCATAATCCTTTATACCAAGGGAAGAATTAAGTAAAATCTTATATGCCGCAAGAAGAGCAGAAGATATTATAAAAGCCACCCAGATTCAAGGTGGATGAGTCACCAAGGGTGGGCTAACTCGAGTTACCAGAATAGAGCAGGAATTAGGAACTGAGGAATAAAGAAACTCTGCTTGCCTCAGCAGTATGACACCGAAAAGCAGAACGCCCTTTTGCCTTATCAGAAATTGCAGAAATCAGCAGAAAGGGAAGTGAGACCATTGTTTGCTTGCTTGCAAAATTGTGTGATCACGCTCTGCACATGCTCTGGTGCCATGGAAGTTTGTTTCTGACATGGTATAAAAAGCAGCTCCAGTCTGAGTTCGGGGCCCAGCCTTTGAGAGTTATCTCACTGAAGCCAGCTGCACAGCTTAATAAAGCAAGACTTTCCTCAAAGAACCAGTGTCCGTCTCATTAGCTGGGGGAAAACCTGCAATAATACAACAGCTACAATGTTTTTTTAACTTCCATTCATATTAATACATTTAATAACTTATATTTCTGCAAGCGAAGTTCTGTGTCCTTTATTATTCCTGTGCGTGATATTTATTTTATATCTGTATTTCTTTATTTTGTCCCTATTGTTTCTGTTTGTCCTTATAAAAACATTATATCCAGTGCTTTTCCCCCCCCTGGGGGGACGGAGGGGGACGCATACCTCTAAACATTTTGTGAATCTTTGTACTTTTGTCCATTTGCTGTAGTTATTTTTCCCCGATTTGAACTATAAAATGGTGATTTTCTTGAGTCAAAATGAGAGTAACCCTAAACATTTTTCAAGGGGGAAAAGCACTGGTTATAGCTTCACTCTCCCTGGTCTCCATCATGCCCTACGCAGCACCGTTGTTGTGCTAAGGTGGTCCTAGCCTCGGCCCCACCTGGTGAAGCTAAGCAGCGGGGAGGGCAGTTCCACCTCACCACATATTCCTCCATGCTTCTGAAGCCTGCCTTCCTTCCTTCTTAACCTCTGTTGATTTCTCTGCTGCACAGAGGGAACTGGAGCCATACCTAAAGCCTCTGAAGGAGCGTCTAAAGGAGGCCACAGAGGAGAAATTACATCAGAAGGAGGCAATTGCAGAGCTAAAGGTAAAGGAAAAGCAGTAAGGGATTGTGGAATTCCACTTCCCCACACTTTTTGTGGTTTAAAGAGCATGCATTAATGTCCTTGTTTATAGCCCACCCTTGAAATTCACTGTTGCCTACAATAAAGTACAAAAAGCACGACAGAACAACTAATGCATTAAAGGTAAAGAGACCCCTGACCATTAGGTTCAGTTGTGACCGACTCTGGGGTTGCGGCACTCATCTCGCTTTATTGGCCGAGGGAGCCGGCGTACAGCTTCCGGGTCATGTGGCCAGCATGACAAAGCCGCTTCTGGTGAACCAGAGCAGCGCACGGAAACGCCGTTTACCTTCCCGCCGGAGCGGTTCCTATTTATCTACTTGCACTTTGACGTGCTTTCGAACTTCTAGGTTGGCAGGAGCAGGGACCAAGCAACGGGAGCTCACCCCGTCGCGGGGATTCGAACCACCGACCTTCTGATCGGCAAGCCCTAGGCTCTGTGGTTTAACCCACAGTGCCACCCGCGTCCCGCCTTACATTTATTTATTCATTCATTCATTCATTTTATTCGCTGCCCACTCTGAGTGGCTCCCAACAGAGTATTAAAAACACAATAAAACATGAACCATTAAAAACTTCCCTAAACAGGGCTGCCTTCAGATGTCTTCTAAAAGTCGGATAGTTGTTTTTTTCCTTGACATCTGATGGGAGGGCAGAACGCAAGGCAGGCACCACCACTGAGAAGGCCCTCTGCCTGGTTCCCTGTAGCTTTGCTTCTCGCAGCGAGGGAACCGCCAGAAGGCCCTCGGAGCTGGACCTCAGTGTCCTGGCTGAACGATGGGGGTAGAGACGCTCCTTCAGGTATTCTGGTCCGAGGCCGTTTGGGGCCTTAAAGGTCAGCACCAACACTTTGAATTGTGTTTGGAAAGAAGCAAAAAACAAACAAACCTGAAATCTGTGAAGACAACCTAAAAATGGCATCGAAAGAGTGCAGGTGAAGCAGATCAACATAAGCTTGGCCTGGGAAATTTTAAAAAAGGTCTTCATCTGACACTGGAAAGACACTGGACTCTGGGTGCCAGGACCAGGCAAGCTTTTTTTGGGGGGGGGTGTCAAAGCCAGGGCACCACCACTGAAAAGGCCCTGTCCCTGATAATCACAAGGTGCCCTGACCTCAGGCTGTGAAGGTTAAATTTCCGTTTTTATGTTTCATAATATCCAGGCACAAGTTTTCCTGAGGAATACCCTTACTTTCCATAGGAACTATTCTAATTAAAAATTTGGGGGGGGGGACGACAAATCACCCTTTCGTTATGTTTGATTTTTGTTACCTTGAATGCTTATCTGCTTTGTTTCTCACTAACACTAAAAATTTATTCTTTTGTGTGTGTGTTTTTCTTCCCGCCACTTGCAGAGTTGCACTGAAGATATCTGTCAGGGACTGGCCCGAGCCAGGGGAGGTGGCGGAAGGGACAGAGGCATCAGGGGGTTACCGTTGGACGCCAGAGGAGATATTGCGAGTATGGGAGCAAGAAAAGGCAGCACCTACGTTGTCGCCTGAGACAGGGAAGGAGGTGTGGAGAAGTGAGAGTGAAGAGGTGTCGCCTCCTGTGCTGACGCAAGAACAGCGAGTGGAGGGGGAGCCCTTGCGAAGGGAGGAGAACATGGAGACGGAGAGAGAGCAAGGGGTCGAGGATGTTGCGAGAGCCTCGGCAACAACCTCGAGGGATGATGAAAGCGAAAGCGATGCAGGGACCAGCAGGGTCAAGAAACGGAAAAGGAGGAGTGAAAGGAGACGTTGGGGTTTCAAAAGGCTTTTATGTTGGGGGGAAAAGCGGAAGCCTTTACTTGGAGAATCTGATTCATCGGAGGAGGAGGAGGTGTAAAGCTGATCGGTGAAATAAACTTGTAATGAACTGAACGGACTGCTGAGTTGATTACTCTCGAGGAGGACACATATCTCCCCTCACAGCATTCTCCAAGTCATCGCAACCTCCTCGGAGAGTGGAAGGCTGCCGGAATGACTGAACCCAAGGAAGACGGCGCTGGCACAGGGCTGTACGTCGACTGGGAAGAGTGAGCTAAGGACCTAGCGCTAAGGTACGAAGTAGCTCAGGCTCAGCTCCAGGAGGCGAGGCGGCATGCCGATGCAGGGAGAGGGGCAGTGGGAGGAAGGAGGATGCCCTCCCATGGCAGCAGATTCGATGGGAAGCCGGAAAATTATTTGGGCTTCAAGACAGACATGCTTTACGTTTTGGGACTGCACAAAGAGGAATTCCGAGATGAGGCAGAGCAAGTTGGCTTTGTAATTGCGCATTTTGAGGGCGCTGCGAGGGATTGGGTTCGTCCTTTGCTTTTGGCCGGGAACCCTGCGTTAAAGAATCTCAAAGACTTCTTTGAGGGAATGGACATTGTTTATACGTCCCGGAGTGCGCAGGACATTGAAGCGAGGCAGCTTCTGACGCTAAAGCAAGGAAGCATGACGGTCAGAGAGTACCAATCCAAGTTTTCGCTCCTGGCACATCGCTTAAATTGGGACTTGAAGTCTCCGCCGTTGATGGCCATGTTTAAAATGGGGTTATCGGAGGAGGTCCAAGATGCGCTAGCGAAATCTGGGGCGCTGGAGGATCTAGAGAGCCTCATGCAAGCGGCTTTGGCTATTGGGGTGCGTTTGGAATGCAGAGACAGGATGAGGCGGGAGGGGAAGCCTGAGAAATGGTTCAACATTCGGGCCCCTCCCCCGGGAGAAAAATCTCTGAGAGCGCAGCCCCAAGTCCAGCAGGAAGTGCCGATGGAGTTGGGGAGAGCCCGCGCGCGCCCTTTTTCAAATCAAACGGTGGCCAAGGGCAGCGATGCGCAGGGTGGGAAAGTCCCCAAGAGATGCTACGTGTGTTCCAGGACTGACCACCTGGCAAAACATTGTGATCAAAGGAAAATGTGGCAGGGAATGGCCGGAACGGCTCTGAAGGAGGGGGTGGAAGAGACTGCGGTGGCGGGAAACGGAAATGCCTGGCGGCAAGGGGAGGGGACCAGCAGCCAGGCGCAGTTCCAGTAAAGAGTCCCCAAAGCAGCACGCCCCCACAACCCCCTCCCGCCCAAACTTCCCAAGCCCACCCACCCAACGTTCCGAGGCCAGGAATAGTGTTAGAGGTGGCGCTGCAATTGCCCAATGGATGCACACTCCAAATCCCAGCTTTGGTGGATTCGGGAGCGAGCACAGATTTCTTTGATAAGGACTTTGCACTACAGCATCAGATCCATCTACTGGAGGTGGATTTTCCACTTCAAGTCACCACAATAGATGGAAGAGAACTAAAAGGGGGGACGGTCACGCACAGTACACCACCCATGAAGTTGCAAATAGGCAGGCACTCAGAGGTGTTGGCGTTCCATGTCACCTCTTTGGCAGGTCCTCCCATCATCCTGGGAATGGGATGGCTCACTCAGCACGATCCTATCATCAGCTGGAGCCAGCGCTCTCTAACGTTTGGATCGGCATATTGCATGGACAACTGTTTGCAGCAGTTACACCCCCAAAGCCCAGTGGCAGCAGCAGTATTGCAGGCGGGGGACGTGACACTTCCACAGCAGTATGCAGATTTCCAGCAAGTGTTCAACAAGAGAGAGGCGGACAAACTGCCCCCCCACCGCCCCTATGACTGTCAGATTGACCTGCGGCCAGGAGCGCAGTTGCCGCCAGGTAAGCTCTATACCATGTCAGAGCAGGAATTGGCACTCTTAAAGGACTTTATTCAGAAAAACCTGGCCAGGGGTTTCATTAGGGAAAGCAAGGCAGTAGGGGGCAGTCCAGTGTTCTGGGTGGACAAGAAAAATACGCAAGAGAAACGCTTGATATGTGATTTCAGAATCCTGAATTCGCTCACCTTGCCAATTTCTTACCCCATGCCCAGAATTGATGACCTGCTGGCGGCGGTGCGCAAGGGCAGGATCTTCACCAAGCTGGATCTGAGGGGGGCGTACAACCTCATCAGGATCAGAGAGGGAGATGAGTGGAAAACCACCATGTATACGCCTCTCGGAGCTTATGAATATTTAGTTATGCCTTTCGGGTTACAGGCAGGCAGCCAATGCTTTCAGGCTTTCATGCATCACGTGTTGGGTCCTGTGTTGTTTAAACACGCAGTGATGTATCTTGATGACATTTTAGTTTACTCTCAGGACCCGGAGGAACACGTGACACACGTCAAGGACGTGCTGCAAAGGCTCCAGGAAAACCAGTTATGTGTCAAGCTGGAGAAATGCCAGTTTCATGCCACAGAGGTGGACTTTTTGGGGTATCGTCTTTCGGACAAGGGCATTGCCATGGACACAGACAAAGTGCAGGCGATCCTGCAATGGAAAAGCCCCAAAACCAAAAAAGACGTCCAGCGTTTCGTCGGTTTCGCAAACTTCTATCACAAGTTTTTACCGGCGTTTGCTGACATGACAGCCCCAATCACGGACTGCCTGAAAGGTAAGAAGAAATTCCGGTGGACAGAGGAGGCTCAGCGCGCCTTTGAGTCTCTCAAAGGGGCTTTCGCCTCAGAGGGGCGATTGCTGCACGTGGACTCTGCCAAACCCATCAGGGTAGAAACAGATGCCTCGGATCGGGCCATAGCTGCGGTTTTGCTCCAGCAAGATCCCGCGCAGGAGTGGAGGCCGTGTGCGTTCTACTCCCGGAAACTGAGCAAGTCTGAGGCTAACTACGCAATTTGGGACAAAGAGCTGTTGGCAGTAGTAGCGGCGTTCAAGCACTGGCGCCACTTCTTGGTGGGCGCGCAGCACCAGATCCAGGTGTACACGGATCACAAGAACCTGGAGTACTGGCGGACGGCCAGAATTCTCAACCAGAGACAAATGAGATGGGCAGAGTTCTTCGCTAACTTTAATTTTCATATCCAGTATGTTCCAGGTGACCAGAACGTCAGAGCGGACGCTTTATCCAGGAAGCCTGAGTACCTGGAGGAGCAAGGGCCTCCAGTGGCAAGAGCGATCTTCCAACCCGAACAATGGAGGTGTGGCGCAACTCTAGGGGGGCGGGATGAACTGGTGCGTCTCACCCAAGCCGATGACTTTGCACGGCGCAAACTGAAAGAAATGAGGGAGGGGGATCCCAAGGCGAAAGGGTTTGAGGAAAAGGAGGGGTTGCTGTTGTTCAAAGGGGCACTATATATCCCAGGGGAGAAAATGCGTGCTAAAGTTCTCAGACAGCTCCATGACAACCCCACAGCAGGGCATTTTGGGCAGTTCAAAACCATGGTGTTGGTCACGAGAGAGTTTTGGTGGCCCAGAGTCAGGCAGGAAGTCAAGGAATACGTCAGGGGGTGTGAGGTATGCCAAAGAGCCAAAGGGGAGTGGGAAAAGCCAGCGGGGCTGCTGGAACCTCTTCCCACCCCCAACACACCGTGGGAGGCGATTTCCTTAGACTTCATCACTGACCTACCCCCATCCAAAGGCAAGACTGCAGTGTTGGTGGTAGTTGACCTTTTCACCAAAATGGCCCACTTCATTGCATGCCCTAAGGTAGTGTCAGCTGAGGAAACGGCCAAGCTGTTTGTACAACATGTTTTTAAGCACCACGGCATGCCAGAGAGGGTAATTTCAGATCGTGGAGTTCAGTTCACCTCACGTTTCTGGCGTAAGCTCATGCAAATCTTGCAGGTGCAGGTGAACTTGTCCTCTGCTCGCCATCCTCAGTCCAACGGCCAATCGGAGCGGGTGAATTCAATTTTGCAGCAGTACTTGCGCTGTTACGCATCGCAGCAACACAGTGATTGGAGTGACAAGCTGGCGCTTGCGGAATTCTCTTACAATAACTCTCTACAGGTGTCAGTAGGCATGTCCCCTTTCCAGGCAGTCTACGGTAATCACCCAAGAGCCTTTCCAAAGGGGGGAGGCGAAGGGAGGGCGGGAGACGTGCCAGCAGCGGAGCAATTTGTTGAGGAGCTGCAGGCTTTACACCAATTGCTCAAAGACAATTTAGAAAGGGCAAAAGCTGCTTACAAAAGAGCAGCAGACCAGCACCGAAGGGAAGGGGAGACCATCAAAGTGGGAGACTCAGTTTGGTTGTCCACCCAGGGTTTGCCCATGCCAGGCAGGGGCAAAAAGCTGAGGCCGTGTAAAATTGGGCCCTTCGAAGTGGTGGAGCAGATCAACCCAGTAGCGTTCCGGTTGCAATTGCCGGAGACCATGAGAATTCACCCGGTTTTTCATAGGTCGCTCCTGTCCAAGTTCAGAGAACCACACAGGTACCAACAAGGGCACCAGAGGGGGTCGCAGGAATTGCCGTTGGTTGACATGGAGCACTTCAATGAGGCCACGGCCATTCTGGATTCCAGGTGGGAAGGAGATGAATTGCAGTACTTAGTAGCATGGGAGGGGGAGCCAGAGTCGGAGAACACGTGGATTCCGGCAGAAGATGTCACCAAGGAGTATTTGGTGTGGGAATTCCATGAGCTGTATCCCAATAAGCCAAAGCCATACAGATGGCAAATGAGAGAGGTGTTTCAACCCACAGATTCAGAGGAGGGGGATTTCTGGGGGTTCCCTTCCTCGGGTGCAGACAGTGGTGGGGATGGTAACGAGTTGCGCAGTAGCCCTCCTGCACCAACGGAAGCAATGGAGGTGGAGGGGGATATTGCGGAAACAGAAGAATGGTGGTCGCAGAGCATCCCTCCCCCCTGGGGCAGGAAGGATTGGGAGGAGGTGTTCCAGTCTTCTTCGTCATCGTCCAGTGCGGACACCACCATCTTTCTGGGATTCCCTTCTTCGCCGGGAACGGCAGGAGAAAGTGAAGGAGGGGAATGGGATCCTGCAGGAGATATTGGCTACCCGGGTGTACCACCCACCGAGCCGCCTCAGGAGGGGAAGGGGGGCTTCGGAGGGGGGATGGATGTCAGGGACTGGCCCGAGCCAGGGGAGGTGGCGGAAGGGACAGAGGCATCAGGGGGTTACCGTTGGACGCCAGAGGAGATATTGCGAGTATGGGAGCAAGAAAAGGCAGCACCTACGTTGTCGCCTGAGACAGGGAAGGAGGTGTGGAGAAGTGAGAGTGAAGAGGTGTCGCCTCCTGTGCTGACGCAAGAACAGCGAGTGGAGGGGGAGCCCTTGCGAAGGGAGGAGAACATGGAGACGGAGAGAGAGCAAGGGGTCGAGGATGTTGCGAGAGCCTCGGCAACAACCTCGAGGGATGATGAAAGCGAAAGCGATGCAGGGACCAGCAGGGTCAAGAAACGGAAAAGGAGGAGTGAAAGGAGACGTTGGGGTTTCAAAAGGCTTTTATGTTGGGGGGAAAAGCGGAAGCCTTTACTTGGAGAATCTGATTCATCGGAGGAGGAGGAGGTGTAAAGCTGATCGGTGAAATAAACTTGTAATGAACTGAACGGACTGCTGAGTCGTTTACTCTCAGAGGAGGACACATATCTCCCCTCACAATATCGTAATTCACATTTCCACAGGATTTGCGTCCCTTCACCGGATTTTGAATGAGAAGGAGAAGGCTATTAAGAAGACTGCCCAGGAGGAGAGGAAGAAGAACATGGCGGAAATGCAAGATGCCTTAGCGTGCCTGAGAAACGACATTTCTTCCCTTACTGAGATTATTACCAAGGTTAAAGCAGCGTTAGAAAGTACAGACCACGTGGCCTTTCTGAAGGTGAGACCAGCTCCGAGCAGAGGCATACCTGCAAAACACCATGCGGTCCAATGGATACGTGCGGTGATGTAGGACTGAAAATTCTTGGCCAAATAACACTATCCGATTCAATATGGCTAGACTAGATCTGATTTAATATGGCTGCAGTTCCCAGAATTCATTGGGAAGAGGGGTTGATTGTTAAACTGCTTTGTGAGGGGAATAGGAGGCTCTTAACAACTTTTCCAACTCTGGTGTTGGGCTCCATCCAATGAATGAGTCCCACTCCTGGAAGCCCAGATAAGGGCTCTTGCTAGTGCAAGAGGGCTTTTCCCCATGCGCCCCCTAAAAATGACTTGGGTGGTCAGGGGGAACCCCGGAATAGCACATGGGAGAAGGGGAGGGCAGATTGTTCATCTGTCAAGCTAAAATGCTTGCGCTGACGGAACTGTCGCCTTAGCGCAATGTTGAATTCTTCATTGTGCCTATCTATTTGCTGTTGTCAAAATTGTTTGGCTCTTTGAGAGCGAAGCGGGGGGCGGCAGGCAGAAAAAAACCATTTGGAGGGTGGATGAGGCCCATACACTGAGATTATACTGAGATTAGATATACTGTAAGTACAGGAGTCCCAGATCATGAAGGTCAAAATCAGCCCTTTGAATTGAGTCCAGAAACCGAATGGAAGCCAGAGAAGGCAGGAGAATGAGGTGCTCATACCAACCGAACCCAGCAGACATGCTTGTCATCACATTCCAGTTGTTTCCAGACCACCTTTAAGGGCATGCCCATGTATAATACACTAGAGTAACCCAAACAGGATGTCGTCAAACCCTGGATCACTTATTGCCAAACCATGAAGAGTTCTTTGCAAAAACTAGGGTCTCTTTTTAACTTTTTTCAGTTTACACTTTTTTTACCAGTTACAGTGGTACCTCGGGTTACAGACCCAATCCGTTCCAGGGTGCCATTCGCACCCCAAAAAGTCCGTAACCTGAGCGGTGCTTTTGCGCATGCGCAGAATGCTTCCGCACATGTGCAAATTGCGCAGAACGCTTCTGCGCATGCGCGTCCAGCGAAACCCAGAAGTAAACACTTCCGGGTTTGCCGCGTTCGCAACCCGAAAAAACGCAACCCGAAGCAAACGTAACCCGAGGTATGACTGTATATGTTGTTTGAGGAAATGATAACAATAGCCATATTTTATGATGATGACGATGGTGGTGAGGGTGACCTGGCTGCCACATTTATTTCTTATTTATTTTCTTTAGAGCACTTGTACCCTGCTCTTCAGCCAAGAAGGCTCCCAGAGCAGTTTACATAAAGTCAAAACAAGACAGTCCCTACCCAGAGGCTTACAATCTATAAACGAAAACCATGGCACACAAGGAAAAAGGGACAGGGAGGGAAGAGGAGAATAAAAAGCAAAACACAGGCGTCTATTTCTGAACGGTTGTTCCTATAATGACCAGCTGCCACAGTTCAGGGGCAGGAGGTTCCGGGTGGAGCGGGGCTTCCAGCAAAGCTTCCAATGTCTCCTGCTGAGGCAGTCTGATCAAATGGCTGCTCCCAGATGACAGCTGAAGCGAGAGGAAGCCCTTTCTAGTCATTCTTTCAAATGGACTGTGCTGACGCTGTCAATCAATACACTAAATTTGTTTATCTTTCATGCAGGACTTCCAGGAGCTGATGGAGAAGTAAGTGTCTGCAATTCATTCTTGTGTGGCACCTCTGTAGTTCCCTTCTTGGACATTCATGTTCCTTGTGTCCTTGGTTTCACCTGGTGGCAGGTGTGGGTGGGTGGCTTTTTCAGCCCAAGGTCCACATTCATTTGGGGGCAACCGTCTGTGGCCACATCCCAGTGACGGGCAGAGCCAGAGGCAAAAATGGGACAGGGCAGCAATAAATGCAAAATGTTCTTTTGAACGGAAGACCACTTTTTACACATGGGCACAAATCCCTTTTGGGACACGGGTGGCGCTGTGGGTTAAACCACAGAGCCTAGGGCTTGCTGATCAGAAGGTCGGCGGTTCGAATCCCCGTGACGGGGTGAGCTCCCGTTGCTCAGTCCCAGCTCCTGCCAACCTAGCAGTTCGAAAGCACGCCAAAGTGCAAGTAGATAAATAGGAATCGCTGCAGCAGGAAGGTAAATGGCATTTCTATGCGCTGCTCTGGTTCGCCAGAAGCGACTTAGTCATGCTGGCCACATGACCTGGAAGCTGTACGCCGGCTCCCTCGGCCAATAAAACGAGATGAGCGCCGCAACCCCAGAGTCGTCCGTGACTGGAACTAATGGTCAGGGGTGCCTTTACCTTTACAGATCCCTTTCTCTTCTCCATCCAGGCAAACGATAGTCATTTTCAGAGTTCAAGCACACATTCCAGCCATCCCAAAACACCCCAGAATGGTGTGAAGGGAGACCATTCAGGGTGTGGTCTGGGGAGAGTCTCATAGGCCACATAGACAGCTTTTTTGGAGGGGGCACATTTTGTGGGAGATGAGTGGGAATGTGGATGAGGGAATATTGATTAATATTTCCTATCCCAGCTTGTGCTAACAAGCTCCAAACTAGCAGAGTTTCTCATCCCCAATAAAGCGCAGCAAAGCGTGGCGTTTAAGTTCCTATGAACTTCTAGAACAAGGCAGATCCTGGCACATAATTCCCCTGCTTCCCTCTTAAAAGAAAATACACGACACATAAGCTTATAAAAGTATAAAGCTTTTACTTACAGACATTCCAAGCTTCTACAGTCTCAGAAAGGCAGGCTAGCTTAGATTAAATGTATTTACATGTGGAGATTCTCCTTAAGGGAGAAAGGCTCCATGTGGGCCTCTCTTGGCTGGAAGCCAAGAGAGCATCTCTTGAGATGTTGCATCCTCGGAGTCCAGGTGGCAAGAGAGGGGAGAATGGCTTCTGACCTCTGTGATTCAGGTAAGGCCACTCCCACCTCTGGTCATACAAAGGAAATGATCCTCCTCCAGGCACAGGAAACTCTTCCTGGAGGACCAAGACCCCTTGTGTACACTCTAGGAATGTTGTGATTGACTGCACCAGTGTTATACATCCCACAAACCCCTTCTCAGTCTGAACAACATTTAACAAACATAAAACAACTTTATTCAACCACCCAGAGTCCCAGCTTGACACGCAGGTTCTGGAAACTCTCTCGTGGCAAGGGTTTCGTGAGAATGTCCGCAGTCATATCCTGAGTACTACAGTAGGACATTTCTACTAGTCCATCTTGGATCATCTGGCGAATGAAGTGATACCTGACCCCAATGTGTTTTGAACGTGCAAGGAACTTTTCGGTTTGCGCTAGCTGCAGGCAGCCTTGATTGTCCTCCATCAAGCTGACAGGTCCTTTTCTTGGCAAACCAAAGTCTGTCAGGAGTTGATCCAGCCAGATGATCTCTCTGCATGCTTCCGAAGCTGCAATACATTCACTCTCTGTGGATGATAAGGCTACACATTTCTGTTTATAACTGCCCCATATGATAGGTGCATTTCCAAACATAAAAACATAACCACTTGTGGATTTGTAATCCGCCTTATCCCCAGCCCAGTCTGCATCACTGTACCCAACCAACTTAGGGTCCCTTACAGCTGGCAATCTTAACTTACAATTCATTGTACCCTTGAGGTAACGCACCACCCTCTTGACCCCACCCAAGTCATGTTCAGTGGGAGAACTTACTTTTCTGCTTAGGATCCCCACTGCACTTGCAATGTCAGGTCTGCTGGTAGTAACCAAATACAAAAGTTTACCAATCGCTGACCTGTATTCGCTGTTGTCTGGCAGCAGCTTCGAATCTTGTTGATTCTTTAGAAAATCTGTGGCCATGGGTGTCGCGACAGGGTGTGCACCTTGCATCTGCATGCTTTCTGGCAGTTCTATTAACTTCTGCTTCTGGCTGAGAAGAAATGAGCCGTCCTCTTCTCTCTCAATTTGAATTCCCAAGTAATACTGGACAAGTCCCAATTCCTTTACTTCCACCTCTTTGTTGAGATGTCTGACTATGTCTTTATAGTCTCTGTCATTGGACGTTGATATTAATAAATCATCGACAAAAGCCAGAATGTAAGAGAATTGTCCATTTCTGTTCTTAGTGTACAGGCACTTGTCAGCTGTTGACTGCTTGTACCCAAGCTGAACCAGCATTTCATGTAATTTCTGGTTCCATGCTCTTGCGGCTTGTTTCAAACCGTAAATTCCTTTCTGAAGTTTACATACAAGATGTGCCTCATTTTGCTTGATAAAGCCTTTGGGCTGCTTCATATAAATCTCTTCAGAAATCGTCCCATGAAGAAAAGCTGTCGCTATGTCGACATGACGGACTTTCATCCCTTTAGAGGCTGCAATACTTAGAAGTAATCTGACACTGCTATATCGTACTGTAGGCGCAAATACTTGATCATAATCTTCGCCATACTGTTGTGAAAATCCTTGTGCTACAAGCCTAGCTTTGTAGCGTTGCACCTCCCCTTCTGACCCCTTCTTAAGCTTGAACACCCACTTGGACCCAATTGCCTTCTTACCAGGAGGTAGCTCTGTCAGGGTCCAGGTCTTGTTGCGATGCAGTGCATCCATCTCTTCCTGCGCGGCTTGCTTCCAGAGACTGGCCTCAGCCGCTGGCAACCATTGAATCGCTTCCCACATGGAAGGTTCCTGTGGTGGCGCCCGCCCTGCAAAGTAGGACAGTCGTAGTGGTGGAACGCCTCTGTTGGACCTGGAGGAACGTCTGACCTCTGGCTCTTGTTGAACCGCATCAGCTTCCTCATCTCCTTCCAATGGCGGCATCCCTGCATACAGGTCCTCTTCGTCTCTGGAGCCTTCTGACATCTGGTCCTCCGCGTCTTCTGGGGTGTCATCTGTAGGGGGTGCTACAACACTAGGAGGTACAATACTAGGAGGTGGATTAGTTTCTGGTATGGCTTCAAAAGGAAAACTTACAAACTCCTCTGTTGGTGGCTCATTGGAACAGTCAATTGCTGTGTTCCTTGTGTCAGCCTTTTCATACTCCTCAAAATGAATCACATGATGTGAACTTGTTTTCCCTGTTTCCAAGTCCAAAACTCTGTAGCCTTTTCCTCCAGAGGCATATCCAACTAGGATACCAGGCTTTGTTCTGGAGTCAAGTTTGTGTCTGTGCTCCTTGGGCACATGGTAATAGCACAAACTTCCAAATACACGTATGTGTGACAAATTTGGGGCTCTTCCATGCCAAAGTTCAAATGGCATGCGCTCTGTGCCTTTTGTTGGCAGCCTGTTCTGTATATAAATCGCAGTATTTGCTGCCTCGCCCCAAAGTTTCTTTGACAAGTTGGATCCTTTTAGCATACACCTTGTCATCTCTAGGATGGACCTAAATTTCCTCTCAGCAATAGAGTTCTGTTGAGGTGTGTAGCTAACTGTGGTCACATGTGCTATGCCTTCCTGAGCCATGAAGGCTTCCATTTCACGTGAGCAAAACTCCCCACCATTATCAGACATTAGGGTGGTGGGTGCTCGCTGGAATTTGTTCTTGACCATGCTTACGTATTGCTTGAACAATTCCACTGTTTCACTCTTCTCTTTGAGAAGGTATCCCACACAAAACTTTGAATAATCATCCAAAAATATCAGAATATACCTATTTCCTCCTAAGGAAGGTATATTCATAGGTCCAGCTAGATCAGTGTACACAATGTCCAGAACTTTTGTGCTTCTCTTTTCTGCACAACGTGGGAAAGAAGGTTTGACTCCTTTTTCACTTACACAAGTTACACATTTTGGTGTGGGTGTGCTACTTTTGTTTACCTGTAGACCTCTCACAAGATCTCCATTCTGCAGTTCCTGGATGACTCTGATATCCCTGTGACCCAGTCTTCGATGCCACAGCTCCAGATCTGGTTCATCCTTCTGCTTGGATTGGGCCACTTGTGCTGATTGGTTTTCTGAAACGTTAATCTCATAAACACCATTGATTAGTTTCCCTTGAGCATAAACCTCACCATTTTTCGTTACATTGCATTCTCCATTTTCAAATGTAACCTTGAAACCTTTCTTGTCTAAAGCAGACACACTAAGCAAATTACAATTCAATTCTGGGACATATTGAACGTTAGGCACAGTTGTTTCAAGAGATTCATTGTTCACCTTGAATTTCAAACGCATTGAACCTGTACCTTGTGATTTTAGAACATTTCCATCAGCAATCTGGATTTCAGTCCATTCACTATCATTTATTTCTCTGAAATATTCTCGTTTATGCGCAAAATGGCTTGTGGCTCCCGAATCTAAAATAAATTGGTCACTTTTCCTTTCATTTCTTTGCACATTTAAACTCTTTTCTTGCAGTAGAAATGTACGCTTGTGACCCCCCTTCTTTTCACCTTTTGGTTGAAAGGGGCGGGACTTATTCTTGGGCTTCTTGCAACTCCTTGCTATGTGCCCTTTTAAATTGCAGTTATGGCATATTAATTCATTGGACATCTCCCTGGACCTGGGAAATTGCTTAGAAACATAACTTGTGTCCATTTTCCTTGGATTCCTTTGTGGAGAATCAAGGTAATCTCTGCATTCCTCTCTTAAGTGATTTGCTAGTTCATTAAAAGTCAAATCTCTTGTGTGGTCCATTATACTCTTAAATGAAGTAAACTCTTGTCCTAATGATGCTAGCATAAAAGTCACTTTGGTTGCATCATCAAAAGCTCTGGGAGTTAGGGCAATCTTTTGAACAATTTCATTAAAGTCCTTAAAATGCCCTGTAAATTGTTCTCTAGAATTCATCTTTAACTTCAGCAGTTTATCCAATAAATGTCTATAAGAGTTCTCTGATGATTGTGCATAAACCCTCTCAATATCCTTTAGAATCTGAGATGCATCACTTTCATAGTCAATCAGAGATAAATGCTCATCTTTCAAACTGCACAAAATTATGTGTTTAGCTTCTGCATCTTGCCTTTCCCAATCTGCTTTCTTGGTTAAATCAGCTGAATCAGGTTTGGGATCTTTCACCGCTTTAAGCACTTGTTTTGCACCAAGATGCACTAAAACACGCTGCTTCCATTGCACAAAATTACGATCATTCAGCAGCATAAAGTTTGATCTTGCTTCACTATCAAATCCTGAGCTTGCCATCTTAATCCTCAAAAAATTTAAAAATTTTCAAAATTTCAAAAATTCCCCAAAATGGCTAAAAATCAAAAATCAAAACTCAAAAATCTCAAAATGCAAACTAATCTTCACTGCCTCTGAGGTCTGTGAGCTCTGAGGGAGGGGAGGGGTCGCTAATCCCCCTTTTCACAGCACAATGGAGAACAAAGGACCATGTGCTTACCAGGAAGTACAAACAGAAAAATACTGCTCTGCCAAAAATCACAATCCAAAGCAATCCTTTAAAAATACACGAAATACGCAGTTTCTGGGCCCATAACCCTTTGTGGGAGATGAGTGGGAATGTGGATGAGGGAATATTGATTAATATTTCCTATCCCAGCTTGTGCTAACAAGCTCCAAACTAGCAGAGTTTCTCATCCCCAATAAAGCGCAGCAAAGCGTGGCGTTTAAGTTCCTATGAACTTCTAGAACAAGGCAGATCCTGGCACATAATTCCCCTGCTTCCCTCTTAAAAGAAAATACACGACACATAAGCTTATAAAAGTATAAAGCTTTTACTTACAGACATTCCAAGCTTCTACAGTCTCAGAAAGGCAGGCTAGCTTAGATTAAATGTATTTACATGTGGAGATTCTCCTTAAGGGAGAAAGGCTCCATGTGGGCCTCTCTTGGCTGGAAGAGAGCATCTCTTGAGATGTTGCATCCTCGGAGTCCAGGTGGCAAGAGAGGGGAGAATGGCTTCTGACCTCTGTGATTCAGGTAAGGCCACTCCCACCTCTGGTCACACAAAGGAAATGATCCTCCTCCAGGCACAGGAAACTCTTCCTGGAGGACCAAGACCCCTTGTGTACACTCTAGGAATGTTGTGATTGACTGCACCAGTGTTATACATCCCACACATTTGACCTCCAGGGCTGAGGTTTCCCACCTCTGGTTTGGCCCCTTAGTCCTCATCCCCAACTGAATGCAGCTCAGTTTTTTAAAAAGACTATTTTACTGCATTCACATTGCTCTCCCATCTACATATTCTATGTTGCGGAATCATTGCTTTTCCGCAATCGAGTGGGCATGAAATTAAAATGGCGGCTCCATGCAGCACTCTAACATAATGTAAAGGGACGCGGGTGGCGCTGTGGGTTAAACCACAGAGCCTAGGGCTTGCCGATCAGAAGGTCAGCGGTTCGAATCCCTGCGATGGGGTGAGCTCCCGTTGATCAGTCCCTGCTCCTGCCAACCTAGCAGTTCGAAAGCACGTCAAAGTGCAAGTAGATAAATAGGAACCGCTCCGGCGGGAAGGTAAACGGCGTTTCCGTGTGCTGCTCTGGTTTGCCAGAAGCGGCTTTGTCATGCTGGCCTCATGACCTGGAAGCTGTACGCCGGCTCCCTCGGCCAGTAAAGTGAGATGAGCACCACAACCCCAGAGTCGTCCGCTACTGGACCTAACTTTCTGGGGTCCCTTTACCTTTACCTTTTAACATAATGTCAAGTACCTTCCACGTGGCCGAAATCCTCCTTTCATACTTATTCTGATGGAAGACCTGTCAAGCCACCAGGACCGGTGCTAGGGATTTTGGCGCCCTAGGCAAGGGGCGGGCCACGTGACATCATTGCGCATGACATACGGTGCCCCGCCCCCTGCCCGGCCGGGTGCCCCATGCCACCGCGGTTTTCGCCGCTGGTTGGGGCGGTGGCGGCGAGGGGCAGGCTGGCCAGCGCCCGCTCCATTTTGGCGCCCCCGCCGCCAGTTTTCTTTCTTTCTTTTTTTCAAATAATTTTTATTGGTTTTACAATTTAGGCCTGGCTCTTTTGCAGGCCAGGTCACTTTTGTCATCTAACATTGTCATATGACTTCCTCACATCCTCCCCACTGTTTCCATTATTTTTTAAAATTCCAATTCTATACAGGTTCATATTTCCTCTTCTATTATTTCACCTTCCAATATTATACTTTTACACTTACATATATCTCCTCAGCATACTTTTATCTTTACTTCAAATACATATTCCCCTTCCGCCTCCCCTCAATCCCTAGGTGTGTAGCCTTAATATTGTCCTTAATTTTGTCCTATATAATATATAATCTTAATAATTTCTCATAATCATTATAATCTTAATAATTTCTCATAACCTCATAATTATTCCTTTGCCGTGTCCATTGTTCTTGTCCTGAAATCCAAAAAAAAAAAGTAATTTTATATATCCTGCTTCAGCCTATTCCAGTCGGCACCGAAGTCCAATACCATTGTCTCTCTTGTGACGTGTTTTTCCAAGTCCAAAGCCAAACCTCCACTTGTTCAGTCAGGCATGCTGGTTCTTCTTTCTGCTGCATTCTGTTGTGTTTGGTTTTGCTGGTTTTCCTTATGATCCTTGTCATTTTGTGTCGCTTGGGAACTCCACTCCTCCTAAGTTTTTTCTTGCAGCTGGTTGTTATTGATTTCTTTTCTTGTTCTTTAGCCTTGACATGATAGTTCCCCTCCACCTGCAGCTGGGCATCCAGTTTGGCATTAACTTTGTTTAGACTTTGTCTCATCCTGTTTGCATAGTCTTGGGCTTCAGCTCTACATTCCTCCATCAGTTGCAAAATTTTCCACACGCTTACATCATGGTTATCCGCCATGTTCAAGGGCACAGCTTTCCACAATCAAAATGAAAGTCACTTTTAAATTTTTGATCCAATATTTCCAGTATATTTCCAATAGTTCCAATAATACAAATCAATCCACTATCTCTGTCAAATGTCCATTTCCCTTCAGCTACCCCCAAGACCAGGGGTTGCAAATGGGTTAGATCTCCGTTACAGGTTATCACTTATGTTGCACTTATGTTACATTTCAAATGCTTCAGTAACAGTTTCCTGTTGCAGTATCTCAATGGCAGGGGACAGACCTCCATGATTTAGGTCCCAAGCCAGTCTCTAATTAGGTCCAAATTAAAATCTTGGTACTCACACCTCCAGTCCGAATTAGTTGATTTCTTGGAGGAATCAGCGCGCTCAGGGAGGACGGTCTCGCAGCTTCTCCCGACGGGGTTTTTCAGGTCCATGCAGCTCCACCTCCCGCTCCCTCTCGGGAGCCCTTACTCGGGTCTCCCGGGGAGTAGGATCTGCCGCCACAGTTTTCACCCCAACCTGCTTGCTCCGCCGCTGGTTGGGGCGGCACCGGCCGTCAGCGGGGGGGCAGGCTGGCCAGCGCCCCCTCCATTTTGGCACCCTAGGCAACTGCCTAGTTCGCCTTAATGGATGCGCCGGCCCTGCAAGCCACGAACATTGATCATCCAGTTTACTCTTGCTTAGCTGAAAAATGTGGCTTCTGTTTGAAAGTTAGTGGCTTCTCCAACCAGTTCTAGGGCTTGCCACAGATCAGCCTGGCCTCGTTTTTTGGGCGGGGGGGGGGGGCAACATCCTGTTAGGAGCAACAAGCAGGAGTAATACAGTGGGGCAGATCAGCCTTTCCCAGTAAACGGGTGTTTGTTGTTTTCTCAGAACCAAAGACTCAATAGGGGAGGAGGAGGAGGAGGAGAAGAAGGAAGAAGAAGAAGAAGAAGAAGAAGAAGAAGAAGAAGAAGAAGAAGATGACAACAACACAGCTGAAGAGGAAGATCAGAAGGCTGATGAAGAACAGGGTGAATGTAGTGAAGAGAAGGAGGAATATTATGGAGGTGATGAGAAAAATGTGGTGCCAGTGTTTCCATCTCTTAAGAAATTCAAAGTGGCATTGGATTTTGAGGCTTGGGGAAAACTGTTGCAAGGTATCGAACCCAGGGAAGTGAACTGATCTCACACTGCATTCTCACACTGTACAGAGTGTACGTTTCCTCACTCTGCATTTCCGCATTATACTCAGGGGGGGGGGGAGATGTAACATACTGCATAGGGCAACATAAGGGAGTTTTTAAAATGCAATTTTTATTAGTTTTCCATTTAATAATATATAATCACATCAATGTTATCCACTTTACCTCTCTGGCTCTTTTGAGCCTATCAACTTCCTTCCCTCCCGGCTCATGGCTTTCAAAGTAAACCTTTATATCATTGCATTTTATACATTTTCCAATTCCGATTAGCTCATTACAAAAGTCATGGAAATTTATGTTAAAATAAAAAGGGAGAAAATTCTTCATTACGAGTCTTCAGACAACCCTGCTAGTGATGTTAATTGCTTACAGTAATCTTTCAAATATCGTACAAATTTACTCCAGTCCTTTTGGAATACTTGATCTTGCTGGTTTCGGATTCTTCCTGTCAGCTTCGCCATCTGCCACTCTTCTTTCGTTGACACGTCTTGTTGTTTCCATTTTGGGGCTAGGAGAATTTTGCCGCTGTTGTTGCATACATAAATACTCTTTTATCTTCCTTTGGTATCTCTTCACCCGCTATACCAGAAAATAAAACTTTTGAACTATCACTTTTGGTCTGGTTATATGTCCATATATTCCCCTGCAAAAAGAAAGGAAAAAAGACCACAGGCTGTTTCTCAGGGCTTTCCACCTTGGCGCACACACCACAGGGCTGTTGTTTAAAGTTCACAAACCAGTTCGGTTCCCCAAACTACCATCTTTCCCCCTTTTTAAGACACCGTCTTATATTTTTTTCCCCTCAAAAAAACACAGGGTGGCTTATTTTCGGGGGGATGTCTTATTTTTATTACGGCAGTATGGTACGGTACAGCCTCCCCCTGCGCGCTGAGCAGGCGTGGCAGAACTCCGCAAGAGGCACGTCCCCCTCCCCGCGCGCCTCTCGCTGGTTCGCTGGTTCACTGGCTCCCTGCGCACGGCGAACAGGCGGGGAAGGAAAAGGCATCTTCCCCCCCCCCCCCGCGCCTCTCCCTGTGCGCTAAGCAGGCGGGGGAGAACTCCGCAAGAGGCGCGTTCCCCCCCCCCCCCGTGCCTCTCACTGGTTCGCTGGCTCCCTGCACATGCAGGAGGGGCTGAGGAGGCGACAGGAACAATGGCAGCACCATGGCTTACTTTTGGGGTATGTCTTACTTCTCACAAAAGTAAAAAAAACCTGCCATGGCTTACTTTATGACTACGTATTAAAAAGGGGGAAACAGGGTAGGGCCTAACACACACACATGTAACCATGCTGATACTGCTGCTGTAAACTGTGTATAGTGATTTAATTTTCAATATTAAGCACTACTGTATACAAATGGATTTGGGATGGACAAAAGAAAGCATCAGGGCTTCCCCCCCCCCCAGGGGGAACTCACGGGAGCTCAGTCCCGGCACCTCTCAGGTGGGTGACATTGCCATTCTTAGAGAACGAGGGAAGTGTTTGTGGTGAGTTGCAGCACCTCTTTTTCTAGAAAAAAAATAGCACTGCATATCATGTAGTTAAACTAACAGAAGGTCCGATGGTCCACCCATGTGGATAGCTTTAAAAGAAGATTAGGTGGACTCATTGGAGAGCCAGTGTGGTGTAGTGGTTAAGAGTGGTAGACTCGTAATCTGGGGAACTGGGTTTGCGTCTCTGCTCCTCCACGTGCAGCTGCTGGGTGACCTTGGGCTAGTCACACTTCTCTGAAGTCTCTCAGCCCCACTCACCTCACAGAGTGTTTGTTGTAGGGGAGGAAGGGAAAGGAGAATGTGAGCCGCTTGGAGACTCCTTCGGGTAGTGATAAAGTGGGATATCAAATCCAAACTCTTCTTCTTCAATGGGGGAAGAAGGCTATCAATGGCTACAGGTAATGACAACTGTGTTTTTCCTTCAGTGCTGGAGGCAGTACGCCTCTGAATGCCAGCTGTCAGGAAACACAAGTGTAACTTAAGCAATAACAGGTAACACGTGGCTAATAATATACTAACAAAATCAATATTGTATGAACAAAATTAAAGAAGGTAGTCAATCAATATCACAGAGGCAAACAAGCCTTTCAATAGTCCCGATCCTGTAAAGGTAAAGTCGCGGATGACTCTGGGGTTGCAGTGCTGATCTCGCTTTACTGGCCGAGGGAGCCGGCGTACAGCTTCCGGGTCATGTGGCCAGCATGACTAAGCCGCTTCGGGCGAACCAGAGCAGCGTACGGAAACGCCGTTTACCTTCCCGCTGGAGTGGTACCTATTTATCTACTTGCACTTTGTGCTTTCGAACTGCTAGGTTGGCAGGAGCAGGGACCGAGCAACGGGAGCTCACCCCGTCACGGGGATTCAAATTGCCAACCTTCTGATCGGCAAACCCTAGGCTCTGTGGTTTAACCCACAGCGCCACCCACATCCTGTAATCATGCGATAATAGAAGCTCCAAGCGTAGTAATTCTTAAACAGAGAATATGTAATGGAAACACAGAAAATAAAAGTCTATCACTGTTGCACGAACAAAATTAGACAATATAGTCCAGGCTTCCCCAAACATCGGCCCTCCAGATGTTTGGGACTACAATTCCCATCATCCCTGACCACTGGTCCTGTTAGCTAGGGATCATGGGAGTTATAGGCCAAAACATCTGGAGGGCCGCAGTTTGGGGATGCCTGAATAGTCCATCGGTATTGAAAGAGGCAAACAAGCCTTTCAACAGTCACAATCCTGTAACCGTGCGATAATGGATGATCCAAAAACGTAGAATGGTCCTAACAGGTACATCAAGTAGCATAAGATCAGCACTCACTAAGAAGCGTAGAAAGCTGATACTGGGTGCCGAATCCTAGGCCATGCCGAGAGTGCTGAGTCATGTACAAATTCAGAAAATTTAAAGATACAGAATCCAACAATTAAGCAGTCAGTGATGGCAGTAGCCATATAATCAGAACAATTAAATGAAACAAAGTCTAATTCCGTGTTCAAACCCCCAGGATACAGGGATTTGAATAAGAAAATTAATTTAGTTTCTTGTTGATGTAGCAATATTACGTAATCTCTCCTCATCCCCAGCTGTTTCTGATTTACCCAAAGAACCATGTAAAGAAGGTCCATGTCTCTCTCTGTGCTAGTGGAGTCTATAGGATTGACTCTGGAAGAAGAGCGTTTAGGACAGCAGCCTTAACATTTAAAAGATATAACAAAATAAAAAAATAAAAAAATTCCTTCCAGTAGCACCTTAGAGACCAACTAAGTTTGTTTTTGGTATGAGCTTTCGTGTGCATGCACACTTCTTCAGATACACTGAAACAGAAGTCGTTAACAGTCGTCAACAGGTTTACCACAGCTATCAGCCTATCACCCATTCCCACCACCCTTCTGAGTAATACCCCTCCCCACCCTCTCACTATACAGTGATCCCTCGACTTACGAATGCCCCGACTTCTGTATCTTTCGAGTTAGGAGGGATCAAAGCGGCCGCCGCTTCCGAATTTTTTCGACTTCCGATCAGAAGCCGCAGCCGCTTTAGATAGGGTTTTTTCGAGCTACGAATGGGTTCTCCAACGCATTCCTATGTGGACTCGACTTACGATTTTTTCGAGTTCCGACGCTCCCGTTGGAACGGATTACATTCGTAAGTCGAGGGTCCACTGTATATAAAAGGGTCTGGTGACTTCTGTTTCAGTGTATCTGAAGAAGTGTGCATGCACACGAAAGCTCATAATAATAATAATAATAATGATAATAAAAAAAATTTATTTGTACCCCGCCCATCTGGCCGGGTCTCCCCAGCCACTCTGGGCGGCTCATACCAAGAACAAACTTAGTTGGTCTCTAAGGTGCTACTGGAAGGATTTTTTTTAATTTTTTTATTTTGTTTTGACTATGGCAGACCAACACGGCTACCTACCTGTAATTTAAAAGATATATTTTGCAAACTACTTACAAGCCTATTCTGGCATTAAGTGGGATAACTCCAATGCATAAGGTTGGGGAATAAGCCACAATGTGTTAGCGTTTAAAGTCTCACTGCTCTCCCTTGTTATTTTAGCTTTAGCTTTTCTGGTTTGGTTTGGGGGGGGGTATTAATGTTTTATTTAAAAGATTTCAATTAAAAAGAAACCAAGTGATGCAAGGGGAAAGAGAAAAAGAAAAGAAAAACGAAAAGGCACAAAAAATAGTAGGGGAAAAGGCCAATATATGAAAATATACAATATACGAAAAATATTTTAGCCTTAGTGACCTTATTTGAGAGGGAAAAAATGATCTCTATGAAATGGTCAGCCGGCTCGCTGGTTGGAGCAATGGAAATAAGATAAGATAAGATAAGATAAGATAAGATAAGATAAGATAAGATAATTTATTGTCATTGCACAAGTACAAGCACAATGCTATACAAGTGCAATGAAATTGCATGCCCCCCCCCGTAAAAACAGAAAGAAAGAAAAAACAAAACAAAAAACAGCACAAAACACACACACACACACACACACACACACACCCATCACAGCTCTCCCAAGGTCATATTATCTGGTTACAGCATTTAAAATGTTGCCAAATGCAAACGAAGACAGGGCTGCTGCGCCTTTAAAAGTTCCCTAGAAGAAGGAATTTCACACGCTTCAGCTGCTGGGCGGGGAGGGGGGAACTATTTAGAGCGCAAGCGGCCTCTGCTTCCGCTCCATCCGTTCGCTCTACGTGCGCGCTGGGTCCATGGCGTCCAGCCTGGCCGATGACCTGCTGTGCCCGATCTGCCTCTCCATCTTCCAGGAGCCCCACCTGCTGGGCTGCGGCCACAACTTCTGCCTGTCGTGCATCAAAAGCTGCGTCACCGCCGGCCAGGGCGAGGGGAGCTGCCCGGAGTGCCGCCGCCCCTTCGGGCTGCAGGAGCTGGCGTCCAACCGAGCGCTGGACAACGTGGCCCAGAAAGTCCGCCGCCTGAAGCTCGACGGCGAGCCGCTGCCGGCAGCCGCCCGCGACTTCTGCGAGGAGCACGAGGAGCCGCTCAAGCTCTTCTGTCGCCAGGATCGCGTCTCCATCTGCGTGATCTGCCGGGATCTGCCCTGCCACCGGGGCCACAAGTTCCTGCCGACCAAAAGTGCTGTGAAATACGCGCAGGTCAGTGGCAAGGCTTCTGCGTATTCTGCCGTCGAATACGCCAAGGCTTTTTTCTGTGCTCGGAGCCCGGGAAGCGGCTGTAGCAGTGGTGACACGCGGGGAGGGTTCAGACGTGCGGTCCAATCCCGTGCGTGCCTTCTCCACCCCCTCACAGAAGTCAGTTTCGCTTGAATTAAATAGGGCTTACTTCCCAGGTTGCTGCTGCCATGAACACGGTCTTAACAATGACTGTACCTTCCTCTTGAGGGACCCAGGTGGCGCTCTAAACCACAGAGCCTAGGGCTTGCTGATCAGAAGGTCGGCAGTTCGAATCCCTGCGACGGGGTGAGCTCCCGTTGCTCGGTCCCAGCTCCTGCCAACCTAACAGTTCGAAAGCATGTCAAAGTGCAAGTAGATAAATAGGAACCGCTCCAGCGGGAAGGTAAACGGCGTTTCCGTGCGCTGCTCTGGTTCACCAGAAGCGGCTTTGTCATGCTGGCCACATGACCCGGAAACTGTACGCTGGCTCTCGGCCAATAAAGCGAGATGAGCGCCACAACCCCAGAGTCAGCCACGACTGGACCTAATGGTCAGGGGTCCCTTTACCTTTACCTTACCTTCCTCTTAGTGCATTTCTCCCTTGCGTCCTGAGTTCGAGCATCTTCAAATCCCATGACACCTTTGGTAAAGGCTGTTCTCCAATTGGAGCACTCACAGGCCAGTGTTTCCCAATTGTCAGTGTTTACACTACATTTTTATTAGATTTGCCTTGATATAGTCTTTAAACCTCTTTTGTTGACCACCAGCATTACGCTTTCCATTTTTAAGTTCACATGCACAAAAAATGAAGGCATTGTCCCAAGGGGGATTTTGCAACACCAAGGAAATGAAAACCTCGTGTAAACTTTCCGGTTCTCCATACCTCTTTTATATCAGGACAAGAAGTTTAAAAAATGGGAGAGGGGAAGGTTGGCTGATGGTAAAACCATCTGGTCAGAGGCTAATACAGTGGACGCTCGGGTTGCGGACGTAATCCATGACGGAGGCACATCTGCAACCCGCAGCGTTCGTATCCTACAGCGCTGTGTCTGTGAACCCGCGTGATGCAATTTGGCGCTTCTGCGCATGAGCGAAGCGTGATTTGGTGTTTTTGCACATGCGCGAGCGCCGAAACCCAGAAGTAACCTGTTCCAATACTTCTAGGTTTGGCGCAGAGCGCAACCTGAAAAAACATAACCTGCTGCAAGCGTAACCCGAGGTATGACTGTACTGGGGTGTGGGAAAATGCAATAGATATTGTCAGGTTCTCTTATCGGTTGTTCAATAGTAACACCAAGCCATCTTGTCTTTAAGTCTCTTTATTTCAGTGCCAAACTACCGGTATTTACAGTGCAGAGTTCAGTCTATCATGTCTGCTTAGTCACTAGCAGAATCCGGAAGTGCCTCCCTCCTGTTTTGGCGCCAGCACCAAAATCTTGGCATCCTAAATTGCTGCCTTCTCCTCCTACGTGAGATATGTGCCGGAACTGACGCCTCCCCCTCCGATCGAGTCTGCTGGGTAGTGCCAGGTCTCCCATCAACACCCTGGACACCTGGCACTCCCTGGCTCCCAGCCACTAACTGCCCCTCCCCCGAACAGGGGCTGCCAGATTCACTCGAAGATGAATCTGTTGTTAACACAGGCTGTGGCTCCCTGTAAGCACTCAGAGCTGGACTGGCAGGGGTGTGCAGATCCCTGAAAGATATGTTACTTATTTTTATTTAATTTTGGTAGATTTCTCACCTGCCTTTCATCACCGTGATGAATTTAAAAACTGGTTTTTGTGTGTTTGTTTATGCTCTTTTAAATGTGGCATCCATTATGTCACACGCAGCACAGCACCTATTTGTGACTTGCCCCTGACCTGCATAACTTTCTCAAAATTCCAGGTTTGCCCAATGTCCCAGAAGGACTAGCAACCCCTGCTATAACATCTCTTGCTTCTTTTCCTCAGTCCAACGCTCCTGTTACCCTAATTTACCCCTCCATTATACTCTTCTAGCCCTATATTATATTATTATTTTCATGAGAGCCAGTGTGGTGTAGTGGTTAAGAGCGGTAGTCTCGTAATCTGGTGAACCGGGTTCAAGTCTCCACTCCTCCACATGCAGCTGCTGGGTGACCTTGGGCTAGTCACACTTCTTTGAAGTCTCTCAGCCCCACTGTCCATCAGGACAAGAGCCAGTGTGGTGTAGTGGTTAAGAGCGGTGGACTCATAATCTGGGGAACCGGGTTCGCTTCCCCGCTCCTCCACATGCAGCTGCTGGGTGACCTTGGGCTAGTCACACTTCTTTGAAGTCTCTCAGCCCCACTCACCTCAGAGTGTTTGTTGTGGGGGAGGAAGGGAAAGGAGAATGTGAGCCGCTTTGAGACTCCTTCGGGTAGTGATAAAGAGGGGTATCAAATCCAAACTCTTCTTCTTCATTTATATACCGCTTGGTATCTTAAGAGATCTTGAAGCAATTTACAATATGAAAATATGTGCGTGTCTACATGCACATATAGACACACGCAATAAGTACACAATAACACAATAAATGTATTTCTGGAGTTTCCTGTAGCTACCCTTTCTCTCCCCACCCCCAGCCTTCAACCCCCCCCCCATGGGAAGGATCCTGATTTTTTATTTTATGGTAATATGATTTATTGTATTTTCAAAATGTGTAATAAGTGTTGCCTCTCCTGTTTTGATAAACGAGAAATCAACATGTTTTATGCTCAACGTCTCTGGCTTTCTCTGCTACACAGTGGAAATTGAAGACAATTCTTAGAAATCTGGAGAATTTACTAAAGCACAATGGTGACACTGAATCTTTTCAGCTAGAAGAAATGTCAGATATGAAGGTAAATAACATACACCACACAGACCTGTACTTGGAGTAAGTAAAATATTTCAGTTGTAGGAATGGGGCAAGATTGGTAGGCTGCTTCAAAGGTCTACTCCAAGATAGGTTCAAGGTTGAATTCCTTATGCCAGTTGCTATCTCTCAGCCTAAGGTTAAAATGTGTGAGAGTAGAGGAATGGTGGAGAATGATATTGGCCATCCTGAATTTGTCGCTGGAAAGGTAGGATAAAAATATAATAAACTAGCTGTCCTGTACTCACATTGCTCAGGAATGCTAAGAAACAAACGAAAAATTGGAAATCGGTGGGTAAGGTTACTGCAGTCTTGAAAGGACCAGTCCACCATCTTGATTCAAAATTGGCATCCAATTGTATCCAAACATAGACCAACCCCTGCTCTTTCAACTGGGGAACAATCGTGCAACATTTGGTTAAAATATCTTAAGAGATACCCAAATGCATATATTAGATAACTGAAATACAAACCAGCCCTGTATTTAAATAGCAATTGTTATGAGTCCCTATTTATACCTCATGATATCCTGAGGTATAAATAAGTGCACTAGGCGAATATGTTAGCAATAGTCTGAAAAGTGTTGGTTTCTTGAGACTCTAAACAGCCTCGGTCCAGTATACCTGAAGGAGTGTCTCCACCCCCTTCGTTCTGCCCGGACACTGAGGTCCAGCTCCGAGGGTCTTCTGGCGGTTCCCTCGCTGCGAGAAGCCAAGTTACAGGGAACCAGGCAGAGGGCCTTCTCGGTGGTGGCGCCCGTCCTGTGGAATGCCCTCCCACCAGATGTCAAAAAGAAGAACAACTAGCAGACTTTTAGAAGACATCTGAAGGCAGCCCTGTTTAGGGAAGTTTTTAATGTTTAATAGACTATTGTATTTTAATATTCTGTTGGAAGCCGCCCAGAGTGGCTGGGGAAACCCAGCCAGATGGGTGGGGTATAAATAATAAAAAATTATTATTATTATTATTATTATTATTATTATTATTATTATACTCTAGAAGACAACAATACATGGCTGATAGTCTGCTTCTGGCTAGGTGAGGGGTCACCTGTTTGCAGGTCTGACTAAAATCAAGCAAAAAGCTTCAGTCTTGGCTAAACCACCTCAACAGCTGCTTCCTCCATAGAAACCTTGTGAGTCCAGAATGACTCCCAGGCTGTGCACCTGGTCTTTCAGGGGCACGGTTACCCCATTCAGGACCAGCAAACTCACACCTTTCAATTAGGCCCATACTTTTTGAGTGAGTGCCATGTTCCAAATGGCTCCCTAGATGGCGTTGTACCAACTACTGTCCTCGTTTCTGCAAGAAGACCGAGCAGATTCAGTCACCCCATCTGCGGTTGAGTGAGCCTAATCCAGTGCTGGCTAACCTTGACACCCCACATGTTTTGGAACTACAACTCCCATCATCCCTAGCTAACAGGATCAGTGGTCAGGGATGGTGGGAGTTGTAGTCCCAAAACATCTGGAGTGTCAAGGTTAGCCATCACTGGCCTAATCCCCAGTTGCAATAATAAAGCGTGCAGCAACTGCAATTTAGAAGCTGAATGTATTCAAAGATTTCCATTGTGCGTTTTTTAAATGGATTTTGTAAATCGGAAGGTATATTTGCTGCACGGCTGTTGTTGTTTTTCTTTTTAAAATTAAAAAAACCCTCCTTCTTCGATTTTTCTACCACTTGCAGCATAACACTAAATGCGTCTTGCGTAACATTTCCAGAGAGTTTGAGGCTCTCCACCAGATCTTGCGTGAGAAGGAAGAAAGTTTTAAGAAGAAAGTCCAGGAGATAAGCGATAGGAGCCTGCAAGAAATGCAGGCTAACGTAACATATCTGAAAGACGAAGCATCTTCGTATACAGAGATGATTGCCAGCATTAGAACAGCATTAGACATCACAGACCATGTGGCCTTCCTGAAGGTAAGAGCAGATTTTTATGAATGGTTTACCTAAAAGACTGGATGAGATTTTCAGAGCCAGGGAAGAGCATGGAATCCATTGGGTCCCGCAAGTAGGTTATGTGGATTTTTTGGGCCTGAGCTGACATGGGGAAAGTGGGTGCGGGGAAACATACCGTATTTACTTGAGTCTAATGCACCATCAGGGATGTGGGTGGCGCTGTGGTCTAAACCACAGAGCCTAGGGCTTGCTGATCAGAAGGTCGGAGGTTCGAATCCCCGCGACGGGGTGAGCTCCCGTTGCTCGGTCCCTGCTCCTGCCAACCTAGTAGTTCAAAAGCACTCAGTGCAAGTAGATAAATAGGTACCGCTCTGGCAGGAAGGTAAACAGAGTTTCTGTGCGCTGTTCTGGTTCACCAGAAGCTGGCCACATGACCCGGAAGCTGTATGCTGGCTCCCTCGGCCAATAAAGCGAGATGAGCACCGCAACCCCAGAGTCGGACACGACTGGACCTAATGGTCAGGGGTCCCTTTACCTTTTTAATGCACCATCTAATCTAATGCGCACCTCAATTTTCAGAACCTTGAAACAAAAAGAAAAAGCATTTGCTGGCGCATGTAAATGCACCATCAAATCTAACACACACCTTAATTTTCACAACGTAGTTTGGCCAAAAAAAGATGAGCATTAGATTCGAATGAATACGGTAGTTTGGCCAGATAATGATAGCTAGCTCTAAGCAATACGGCTAGACTAGATCTGATTTAATATGGCTGCCAGTTTGCTTTCCTCATCACTCTTAACTCACATATTCGGTTGTTATCAAGCCCTCAGGCTGAGCTTTCCAAACTTTTCATGTTGGTGACACACTTTTTAGACATGCGACAAAGCAATTCAGTTTTACTTGCAAACAGGAGGTTAAACTAACCCCTTTCCAGCCCTGGGAGGAGTATGGGAAGCGTTCGAGGAACACACCTACACATTGCAACTGACACACTAATGTGTTGCGACACACAGTTTGGAAAGCTCTGCCCTAAGGTTGCCTTTCTTTATATGTGCACAATATATAGAATTGTAGAGTTGGAAGGGACTGTGAGGATCATCTAGTCCAACCCCCTGAAATGCAGGAATATGCAAGTGTCCCATACGGGGATCGAACCTGCAACCTTGGCGTTACGAGCACCACACTCTAACCAACTGAGCTATCAATCTGGCCCAAGGGTTATCTCGGGGAGGGGATATTGTAACCCAGCCTTTCCCAACTTTTGGGCCTCAACACAACATTTGGATACAACATTTAAGACATTTAAGACATAGAACAATGATTAAAATGAACAGTGGGTGTGTGTTTGTAGGCACTTGATAAATAATCCTAATTATTACTATTGCCTTTCTTATTTTGTTTGCACAAATATTTATACCGCTCAGCATATAAAGTGCCGGAGCGGCAAACACTTCACGACCCGAAAGCATATGTATGTAATCAAATACAGAAAAACAGTAGAAGTATCTTCAGGAATGTGGAGAAATTGACTTTGGTTCGGCCTAGTTGGACTTGCATCCTTCAACTCTGGTGTTGCGAGGGGAGTGCTGTTAATTCTTCCATGTTTTGAGGGGGCAGTGAAGAGAGGAAGAGCTCAATGACTACATCTCAATTGTTCTTTCATGCAGGGCTTCAAGCAAGTGATGGACGAGTAAGTTTATGCATTCATATTTCACCCCTGTGCCATAACGCCTTCAGAAAATGTCTCTTCCCACAAGACCCTTGGTTTTGAACCCCTCCAGTCCCTTACCCAAAGAAGCCAGATTTAGCCCACCAGCCTTCCCATTTGGCCCCTCACAAACCACGTCCGCTTGCCCCACATCTGACATCAAATAATAATAATATATATATTATATTTGTTAATTTATATACCCCGCCCATAAAACCCAACAAAACGTCAAGCCGTTAGAAAACAAGATATCCTATACAAGCAACAAACAAACCAATAAATCAATAAAAGACCAATAATAATAGCAATAATAAGAAACAGTTTACAGTTAAAACCCAAATTAAAGTAACCACCAACCCCAAATAAACATTGCAACCAACACCAACCCAACAAAAACGAAACTGAGGAATCAAAATTAGACCCGTTTAAAATGTCCCACTGGCCTCCCAGGAGCCTCTTTTAGCTGTTCAGGGTGGGTGTGGGCCCTGCCCCCTAGGCCAAGTAGAACTGGGCCTTGCAGCAGAGAGCAGGTCTTCCCTCCATCGCTCATGGCAGCAGCAATCGAATGTGACATCCAGCAAGGGGCAGCGAGAGACAAGGCTGGATCCTATGGCTGCTAAGCAGGATTTGAACTCGCTGCTCGTTCTCTGAAGTGCAGGGAGTTCAATCCTGAGGACCGAGTTTGACAGGTGGGCAGGACCACTCACCTGCTAATCACATGGTTAATTACCTGACGTCCAATGGTTGACAGGTGGGTGGTCTCACCTTTCCGTTCGATTTGGCCTGCAGGGTTTGTGGGAAGATAAAGATTTGGCCCTCCAGCCGAAAAGGTTCTTTTCCCCATCGCTGCTCTGGACAGATGTATGATAAAACTCCAGATTTCCTGGAAAGTAATGTTGACAGGTGCCCTTTTTTTGTGCATTTTCTCCTCGACTAGATTGTGCCTTTGGATTCCTACCCCACTCCCAGCAATGTCCTATTAATACTTTTTGTCTGAAAAGCACCAGCTACAGTGCAGAATGCCCTTCTTTATCGAAAGTTGAAATGCTTCATAATTTCCACTCCCTCCATTTTTGGAGAGAGCCGGTAACGTGTGTTTTATTATGCTAAATGACTAATGTAATAATTTAATTACTATTAGATCTTTATCACACCCTTCCCCTGCCCCTTTATGGTGGCCTTCCTCCCAAATATTCTCAGGATGACACAGCGATAAATACAACAAATATTTCAAAAGCAAGTGTATTACCCTCACAGCTAACTACAGTGGTACTTAATTCGTTCTGGAGGTCTGTTCTTAACCTGAAACTGTTCTTAACCTGAGGTACCACTTTAGCTAATGGGGCCTCCCGCTGCCACCGCGCAATTTCTGTTCCCATCCTGAGGTAAAGTTATTAACCCGAGGTACTACTTCCGGGTTAGCAGAGTCTGGAACCTGAAGTGTCTGGAACCTGAGGTACCACGGTAATTTCAAGGTTGCTGGCAATAGTATCTTTCAGCCCTCAAGTGCTTGGATGAAGAGGAATGTTTGTGGTGAGCCAGTGTGGTGTAGTGGTTAAGAGGGGTAGACTCGTAATCTGGTGAACCGGGTTCGCGTCTCCGCTCCTCCACATGCAGCTGCTGGGTGACCTTGAGCTAGTCCCACTTCTCTGAAGTCTCTCAGCCCCACTCACCTCACAGAGTGTTTGTTGTGGGGGAGGAAGGGAAAGGAGAATGTGAGCCGCTTTGAGACTCCTTCGGGTAGTGATAAAGCGGGATATCAAATCCAAACTCTTCTTCGTCGTCTTCTTAAGAAGAAATCTGCCCCCCAAAAAAATAATGTGGGGGACAGACCTGTAACAGATGTTTGACAGTGGAACGGTCTCCCTTGGGAGGTTGTGGACTCTCCTTCCCTGGAGGTTTTTAAGCAGAGGCTGGATAGCCATCTTGTCAGGGTCCCTTCCAACTCCACAATTCTATGATTCTACCTTACCAGGGAAGGCTTTTGGTAAGCATGGGACCACTACTAAGAAGGCCCTGTTGTGGGTTTGTGCCAGCCAGGCAGCACCACCACCAGCAAGGAAGCCGATTGACCCTTCCTTAACCATGGTTTGTTTAGCCAACCCGCCAAACTATAAAGTCAGGAGCGGCTGGGAAAACAATTGGGCAAGGTGTGTGTTATGTCATGGGTCAATGACTGGAGGCGAGAATCAGGTACAACATCTCTTTATTTCAGAAACAGGGAAGAGCCAGCCACAGGACTGGAGAAAACTGGGGTTTTTATAATACAGTAGGCTAGTAGGGAGAAGATACATTTTGGCGGGAACCAATGGCATGGATTCCCTCCTGCGGAAACCAATCCGGCAGAGGATCCAAATCCTGCTCTCTGAACCAGCAAATGATTGCTGTTCCCGCTGTAACTCATACATTCAAATAAGGTCTGTAATACAACACAAAACTCTATATTAAAATGTCTTGACTGTGTTATTGCTTAATACACAACACCCCCCCACACTTAGCGGGAATGACACACAAAGTCTTTCAGGAGCTGTGGCTTCCTGCGATTTCTACTCGATCGTCTCACCTCCGGTGTGGTGACATGAGGAATTGGAGGCTGAGGAGTCTCCTCGGGAGTATTGGTTACCGCTGTCCCTTCTAACGACCCCCCCAGCTCATTATCTTCCGCCAACTCCATATTCCCAGCGGGTAGTTCACCTTCTGACTGCCCTGGTGGATCATTAACCCGTGCAGGCGTCTCCACCTGACTCGGGGGTGGCAACTCCCCATTTAATGTGGGGGTGTTAGGTCCCTCGGCATCACTCCTGCTGGGTATTCTGCGTCTCAGCTGATCCACATGCCTACGCCAGACCTGCCCTTGTGACAATGTGACATAATATGACACGGGACCGGTGGCCCGTGAAATGACTCCCGGAACCCAAGTCGGACCTCTAGCATAATTCCTCACCCAAACGAGATCCTCCGGGTTAAGGTGTCTCGTTCTGTCTCCATCGGGTTGGGGTGACTCCCGTGTGGAACGCGAGGGCATCCTATCTGGATGTACAAAATCCAGGGCTGTCACCAGCCTACGACCTAACAGCAGCTCAGCTGGTGACTTTCCCGTGGCTGTGCATGGTGTGGCGTGCTGCAAGAACAGCATACGAGCTATCCGGGCTGCCCAGTCACCCTCCAGTAGCCGTGAAATAGCCCCCTTTGCAGTTCGCACCATTCTTTCTGCTTGACCATTAGATGAGGGGTGGAAAGGGGCAGAGGTCACTCCTCGTATGAAATTGTCAGCAAGGAAACCTCTGAACTCACTCGACACAAATGCTGCCCCATTGTCTGACACCAATGTTTCTGGCAGGCCATGCGTGGCAAACAATTGCCTTAAAACTTTGATAACGGCTGCTGATGTGGGACTGGAAACTAAGGCTACTTCCAACCATTTCGAGTATGCATCGACCACAACTAAAAATGTTTTCCCTTGATAGGGCCCTGCAAAGTCAATGTGAATGCGGTTCCATGGCGCCCTGGACTGTTCCCACCAATGAACAGGTGCTCGGGGAACCTCAGGTCGAACCTCTTGGCATGCCTTGCACGTGCGCACCCACATTTCTATTTCCCTATCCATCCCTGGCCACCACACATAACATCGTGCCAGGGATTTCATTCTGACCATTCCCGGGTGCCCCATATGCAAGGTTTCTAGAATGCGGTTCCTAAGTGGGTTAGGGATGACTACCCTGTCCCCCCAAAGTACGCACCCCTTATGAAGTGATAACTCATGCTGCCGTATTGCGAATGGCCGGAACTTTTCTTCTTGGCCCCCATTGGGCCACCCCCTCCCTACCCAGGCAAGGACTCGGGAGAGTGTGGGGTCCTTACGCGTCCTGGCTGCAACTTCTTCCGCGGTCACAGGAGCGCTCGGCAGTGTTTCCAACATCATGACCTGTTCGGCTGGAGCCGGGTCACAATCACTAGCTCCTTGGAGTGGCAGCCGGCTGAGGGCGTCTGCGTGACAGAGCAATTTGCCTTTCACATGGCATATCTTATATTGGAAACCGTTTAAAAAAATCGACCACCTGAGCATTCTAGGGGACAAGATTTGAGGGGTTTGTTTGTCAGGGTTGAACAGACCCAGCAATGGCTTGTGATCAGTTTCAATTAAGAACGATCGCCCATACACATAGTCATGGAATTTCTTTACCCCCGCTACCACAGCTAATGCCTCTTTGTCGATCTGCGCATAGTTCCTCTCGGTGGCAGTAAGAGTCCTTGAATAAAACGAAATGGGTCTGTCTGTCCCATCCGCCTCTCTGTGGCTGAGCACAGCTCCCAGCCCATATTGAGACGCATCACAAGCAAGTACGAGGGGTTTCGTCTCATCATAATGGGCCAGAACGCTCTCAGCAGACAACATTCCCCTAATGGTTTCGAAAGCCTTTTGTTGTGGCTTTCCCCAATGCCAGACGCATTTCTTCTGAAGAAGCCTGTGCAAAGGTTCTGCCACTGCTGCTTTGTGCGGTAAAAACGCATGGTAAAAATTCACCAAACCCAGGAATGACTGGAGTTCAGTTTTGTTGCTGGGTCTGGGGGCATTGGCGATGGCCTTAACCTTGCTTTCCATGGGGTGCACACCCGCAGCATCAATGGTGTAACCTAGGAAATCCACCGTAGGAACTCCAAAACGACATTTTTCCTTTTTTAGATGGAGCCCAGCTTCCTGGAACTTTTTAAGCACCATTCTGATGCGGCTTTCCAGCTCGTGGGGGTTCCTCCCCGATATTAGAACATCATCAAAATACACAAGGGTGCCAGGCACTCCCCTTAATAACCTCTCCATAATGCCCTGAAATATCCCTGGGGCCACACTTACTCCGAATTGCAATCGGTTCACCTTAAATGCCCCTTTGTGGGTTACAATAGTCTGAGCTTCTGCTGTTTCTGGCGTTACAGGTAGCTGCTGGTACGCCTGGGCAAGGTCGATCTTTGCAAATACCTTGCCTCCAGCCAACTTTGCCAGCAGTTGAGACACCACTGGAATGGGATAAGAATTTCCCCGAATTGCCTTATTTATTGTGCATTTATAGTCTGCGCAGATACGCACTTCCCCGTTTGCCTTTAGCGGGGTCACTATTGGGGTTTCCCATCTTGCTGATTCAACTGGTGCCAATACCCCTTGCTGGACTAGTTTGTCGAGTTCTGCCTCTATTTTGGGCTGCAAGGCGAATGGCACACGTCTTGGCTTGAAGCGAACTGGGGCCACCCCTTGGTCCAACTCGAAATCAATAGGAGGCCCTTTATAGCACCCCAGACTGCCATCAAATAATGATGCGAACTCCTCATAAATCTTCTCGAATGTTTTTGGGGCTATTGTTATTGCATTCAGCCCAGATATGCCCAACCCTAGTGCAGGAAACCAGTCTGTTCCCAAGAGGCTAGAGCGCTTTCCCTTGGCGATCACCAGCTTAAGTACGGCCCTTTTGTCTCTAAAGTTAACATTGACAGAACACATTCCCAGGATGTGTATCCGGCCAGCTGAATAAGATTGCAATGTGGCGGGGAAAGGTTCCAATGGAGGGAACTTACCCCCTGAGAAAAACGACCTCGCAGTCTCGTCCGAGACGATCGTGTATCCTGACCCAGAATCTACCTCCATCTGGCAAGGGCGGCCCTCAATGCTGACCTGGACAAACGCCTTCCCCTGAGCAGGAAACTGAACGGTCTTCCCCTCAATCTCGGTGAGGTAGTTGCAGTCGTCCAAAACGTGCGCCGATGAACTTGCCTGTCGCCGGGACGGTGACGGGGATCCCGATGTTCCCCCGGTAGCTGACCTGCATACCCGAGCGATGTGGCCTTTTTTATTACAAGCGTGGCACGTGGCGTTCCGGAATCGGCAGTTGCGACGTTCATGCGCACCACCACAAGCCGGGCATTCTAGTTTTCTTCCTTTTGTTCCCGATGAACCAACCCTCAGGGATTCAACTGCGCGGGATGGACTCTGGGATGGGCTGGACTCTTGGCTGCTCACAGCGTGAGCTATCTCCGCGGCCGGCCTGGTGCTTCGTTGTGGGGTTTTTTGCTTTTCCCCCTCTGTGGTTTCAGTGGCTATGGCTTCACGCACAGCCATTGCCAGATCCACATCTTCCCTTGCAGCGATCCGACGACGGGCTTTACTGCTGCTCAGACCGCCAATGAACTGGTCAAGCAGCGCCTCCTCGAGGGCCACGAATTGACAGTGCCTCGCCAGGACCTTCAGCTCAGCAAGGAATATGGAGACCGATTCACCATCCCTCTGCCTCCTATTGTGGAACTCTATGCGGCGTGTTGTCTTGGTCGCTGCCGGGGCCAGGTGCCTTGTAAGTTGGTCCGTTATCTGTTTCAGCGTCGCCGTTTCTAGCGTGAGAGGAGCCACCAAACCTCGGGCCAACTCGAAGACTTCAGCCCCGCAGCAACTCAGGAAGACTGCCTTCTTCCTGTCGTCATTGGTGATTCCTTGTGCGGCAACAGCGAAACCGAAACGCTGGAGATACGAATCCCAAGCTTCTGCGGCTCCCGGTCTAAATGGCTCAAAGATTCTACTTCCTGCCATGGTGTAATCAGGAGTGTCCACGATTTCTCCCTCCTCTTCTTCTGACTCCGGATGCCGACCTCTGTCATCCATTCACAGCAAGCCGGATCCCACCTTCGTCGCCAGTATGTTATGTCGTGGGTCAATGACTGGAGGCGAGAATCAGGTACAACATCTCTTTATTTCAGAAACAGGGAAGAGCCAGCCACAGGACTGGAGAAAACTGGGGTTTTTATAATACAGTAGGCTAGTAGGGAGAAGATACATTTTGGCGGGAACCAATGGCATGGATTCCCTCCTGCGGAAACCAATCCGGCAGAGGATCCAAATCCTGCTCTCTGAACCAGCAAATGATTGCTGTTCCCGCTGTAACTCATACATTCAAATAAGGTCTGTAATACAACACAAAACTCTATATTAAAATGTCTTGACTGTGTTATTGCTTAATACACAACAGTGTGCCTCCACGAGCCATGGCTTAGTCATGTTAGCATGCAAAATACTCGAGCTGGTGTCGTTTGGGGGCCTACTTTGGCTTCTTACTGAAAGGCCTGCAATGTTTTGATCCTTCCTACCCAGTAGACAGGCCAAGGTGCTTAGTGGCAAGCGGGGTGTGATCCATGGGGAAAGCCCCCTCTGGCAATCTGGTATACACAGCGGTGTTCTCCTCCCTCAGAACTGCGGAGGACGAGGGAGACAATGGCGAAGAAGAGGCTGGATTCGAGGAAGAATGTGACAACGATGAAGGCGAGAACAATGGCATGGAAGATAATTCTGGTTTGTCCTGTGCCCTTGTGATGTCAGAGGATGCACGCCTCGAGGAATTTGAAGACTCGCTGGATTTTGATGCTTGGAAGGAAACGTTGAAATCTATTGAGCCCAGAGACTGATTCTACCCTGCATTGCAGTAGTGAGCCATTGGGGGGAGGGGGAGCTCCTTGTCCGGACTTTACAGGCAAAATGGCCTCCTGGCTTTTATACATAGATGGCCTTGGTGCAGTTATCTGCTTGGCTACTCTCCTTCTCTCTTACCCATACCCCTTAATTCCACTAGTGGCACCTCTACAGTTTTAATGGAGGGTAATATTTTTGTGCGGACTTTATAATAACAATGTGAGAGAATTGGTAGCTTCTTTTGAGGCAGCGCTGAGGAAGCGACACTTGGTGTTTTGAAAACACACCCCATACCAGCCTTTGCTGGAATCGTGCCTTTCGGATGTTTTGGGCTGCAAATCCCACCAGCCCCAGCCAGCTTGTGTTGCCTGGAGCTGATGGGAGTTGTAGTCCAAAACACCCTTTTCCCCCTGAGCAGCAGTGGAGATGGCCCGGAGGGGAGGGGGCACATCAGCAGCTGTGTAGGGAAAGTTGTGGTCTTGTCCAGGGACCCCAGAAGTGGAAGCTGTCACTGCTAGCAGGTATTACTTCATTCTTTTTTGGCAAACCAAGCATGGGCATTAGATGGCATACACTTTGGCAGATGTGGAAAACCTTTGGCCCTCCAGATGATACTCAGCCACAACTCCCAGCAGCCCCCTGCTAATATGGTTGACAACTAGGGATGATGTGAATTATAGTTCAGAAAACCCAGGGACCAAATGTTCCCCATCCCTGCTCTGTAGTATTCTGTAAAGTTACTGTTTCATTAAGTCGTCTGGAACCTATTTTCTTTGTTTTGCTGCCAGCAGATGGAGCCTTGTTTGCTGTAATTTCTGGAAACTGAGTAAAATGCCAAGTTTATATGCCAAGTTAAGTGTCTGTGATTTATTCTAGCCTAAGTGTTTTGCCGGGAAGGTTTGTTTCATAGCTCCCTGATAAACGTCCAGTGCATGGGGAAGACATTTTTATTTTAGCAGGCATTCTGATGTTATGATTAATTTTAACAGATGTTATAGTTCATGTATCTTTTTTATATAACCTTATATTACTGCACTATTAACCCTCAGCTGTTTGAAACGTGATGAAGGAGAAGGAATAGCATTGCAGAACCTCAGCTGGCATTAGCTAGTTTCTCTGCAGTATGAGTGAGCAAATGATGTCAATTTGGGGGAAAGCCCCAGTGTGCAAATCGCCTCAGTAACAGGCAAGGCTCAAACTGACTTCATGTGAATGACTCACCTCTCATTAGGCAAGAGCAACAATGTTTCTGCACCGCCTGATAATCATGTGACTTGTGGCCTAGAAGTGTCAGGGTGGCAGACTTCTTACATCAGATAGCTTCTTGCATTGTACATCTTGAGAAATGGAAATGTTATGAGGCAGCTCGACAAGAAGCCAGGAATAGAAAGTTGTTTCGGATCTTCTCTTTCACAGCTGGCAGGCTAGATTCCGTTCATCCGGAATTGTATGCTAAAATTCTGTACTCTTCCACTGTCTCCCAAGACAGACAGATGCCCTGCCAGCAACAAAGTTCTGGGTCAACCCTCAAATTCTGCAACTGGAATTTCATTTATAAGTAGGAGATTGTAAGCAAAATACCCCCTTCAGCTGTGTATACACCGTATACATTCAAAACACATGTCTCCCCCAAAGAATCCTGGGAAGTGTAGTTTACCCTCCACAGAGCTACAATTCCCATAAACGAAGGAGAAGTCCCATTGCATTCTCTAACATTACATCTCATCCATGGTATTCTGCTTACGAGTATTTTACATGGTGCTTGTGGAAAACTTTATAATACTGTACATTATTTATATATTGTCTTGTGCCCTGTGCTGCCCTGGACTCCTTTTGGGAGGAAGAAAAAGATATAAATTTATTAAATGCATAAGGTGTTGCTATATTGTTGACTGCCACCTTGCAAGAATTGTTCCTAAATTGGGGTGTGTGTGTGTGTGTAAAATAAATAATAAATCAGTATAGCACCACCAGAGAGGAGCATGACTGGTTTGCCACAATAATGATGTAGAACAGAAGGTGAGAGCCGAGGGTGGGCACCAAATTTTGGCATTGCACAGAGTGCCGCTGAAATTTGAAAGTCCGCTACTGGCATTATGGAGGGTTCCTTCAGACAACCTGTTTGTTGATCATTTGTCCTGATTTGCTTGCACAGATCTTACATGGAGGTTAGACCATGTCCAATCTTTATTGGGTATTCGTTCTGAATTGTTTGCAGGGCAGTGTTACAACGGCCAGCCCAGTTGGTAGAACATAATATTCTTTATCTCAGGGTTGTGAGTTCGATCCCCACATTGGGCAAACGATTCCTGCATTAGAGGGTTGGACTAGATTACCCCTGTGGTCCCTTCTAACTCAACAGTTCTATGATTTGCCACCTGGGAGTTTGCATGTCTTCCTGTTAAATCAGTCATTCACCCACACCAGGGTTCAGCAACCTTTTTCAGCCATGGGCTGGTCCACCGTCCCTCAGACCATGTGGTGGGCCGGACTATATTTTGAAGAAAAAAATGAACAAATAACCCAGAGATGCATTTTTTTAAAAAGTACACATTCTACTCATGTAAAAACACGCTGATTCCCGGACCGTCCGCGAGCCAGATTGAGAAGGCAATTGGGCCGCATTCGGCCCACGGGCCTTAGGTTGCCTACCCCTTACCCACACTTTTCCCTGCATTTCCCCTCCACTCTCCTAACAACAAAAGCCAGCGGTTGTGGTGTTTTTTTTTAAACTGGGTTTGTTGTGCTAGGGTGACTGAACAGCCTCATGCATTGGCATCTGTGAGCTAAACACCTTCCATTCCTTTCCCCCTCAGAAGTGTGTAACTAATCCACTGCAGAAATCTAAATTTACAGTAGGCACTTGAATTCCCCCCCTCAAAATACTGAGTCACAGCAGTTTTTAAGCAGCATTTGCATTCTCTTATAGTTGCCATATAAATCTAATAAATAATAATGCATCTTCAGGGATGCTGTAGTTTCTGATGTGAACCCAGCAGAACCTCGAAACCAGCCAGATGCGCTTAGCAGGTCTGCAAAATCTATTGCAATGTCAGGAAGTCAGCCCATGTTTCTTCAATCTCAAGTAAAGCCTATTGCCTTGACGACGACAACAACAACAATGAGTAATAATCTGACCACACATCTAAATCTCAAGTCAGCTGTAGGTTTCCTTGGGTTTCGTGTTCGTGTCAGCTGTTTTGCAGAATACATTTCTGAGTAAGTACAAATGGGAATTTACAGAAAGGTAGTTGTGGTTTCTGTCAACCTCTGGCTCCTTGCTCCCCATCTGATGCCCTGTTCTTGTCAGCACAGAATCAGATGTGGAAATGAAGGAGAACTATATGAAAACGATGTACAGGTGGTGTTTGACTTCTAGTAAATTGTAGAAGTAAAGATGTAGAAAGCTGAATCGGATATGTGCTGGAAATGTAAGGGGAAAAAAGGGATGTACCTTTTACCATATGTGGTGGACATGTCAGATAGCGAAAGCTTTTTGGGAAATGATTTATAATGAGCTGAAAAATGTTGAAGGTAACTTTTACAAGAAGACCAGAAGCTTTTATTTCTAGGAATAAAGGTAAAAGGTAAAAAGGTTAAAGGAACCAAGGAAGCCAGCATTTGTCCACAGACAGCTTTCCAGGTCATGTGTCCAGCAGGACTAAACCGCTTCTGGCACAATGGGACACTGTTTACCTTCCTGCCACAGTATAGTATAGTAGACTAATCCTATATAATAAAGTGCAAGTGTCTCTGCGTCCAGTCCCTATGTCCGTCCCTGTGTCCTACTGCGCATGTGCCCCACGGACACAGGGATTGGAGCGCAGAGACTTCGGGCGGGTGGCCGAAACTGCGCATGTGTCCCACGGGCACAGGGATTGGAGCGCAGAGACTTCGGGCGGACGGGCTGTTGAAGCGGCGGGTGTGCGCTCGCGTGGACTTAATTCTAAGCGGCAGCGGCAGTTACAAGTGGCGGCTGAGTTGGCCTGCCGGGGCCTGGCTGGTGCCAGTGCCGCCGCCGCCGCGATGCGCCTCCTGCAGTGCCTGCTGAAGGGCCATTCGGCACTGGCCGGGGCGCCCAAGTACATCGAGCACTTCAGCAAGTTCTCGCCGTCCCTGCTTTCCATGATGTTCTAGTGCCCGTTAATTTAACGGGCTTCATGTCTACTAGTAATAATAATATTTATCTACTTGTGCTCGTATGCTTTTGAACTGCTAGGTTGGCAAAAGCTGAGACAGAGCAAAGGGAGCTCACCCCATCGTGGACCGCCGACCTTCTGATCGGCAAGCCCAAGAGGCTCAGTGGTTTAGACCACAGCGCCACCTGCGTCCCTAGGAATAATAGGTCAAGAGGTACCCAAGGATTAGAAAAAACTATTTATGTATGCAGCGATGGCTGCCAGGATGATTTATGAGCAGAAGTGGACAGATGAAACAGTTCCAGCCAAGAAGGTCAGGCAGATAAAGCTGATGGAGTATGCGGAGATGACCAAACTTATGGGAAGAATAAGAAATCAGGAAGAGAATTTTTTCAATAAAGACTGGGGAAAATTTATTGGATATTTTAAAAGTTATTGTAAACAGCTTAAAACTTCAGCAGAGCTAATGTAAAACGAGCAGTAAAGAATACTTAAATAAATTTTAGAAGAAATAAACAAGGAATTTTTGTGGATATGCAGAAGTAGAGAACCACAGATTGCAGGGCAGGGAGTCAATTCGATGTAATTTTCGGTTTTGTTAATTGGTATGTATTGTTGTAAAATGAAAAATGATAAGTAAATAGGAAATAAATGTAATAAATACTGTAATACCATTTACCATTTCAACAAGTCTGCTTATTTAATAAAGCTGAACATTCGTGACTAATTCAAGCTCATTCCTTCCAGTAGCACCTTAGAGACCAACTAAGTTTGTTCTTGGTATGAGCTTTCGTGTGCATGCACACTTCTTAGTTGGTCTCTAAGGTGCTACTGGAAGGAATTTTTTTATTTTTTATTTTGTTTTGACTATGGCAGACCAACACGGCTACCTACCTGTAAATCAAGCTCATTTAAAAGTGTGTGTGTTGGGATTTTTTTTATTACTGATTTGTTTCAGAATAAATAAACATTGCATTTGATTAAGAACGAAAGTAAACACTGTGGTTAGCAAGTACAAGTGGTTGCCTCTTGTTTCATCTGTGGAAAGAGGAAGCTAAGAAAGATGAGGCCGTCTCCTTTTCCATGAAATCGGGGGCACAGAAACTATGAGTAACTGTGGAATTCAGCTGCTGCAAAGGGTGATGTTCATGTTGGAGAGGACATCCTAACAGTTCATGAGGAGGTCCTTCTTTCCACTGTTGCGGGCATGGGGATCTTTCTTAGCCCAAGGTCCACATTCCTTTCTTGACAAGCTTTTAGGGGCCACATGCCAATAGTGGGCAACAGATGTGACTCTTACCTTTGTACAGTAGACTAACAACAACAACAACAACAACAACAACAACAACAACAACAAATAAATTAAATTTATTATTTATACCCTGCCCATCTGGCTGGGTTTCCTCAGGCACTCTGGGTGGCTCCCAACAGAATGTTAAAAACACCATAAAACATCAAACATTAAAAACATCCCTAAACAGGGCCACCTTCAGATGTCTTCTAAAAGTCAGATAGTTGTTTATTTCCTTGGGATCTGATGGGAGGGTGTTCCACAGGGTGGGCACCACCACTGAGAAGGCCCTCTGCCTGTTCCCTGTAACTTCGCTTCTCGCAGTGAGGGAACCTCCAGAAGGCCCCTCGGAGCTGGACCTCAGTGTCCGGGCAGAACGATGGGGGTGGAGACGCTCCTTCAGGTATACTGGGCTGAGGCCATTTAGGGCTTTAAAGGTCAGCAGCAACACTTTGAATTGTGGTCGGAAACGTACTGGGAGCCGATGTAGGTCTTTCAGGACCGGTGTTATATGGTCTCAGTGGCCACTCCAAGGCCATAGACTAGTTCAGGCATCCCCAAACTGCGGCCCTCCAGATGTTTTGGCCTACAACTCCCATGATCCCTAGCTAACAGGACCAGTGGTCAGGGATGATGGGAATTGTAGTCCAAAACATCTGGAGGGCCGAAGGTTGGGGATACCTGGACTAGTTCTTCCAACTCTCATTCACCCCCTCTTGTGTTCTTCATTCAGGCAAGCAAGGGTTCCAGCCATGCAAATCCACTCTAGGAGGTTGCAAGGGAGCCCTTTGACAAGGGATCTGGAGCCAGCCCATTATCATAGACTCATAGACTTGTAGGGATCCCGAGGGTCATCCGGCCCAACCCCTGTGTTATGTACTGAGTTGAATAGGATCCAAAATGCAGCAGTCTGATTGGTCCTAGAACAATAGGATCCAGAATGCAGCAGTCTGATTGGTCCTAGAACAATAGGATCCAAAATGCAGCAGTCTGAATGGTCCTAGAACAATAGGATTCAGAATGCAGCAGTCTGATTGGTCCGCAGGAGCCACCCAATCCAGCTCCAGGGGGAAGTGAATCCACAACCTGATTGGCCTACAGGAATATCCTGGAATTAGCCAATCACGTGGGGCCTATTGTGTAAATAATGTATATAAAGCAGACGTTCTAGGGGAACTTTCATTCCTCGCTACTATGAGCTGAATAAAGAGCATGGAATCCACACTCTACTCCGAGTATATTTTCACCCTGCAATGCAGGACTCTCAGCTAAAGCATCAATGACAGGTGGCCATTGATTTTCGTCCCATTGGGGAAGAAATGATCAAATTGAAAAATCAAGGTGAGATAGTAATTAATACTGTGGCAGGAAGACATGTCTTCACATGCTTTAGAAGAATCCTGTAGCGGTGATAGCACGTGGCCTGGGTGATAGGGTTTTTTCAATGATGCTTGCTTTGTTGTGGTGTGTGACTGTTGTGGTTTCCTGTATCTGTGATAGCGCAAATTGCTGAAGGGGGAGTTTTCAGTAGCAGGGATGTTGTGTCACGCAAGCCTTGCAGTGCCGTCTCTTAGAGATTTGCAGGCTCCGGACTCCTGCGCGTTTTCATCTGTTGAGCAATGTAGTTGGTTTTCCTATGGGCTATTTTTGTGCATGAATAAAACTCAGCACCGGCCCTCTGAGTCTGCAGTTCGAGAGCTGGTTCTTCTATAAGAGGATCTCAGAGAAGTGGGAAGGTTTGTCGGAGAGTCTCTAAGAAGTTTTGTGTGTGCCTATATTTCAGAAGGCAGGTGAGGAGATAACTTGCGGAGGGAAAGGATTTGTAGATCTTTTGCTTTGCTGATTCAAATTGTAATGGGAAATTGAATTATTCAGTAAGCATATGTTACTAAAAATGTCCTGGCAGAGCTTGGAATCAAGCCATATTCTGCCAAATTTCTTGACAAGGTGCGGGGAGCGAAAACGGGTTGATGGTGGTACCTTTATTTTGCTGGGTTTCAATCTGTGTTACTTCTCCATGTATTGGAGAAGATTTTGAGTATCTTGCTGGATCGCCCTAAGCGAAACTAAAGCTTCTGTACTTGCTAGGAAAGAAATGAAAGATAACTGGTTCTCAATTCTATTTTGGCAGTAAAAAAAAAATAAAAAAAAAAAATCTTTCAATTATTAACAGCTATGCCTTAAAAAAAAAATTTCCCAGAAAGCAGGGTGGATTTGATTTAAATCAAATTGATTTAAATCACGATTTAAATCATGATTTAAATCACTAGTCAGTAAGGCTTGATTTAAATATATTTTTTTACAGAAAGACTCATTCTTGCTGGTATAATCTTAATATTTACAACTATATGAAGGTTTCATTTTTGGAATAATAAATTTTCAGAGTAGTTTTTTACAGTTATATCAAAAATTACTGATTTGGTTATACTACTAGAAATACATAGACAGATAATTATGAAACTATGGTGAGGTTTAATAAGTTAACTGTTTTATATTTGGACAACTTTCTGCTGTACTTTATTGGAAGGAGAAAAATAATCATTTCCTTAATAACCATTTAAACAATTTATTTAACTAAAACAATAACATGATAGCATATGTATCCATGTTTGTTAACTGATGTGGTTAAACATTTTTTTTTAAAAAAACTTAGACTGAGTTTTAGCACACTTGATAAACTTAAAACAAATCCTTATTTCCTGATGAATAGCCTTTGGACCAATGTAACTTAAATAGAAGGCTATATTTAGAAAGATTTTTCCTCCAAAAGCATTTTATTTTAAAAATTCAATTTAAATTAAAAAAAAATCAAAATTAAATTTAAAAAATCTGATTTTTTATTATTATTTTTTAAAAATCGTTGATTTTTATCCACCCTACCAGAAAGTGAGTATTATGGGGGTGCTTCTTAAAAGATATCTTTGTAAGACACCAATTATTATGGGGGTGCTTTGGCTCGACCTTTCATTTGGCACTGCCTAGCAAATTGCTCAGCCCAGCCCATCTTCATGCAGCCTCACAGTTTAGGGGAATTAGAATAATAAAACAATGAGATAAAACAATAAATTAAAACAACAAAATGAAGCACTAAAAGGAGTTAAGAAGTAAAATGGAAGAGAGGATAAAACCAAATCCTAAGGGTTAGTTATAGAGCAGAAGCTTGCCTTAGAGTTGGCCTTAGAGCTCAAAACCCTGCTTCAAGCTTTCGGCAGCCCTCTTCCCCATCCAAACATCACTTCTTAAAAGATATCTTTGTAAGTCACCAATTTTGCTAGGGTTAATACATTCCAAACCACTGGCATTCAAACCTCTGTCATCTCTTTAAGTACCACCTAGATCTAGTCACATTTTTCCCCAGGATGGAAGTATAGAGATTCTCTCTCTCTCTCTCTCTCTCTCTCTCTCTCTCTCTCTCTCTCTCTCTCTCTCTCTCACACACACACACACACACACACACACACACACACACACACACACACACACACACACAAACACCGCAAGCCGCTTTTAGTTCTCAATGTGTATTGCAATAATCTTATTTATGGCCTGATTTGTTCCAGATATTCTGATGTCTCCTGCACCACTGAAGAGTCATGCCATGCTGCTCAGCAGGAGATATTCCTGTGGCTTTTCACTCACCTTGCTTGCTGCCCATTTCCTCTTCTCAAATGCCTGTGAATATGAGCCAATGAGTGAGTATGAATATGAAATTAGAATTTCAGAAACCAACAGCAACAGTCATTTCCTAAAAACATAGGAAGCTGCTTTTGACAAGGTCAGACTAGCGTTTTATCCCTTGCAAAAGAAATCAACCCCAAAGAAGCTGGTTGTTTCACGCTCCCTTTGCATGTGGGTTTTTGCAAACTGTCCTATGATCCTAGGATGAAGGGCAGTATAGAAATTAAAATAATAATAATTGCCTTCGGTCTTGCAACAGAAATGTCATTTTTGGTTTCTCATTATTCTAGTCTTCAGTTCTCTCCAGTTCCAGATCAGTGTGCAATTTTTTTAAGTCCTCATGAAAATTCCTCATGTTTTGTGCAATTCTCTCCTAAGATAAGGGCACTGTTGGCATTTGATGGCATACCCAATGTTAGACGATGAGCAATTAAATAGTCCTGAGATGGTATGTCCTGAGATGGCCCCAACAACATCAAACATACCATCTCAGGACTATTTAATTGCTCATCGTCTAACATTGGGTATGCCATCAAATGCCAACAGTGCCCTTCAGCTCTCTATATTGGACAAACAGGCCAAACCCTACGCCAAAGGATAAATGGACAGAAATCTGACATCAGGAATCACAAGACAAAGAAACCAGTAGGAGAACACTTCAATCTCCCAGGGCATTCTATACAAGATCTCTAAGGTGCTACTAGAAGGATTTTTTCCCCCAATATCTGAATTGTAATACTGTTCCCAGGATTTGGGGCAGGGCAGGGCAGGGCTGGGGGGAGGCAGTGCTTGTTAGCACATTTCAAAGTGTTGGTGCTGACCTTTAAAGCCCTAAACGGCTACAGCCCAGTATAGCTGAAGGAGCGTCTTCACCCTCATCGTTCTGCCCGGACACTGAGGTCCAGCTCTGAGGGCTTTCTGGCAGTTCCCTCCCTGCGAGAAGCCAAGTTACAGGGAACCAGGCAGAGGGCCTTCTCAGTGGTGGCGCCCGTCCTGTGTCAAGGAGAGAAACATCTATCTGACTTTTAGAAGGCATCTGAAGGCAACCCTGTTTAGGGAAGTTTTTAATGTTTGATGTTTTATTGTGTTTTTAATATTTTGTTGGGAGTCACCCAGAGTGGCTGAGGAAACCCGGCCAACTAGGAAGTCAACAACATGTGTAATACTGAGCCAGTGTGGTATAGTGGTTAAGAGCGGTAGACTCGTAATCTGGGGAACCGGGTTCGTGTCTCCGCTCCTCCACATGCACCTGCTGGGTGACCTTGGGCTAGTCACACTTCTCTGAAGTCTCTCAGCCCCACTCACCTCACAGAGTGTTTGTTGTGGGGTAGGAAGGGAAAGGAGAATGTTAGCCGCTTTGAGACTTCTTCAGGTAGTGATAAAGCGGGATATCAAATCAAAACTCCTCCTCCTCCTCTTCTTCTTCTTCTTCTTCTTCTTCTTCTTCTTTTCTTTAAATTAAAACCATGTCCAAAATATTCAAATAATAATAATCCTTCCACTTGCAGAACATATAGCTAAAGGAGAATATATGCAAAGTATTTACATATACTTTGTGTCCGTGTGGATGCAGTCGTTACAGTCAAGTCACTCACACACTAAACAAAGTGGAAAATGGAATAAGATACCTTACCATGTGACCAGAGTTAACCAATTGCTCGGGAGATACTGGGGGAATATTGCAGAATGAAACACACAGTGATGCATTTAAGCATTCCCAATTTCATTAAATTAAATCACTATACTTAACTGCCTTAAGTGTGCTTTAAGTGTACGGTATTCACACAGCCTGTATCTGTGAATTTCTATGTACATGCACATGTACACCTGTCTGAATGCGTGTACACGCTGAAAAAATCATCTGTGCCCCATTGAGCAGATTGAGTGCATCTTTTGATGTGGAAGGGGCTTCAGATTCACATTCAAGGTGAATAGTCCCCCCCCCCCCCCGCACAAGTAAACATGGTGAGCGGTACTAATCAATGAAAGCTGAGTTTCTTTTTTTATATATAATATTTTTATTAAGTTTCCATTTCATGGTATTTAAGTACATCCTTGTTATTCACATTGATTTTAGCTTGTATGAGCTGGTCAACTTCCCTCCCTCCCACCTCATGGTTTCATAATTCCTTTCTATGTCTTAGTATTTGTACCTCTTTCAGTTTACATTTCATTCATTCCAATTATCACATTTTTAAATAAATATAAAAAGGTATGAATCATTAGCATTATAAGTCTTATTATATCAGTCCTGCTAGTGTTGTTAATTGTTTGCAATTGTCCTTCAAATATTGTACAAATCTACCCCAGTCTTTTTGGAAAGCTTGATCACGCTGTTTTCGGATTTCCCGGGTCAGCTTCGCCAATTCTGCATATTCCATCATCTTCATCTGCCACTCTTCTATCGTTGGTAAATCCTGTTGCTTCCATTTTGGGGCTAAAAGAGTCCCTGCTGCAGTTGTTGCATACATGAACAATTTTTGGTCTCTATTTGGAATTTCTTCACCTACTATCTATCTATCTATATATAAATGTTCCCATTGCGTGTTTGTCCGAAACACCCTTGCTGCACAAATCGCATCAAATTAGGACACAGCGTTCCATTACCATGACAAAAGAATCTGACATAATAAAAATTCAGAAAAACCACACCTGTCATGCCTAAAATAAAGGAAAAACGGAAAGAAATTGGCTCCCCTATTACACGTCACCAGCAAAACAGCGCCCTCTACCGACGGCTATACTGGTACTACAGCTACAAAAGCACAAAAATTGTCGCACCTATTAGATGTCACCAGCAAAACCTCGCCCTCTAGTGACGGCTATACTGGTACTGCAGCTACAAAACCTTCCCCCTGCCAGAGCTCCGTCGGCCATTTGCAAGCTCGCAAACCGGTAATAGAAAAGGGGGGGTGAGAAGAGAGTAATTGAAAATGGGGGTGGGGACAGAGAAGGGACAGACGGAAGGTGAACAGGGGAACATCTTCAATTTCACAAATACAGCCGCAGCAGGGCGCGGCCGGGTAAGCTAGTACTCAATAAAAATGCTTCTGGTTTTTTAACAAATGTGCTTTTTTACAGTTTCTTTAATTCATTATATATCATTTCCCAGTAAGCTTTTACTTTACTACAAGTCCACCACATGTGATAGAAATTTCCCTCCTTTTCTTTACATTTCCAACATACCTTATTTCTTCAAGTTGAGTTTCTTGGGCAATTCACACAAGCGTCTACTGCCTCTTTGCCTACCTAGGACTACACAAAGGCTCATCACATCCAACATCCTGCTCACAAAATAGCCTGTCAGATGCCTACATGAAGCCCGCAAGCAATACCTGGGTACACTACCTCAAACTGGAAGGAATATATGATGCTGCTGGAGATAATATTTGAAACTAAACTTCTTTCTGGTTCCATCCCTGACAGGTGGTGAGAAATGCCTTAATCGTACTTCAAAATCCGTGCAAGAAGGGGAGACAATAACAGTGAAATTTGCCGATGATTCAGAATCTTCAGAACCGTATTTTGACATCTGCATTTGGAACAACACAGCTTCCAAATGGTACACTGCGTGCCATTTGAGTGGTGGAGTCTGCAAGACATACCATAATTACTTCAAAGAGAATGTTTCCGTGACAGCGGGAACTTTTCATATATACAACGCAAGCAGAGATGGTGGCAGGATCTATAAGCTTTTCGACATTTCTGGAGAATGTGTGGCCTGGATAAATGTCACCGTGTCAGGTAAGTTTTTACGTTGTGAATGTGGCAGACGCTCTGATGTTGTTGGACTTCAGCTCCCATCATTCCTGACCACTGGCCATGATGTCTGATGGGAGCTGGAGTCCGACAATGTCTTGAGAGCACCATGCCAGCTACAACGGGCATAGCCAAGGGGGGCAGCTGCCCCCCTAGATCAAGTAAAACAATAGAAATACTTAACTGATCAATCAAGTTGGTTCTGCCCCTCCCCCAACAAAAGTCCTGCTGTAATAAACTGAGTTGAGATGAGATGGGATCCACACCCAGATAATGAGTTCACTATTAATATATGTAGGAGAAATAACCTACTGAACCCCACTTTTCTTTTTCTTTCCCTGCAGGTGGTATGTCCTGGACGTACTCCCACATTGTAATTACAGTGTTAGCAATCTTATTATTATTTTAAATGTTGTTGAATTTTTCTTGTCTTATCTTACTTTATAATAAAATTGTAAAATGTCGACACTCTGTTTTCATTGGGGGCTTTTCGTAGATTTTTTTTTTTTTTTGCAATGCCAGACACCACCACCACCACCATCATCATCATCACCATCACCATCATCATTTATTATTTATACCCCACCCATCTGGCTGGGTTTCCCCAGCCACTCTGGGCAGCTCCCAACAAGAATACAGTGGTACCTCCAATTGTGGATGGGATCCGTTCTGGAGCTCCGGTTGGAACCCGAGGTTTCAGAAACTGGAGGCGCTGCTTCTGCGCATTCGCGTTTAGCGCTTCTGCACATGCGCACGGTGCCTAGAGTGCTTCTGCGCATGCGGCGAAACCCGGAAAAATATTTCCAGGTTTGTGAAAAATAAAAAGCCTTCATGAGGTGCAGAGCTCAAAGCTATGTGAGCATCTTGCTCTATTGCAAGCAACACCACCCCCGCCCCCGGCCACTCCTGTGTTAGGAATTTTCGATTGCCTATGAATGCATAAGAAGATGGCTCTTTCCTTCAATGGTAGGTTTCCTTAGACACTTTCGATCTAACATATACAGTAACCGCAGAAATGCATGCAGTTGAGAAAAGAAGATCTTGTGGCCAATAAGGCATCAAAATTGAAGAAGTTACTTGGATCTTGCAATGTTAGAGGAGGGGTCATACTTCTGGTAAGGGACACCTTGGGCTTCTTCTGAGGTAATTTGTCCACCTTTGATCCCTGCCCCGCACTCAGCTCTCTAAAAGAGAGGCGGGTGGTGCTGTTGTCGAAACCACTGAGCCTCTTGGGCTTGCCGATCAGAAGGTCGGCAGTTCAAATCCCCATGATGGGGTGAGCTCCCGTTGCTCGGTCCCAGCTCCTGCCCACCTAGCAGTTCGAAAGCATGTCAAGTGCAAGTAGATAAATAGGAACCGCTCTGGCGGGAAGGTAAACGGCGTTTCCGTGCGCTGCTCTAGTTCACCAGAAGCAGCTTAGTCATGACCCAGAAAGCTGTCTGCGGACAAACACCAGCTCCCTTGGCGTGATGAGCGCCACAACCCCATAGTCGCCTTTGACTGGACTTTACCATCCAGGGTGTGGCGTTCAGCCCAATCTACGGGACCGCATTTAAAGAGTTAAAGGGTTTAGGCAGTTAGAACCTTAAGGGGGCGGGGTTAAGAGGATTATATAAACCCACCCCAGGGAGTTAGAGTTAGAGTTAAGTCCGAGTTAGAGGTTGGAAAGGGTGGTAGAGTTAAGTTAGAGATAGAGGGGGTTGTGGAGAGAGAGAAGGGAGGTTAGGAACTGTTAGGAACTATTAAGATACAAGATAACAAGCCAAGGAAAAACCATTTATTGTGAAACCATATGCTTAAGAGTTGTACTTTAATAAACACCGTTTTGTTCTAACGTTCTCCCTGCCTGAAGTGAAGTAAATCATTACCAGACATACCGTCTTTCCCCCTTTTTAAGACACCGTCTTATAATTTTTTTTTCATGAAAAAAACACAGGGTGGCTTATTTTCAGGGGATGTCTTATTTTTATTACGTCAGTATGGTACGGTACAGCCTCCCCCTGCGTGCTGAGCAGGCGGGGCAGAACTCCGCAAGAGGCGCGTTTCCCCCCGTGCCTCTCACTGGTTCACTGGCTCCCTGCGCACGCAGGAGGGGCTGAGGAGGCGACGGGAACAATGGCGGCACCACGGCTTACTTTTGGGGTATGTCTTACTTCTCACAAAGGTACAAAAACCCTGCCATGGCTTACTTTATGACTACATATTAAAAAAGGGGAAACAGGGTACTGGTTGGTGGCAGCGAGTGAATAACCGTGGTAGATGCAGGTACCAACAGACCGTGAAACGTCTGGGGGTTCTGCATAGGTGAAGGTAACCACCACACAGGGGTCCTTTTTTGTTTTACTCAGCTCTCTCCTTCCAGCAACTCCTGCAGCCAACCTGGTGCCAAATGTCTTGGTCTGCTTTCCTTTTGACCACATCAGTGAGGCTGAGAGTGGGGGTCTTGTTGTCTAGGCTGCCCAGGACCTCCATACACACTACCCAGGCTTGCACAGCATGGAAGGTTTCTCTGGTGCTGCTAACGCAGCCGTTTGACTTCACCCCTGGAGGCATGCTCCATGGTCTCTCAAGACAGACAGATGCCAACAACATGGTTCTCAGCAATGTAGTAAACTGTGGCTGAAAAATCACATTGCTGGTCTATACCCAACTCAAGCTAGTCCCAGGCCTTGGTACAGAAGTACTGTGTATGATTCCTGGTTGCAACAATACTGCACAGATCAAACTTTTCCTATCCTCCGGCTGCTGAACAACAGAGGCAACGAACAGTCTAACATCTTTCTCTCTGCTTGACGGCTGTTCGGAACAACTGGTGGCTCTGTAGCTCTGCGCATATCAGGAATGATGGGAGTTCCAGTGCAACAGCATCTATGGGGCATAAAGTTGGGGAAGGCTGCTTTAACGTTACTGGCTGTTGAGCAAGACATCTCCTAAGGACATTTCCTGATGACGACACACCTGCAGCCTGATCCTATAAATCTTTACCCAGAAATATGACACCCCGTTTTGTATTTGTACTTCTGTTATTTTTATTGTATTGATTTGCTTGACTTCAATTTAAAAGTAAATTGACTTCAATTAAAAAATGTAATTGACTTCAATTACTCCTACATAAGCTTGCACTGGGCTACAGACTGCAGGGTCAAAAGTGCTTCTCAGTCCCGCTGCATAGTTGAGCCACGTGCAAATGCTGTTAATGCGTAAGATTATTATGACGTATTCTAGCCTCGTTGCAATTGCTCACAGTCAAAAAGGGGGGGGGGGCTTCACAGTCACGGCACCATGCCTACTCAGAAGGAAGCCCCACTAAGTTCAGCAGCACTTGCTCACTTGGGTATAGGATCGCAGCCTTAGCCTCTCATATATAAACCCACCTATAATCACATAAGCACTTCAGTAGATGAAAAGGCAACAGAAATCTCATGCTGTAAAGAAGGACTGAAGATGATCAGTGAACAATGGAATAATATGGCTCTCCCAGATTATCTGAACTTGGCATCTCCAGAAGCAGGGAGATGTTGCCTGGCGTAGAAGGAAAGGGGTACTCCATCCTCTCTCGATACAGTTTGGCTCCACTTCTATTCCTGGTTGCTGACTGTCTCGCTGCAGGACGTGAAGGAAACATGCTGTGGAAAGGAAGAGAAGCTTCTGACTTGGCTGGCCACTAGGTGGTTTGAAGGCACACTCTTGGAGCACTGCCTTGTGTTTGTTTGCGCATGTGTGGTTAAGGTAAAGGGTAAAGGGACCCCTGACCATTAGGTCCAGTCGTGTCCGACTCTGGGGTTGCGGCGCTCATCTCGCTTTATTGGCCGAGAGCAGGCGTACAGCTTCCAGGTCATGTGGCCAGCATGACAAAGCCACTTCTGGCGAACCAGAGCAGCGCACGGAAACACCGTTTACCTTCCCGCCAGAGCGGTACCTATTTATCTACTTGCACTTTGACGTGCTTTCGAACTGCTAGGTGGGCAGGAGCAGGGACCAAGCAACGGGCGCTCACCCCGTCGCAGGGATTCGAACCGCCGACCTTCTGATCAGCAAGCCCTAGGCTCTGTGGTTTAACCCACAGCCCTACCTGGGTCCCACATGTGTGGTTAGGTAGGCATATATTCACATTTATTTAATTCAAAGCTGTAAGTTTGACGGGAGGTTGGCAAGATAGCTCTGAAAGAATCCATTTGGAATTAGCAGTGCTCATAGCCAGTTGCCTGTGTGGATCTGCTGCATAGCTAATTAAGCAATGCCTGGAAGCCTAGTAACACCTGCTCATTGTACATTTTCATATATGTCGTTTTAACACATATAATGCTTCCAGCATTTTCTGCCCCCTCGGAAACAGTTTCTAAAGATTGCCTTAAACTTCCCACTGCAAGTGGGGGATAGTTCAGTCGGTAGAGCATGATATAATCATAAAATTATGTTAAGATTAAGAGCATAATATTAAGGCTGTGGGTTTGAGCCCCACGTTGGGCAAAAGATGCCTGCATTGCAGTGGGACGCAGGTGGCGCTGTGGTCTAAACCACTGAGCCTCTTGGGCTTGCCGATCAGAAGGTCGGCGGTTCGAATCCCTTTGGCGGGGTAAGCTTTCATTGCTCTGTCCCAGCTTCTGCCAACCTATCAGTTCAAAAGCACTATTTATTAATAGATAATCTAAAAAACAAAAAACAAAAAAACAAAAGCACGCCAGTGCAAGTAGATAAATAGGTACTGCTGCGGCAGGAAGGTAAACAGCGTTTCCGTGCGCTCTGATTTCCGTCACAGTGTCCCGTTGTGCCAGGTTTAGTCCTGCAGGCCACATGACCCGGAAAGCTGTCTGTGGGCAAATGCTGGCTCCCTTGGCCTGAAAGCGAGATGAGCGCTGGAACTCCATAGTCGCCCTTGACTGGACTTAACCGTCCAGGGGTCCCTTACCTTTTTGTTACCTGTGGTCCCTTCCAAATCTATGATTCTGTGAAACTGTATACGAATGCCTTCGGTAGAAACGCTGGGGAAAGACACTTACCTCTGCTATGATCAGGCCAAGGAGACAGAGAATCAAGCCTGCCAAGCTCAAATGAATGATGTTGGAGACCGTAGAGTCGCTGTCATTTGCTGCCTTCGTGAAAGAGACAGAGCCACCCACCTTCACTGCAGGAGAGAGACAGACACCGTTCATCTCTAACGTTTTGCTTAGAGCTCATATGCATGGGAATAGTAGTCGAAGGAAGCGTGGGGACATTTTGAGATGCAAGTTCTCAAAACGTGGGGCAGTACTACTGCTGTGGAAACAACGATACCTGCCCAACAGTGCCTGGGGGAAGATCCTGGGAACCTTGGAATGATCCCTCCCAGAAGTGCTCTCTCCAAGAGTCTGAGTGGAAACCCCTCATGTTGTGGCTAGATGGCAACTGCTTGTTCCTGGTCTCCCTGCCACAGCTTAGAGCAGGCAAGTGCATAGCTGTCAACCCTCCCTTTTTTGCGGAAAACTCCCTTATTCCAATGCCGTTTCCTGCTGCTATTCCGGATTGTTGATATCCCTTAAATTTCCCGGATTTCAAAGGAAGCAGCTCCTCTCCCTCCCTGCCGGCCAGGGAGGCTCCTCAGCTGCGTTGCTCGGCTGCCAATAAGGAGTCTGAGACCGACTGGGGGCAGAGCTTGCATGCCTTGTGCAGCCAGACCCTCACGCCCAACTGCCTGCCTGCCGTCTATGCTCTCGCTCTTTCGCTCACCCATTCACGCGCAGCCTCTGGAGTGCAGGGTGGCGAGGCTACCTGGTGTCATTGCACTGCCCTCGCGGCATCCCTTATTTTCAAATCCAAAAGTTTGAAAAAATCCCTTATTTTCAAATCCAAAAGTTGACAGCTATGGGCAAGTGAGTTCCTCTTTCGCCAAGCATGCCAGTGGGAATGACAAGAGGGAAAATAAACATCACCGCTCTGGAACAAGCATCAGTCATTTCCCCAGCTACGGCAGAGAGTCCAAGCGGCAGTGCTGTCGCTGAGTTTTCTGCACTGCGCTCCCATCTTTTTAAAGACCTGCACTTTCATGGCTCTAAATTGTGTGGGGAGACTTCATGGGTACGAAGGAGGGTCTCCACTGTGGACTTTTGCCCTCCAAAAACCAGACAGAGCTGTAACAGTCAGCCAATCACTGTTGTGCTTTGAGAAGAGCAGTAGCTTGCTGGTGGACACAAGAGCTAAACCATTTTGCACTGTGCAAAAGCAGCTGCTTCTCAAACCGAGATGCACCATTAGCCATCCTTACTCAGAGTAGACCCAATCAAACTAATGGACTGAAGTTAGTTGTGTTCATTCATTCCCATGAGACCACTCCGAGTAGGATATGATGCACAGAGGATGTTTCCAGATGATCTGTTTATTGAGCCTTCGTTCTGATTTGTTTGTGGGGAGGTGAGATAGGAAACATTGCATTAAGCAAGTGCTATGCACAGACGCGGGGACACGGGTGGCGCTGTGGTCTAAACCACAGAGCCTAGGGCTTGCCGATCAGAAGGTCGGCAGTTCGAATCCCCGCGACGGGGTGAGCTCCCATTGCTCGGTCCCAGCTCCTGCCAACCTAGCAGTTCAAACGCATGTCAAAGTGCAAGTAGATAAATAGGAACCGCTCCAGCGGGAAGGTAAACAGCGTTTCTGTGCGCTGCTCTGGTGTCGCTAGAAGCGGCTTTGTCATGCTGGCCACATGACCCAGAAGCTGTATGCCGGCTCCCTCGGCCAATAAAGCGAGATGAGCGCCGCAACCCCAGAGTCGTCCGTGACTGGACCTAATGGTCAGGGGTCCCTTTACCTTTACCTTGATGCACAGCACACTTTCCAGGGCGTTTCTTTCTCACTTTACTTATTACAAAATGCCTGGTTTTGGGGTGGAGGAGGACCAGCCCCCCAGCTAAAGAGAACTTACTTGGGGGAGATGCCAGAACTGGCCTGTTAGACGAACTCTCAGCCTGATCGGTTGAAGCGTTCATCCCTGGTGAACAGAAAAGAAAGAAGGAAAAGTTGAAGAGAGCCTCCGTTGAGTGTGCATCACGGACATGCAAACTTTATCTTAGGGAGGAAGATCAATACTTGCACATTCCCTCTGCCACCATCCCATTTCTTTCCTTCCTGGTCTCCCTTTCCCCATCCATTCTCCGTCCCCTAGAACTTACATGTTGCTCCTGTACTTTTACTGATATGCATTCCATTTCTCTCCTCTTCTAGAAATCGTACGCCCTTGTATTTGGTATTGCTTGTTTCTGCTAAAATGACAAGAAAAAGGCTTTAGTGGGTTTTATTTTATGCCCAAGGGCTTTTGCTTTCTCAGGGGGAGGAGAGAAGCAGGCTTTGACTCAACTGTCTGCTATTTGAACTCTTTTATCGGGGATGGGAAGCCTATGGACCTCCAAAGGTTGAGTTCCTGAGCTGCAACTCCCATCATCCCAGACGGTTGGCCATGCTGGCTGAGGCTGATGGGAGTTGGAGTCCAGCAACCTCTGGAGGGCCACAGGTTCCCCATGCCTCTCTCGTGTGGGGCTGAGGGTGGTTGATGGCAACAAAAGAAGTTGTGGGCAGAACTAGGCTTTGCGGCCAGTGGAGACAGCCAGGCATGTCGTGTATCCATCGCAATGACCAGAGAAGGAATGACCGCTGGGAGGAGCACAGAGAAAAGAAACGCCATGATGCATCTGCAGCAGAACAACCAGACGCCTTCATCTGCCCCAGCTGCCACAAAACATGTCTCTCCCGCATTGGTCTCTATAGACACAGGAGGAACTGCAACCTTCCAACAGTTTGACTTCACTCCTAAAGGTGCACTCCTTCGTTATCTACTGAGATGGATGGATGCCAGCAACAAACAGCGGCAAGACCATTAATTTGCATGCCCTGCTTTCCTCCTATCACAAGTTCCAGTCAGTTTGCAGCAGAAGCAGAAAGTTTAAAAAACAAAAACAAAAAAACCCTCCTCCTTTCATTCTGCTCAGCTCTGCCTCACCCTTGCCTGTTATTTGTTTTGCAAAATTCACCCCAAATCCCAAAGTGCAGGATGAGTGTCACATCTACTTTGGGTCTCAAAAGGATCTATATGGTACCTGTACGTTTTCCTCTGTAGGGAAAACAGCAGTCCTAGGGAGGGTTGATTTTAATCAGCAAACTATTGTATAGTGGGGTGTGTGTGTGGGGGGGGGGTGGGTGTGGGTGTGTGTGTGTGTTAGAGTGAAGAAGAAGAAGAAGAAGAAGAAGAAGAAGAAGAAGAAGAAGAAGAAGAATCATAGAATCGTAGAGTTGGAAGAGACCACAAGGGCCATCCAGTCCAACCCCTGCCAAGCAGGAAACACCATCAAAGCATTCCTGACAGGTGGCTGTCAAGCCTCTGCTTAAAGACCTCCAAAGAAGGAGACTCCACCACACTCCTTGGCAGCAAATGCCACTGTCGAACAGCTCTTACTGTCAGGAAGTTCTTTCTAATGTTTAGGTAGAATCTTTTTTCCTGTAGTTTGAATCCATTGCTCCGTGTCCGCTTCTCTGGAGCAGCAGAAAACAACCTTTCTCCCTCCTCTATATGACATCCTTTTATATATTTGAACATGGCTATCATATCACCCCTTAACCTTCTCTTCTCCAGGCTAAACATACCCTGGAGGAGAGTTTGGATTTGATATCCCGCTTTATCACGACCCTAAGGAGTCCCAAAGAGGCTAACAATCTCCCTTCCCTTCCTCCCCCACAACAAACACTTTGTGATCTGAGTGAGACTGAGAGACTTCAGAGAGAAGTGTGACTAGCCCAAGGTTAGACCCCATAGTTTTGTGGTCCTCCCAGCTACTTTTAACTGATTAAAAACCACAAATCTAAATCAAGTTATCTCCTACATTACATCTCTAATGGCTGTTATTTTAATAACAAGAAATGAAAGACAACCAAAGCACAATGTGAGAAGGTCGGGTGGAGCATCGTCCCTCGGTCTCCTCCAGGCATATTATAAGGATGTATCATTTTGCCCAGGATTTCCCTGGGCCTACCGGTAGCTATTAATAAAAACTTAATCATTAAATAATCTCTTCTAAATGGAATAATAACATTATAAAATTAAATTGTTTATTAAAAACAATAGAGTCACACTAGGGTGCAGACCTAACCTAACCCTCTTACCCTTGGTCACTGTTAGGCTGATGTTAGCCGACAGCATCACGTCCAATGCCAGCAAGGTGATGCAGTAAATCCCAGAATCCTCAGCTCTCACGTCCTTGAGTAACAGAGAAGCATCCTCAGAGGACAATTCTGCACGATGTCTGTATTTGTCTGCTTTCCTAACGCTGATTTTGCAAGAGTCCCTCCAGGGCCGAGTACCGTTCCCTGCCAAGCAGTTATCCGCCATGAGAATCAGCACCGCCCGACGGCCAGTGACAAAACGCCATCGCACCTGGAAGTAGCCCGGCACCGAAGTCAGGAAAGTCAACGAGGCAGAGAGCAAGGCTGTATTACCTTCCGAGACGGAAATCAGAGATTCGGGCACCGTCAACAAAAGGGCTGCAGCAGGGCCTGGGCGGAAGAGAGAACGGGGAAGGGGGTTTAAGCAGGCAGAAGCAGGCACCAGCTTCTTGGGCTAGGACAACGCAAGGCGCCTTCCCCCAAGCTGTTGGGAAATATACTGTCAGCCAATGAGATTTCTCTAGCGGGAGGAAGTGTTTTTGTGTTTGTGGATTTAAAGAAGTTGAACGTCAAGGCCAGTATACAATGTATAGCAGAGTCAATGGAATATATATGTGTTTGCAGATGTATAGATAGATGATAGATAGATAGATGATAGATAGATAGATAGATAGATAGATAGATAGATAGATAGATAGACAGATAGATAGATAGATATAGATAGATGATAGGTAGATATATATAGATGATAGATAGATATAGATAGATAGATGATAGATAGATAGATAGATAGATAGATAGATAGATAGATAGATAGATAGATAGATAGATATAGACCTGTAGATAACATCTCCCTACCCCAAAGGTCTTACACTCAGAAGCATAGCTGTCAACTTTTGGTTTTGAAATTAAGGGATTTTTTCATACTTTTGGATTTGAAAAGAAGGGATGCCGCGAGGGCGGTGCAATGGCACCAAGTAGCCTCGCCACCCTGCGCTCCAAAGGCTGCGCGCAAACGGGTGAGTGAAAGAGCGAGTGCGTAGACGGCAGGCAGGCTGGCTGTCTGGTTGGGCGTGAGGGTCTGGCTGCACAAGGCATGCAAGCTCCGCCCCCAGTCGGTCTCAGACTCCTGGATGGCCCTTGTGGTCTCTTCCAACTCTATGATTCTATGATTCCTTATTGGCAGCCGAGCAACGCAGCTGAGGAGCCTCCCTGGCCGGCAGGGAGGGAAAGGAGCTGCTTCCTTTGAAATCCGGGAAAGTTAAGGGATATCAACAATCCAGGATAGCAGCGGGAAACAGCATTGGAATAAGTGAGTTTCCCGCCAAAAAAAAGGGAGGGTTGACAGCTATGCTCAGAATATTGACTGTAAGAGGAAGGAAGAGAGGTGAAGGGCAAGGATTATAAGTTGCATTTCTATGTAGAAATGAAACTTAAAAAAAAAAAAGAATAAATAAACTCAGTGTTCCAGATGAGTTAGGAAAAGGAGCCCTCTCCCTTCCATTTTTTAGGACAGCTTTTAGAAATTGTGTATGTGATGCAATTCCTGAGAGCTCAGACATGTTGAGATCTATAAGCCAAAGGCATCTTAACTTGTGCATTTATACTAAAGGACCCACTTCCCCACCCCCACCCCAAGTGGGATGCCTGTGAGAGTTGGCATACTAGTTTGAAACGGAATGAAGCTGCTACTGGAATGATTTATTTTATTTTATTTTATTTTTGCCAGGGTACTTTGCAAAATAAACATTGGTGCATGAAACTGCATAAACACACACACACACACACAGAGAGAGAGAGAGAGAGAGAGAGAGAGAGAAGATCTCTATGGATTATCTCCATGCAAGCAAAATTTCCTGTACAAAGTAACTGAGCTGCCTGTTCTTTGGTGGTAGACTTTCTATTGTGAGTGAAATGCACTGAGCATGTGCTGCAATACCAGTTGCAGAGCTGGAATAACAAAGAACCGAAAACAACACAACATCTGTGTGGCCCTTCTTTCTGTCAAGTTTTTCAAGGGCCCCTGCATGTTGTATTTACAGGAGAAATTCAAGCACACACCAAATTTTAGGCTAGCGCAATCAAGGTGGATTTAAAGGGCTCTGTCACCCTTGTGCAGCAAATGTTTTTTTTTTTCATTTATAAAAAAAAAACCAGACTTTCCGCAGTTTGGAAAGTGCACCAGGAAATGCATGGAAAAGCCAGGGGTGGACAAAATAGGTGCAAAAACCCAGCAATCAAAGCAGAACAGATGCTCAATAAAGACCAGGCATAATTTAACCTCTGTGCAATTTTAATTGTGTGATTTAACCTTTGCGCAAGCAAATCAGGATGAATGCTGAATAAGCAGATTGTCTGGAAGAGCTGCAAACTGGGATTGCGTATTGAAAAACAATCCCCGCAAACTCCCTTATCAGGATTCCCATCAGACAACCGAGCTGAGATGGGCCTGTCCAGCACATCTCAAGTGTAATCCACCACCTGAAGTAATCTGCATCCTGGGAAAGCTTTGCAATCTGAGTTTTGTTGAATTCACAACCTCCCCCCCCCCCACCAGTGTGGTGTAGTGGTTAAGAGCGGTAGACTCGTAATCTGGTGAACAGGGTTCGCGTCCCCGCTCCTCCACATCCAGCTGCTGGGTGACCTTGGGCTAGTCACACTTCTCTGAAGTCCCTCAGCCCCACTCACCTCACAGTGTTTGTTGTGCGGGAGGAAGGGAAAGGAGAATGTGAGCCTCTGTGAGACTCCTTCGGGTAGTGATAAAGCGGGATATCAAATCCAAACTCTTCTTCTTCTTCACCATTTGCCTAGAGTAGTAGCATCTCCTAAAATAGACCCTTTTACTCACCGATCAGCATCCCAAACAGCCACAGCTTTGCCATTGCAACCAGGACCCCTTCCTGCATTTACAGCCCCACGGTCTTTTGCTAAGTCAACGTCAGCGATCCTCTCTTCCCCCTATGTAGTCTGCTCAGGGGAAGACTGATGGGAGCCAGGAACTTCCTGATAGCTCGCTGGTGAACCCAGTCATGCTCTGCAGTTTCTGCTTAAAAGTGAAATTTAAGGTCAAACTGCCGTGAATGAACAAGTATGTAGCTTAAAAATTCCTTCCAGTAGCACCTTAGAGACCAACTACCCTATATACTTGAGTATAAGCCTAATTTTCCAGCACATTTTTTGTGCTGAAAAAGCCGCCCTTGGCTTATACTCGAGTGAGGCAGGCAGTGGCTCCTATGAAGCTTTCCCAGGTTTTTTGTGGTAAAATTGGGTGCCTCTTCTTATATTCGGGTCGGCTTATACTCGAGTATATACGGGTAAGTTTGTTCTTGGTATGAGCTTTCGTGTGCATGCACACTTCTTCAGATACACTCTGATTCTTCAGAGAAGTACGTAGCTTATGCTTAGAGTTAGAGCTCTTCTTGAGAAGCAAACAGCAGCTTTCGAGAGAGGATATTTATCAGGATCCTGGTAAAGAGAGTTAAAGGGCTCTTTCCCCCCACCCAACATGGTCCCAAAGGCTGCATTTCACACAACCAAAACCACGTGCATTGAAATGTGGACCTAAAATTCATTTCCCTCCATATGGACAATGGTATGAAGGAGAGGGCATATTCACAGAATCATAGAGTTGTAAAGTTGGAAGGGACCCTAAGGATCATCTAGTACAACCCTGTGCAATGCAGGAATATGCAGTTGTCCCATGCAGGGATCAAACTTGCAACCTTTGCGTTATCAGCACCATGCTCTAACCAACTGAGCTGTCTTGTCCCATCCAACAACCACACGTGTCCACAGCTCTCACAAAGGCCAGAGCCTCTCCAGAGAAGGCAACAAGAGCTGTCTTTCCTATTGGGCTTACTGGCGCGTTGCGCCAGGGCGCTGGCCTCTCAGGGGTGCCCCAGCGAGTGGGGGAGTTGTGCGGCTTTGCCGGTGGCCTCCCCTTTCCCTGCACGCTCGCCAGCTGTGCCCCGTCAACCATATGGCGGGCGGGCGTGCAGCTTGCCTCCCAAGCCTCCACAGGAGGAGAGCGATTCCCGCAGAGGCTTAGGATGGAAGCTGCACCCCGCCAACTATATGGTTGGCTGGCGGGCGTGCAGCTTGCCTCCCAAGCCTCTGTGGGAGGAGAGCGATTCCTGCAGAGGCTTGGGAAAAAGTCGACAACTCTGGGAAATGGGGGAAAGACGCCGTAGGGATCTTTGCACCACGGCACCGGATATGCTTAAGACGGCCCTGAAGGCAACATCAGCAAACATATTGAAGTCTCACAGATAAATAGGGTTCATAAGTAAGGAGCTGCTCCTTGAAATAAGGAACAGGCAGAAAGCCTGGGATCCTGCCCACAATCTCACTTATTGTTGCCATCTGCTTGCTTCTTTTGCTGTGAGCTTGGGCAAAATTCTGAGGGCCAGAGCTCAGCGGTGGAAGCAAATGCCTTAGGTGCAGAAGGTCCTGGGCTCAAGCTCTGCCGCCACCTGGTGGGGCTGGGAGAAAATGCTGTCTGAAATCCTGGAGAGCTGCTGCCAGTCAGTGTAGGCAAAGCTGAGCTAGATGGGCCAATTGTCTGACTCGCTATAAGGCAGCTTCCTATATTCTGAGGAGGGGAGACCTTGACAGAGAAGGGATGGGGTGGCAGAGTAAAAGCCCATAAACATAAACATAATAATAATAATAATAATAATAATAATAATAATAATAATAAATTATTTATACCCCATCCATCTGGCTGGGTTTCCCCAGCCACTCTGGGCAGCTTCCAACAAAATATTAAAATACAATAATTCATCAAATATTTAAAGCTCCTCTTTAAAAAAAAATGCTTTTTTGTAGGCTGGGTGCAGTCTTTACTTTGTTAAAAGGGAATTTGCTGAGGCCTGCCCAGCAGCCATATTCTCTCATCCTGATATATGTTTGTTTGTTTATACCCACCCCACCCATCTGACTAGGTTTCCCCAGCCACTCTGGGTGGCTCCCAACAGAATTAAAAGCACAAGAAAACATCAAACACTTAAAACTTCCCTATACAGGGCTGCCATCAGATGTCTTCTAAAAATCAGAAAGTTGTTTATTTCCTTGACATGTGATGGGAGGGCGTTCCACAGGGCGGGCACCACCACCGAGAAGGCCCTCTTGGCCTTGTTACATAGCTGTAAGGGAAATCCATCTCAGCGTGATACAATTTCACCGATTCTAGGGATTGCTCTTTCTACCCAAATACAATTTTAAGGCTCCTATAAGGCCTGTTCTCTAACCACGGCAAATGTAGTCTATCGAGGCAGCAGCAGCCCTCTGCCCATGCCTTGCTGGTCCCAAATCACCACTTCCTAGCACTAAAGGGAAAATACCACTGGCATCCTCTTATGAAACCGCGTGTTTTCTGCTACTCCTGTGTTGGCCATAGCAGTTGCATGACTGCTCCTCCTCTTCTGCAAGGGGTTCCATTGTGACACCAAGGCCGTACCGTTTTAAAACCACCAGGAAACTGCCAGGCTGGTTGGTGGGATGTGGGCCTGCAGGAAGGGAAGAGGTTATTTCTCAAAAGTAATTTCAGGCATTTCTACAGATTGACAGGAGATTCAGGATTGCTACGGGGCTATGCACCAGGGAACATGCCTATTGATCTGACCGAAGCACTGGCAGTAATTTAAAAGCTGAATGTGCATCCAAATAGAAAAAATGTCCCAGGAAACTTAAAAGAGTATCAAATTAAAGAGACTATAGGAAGTGGCAATCCTCCAGAGTAGCTCGTGTTTATTGCCATTGATAAAGGTTGCAGCTAAGTGGAGAAATGCATGAATAAGGAATGCAGCTACCGCACAGTTAAAACAGTTTATTCAAAGTGTGCACAATTAGGAGAGGGGGAGAGGAAGCCACACAAATTAATATTACTTTTCATAAGGGTGACTAATACTTTTTGGTATAAATGAATCAGGGGCGTAGCGTACCGCTTGGCTACCGGGGGCAGCAAGCCAAGCGGCACCCCTGGGGGCGGGGCGTCGCTCCGTGCGCATGACGTCACAACGCGCATGCGCACGGAGCGACGCCTTTGCCCCATGCCGCGGCGAAAAAAGCCGCTGAAAAAACCCTTTCAGCGGTCTTTTTCGCCGCTGGCTGGGCTCCCTGGGCGGAGCCACGGCATGGAGGAGAGGGGCGGACCAGAGCCAGGAGGGGGTGTCACCCCTCCTGGCTGCTGGCCCGCCCCTCTCCTGCATGCCGCGGCACTGCAAGCCAGCCAGCGATGGGGAAGCTATTTTCGGCGCTGCCGGGGCAGAGCTGCAGGGGCGACCAGTGAAGGAGGGTGACACCGCTCCTCGCTGGCTGCCCCTGCAGCTCCACCCCGGCAGTGCCGAAAATAGCCTTAAAAAAATAAAATAAATAAAAACTTTAAAAAAAAAAATTAAGCCCAATTTGTCACCCCCAGCAGGGCGCTGCCCGGGGCGGCCCGCCCCCCCCCCTTGCTACGCCCCTGAATGAATGTAGTTCCAGGATTCAGACACAGGCCAGTCAGGCATGGGAATCATGGCTGGGGTGGTGGAGGGATTTAAAAGTCTCACCACCGGCATGAATCTGGCTGGCAGGTTGATGTGAACTTGTTGTTGGCGCCTGTAACGACAAAGGCCTTGGCGACCAAGACCCTTCCTGTAAACCCCTCTAACTCTTGAGAGTCTTCTAAAACAATAAGAGAGAGGTCCTTTCCAGCCTCTAACCGTGACCAGGTACGCTTTTATTCCTGAGCTATATGAGAAACTCCCCCTTGTGTCCAGTACCAGGGGTCTAACCTCTATAGAACCCCTACTGACCAGCTCGCCTCTTCCCTGAGGTAACTTAGTGACAACCTGGGTCGTTTCTCCCTTTTTAGCCCTCTCAGCGACCTTCCTACTCACTACCTTTCCATTCCTTATTGAGGGAAAGTATAGTCTTTTAAAGGGTATCCCCCACCTGGGCCTTTCATGTACTTTGGCTGGACAGTAATTCAGACGACTTTCAAGTTTGGCACTTTAAAGATGTAACTTCTTTATTATCAGGCTTAGCGTGTACAGACTTAATTTTCAGAGTAAATAACTTTGTTTTTATACATATAACCAATAACAATACATCTCCCTAACCTATTCCTACTCCCTCAGCTTCTTCTCCTACACCACCCCACACTCCCTCTTCCAAAACCCCTTCTCAACTGAATAAACGGCTGCCCATCCTCCTCCAACAGTCAGCCGCCCCCCCTCATGGAATGTTCAGTCAGTCAAGCCTAGAGTCTGAGTTAACCCTTGATGGGTTGGGGTAAAACAAATATTATTGTACCACACAGTACAAAACCGTTACAAATCTCCCTACCCCTGAAAAATTGCAAAGGCACTTACTTACATATGTTTAGTAATGCCGGAGCAATGGGCCACGAAACCTTCCTTTAAAAACCAAAACTATAAACGACCTCAGCGATATACTATATACCTAAACATACATCAATGCAATCAGAACAAACATTTGATAATCGTAAATACATATTCCTTCCCCACTTTAGAAATAACGAGACAATGCATCCGCTATCACGTTCTCTTTAACATATCATATATAACAAAACAAACTGGACAATAACTATGAAGTTATACATATACATACATGCATACATAGCCCAACAACTTATTCAATGTCTCTGTACATCCTTTACTCCCTGATTCCTGGGACAAGGCATCTACACAACGTTCAGGGACATCTTTCTTACATTCTTAAGTTGCAGTGCTGCAGCCACAGAGCCCACCTCATTAGTTTTCATTGACCTTAACCACGGCAAGAGGTGTTCTACCCTGGGCCTCCACTTTCTTTTTCTTTTCTTTTTCCTTCCAACGTACTTGATGAGATGCAAGCTGCTTTCCTCGACCAGATGACATCGTCCCGCTAAGCTCTCTGCATTCGAGGCGATTGTACATATCGTTGAGTTCAAACTCTGTAGAGTCCTTGCTTCTCATGGTCAAAAGCTCTCTTGGATCTGCCTCTTTCTCCACTAAGATTTCAAATAAGTGTTCCCTCTCAAGGCCTTGTATAGACCTCTTCCTGTGCTTCACATGGCCTCTAAACACTTTCTCTGGGTCTTTTCTTCCTTTGGTTATTTTATGAAGTCTCCCTTCTATTTCAGTAAACAGACAGGGATTCTCTAAAGTCACAGCGGTGTCAGGATATTGCACCTTATCCCAGAGGTCTCTCATAGATTCAACCTCCTTCTGTTCTACTAAAAACTGGGTGCTAGATTCCTGTGCATTCGGTAGCTTAATCCGTACCTCTTCTCCCACAAGCTCTATGGGTGATGCATTAATGTCAGGGTCTGAACCCACAAGGGCTTTTGATTTCGCTCTTGTGACAGCGTGTATTTGGTGTCTTCGTTCGGCTAGGTCGTTGCCTATCAGGACAGGAACTTCTAGATTATCCCAAATCCCTACTGTCCACTTGCCCTGAATCCATCTATCTAGTAATCTATCTAACCGGCTGGCCAATTGTGAAAAGGTTTCGTTATGATTGCGTTTAACCCCACGGAACGATCTCCTGCTCTGCTCAGCGGTTAAACCACACTTCACTTTAACCTTTTGTTTAAATATTTCATAGCTAGAAAGCTCTTCTTCTCTCAGATCTGAGTAGATCTCACTCAGTATCCCACATATTTGTGGTCTCAGATACATCATCCAGTTGTTTTCATCAATTTTATATTCCTTACAGCATCTTTCATAACTACAAAAGAATGCTTCTACATTGTCTCCCTTCACAAATTTAGGAAACAGTTTGAGATTAACCGGGGTACTATCACTATTGGTTTGACTCTGAGGCAATTCTGATCTCACTTGAATTTCCTCAATCCTCAGTCTGCCTAGCTGTACTTCCTTTTCCATAATTATTCTCTCCTGCTCTACTTTATATTTCTCAGCCTGCATTCTCTCTTCAGAAGCAATTCGCTCCCTCTCTGCCTCAACTCTGGCCATTTCTAATTTAATCTTCATAATCTCTAATTCTGTACTAGGGTTCTCTCCTGTTTCCCTCTCTTCAGTTCTCTCATCTCCTCTCGCTTCCTTGGCTTTCCTTAAATGTGCCATCTTTCTGTCAAAACAAAATAAATATAGTCGTCTGATTCCCAACTCAACAGGCGTGTGGGTTAAGAATTCGAATCACGACGCTGCCACCAAAAATGTAACGACAAAGGCCTTGGCGACCAAGACCCTTCCTGTAAACCCCTCTAACTCTTGAGAGTCTTCTAAAACAATAAGAGAGAGGTCCTTTCCAGCCTCTAACCGTGACCAGGTACGCTTTTATTCCTGAGCTATATGAGAAACTCCCCCTTGTGTCCAGTACCAGGGGTCTAACCTCTATAGAACCCCTACTGCCAAGCTTGCCTCTTCCCTGAGGTAACTTAGTGACAACCTGGGTCGTTTCTCCCTTTTTAGCCCTCTCAGCGACCTTCGCACTCACTACCTTTCCATTCCTTATTGAGGGAAAGTATAGTCTTTTAAAGGGTATCCCCCACCTGGGCCTTTCATGTACTTTGGCTGGACAGTAATTCAGACGACTTTCAAGTTTGGCACTTTAAAGATGTAACTTCTTTATTATCAGGCTTAGCGTGTACAGACTTAATTTTCAGAGTAAATAACTTTGTTTTTATACATATAACCAATAACAATACATCTCCCTAACCTATTCCTACTCCCTCAGCTTCTTCTCCTACACCACCCCACACTCCCTCTTCCAAAACCCCTTCTCAACTGAATAAACGGCTGCCCATCCTCCTCCAACAGTCAGCCGCCCCCCCCTCATGGAATGTTCAGTCAGTCAAGCCTAGAGTCTGAGTTAACCCTTGATGGGTTGAGGTAAAACAAATATTATTGTACCACACAGTACAAAACCGTTACAGCGCCCATCTGTCTCGAGAAACAATGGAGTGTGCTTCCAGAGGTGAAGCCAAACCGCTGTGTTAGCAGCCCCGAAGTGACCTCCTTGGGGGGCAAGCCTTGGCAGTACGTATGGAGGTCCTGGGCTGCCCTGATGACAAACCCTCCCTCTCGCCTTTGCTGATGTGGTCCAAATGAAAGCAGAGCAAGTCCTTGCAGTTATATTATATATGGATTTTATTTATATTTATTATTGTCATTATTATTTAGCATTAGGTGACATTTTCATAAGGTAAAAGTAAAATTCCTTGGTTTTCCGAAAGCAGTTCATATGCTTCTTCATCAAACTTACCAGGCTAAATGTTGGCCGGTCATAAAAATAAATAAATAGGAGATTTGAATTTCCTCACGAAAACGTATTATTACCGGTAATACCGCTTGCAGAAGAAACTTAAGCTTTGGCCCTTAAAATGACATGCCCTAAACTATGTGATGCTGATTTGTTCTGATTCGTTTCAGGAGAAATCAGACGGCGTTGCCTGGCAGCGGGTGTTGCCTCGTTCTTTCCGGCGCAGTCGCTTTATTGCCAAAAGTCTGGTCTTCTGAGGAAGCGGGGGGCTCCAGATCGGCAGACTGAGTTTGGTGGTTCTGCGATGGGATCCCGCCCATCTCTGGAAGTTCTTCAGCAACTCAGAGCTCCAGGTCCCACACAGAGAGTGGGTGGCTGCCCTGTGTGCTGAGGAAAGGAAGCAGCTCTTCGTGGAAGGATACTTGGAACGTGTAGAGGTGGTTCATGCTGCTGCTGTTGTAGAAAGAGAGCTGGCCCCCTTCGAAGTCCAGGTAGACCCCCACCTTATCCATCCTCCCGCAGACCGATAGCAGGGTCCGCGGCTCGCTCAGGGCTCGGTACTCCCCGGCGCGCAACTCAATGGCCCACACGCCTTCCTTGGGCCAGAAGTTCAGGCGCTTCTTGCGTTTCACCGACTTCTTGGCCGCCCCAATCGCCCAGCCCGCGCTGTCCCCGACACGCACCTCCCAGTAGTACCGGCCTGTGGTGAAGCCCTTCCGGCCCACCACACAAGGGCTAGAGGTGAAGCGCTCGGGTTTCCGTCGCCAGAAGCGTCGCCCCGGGCTGAACTTGACCCCGGTGGCTTCCTCCACAAGGACCAGGCTGGGGTGAGCGGAATTGCAGTCCAAAGTGATGCACGCAGGGACTGGGGAAGAAAAGAACAAGAGTGGGGAATTATTTTAATTTATTTATTTAATAATAATAATAATAATAATAATAATAATAATTTATACCCCGCCCATCTGGCTGGGTTTCCCCAGCCACTCTGTGCGGCTCGGAACAGAATATTAAAAACACAATAAAACATCAAACAATAAAAACTTCCCTAAACAGGGCTGCCTTCAGATGTCTTCTAAAAGTCAGATAGTTGTTTATTTCCTCGACATCTGATGAAAGGGCGTTCCACAGGGCGGGCGCCACTACCGAGAAGGCCCTCTGCCTGGTTCCCTGTAACCTCACTTCTCGCAGAGAGCGAACCGCCAGAAGGCCCTCAGAGCTGGACCTCACTGTCCGGGCAAAACGATGGGGGTGGAGACATTCCTTCAGGTATACTGGGCTGAGGCCGTTTAGGGTTTTAAAGGTCCCAACACCCTGCCCTTGCTACGCCACTGCACGGACTAGCAGCGGCTCTTCAGGGTTTCAGACAAGGGGCATTTTCAGTCCTACCAGGAGAGGCTAGGGATAGAATAGGGGATCTTCTGCACGCAAAACAGATCCCCTACCAATGATTCACCTAAACATTTCCTCTTCTTCACTCTGCATTATGAAGTGTGTCCATGTGTTTCAGTTTCCTGGGCTCATCAACTTTTTGACCATCATTACACAAAGAGCACCAGGATCTGGCTTTATTTTACACCAAGATCAGGGGTGGGAAGCCCGGCACCATCAGAGTATAATGATCCCATGTGGCAGGAATGAGAGGAGAGAGGTCGAGAGTGGCATCCTTCATGTCCTATGAGCATTGGGTTGGTCACACGAACAGACCAAAATATACATAGACTTTCCATGACCGAGGAAGCCTGGTTGTTGCTGTTGCTGTTGTTGTTTGCAGGTCCCCGAACCACACATCGGGGGTTCCTCACATGAGCAATCGAACACGTGGAGGTCAGGGATGAGGCCTACCAAAACCCATTCCTGTTCACTGTATCCTGACTAATGAGCCAGAACTTCCAGATCACAGGAAGGAAGAGCATAATATAGCTGCCTCTTTGGGATTTTCAAATACACTTGACCTGAAAGCCCCATTTCCCAGAATGCAGCAGGAAACACTTTACCTGGATGCACGGCACCCAAGAGCTCTTTCCAGGCGTAGAACTGCAGAGGGCCCTTGAACTCGCCCAGGTTCAAGTCCACAGGAACCACTCCATCTTCGTCTTCTTCCTCTGCGGCCATCTCTCGCACTCGCTCTTCTTCCTCCTCCTCTTCTTCTTCCTCCTCTTCTTCCTCTTCCTCTTCTTCTTCCTCCTCCTCCTCTTCCTCATCCACATCCCCCTCATCTCTTGCCAGCCCCTCATCGGTCTCATTCTCGCACTCGTCTGTGTCTTCACTGCTGGCTCCCAAAACGTCTTCCGCCGCCTCAGCTTCAATTTCCTCTTCCTCGTCAACCTGGGCTCCTTGCTCTGTGCGGACCCTGTGGGAGGTAGTAACAACAACAACAACAACAACAACAACAACAACAACAACAACAACTTTTGGAAGGCCACCAGTTCTCCAGCCTTGATCTCTATGCTGGCAGAAGCCTTGTGTGATTTCTGCAGAGGGAGTTGTTGTTTAAAGAAGGTACAAGAGCAGCCCAGGCTGCTTCTTTTGTGGTTGCTTATCTATAAATCATGCAGGACGCAGGTGGCTCTGTGGTCTAAACCACAGAGCCTAGGGCTTGCCAATCAGAAGGTCGGCGTTTCGAATCCCCGCGACGGGGTGAGCTCCCATTGCTTGGTCCCTGCTCCTGCCAACCTAGCAGTTTGAAAGCAGGCAGTGCAAGTAGATAAATAGGTACCGCTCTGGCGGGAAGGTAAACTGTGTTTCGGTGTGCTGCTCTGGTTCGCCAAAAGCGGCTTAGTCATGCTGGCCACATGACCCAGAAGTTGTCTGTGGACAAACGCCAGCTCCCTTGGCCTATAGAGCGAGATGAGCGCGCAACCCCAGAGTCGTTCGCAACTGGACCTAATGGTCAGGGGTCCCTTTACCTTTATCTATAAATCAGCACATGCACATTTTATGGAGATCTATGTCTGTGGACCCATGCCCCGTATCTTTTAATTCCCTTGTATTACCCCCAACCCTGCAATTGCTTATTATAAACAAGAAAGGGCACGGCATGACTCACCTCTCCAGCAACTCTTTTGCCTCCTAAGTGGGGGGGGGGGGGAATTAGAAAGGAGTGAGGTGAAAGAAACATCTGAAAGGGGCACTTTCCTATAGTGGTCCCTTTTTTTTTACTGGCAGGGACCCCTGTGATTTTAAACACACACACACACACACACACACACACACACACATTATACCCCTCCTGCCCTGGCCAGAGCGTTCCACCAAGTCGGGGCCAGTGCTGAAAAGGCCCTGGCCCTAGTTGATACCAAGGAAATGAAATGAAATAACTTTATTACGGTCATATACCAGCTATTAAAACTAGAAATACTTAACAGAGCTATGGAGGTTGAAACTCGGGGTGGATATAACAGTCTTATGAGTTTGGAGGGGCTATGTTTCCAGAGTGGAAATCCAACTGGCCTTTTCCCAGGTACTGCTCTAGATCTTCAGTTTTGTATCCGAACAAAGGAACTACTTCCCACCGTCCAACACCAAATTCGCTATTCCGTTGGATGACTTGTTCTGGGAGGGAAGGCTGGTCCTGCCGATCTGCGAGCAGAATCTGGCTACCGTCCGAGTTAGCTTTTGCTCCTTTCCTAGTAGTAGGGCATTAAGTGTGGTCTTCTCTGGGAGGTTGGCCAGAAGTTGATACCAATCTAACCTCCTTGAGGCTTGGGACCTCCAAAGTGTTGTTATTTATGGACCTTAAGGTCCTCCGCTGGGCATACCAGGAGAGGCATACCGTAGGTACAAGGGTCCTAGGCCACATAGGGCTTTAAAGGTCAAAACCAGCACCTTAAACCTGGCCCTGTACTCCACCGGGAGCCGGTGCAGCTGGTAAAGCACTGGTCGAATGTGGTCCCGCGGCAAGGACCCCGTAAGGAGCCTCGCCGCAGCATTCTGCACCCGCTGGAGTTCCTGGGTCAGCTTCAAGGGCAGCCCCATGTAGAGCGAGTTACAATAATGAAACCTGGAGGTGACCGTCGCATGGATCACTGTGGCCAGATCAGAGCAAGAAAGGTAAGGGACCAACTGCTTAATACGGGCTGCTTAAGGGCTACATCAACTATGTTTTTAATAGAAAAGCTCAGTACACACACCATGTGGGATAACCAGCCTCATATAACCAACGTGCTTACATCTAACTAATGCATGAAGGGGTTAAGATCATAGAGTAAGCTGTCCTGCCAGCCTTAGTTTACTCTCACCTTGAGGAAACTGATTTGGTCCTTGCATTCCAGTCCTGCCTGCACCCGGCAGAGGGTCTCCGACCAAGAGGCCACCTTCCAGTTCAGTTCCTTCAGCTTGGTTTCCATCTGAGCCAAGTTCTTCTCTCGTTGATTCTCCAGGGCCTCCTTTAAACCCAGCTCTCTGTCGCTCAGCAGCTGGTGCATCTTCACAAATTCCCCAGAGACGTGGTCAGACAAGGACTCAGAGCAGGTCTGGAAGGGCAGAGGTGTGTCACTCGCACCCGAAGGCTTCTGCTCTGCTCGAATGGGAATGGGGAACGGGATTCTCTTCTCTCCCAATAACAGAACCTACCAATCCTCTAGAACAGGCATCCCCAAACTGCGTCCCTCCAGATGTTTTTGCCCACAACTCCCATGATCCCTAGCTAACAGGACCAGTTGTCAGGGATGATGGGAATTGTAGTCCAAAACATCTGGAGGGCCGAAGTTTGGGGATGCCTGATCTAGAACAACAGGGGTGAAGAACCAGAATATAGTAGGATAGTTTCTTCGCAGAGATCCCTCTTTATCCTCCAGCCAGGTGAAGTAAGAAGCATGAGGAGAGTTCAAGAGCATATTCCAGCCTGGCAAAAACACCTATGGGGCAAAGAAGGGCTAGTGCAGGGTGTGTAGCCTGGGGAAGAGTCCTGGGGGTGAGGGTGAGGTCACATATGGCCCCCCAGGCCTGAGGTTCCCCATAGCCCTGCTCTAGAATCCACTTCTCCCTTAGACCCTCAACCTCAAATCTACGCACCCCCTCTGTGGTAAATCATTCATCCAGGCAATTGATAGTTAACCTCATAAATCCATAATAATGGTCCTGCCAGGTCCATCCTAATTTCCAAGACTGGCCCGTTTTCCCAAAAAGGACATGAAAACAAGCAGCTTTTTTTCTGCTGCTAGCATAACCAATAATAATGATAATTTATAATAATATTTATTTATTTATTCCCCAGCCACTCTGGGTGGCTCCCAACATAATAATAATAATAATAATAATAATAATAATAATAATAATAATAATAATAATAATGCGACAAAACATCAAACATTAAAAACTTCCCTAAACAGGGCTGCCTTCAGATGTCTTCTAAAAGTCAGATAAGTTGTTTATCTCCTTGACATCTGATAGGAGGGCATTCCACAGGGCGCGTGCCACTACCGAGAAGGCCCTCCACCTGGTTCCCTGTAACCTCGCTTCTCGCAGGGAGGGAACCACCAGAAGGCCCTCGGAGCTGGACCTCAGTGTCTGGGCTGAACAATGGGGGTGGAGACGCTCCTTCAGGTATACTGGGTCGAGGCCATTTAGGGCTTTAAAGATCAGCACCAACACTTTGAATTGTGCCCGGAAACGTACTGGGAGCCAATGTAGGTCTTCCAGGGCCGGTGTTATATGGTCTCGGCGGCCGTTCCCAGTCACCAGTCTAGCTGCCGCATTCTGGATTAGTTGTAGTTTCCAAGTCACCTTCAAAGGTACCTTATTGATGGTCAGGGCTGGAGGCCATGATGGAGGTCAATGAACATGGATTCCCACTGGACTTGTAATGCATAGAACCACTTAGGATGTGGTGGTTGGTCATCATAATGTGAGCGATCCACAACCCTTGCGCCACATTCCTGTGAGCTGCAGGATGGGTGGCACCCCAGAGCACCAAAGTGTTTCTAAGCATTACAGGCCAAGCTGAGATCATCCTCACTTGTGCGTATTCTAACCTATAAAGAGAGGAGCAAAGATTCTTCATTTAGCTGAATAGACTCCGCTGGCTCTCCTGTGTTGTGTTTCACAAAGAACACGTGACCAGACAGTTATCTTCTTCAGAGCAGACTTCTCTGAGTGTGGAGCCTTCAGTAGTCTGAAGGTCATTGATCAAAGACTGAATGTTTAAAGATCAGGTGTCGATTAACAGACGGTCATCACTAGCAACTACAAAGGCAGACCAGAAGATGACCAGGAAATGGATAGGTTCAGTTTGGCACTGCGTGGCCTGGAAAGCCCGGCAGCGGCCCCATCATAAAACCCAACAATGCCCCCTGCACCTTCAATTCTATAATGTTCTCCTGTTGGCGACACTGGCTCATCTTCAAACGCCTGAGACCTTCCTCCAGAGGCTCTAGAGATGCCTTCAGCTGGTCCTGGAGCAAAAGAGAAAACTCCCGATGTCATTTAAGCTAGCATAGCATGCTTTCAAAAGGGGACAGGGCTGAGTGGAGGAAATGCCATACAGACACATCACCCCTCTGAAGATGGTTTGTGTTGAAGTAGGAAAAGAATGCTTAGGCTTAGAGATGGACTAAAGAAGTGGACCCCTTATGCATCTTCACATATTTGGGAACACCACAGTTAGCAGCCGTGATTTTCCTAAATGTGAGCTTCAAAAAATACCTACCATTTAGAAATAAAGATGCAAAACGTTTCACTATGTGCAATAGCATTAGGAAAAACATGTTGGGAAGACAGCTCATGAAGGCTGGATAGCTATAAGTCCATTTCTCTAGGACCTCTTTTAAATTTCTATGTCCAAGTTGTTTCTTATAAAGCACTTCAGGACTGTTGCTATCTTGGGTTTGGATTTAATCACATACCGGCAAATTCAGTTTGCACAATTATAGCACATTAGAAGATCTTGCACAACAAGTCCACCTCCCCACAAAATTGGACTTTTTTTGCGGTAAGGAAAAATCGTCTAATCTCCCTACAAACCAACTGTTATAATTCAGGGGAGAGGGGACATTCAGCTACTTTGGTTCAAGGGTGACTAATAATATGTCATCTTCCAGATGTTGCTGGAACTCCTACTCCCATCATCCCTTAGGATTTGCCAGGCTGCCTGGGGGTGTTGGGAACTGGAGTCCAGCAATATCTGGAGGACTTGCTATAGAACGAGGCTCCACAGAGTGACTGAATGCAGGGGCGGAGGAAGGGGGGTGCAGTGGGGGCAGGCCGCCCCGGGTGTCACTACTGGGGGGGAGGGACAAAATGCCAGGCGGCACTCACCGCGGGGCCTGCAGCGCTCCTGAGCCATGTGTCTCTCCTGGCTCCGTGCTGCCCTAAACAGTCCACCCGCTGCCTCCCCCCAGCTGTAGGGTGGCTGAGTGGGAGGAGGCAGGCAAACTCCTCGGAGGTCCCACAGAGCGTCCTGCCCTGCCTCGCCCCACCCGTCGAGCGGCTGGCCCTGCCCCTGGGCGCAGGGCACGCGCACCGCCCCAGGTACCCAATCGGCTTGCTCCACCGCTGACTGAATGTCCACCCTAAATGCCAATTAAATTTTAAAAATGGCATCTCTGGGAAAAGTCCTCTCGTTGAAAGCCCTCTGGAGAGGAAGGTACTCCAGAAGGTCATAACCACAGCCCAAAAGATTATTGGTCATCCTCTCCCATCTTTGGAAGAACTATACAGTTCCCGTTGCCTTAAAAAAGTAAACAATATTTTACAGGATCCATCTCATCCGGGATATAGTCTTTTTGCACCACTGCCTTCGGGCAAGAGATATAGAACAATTAGGTCAAGAACAAATAGATTGGAGAATAGTTTCTACCCAAGAGCTATAACCATCTTAAATGCTGTAACTAGATAATATGACCTTGGAGAGTTGTGACGAGTGTGTATGTATGTGCATGTGTGGCTGAAAATGTGTTGTTTTTTGTGCTGTTTTTTGTTTTGTTTTTATGGGATGGCATTCAATTTCGTTGCACTTGTACAACGTTTTACTTGTACAATGACAGTAAAGAAATCTTATCTTATCACTGACTTAGAAGCTCTGGAAACAGATTCCTAATACATGTATGGAGGCTGTTGTTGTTGTTGTTACTTAGCCTCCCGTCCCTTGCTGAATAACAAACCACCTCTCTCACCTGATAGGCCTGAACCGCGTTTTTGATGGGCAGGAAGTCGTGCCCACGATGCTGAGGCAAGTCGCGGCAGATCACGCAGACGGGCCCCTCGTCCTGGCTGCAGAAGAGTTTGAGCGGCTCCTCGTGCTCCTCGCAGAAGTACCAGCCTCCAGTCCCGCCGACCTGGGGGCCTTCGTCCAGCTTGAGAAGGCGGGCCTTCTCGGCCAGGCTGCAGAGGGCTCGGTTGATGGCCATGCGGCGCAAAGCAAATGGCCGCCGGCACTCGGGGCACAGCCCGCGCCTCTGGCCCTTGGGGATGCAGGGCTCCAAGCATGGGGCGCAGAAGCTGTGCCCGCACTCCAGCATGTGTGGGTCTCGGAAGATCGAGAGGCAGATGGGGCACAGCAGGTCCTCAGTGAAGCTGGATACCTCTTTCACGGATGCCATGTTGAAAAGAGAGAGGCCACCACAGCTACCACTTCTCCTGGCCTGTACCTATTGGCTTGGTGGACTTTGGTGGATTTTTCTCTCCGCTGAGGCAAATTTTATTTTTCTCTCCCACAAGGGGATCACAAAGCTTCTTTTATTTTCAGGCTTTCAGTCAAGCTTTTTTCTTTGTGATCTTTCTTTGAACAGAACCATCAACGACCTTTTCCTGTTTATTGATGATGATGATGATGATGATTTAAAATAAAAGATGTAGAAAACTGGGTTACAATGTGTAGTCTCCCTGTATACACCCAGATATCCCCGTCTGTTCAGCCAACCTTTAATTTGGAGGGGAAAGCTGCCTTAAAGCACTTCAGGACTGTAACTATCTTGGGGTTGGATTCAATCACATACCGGCAAATTCAGTTTGCACAATTATAGCACATTAGAAGATGTTGCACAATAAGTCCACCTCCCCACAAAATTGGACTTTTTTGCGGTAAGGAAAGTGACAGGGAAATGCACCGGAAAGTGTGGAATAGCACATGCTGTGAAGCAACATCGTCTAATCTCCCTACAAACCAACTGTATGAATGCCTATTAAATGGCCAACATCATCCAATCTCCCTGCAAACAAACCCAGGACAAATGCTCAATAAACAGATTGTCTGGAAACCTACAGAGTTGCTCTTCTACGGTATGCCAGACCATAATAATCTCACAAGACCTAAAAGTCACACAGCTGCAAACAATCCTGTTTGACCCCCGTTCTTTAGTTCACCTGCTAGTAAGGGTTCTAAAACCCTTTTTTAAATTTTAGTAGTGTATATTAGAACAAACTGCCAACGATTAACAAATCATATCACACTCTTTGCCGATTCAAGGAACACACTTTTCTTCAGAGCCTACTATAAATATATGAAGTTTTATGTTTGGTTTTTCAAAATCCAAGAGCTCTTCCATCCCAAAATGTCATACCTGGCCAGTGGTTTTCCTCTGCGAGTGTCACCTTTCACGCTGGGTTCAAGTTTTATTTTCGAAGCTTATCCTAAAACAATCCTTAGTCAGAGAAGCCCCGTAGACTTGCTTCCCAATGTCTTCAGGGCTGCATAAACACCATACTTTTTTAAAAAACACGCCCCAAGAACCCCGGGAACTGTAGTTTAACACACACCCCGAGCTACAATTCCCAGCACCCTCAAAAACTATCATTCCCAGGATCTTGGAGTGTGTGCGCTTTAAATGAATGGTGCGTATGCAGCCTAGGACTACATCAAAGTCTTCCCAGGAGCTTTCAGACTCCCCTCCTCCCCTACAAAGCAGACTGCCTGGTTGCAAGCAGCACAAAACTCTCTCTTACCCTTTTAGCTGAAATGTCCTTCCCTGCTGTTTCCCAGTCTTCTCCAGGGGTATTTGCTGCTGGATTAGGATCAGGTTAGGACCTCTCCTCCTGAATTAGCCTAGGTTTCCCCTTATCCTCTGCATGGGCTTGCCTCTGTCCTCCTTAACCCCTTTTCCCCTCCCCAGCCTGCCTTCCCCTTTGCATCCAAGCGCAGGGATGGGGAGAGGAGACTTCAGATCCTGCATATTGCAGCAGGGCTCACTTCTACGGGGCTGCGATGACGCCACACAATTCTGGCCTCTGCAAAACTGCCAGCGCTCCAGCAAAACTGAGTCAGCACTTTCCCCTTCCAGGTTGGAGGAGGAGGAGGAGAAGAAACCATACTGCACCAGTGCCCTTTACACAGTGCAGAAAGAATTGGGGTGGGGGGATCTTGGGAGATGTCCCAAGCATATGAAGATGGATTGGGATGCGGGAATTGGCAAGCAATCAGCAGTAAAGAGAGGGTCCTTTTAAATGACAAGTGACACAGGAATGGGAGCAGGATAGTTTAAGGGTTTGGCGGCAGCAGTGTGCGGAGGGAACAGAGTTAATCCTCAATCGGAGATTTGGCTGGTGCCTTTGGGGAGAGCTGCAGAGCATCTGGTTTGCAGACTCATTCTCTTTTTTAAAAAAAAATTATATTTATTAGGTTTTCAACAGAACATAATATAACATAAACATGATATGATAAAACATAACAAAATACAATACAAAATACACAAACATGTATCTTGGTTACCATTCATCTTGCCTACTCATATTGGGGTGACTTCCTCACGCCCCCCCTGCTGCGCTTCATTGTCTTTCATCTTTGGTAATTTCCTCTCATTAACTATTTTTTCTTAATATTACTTACATTCTTATCTAGTAATTGTCTTAGCAAAACCTCAAACACCTATATTACTTAATCTTAATTTCTAATCTGTAAACTATCATTTCTTCCAGCTTTTTTCTACTTTTAAATCTTACAATAGTTCTTTAAATATACTTTAAATTTCTTCCATTCTTGTTCCACCATCTCCTCCCTCTGGTCGCGTAGTTTCCGGGTCATTTCGACGAGTTCCATATAGTTGCAGACTCATTCTCCAGCATTTCCAGGTAGGGCTGGGAGAGCACCTGGTCTGAAAATCCTGGACAGTCAGTGTAGATAATGCTGAATGTTCCTAGGGGACCAGATATATCAAATGACACCAGCCCCCTATCTTGTGGAAATCCACTATGTGGAATACCACAGACTTCTTACAGTGGCTTGACTAAACGCCCTTGATTCCGCGGTATTGTGGGGAAGGTACAAGGGAGTTCCATACGCCCAGAGAACCTGTCATTGTACTATGGGCGTGGTTGAGTCTACCAAACATATCCTTCTGTCTTGTCCTCTCTATGTAGAACGTAGGCAAAATCTTATAACTCCACTTTTACGTCAATCTGGCTTTCTACCCATAGAAAGACAGGTTTTATATTTACTGAATAATATTACTAGAAATACAGCCTCCCTGGTGGCTAAATTTCTTTTTTTAGCTTCTAAGTGTCGCAAGATTTTAATTGATTGTATCGATATGGGGCTATTTGTTTAGTTCCATTCTATTGTGGATTATGTTTCCTTTTTTCAAAGTTCTCTCAGATGCTTTTAATTCTGTATAAATGTATTCTTCTGACTGACGGTCGAATAAAAGAATGATGATGATGATGATGATGCTGAATGAGATGGACCAATGGTCTGGCTCTTCGATCCAATGTGAACCTTTAGTCACTAAAATATCTTTGCCAACCTTCTTCCTGTCAATAGTCCCTTTCTGTCTCCAGTGTGCACACTGGCCTTTTGCAGAAGAAGCAGGGGGTCTCTCAGTGTTTATTGTGCTTAAAATGCAAAAAGAAAACACAGAGATCCTCCAAATTGTACCTTAAAACAAAACAGAACACGTCTCGAGATTCTGGTGCCTTCCGCTGCCGCTGCGCTGCCACCGTGCGATTTCTGTTCTCATCCTGAGGTAAAGTTCTTAACCCGAGGTAATATTTCTGGGTTAGCAGAGTCTGTAACCTGAAGCGCCTGTAACCCGAGGTACCACTGTATAAGAAAATATGTATTAATATCAATAAAGGTCAATCCCTTCTTTATCATACTTGAATAATGTATGTGTTTATGTACTTTGTACTTTGTACCAATGTGGTATGAAGGAAGGAAGAACCCCGAACAAAAGAAGACACAGATTTTTATACTTTCTCACAGCACAGCGGAGTACATAACTGAAGGGGCGATCACGGGGATTAAAGGTGAGTAGTTGTGAGAAGGGGTTTGGTGAAGTACAGTTGTTATGAAAGTTTGTAACACTTTGATGTTTACATGCAAAGTTCTTAACTGGTGTTGACAAAAAAGGGGAAGGTTGCGGGTGACTGTTATCGGTATTTCGTAACAAGTTCCTATGACAGTTTGTGAATGACTTACCGGTATTGAAATACAGTAAACAGTTGCATTTGTAAATTGGCGTCATATCACTGTAGATCCTGTAGGTAGAGCTGTGGCGCTGTATTACTGCTTAAGCTGTCATTGTGCAGGATCAGGGAGCTACACATAGCTTTCGATTTATACAGATACAGTGGTACCTCTGGTTACGTACTTAATTCATTCCGGAGGTCCGTTCTTAACCTGAAAACATTCTTAACCTGAAGCACCACTTTAGCTAATGGGGCCTCCCGCTGCTGCTGCGCTGCCCGATTTCTGTTCTCATCCTGAAGCAAAGTTCTTAACCCGAGGTAATATTTCTGGGTTAGCAGAGTCTGTAACCTGAAGCGTATGTAACCCGAGGTACCACTGTATATCAAAAAGTGTGTGGATACATTTACGAAGTGTTTAAAAGACTTAAGGAGAGCTACATTGACATTCTCAGAAAAGATGCAAGTTGGTAGAAAGTACAAGTACATAAGACACGGGTGGCGCTGTGGGTTAAACCACAGAGCCTAGGGCTTGCTGATCAGAAGGTTAGCGGTTCGAATCCCCGCGATGGGGTGAGCTCCCGTTGCTCGGTCCCAGCTCCTGCCAGTTTGAAAGCACGTCAGATAAATAGGTAGATAAATAGGTACCGCTCCGGCAGGAAGGTAAACGGCGTTTCTGTGCGCTGCTCTGGTTCGCCAGAAGCGGCTTTGTCATGCTGGCCACATGACCTGGAAGCTGTACGCCGGCTCCCTCAGCCAATAATGCGAGATGAGCGCCGCAACCCCAGAGTCGGTCACGACTGGACCTAGTGGTCAGGGGTCCCTTTGCCTTTACCTTTACAAGTACACAAACACATACATTATTCAAGTATGATAAAGAAGGAAGTGATTGACCTTTATTGATATTAATACGTATTTTCTTATAACAAAGTTAAGGTGCTTATTCGTTGCATTTGTCGCTTTTTACAACTGAAGTGTTTTGAAGGGACTATAATAACATTGGGGGGGAGGGTTTCCCTGCATAGAGCAACAGGCGGCATTGAAGTCGTCACATAAAGAAGAGCACAAACAAAATCTCCAGGAAAGTTCCTGTGCCCTGGAGCATAAAAGTGTGTGTGTGTGTGTGTGTGTGTGTGTGTGTGTGTGTGTGTGTGTGTGTTTTGCAAGCAGGCTCGGGCCCTCCCCGCCTACTTCCTCCGGCCCCAAGTCCTGCCCCAGCCAATTAGCACGAGGAAGAGGGTGGTGCCTCAAGGCCTCCAACCCTGCAAGGTCAGACTTGCTCAGGCTGAATTGAGACGGGCAGTGTTACAGCCGGCCCACAGCTGCTTTTGAGACCCGGCTATTTGGGGCAGCTGAGCAGCAAGAGCGGGGAAACCTTGGCCCGTTGGCCTAGGCGCTCCAGAACTCTCCTCTGAGTAGGTATGTGCTGCTGCTGCTGCTGGCTAGCCTAGATTTTGCTTTTCTTGCTCCCTTTTAGGCTTTTTGGCACTGCGAAATGCCTCCCTCCCAGCACTTGGGGCACCCTTTCCGTTACCACCTTCTCCTGGGACTTGGCTGGAGGCAGCTCGGCTTTCTTTGCACCCTGCCCCACCCCACCCCACCCCCCAGCCAACAGTTGCCCGCTTTTTAATGCTTGGGTTGTGAGCCCAGTCTCATGATCCTGTTTCCCCTTTCTGTTTCCTATCGAATCGCCCCACCCGCTAGGGGGAAAAAATATTTTCTGCAGATTTCTTGTGGTTGTTGTGGCGATCACACAGGGCCCCTGGTCGTTTCACGGACTATTGACCCTGTGTCACCACTGTACCGCTACCACCAACCAGGTTCTCCCTGGTAAACACTGAGTCTCAGTCAGGATTTAAGTTGAACAAAGAATAAAGGTAAAGGGACCCCTGACCATTAGGTCCAGTTGCGGACGACTCTGGGGTTGCGGCGCTCATCTCGCTTTACTGGCCGAGGTAGCCGGCGTACAGCATGACAAAGCCGCTTCTGGTGAACCAGAGCAGCGCACAGAAACGCCGTTTACCTTCCCGCTGCAGTGGTACCTATTTATCTACTTGCACTTTGACGTGCTTTCGAACTGCTAGGTGGGCAGGAGCGGGGACCAAGCAACGGGAGCTCACCCTGTTACAGGGATTCGAACCGCCAACCTTCTGATAGGCAAACACTAGGCTCTGTGGTTTAACCCACATCCCTACTAAGAATATCAAGAGTTTATTCTCACACACCAACAAGCTTTCAATATTACATACACTGTTACACTTTATCCTCTCAGTCTCATTCCTGTCCATACCTCGCTCTAACTCCTCTACCTCCCCACCACAAAGTTCCACACACACCACCCTCACAACCACCAACTGAACTCTCCCTCTATTCCCAACTGAACTAACTGCCAAAACCCCTGTGCTGTGCCTTACACACAGTTAGGCTCCGCCCCTGGGCTTCCTATTGGTCAGCATATTAACCCTTTTATTTCCATATGCACAAACATGTTCCCAAAGAGTGGGCAACAGGTTGTTTACAGCAGGGTTGGGGGTCTGCTCTTCAGCCCCTGCGTTCACTTCTAGGCAGCGTTCGGGAGCAGAGGAGCCGTCGCCAAACAGTCGTGTGGAGGAAACGTCAGAAATGCTGCCTTTCTTCCAGTTGTTGCTTCTTTGCCTTTAGGGTTTGTTACCAGGAAATTGAAAGATGGTGTGAGAGACCTCCCCACCACCACCCGAGCCTTGCCTCTCCACACTACAGGCAAAGACAAAGAGCCTCCGCTGCACATTACCAAATGTAGCCATGCACTGATAAATGAATTGATCAATAAAGATCAGGCCTACTGGTAGGGACGGAGGAAGGGGATGAGGGGGTGCGGGCCGACCCGGGTGTCACCACTGAGGGGGGGTGACAAAATGCCGGACGGCACTCACCGCAGGGCCTGCAGCGTGCCCAAGCCACGTGGTGGCTTGGGCGCGGGCAGGCTCCGCGCTGCCCAAATGGTCCGCCCGCTGCCTGCCTCCCAGCTGTAGGGTGGCTGAGTGGGAGGAGGCAGGCAGACTCCGGAGGCCCTGCTGTGCACCCTGCCCCTATGGGTGGCTCGCCCTGCCCCTGCACTCGAGTGGCTTCCTTCGCCACTGGCCACTGTTTTGCTTGTGATCTCCTGGCTGAAGTCTCTTGCTTGTGACCCCCAACTGGCTCAATGGGAAAGCTTTAGAAATTCATATAAAATCACTCCAGTGACGGATTGACATCATTCCAACGTTGTTCTACTCAGAAGGAAAATGGCTAGCAGAGGAGGAGCTTGTGACATGGGATGGGGGAGCCATGGCCTGGGTGATAATCACTGGCATCCTGGCCAGGGGCGGAGGAACGGGGGCGGTGTGAGCGGGCCACCCTGGGTGTCACCAGTGACAGGGTGACAAAATGCCAGGTGGCACTCACCACGGGGCTTGCAGCACGCCCGAGCCACGCATCTCTCCTGGGAGTGACGTGGTGGCTTGGGTGCCCGCAGGCTCCACGCTGCCTCAAACAGTCCACCCCGCCTTCCCCTCAGCTGTAGGGCAGCTGCATGGGAGGAGGGAGGCAGACTCTTCGGAGGCCCCACGGAGTGACCTGACCTGGCTCACCCTGGCTCACCCCATCCTCACGGGCAACTGGCCCAACCTCGGGGCGCAGGGCACACTCCGCCCCAGGAACCTGATCTGCTTGCTCCACCACTGATCCTAGCACCTGAGTGCCAGACAGGTCATCATTCCAAGTGGATTGGGGTTTCGGTCAAGACAAAGGGTGTGCTTAACTTGGTTGGGAAAACAGGAAAATGTAAATACTTTGTTTCACCTAAAGATTGGAAGGTGAAGGTCATATAAGGGACAGGGCAAGCCTGGTGCTCAGGTTTCTGCCAGAAGAGCCCTCCCAATTTATGACATAGTTATGACAAATGTATGATGTTTTAGGGACGTGGGTGGTGCTGTGGGTTAAACCACAGAGCCTAGGGCTTGCCGATCAGAAGGTCGGCGGTTCGAATCCCACAACGGGGTGAACTCCCGTTGTTCGGTCCCAGCTCCTGCCCACCTAGCAGTTCGAAAGCACGTCAAAGTGCAAGTAGATAAATAGGTACCTGTGGCGTTTGCCCATTCTTTGGGAACATGTTTGTACAAAAGGAAATAAAAGGGTTAATATGCTGGCCAATAGGAAGCCCAGGGGCGGAGCCTAACTGTGTGTAAGGCTCAGCACAGGGGTTTTGGCAGTTAGTTCAGTTGGGAATAGAGAGAGGGTTCTGTTGGAGAGTTGAGTTGGTGTGGGCAGTTGGTGGTTGGTGGTTGTGAGGGTGGTGTGTGTGGAACTTAGAGTGAGATAAAGACAGGAATGAGACTGAGAGAATAAAGTGTAACAGTGTATTTACTGGTAATATCGAAAGCTTGTTGGTGTGTGAGAATAAACTCTTGATATTCTTTGTTCAACTTAAATCCGGACTTAGACTCAGTGTTTACCAGGGAGAACCTGGTTGGTGGCAGCAGTACAGTGGTGGCACAGGGTCAATAGTTCGTGAAATGACCGGGGCCCTCACTCCGGCGGGAAGGTAAATGGCGTTTCCGTGCGCTGCTCTGGTTCGCCAGAAGCGGCTTTGTCATGCTGGCCACATGACCCAGAAGCTGTACGCCAGCTCCCTCGGCCAATAAAGCGAGATGAGCGCCGCAACCCCAGAGTCGGTCACGACTGGACCTAACGGTCAGGGGTCCCTTTACCTTTACCTTTATGATGTTTTACTAAGGAGGTTATGGGTAATTTGGGACATTTTTTAAAAAATGGGAGCTATCCTTTGTTTGGGGCTTCTCTCTGCTTCTTTTATGTGGTAGTACAAAGTCTTGTTGCAACAATAAAGATCAGGCCTACTGGCCGCTGTTTTGCTTCGATCTCCTGGCTGAAGTCTCATACTTGTGACCCCCGACCCTGAACCTACGTGAGCCAAGGTTAGGCGATTGTGGGGTGCTCCAAGGACTCCCTTTTACAAGTCAACCCTGTGATTTCCCCTCTACGTTCCTTAAACCTGCATGTCCTCTCCCTTAGGAAGCTGGTCCTTTCCTGCAAGTGTAACAACCGATCCCCGGAGCAGCTGCTGCCATGACCTCGGTCCGCGAAGTCTCCAGCATCGCCGAAGACCTGCTGTGCCCTGTCTGCCTCTCCATCTTCCAGGACCCCCGCATGCTGGTCTGCGGGCACAACTTCTGCCTCTCCTGCTTGGAGAGCTGCGTCGTCCCCAAGGGGCAGCACCAGGGAACGTGCCCCGAGTGCCGGGATCCCTTCGACCTGAAAGATGCCGCCCGCAACAGAGTCCTGGCCAACTTGTCCGAGAAGGCCCGGCTCCTCCGGCTGGAGCAGGGCCCCCCGTCGGGTGGGACCGGGAGCTCGTACTTTTGCGAGGAGCACGAAGAGCCTCTCAAGCTCTTCTGCAGCCAGGATGAGGCCCCTGTCTGCGTGATCTGCCGGGACCTGCCTCAGCACCAGGGCCATAGCTTTTTGCCTATCAAGAATGCTGTCACGGGTTATCAGGTAGGAACCTGAGGATGCTTGAGTTTCTGTGGGCTGATAGGCGGCCGCAGATCTTAGGTTGTTGGGATCCACTTTGCTCTGTCTTAGAACGCCCAAGTTTCACCAGCCAGAACCAGGTACGAAAGATGGGCTGTGTTTTCTTTCTTTTCTTTTTTCAAAATTTTCTTTTCTTTTTTCAAAATTTATTTATTTGGTTTTTCAGATTAAAATTTTACAGCCAAGTGTCCAACATAAAACATAACAACAAGATTCCAAGGGATCTCTTGGACTTCTCTTCCTCCCCTTTGTGGGTCCTATTGTTAACCAGCTGCATCATTTATAATAATCCAAATCTTCTATCTCTTCATTGTATCCAAAATTCACCATTAAACTACAAATGATATTCCAATCCTACTAACAATTTTAACTAGATTGTGATCTACCGGTAGATCACCGGACATCTGCGGTAGATCACTGGTAGATCATTGGCTCCCCCCAAAGAAGCCAAACAACTGTGGTTCCCCTATAAAAAGCTCACATTTTACCTCCTCCCTGGAAAAACTCAACAACTTTGACCCGAACCCCCCCAAAATGGGCCTTCCTCCTTCGTAAAAAAAGCTCAACAACTTGAGGGGGGGTAGATCACTGCCAATTTTTAACTCTGTGAGTAGATCGCAGTCTCTTGGGAGTTGGCCACACTTTAGTTTCAGAATGTTTTGGAAGTCGAACGGACTTCCGGAACAGATTCCGTTTGACTTCCAAGGTACGACTGTATTAAATTGTTCTACCGGAGGCTTGTTCACACATTACGGGTGTTTATGTGAGAGAGTGTACACGTGGCGATTTATATAGCTCCATTGCTGTATACACAGACTGTGCACAGGTAACTGTCAACAGATGTACAGTTCAACTATTTGTGCACACAAATTGTGCACTCATTGAATGTAACATGTGAACATTCATACTAACTTGAGCATTCTAGACCCCAGTGCTTCGTATTTTGCCCAGCATATGAGCACCAAACTAGGCATGGGATTTCCCACAGTTGCCACCACCAGACCTAATAGATGGAGATGGGCAATTTTAATTCGGGACACGGCTCAGAAGGAAAAGGTCAAATCTCCCCTCTTCGTGTGCTGCAGTTCCAGTAAAATCTGTGAGGTCCTGTTCCTACCACCACTTACTTAATGAATATCCTGATGCAATCCTGTACCTGGAACTGCCAGGGGTCGACCTTGGGACTCGTCATGCCTGCACAGCCTATGTTCTTATCAGAGAGCTACACACCCTGCCTCTGGGATAGCCGTAAGTTTTATCTCTCTGGCAGCAGAATGATGCAGGGTGGATAAACAAATAGAACCAAGGCTTCGAAGTCTGAGTGCAGTCGCCCATGTATGCAAACATGAATAGATATTGTGTGTTGGTTTGCTGTATCCCAGCTGGATTTTAGGCTGCAGATATGTAGCACAGCCAAGTTTATGGTGCAGCGCAACATTCAAGCCCCGAGGTGGCTTTTAATCTGTGATATTTTAATGTATTTTGATATTTGTTGGAAGCCGCCCAGAGTGGCTGGGGAGACCCGGCCAGATGGGCGGGGTACAAATAATAAATTATTATTATTATTATTATTATTATTATTATTATTATTTTCCAAACCCCTCTCTATTTATTTATTCTTTATAATTTTTTTATTAGTTTTGCATTTAATAATATATGTTCACATCAATATTGTCCACTTTACATCTCTGGCTCTATAGAGCCCATCAACTCTCCCCACCCCCCGCCTCATGGCTTTCAAAATTAACCTTTATGTTGTTGCATTTTGTACTTTTTCCAATTCTAGATCACTCATTACCACAACAACAAAATTGAATTTAAATTAAAATAAACAGGGAGAAAGTTCATCATTACAAGTCTTCAGACAACCCTGCCAGTGATGTTAACTGCTTACAGTAATCTTTCAAATATTGTATAAATTTACTCCAGTCTTTGTAAAATACTTGGTCATGCTGGTTTCGAATTCTTCCTGCTAGCTTTGTCAGTTCCTCAGCTTCCTCTTTCCCTCTTCCTCCTCTCAGCTTCCTCTTTCCCGGGCCAGTGTGGGAGAGCCAGTGTGGTGTAGTGGTTAAGAGCGGTAGACTCGTAATCTGGGGAACCGGGTTCGATTCCCTGCTCCTCCACATGCAGCTGCTGGGTGACCTTGGGCTAGTCACACTTCTTTGAAGTCTCTCAGCCCCACTCACCTCACAGAGTGTTTGTTGTGGGGGAGGAAGGGAAAGGAGAATGTGAGCCGCTTTGAGGCTCCTTAAGGGTAGTGATAAAACGGGATATCAAATCCAAACTCTTCTTCTTCTTCTTCAAAGTCCATCATTTTGATCTGCCATTCTTCTTTTGTTGGTACTTCTTGTTGTTTTTGGGCTAGGAGAATTCTTGCCGCAGTTGTTACATTCGTGAACAGTCTTTTATCTTCTCTTGGTATGTCTTCCCCCACTATACCCAACAGAAAGGCTTTTGGTTTTTTAACAAAAGTATTTTAAAACATTTTGTTTTATCATATGTGGTGGACTTGCAAAGTGGTAAAGGCTTCCTGGGAAATGATATATAATGAGTTAAAGAAAATGTTCCAAACCCCTCTCTAACTTAGAAGCAACCGAGCCCCGTGCTGTGTTGAAAAACCAGTGAGGACCCTCTCCGTATGTGCTTTAATAAGAATCACAATTTTCTTTTTGTAACATCTTTATTGAAAGTTCAAAAAGTACTTAACTAAATGTGCATGAAACATGGTGAGACGCAAACGAAAAAGAGAAACAGAGAAACAGGACCCGTGCAGAAGGGGAAACAAAGGGAGGAGGTGGAAAAACCCAAAACTGTATATTTTACAAGGTTGTTATTGTACTTCACCAGATCTTAACCTATTACATTATTGGTTCCAAATATCATTGAATTTGTCTGTGGCAAGTCTGCGTTTATATGCAAGTTGTTGCGAGTTTGTATAAGTCTTCAATCCAATCATAGAAGGGAGACACATTTTTATTTTTCCAGTTCATCAGTATCACAATTTGAAATGTGTGTGGCACCTATGAACACCAGGAGTAAGAGCCTAGTTTGCACATGTGCATCATTTGATTTTGTATCACGTGATTTCCATGCACTCGGTAATCTTACAGCTGAGGTGCCCAGCTCTGAGTGACGTGGGAGATCTGCCACTGGAACTCCCATCACGTTCTTCTGCTCTAGGTGACGAGGAATTTCATGAAGGCGAGTGAGTGCACTGGCAAAGGAGCAAAAGAAGCTGCCTTATACAGAGTCAGATAATTAGTCCATCTAAGTCTTGGCAGTGGCGGCCAGGGTTTCATAGAACTGTAGTGTTGGAAGGAACCAAGGGTCATCTAGTCTAACCCCCTTTCGGGAAGGTGTTTGTTCCTGGCCCTACCTGGAGATGCTGGGGATCGAACCTGGGACTTGCTGTGTGCAAGACAGATGCCCCACTACTGCCCTTCCCAGCCCTCTGTCCTTCCTCTGCCCCCTAGGTGGAAACCAGCTGGGCTGCCATTGGTGGGAAGCCCCTTTCTCTTCACCCAACAGAGAAATGCAGGAGGAACAGAGCTCTCCCTCCTCTGCCAGCCCCCAGCAGACTAAAACAAAACATTTTTGCAGGCTGTTGCACTTTGTGGCGTTATTCGCAAGGCTGTTTCAAAGAAGGGGAGTTGGGGTTGGGGTGTTGCTTCCAGCATCTTGGGCAGTGCAAGAAAGCAGTATGGGTACCTGTCTTCCCCAGGGCAGATTGGAGGGGAGTGATTTGGGTTAGGGGGGTATCTGCTGTGGGTGGGGAAGTCATTAATTCCACTCCATTTCCCTGGGCATTTCCAAACAACTAGTTGGTTGAACATTCATCCTGATTTGTTTTCTGGGAGGCAAGATAATCTTGGCCCTTTAAGTATTTATTCATCCTGTTTTGTTTGCGGGAAGGTTAGACTTCATTGCATCCAGCAAGTATTATCCCACACTTCTTAGGGCAGGGGTAGGCAACCTAAGGCCCGGGGGCCGGATGCTGCCCAATCGCCTTCTCAATCCGGCCCGCGGACAGTCTAGGAATCATCGTGTTTTTACATGAGTAGAATGTGTGCTTTTATTTAAGATGCATCTCTGGGTTATTTGTGGGGCATAGGAAGTCGTTCATTTTTCCCCTTCAAAATATAGTCCAGCCCACCACATGGTCTGAGGGACGGTGGACCAGCCCCCTGCTAAAGAAGGTTGCTGACCCCTGTCTTTAGGGCATCTTCCTGTCACTTCTGTTATGCCAAAAAGTCCAGTCTCTGGGGGAAGTGGGTTTTGTTGCACTAAACTACCCAGTCAGCTGCAACCGTGCAACCTAATTTTGCCAGTATATAATGGAATCCCATTTGAAAATAGCAACAGTCTGGAAAAAACAACATCTCTCTCTCTCTATCTCTCTCTCTCTCTCTCTCTCTCTCTCTCTCTCCCTCTCTCTCTCCCCCTCTCTCTCCCCCTCTCCCTCTCCCTCTCCCTCTCTCCCCCTCCTCCCTCACAAACAGCTCCTCTGCATTACCTGTTGTTTAACCCTGAATGTGTGTATGGACTCTAAAGATAAATATTTTCTGAGATGCAATCTGTGGCATTCAATCTGTGATGGTTCATTCATGCATGTGGGTCATGATTTGGTACTGTTGCTGTAGACATCAATGAATGGACAGGCATGCGCCAAACAGTCTTGTAAAAGGCAGGGGGCATGATTCAAGCATGTTTCTGCCAAAATAAAGCCCACTGACCATAGCTGTCAACTTTCGGACTTGAAAATAAGGGATTTTCCCGAACTTTCAGATTTGAAAATAAGGGATGCTGCGAGGGCGGTGTAATGGCACCAAGTAGCCTCGCCACCCTGCGCTCCAGAGGCTGCGCTTGAACGGGTGAGCGAAAGAGCGAGCGCATAGACGGCAGGCAGGCTGTCTGTCTGGTTGGGCGTGAGGGTCTGGCTGCACAAGGCATGCAAGCTCCGCCCCCAGTCGGTCTCAGACTCCTTATTGGCAGCCGAGCAACGCAGCTGAGGAGCCTCCCTGGCCGGCAGGGAGGGAGAGGAGTTGCTTCCTTTGAAATCCGGGAAATTTAAGGGATATCAACAATCCGGGATAGCAGCGGGAAACGGCATTGGAATAAGGGAGTTTCCCGGGGGGAAAGGGAGGGTTGACAGCTATGCCACTGACTCCAAGGTGCCGTGTCGTAAGGTTGCTTAGGGTTATAAACCTTTGAATACCTCCCAGAAAGAGCATGTTAGAACAGGGAGGGGGAAGGGGGGAGAGACCAGTAACCTTTTGCTTGGGTCTATTCATTTTTCTCTCCAGATCTTTTGCGTGGTTGTTTGTGTATTCCCAATTTTATTTGTGTGTTTATTCAGGATAAACTGAAAGCATCTCTGCAACCCCTGGAGCATGGAGTGAAGTGGGCCATAAATAATCAGTCTCAACAGCAGGAGGCCATGGAAGAACTGGAGGTAAATTTGAAAAGGAAAGAAGAATATAATGGGCTTGTGTGAGTGTGAGAGAGGAAATCATAGAACGCTGTAGCTTGAAGAAACAGGCTCCTAGGCAGGAAGAAACCAGACTACAGAAAAGTCTCAGGCGTTGTTCATACGTGATGCTATGGCTTAGTAAACCATGGCTTAGTGTTATGTGTGAACTCTGCCCAGCAACATAATTATGGCTTGTTTACTGTCAGCAAACCACAATCTGAAGCCATGGTTCTTGGCTTATAAATCTTGGCTTGTTTTAACTATGGCTTGGTGTTACATGTGAACCCAGCTAGCACTCTTCCTTAACTATGAGAGCCAGTGTGGTGTAGTGGTTAAGAGCAGTAGACTCGTAATCTGGGGAACCGGGTTCAGGTCTCCGCTCCTCCACATGCAGCTGCTGGGTGACCTTGGGCTAGTCATGTGGGAGATGAGTGGTAATGTGGATGAGGGAATATTGTTTAATATTTCCTATCCCAGCTTGTGCTAACAAGCTCCAAACTAGCAGAGATTCTCATCCCCAATTAAACGCAGCAAAACGTGGCGATTAAGTTCCTATGAACTTCTATAACAAGGCAGATCCTGGCATATAATTCCCCTGGTTCCCTCTCAAAAGTACATACACGACACAATGCTTTTAAAAGTAAAAAGGTTTTACTCACAGACATTTCCAAGGTTCTACAAGTCTCAGAAAGGCAGGCTAGCTTAGATTAAATGTATATACATGTGGAGACTCTCCATATGGGAGAAGGCTCCATCTGGGCCCCCTTGGCTGGAAGCCAAGGGTGCATCTCTTGAGATGTTGCATCCTCGAAGTCCTGAAGAAGAAGAGAGAGGAGAATGGCAGCAGACCTGTGTGCTACAGGTAAGGCCACTCCCACCTCTGGTCACACAAGGAAATGATCTCAGTCCAGGCACAGGAAACTAGCTGGAGGACCAAGACCCCTTGTGTACACTCTAGGAATGTTGTGATTGACTGCACCAGTGTTATACATCCCACAAGTCACACTTCTCTGAAGTCTCTCAGCCCCACTCACCTCACAGAGTGTTTGTTGTGGGGGAGGAAGGGAAAGGAGAATGTGAGCCACTTTGAGACTCCTTAGGGTAGTGATAAAGCGGGATATCAAATCCAAACTCTTCTTCTTCTTCTTTAACTCAGCGCTGGTGTTTAGGAATGCAGGAAACTGCCATATACTGAGTCAGACCATTGGTCCATCTAGCTTGCTAATGTCAACATTGACCGGCAGTAGCTCTCCAGGATTTTGGAAATGGGTCTGTCGTACTTGTCCCGGGAGATGCTGGGGCTGAGGTTAGGACCTTCTCTGTGCCACAAATTGGGCAACGGATTCGGACAGCGTGTTATCTGTGAACGAAAGGCCTGTCAGCCGTAAGCATAATTTCAGCTCTCTGTGATTTGCTGTAGAATCTCAATCAACACCTGTGTGGCTGCATCTTCATTGAGTTTGAGGAACTGCGTGAAATCCTCAACGAGAGAGAGCAGAGCATGATGGAAACGGTTAGGCAGATGAAGGAGGAGAACCAGGCAGAAATGGAGAGAAGGCTGGAATATCTGAAAGCGTTCAGCTCAGCTCACACAGAGACCATATCCGGGATCAAAGCTGCCTTGGAGGAAAGCAACGAATTCGCCTTCTTGAAGGTGAGTCTTGGTGCTTCCCAGTCCCTTTTCTTTTTAAAGATTGAATAACAGATGTGCAGTTGGCAGTGTCTTGCCCCTGTTCCAGATGTTTTCATTTAAGGAAACTGCTTGCGTTTAGGGCTGGGGTAGGGAACTGGACCCAGCTACCTTCCCCACCCACCCCCAGGCCATTTTGACAGGGGGGCGGCGGCTGCCTTTTGATATGGATTAGCTACCAAACCAGGTTCAAAGTTATCGTGTCAATTCACAAATCCCTAAAAACAACATGGGGCTAGTATACCTTAAGGACCACCTGGTTCCTTACGCTCCAATTTGATCACTGAGATCTTCTGATGGGGCACTTTTGGTGGTCCCCCACTCCCCTGAAATTTGGCCAGCATTTACCCAGGACAGAAGCTTCTGTGTGGAACTCCTTGCCTATAGAAGTCCATCAGGATCCATCCCTGCTCTCTTTGAGATGTCGTTTAAAAATGATACTGTTCAGAAGGCCCTTTGGAACCCGAAATTTTCCGCAACCAGTTTTCTATTGACATAGGTGTATTATGTTTTAACTGCTATATTTTCTATGGAAGTGTGGTTTATAAATATTTAAGTCTATCTATCATCCATCTATCTATCTATCTATCTATCTATCTATCTATCTATCTATCATCTATCAATATCTATATCTATATCTCTATCTATATCTCTATCTATCTATCTATCTATCTATCTATCTATCTATCTATCATCTGTCGTTGTTAGGCGATTCGTCACAGAGTTACAGAGCCCAGCACCTTTAACAAACTACAATTCCCAAGATTCTTTGGGGAAAGCCATGACTGTTAAAGTGGTTTAGGAGTACTCTAAATGTTTGGTGCGATGTGACCCCTTGCAGTTAACTTGACATTATTAACCGGGGATTAGCACCTTCTGACAGTTCATTGTACCCTAATCTTCCCTGCCACCAGATTGATGAATTTGGGTTGACTGTTCTGTAAAGAGGGTTTGATGGTTCAGGCACGTCCAACAGGTAGATTGTGGTTTACTGGTAGATCACTGGACGGCTGTGGTAGATCTCAACAACTTTGGTTCCCCTAAAAAAAGCTCAATAACTTTTACCTGAACCCCCCAAAAATAGGTAGATCACTGCCAGTTTATAACTCTGTGAGTAGATCGCAGTCTCTTGGGAGTTGGCCACCCCTGGTTGGCTGAAGCTGTGCAAACTTGCTCTGGCAGGCAGTTCCAACCTTGTTTGTTTCTTTTTCCCTCCAGGGAGTAAAGGAACTGACGGGAAGGTGAGTATCTGCATTGCTCTGTACTGTATATAGACATTGACTCTGATCCTATTGCCTCCATGTGTGAGGACTTGAAGGGTTACCAAACGCTCGCCTATAAGTTTTATGGATTCCATTGGGACTTCACCAACAGCTATATAGGCTGGTCAAACTCTGGCAATTTTAACAATTGTTCCTGTTGATCAGCAGTCCCATGCCCCCCTCCAAACTCTTTGTCCTGCAGTGTTTTATGTCTGCATATGCTTTTGAATGCAATTACATTCTGGATTTATAGGCCATAGAATTGGAAAGGACCTTGGGCGTCAGTCTGGTCCAGCCACCCCTGCTCAGTGCAGGATCTGCAATGCAGGATACAACCAAGGTATCCCTGACAAGTGGCTTGTCCAGCCTCTCCTCAATACCTCCAATAAAGGAGAGCTCATTCCCTCCCAAGATATCAGGGCTGCACAATTTATTCCATCTATTTAGCCAATTAGGAATACAGTCGTACCTCAGAAGTCGAATAGAATACGTTCTGGAAGTCCATTCGACTTCCAAAACGTTCGGAAACCAAGGCACGGCTTCCGATTGGCTGCAGGAAGCTCCCGCAGCCAATTGGAAGCTGCAGAAACCCCATCTGACGTTCGGCTTCTGAAAGAACATTTGCAAACCGGAACACTCACTTCCGGGTTTGCAGCGTTTGGGAGCCAATTTGTTTGGAAGCCAAGGCGTTCAAGATCCAAGGTACGACTGTATAGGAAGTTGCCTTATCTCATTGGGCCACCTAGTTCAATGCCTGTCACAGGAACTTGCATGCCAGTCAGTAATCATGCAATTCAAAAGATGGAGTTAATCCTTTATTAGAATAAGGAATAAGGAATAATTTATTGGCCAAGTACATTTTCCAACATATTTGGAATTTTGCTGCGGCTACATTGCAGTGTAAACATACCTTATACAAACACTGTTCCACTAACAATACAATGACACAGCAAAGAAACCCCACCCATAACTGGCCTCCCCTTCCGCTACACAACTATGAATTTAACAATTTAATGACACAAGGGGGGGAAACTGTTCCTGTGCCTGGCCATTTTTGTGTATAAAGTCCTGTAGCAACGTCCAGATGGAAGTAAATCAAAGAGATGATGACTGGAAAGCAAAGGATCTGCGACAATTCCCTCTGCTCTCTTCCTAACTCGGGTAGCATAGGCAGGAGTCAGCAAACTTTTTCAGCAGGAGGCCAGTCCACTGTCCCTTCAGACCTTGTGGGGGGCCTGACTATATTTTGGAAAAAATATGAACGAATTCCTATGCCCCACAAATAACCCAGAGATGTATTTTAAATAAAAGGACACATTCTACTCATGTAAAAACATGCTGATTCCTGGACCATCTGTGGGCCGGATTGAGAAGGCGTTTGGGCCGCATCCGGCCCCCGGGCCTTAGTTTGGGGACACCTGGATAGAGTGTCTCTATTGAAGGCAAGCTAGCACCAATTACCCTCTCTGCAATTCTTACTGCTCGTTGGAGCCTTTTCTTGTCTATCTTGGAGGCTGATGCCTCTGTAAAATTGGATCAACACAATTTTAGCCAAAGCACAACCTCCACAGACTTGGTTGAGTTTCAGACCTAACGAGCAGAGCAGCTCCCTTCTGGCGGTCTGCCGCCATGGAAATATGTTGCTGAGACTGAAAGTCTCCAGGGTTCCCCCGCCCAAATAATCAGAGACTGCAGCTGTGTGGTCATCCTCACCTCCGCCCTTCTCATCCCTCTTCTGGTTCTGGGAGACCAGAGGAGACCCCTCTCTCCTAGGTCTCCTAGACCCCTCTCGCCTAGGTGGATTGACACAGCTCCCTGTGTTCCTAATGACTGCTGAATTGGGTTGGTCTGATGCAAAAAAATAAATAAAAAGCAAACCAAACAGATTCCTCCTCCATATTCACCCATTTGTCTGTGCACTTGGGAACCGCAGGGCAACCGTTGGGCACCTTCCCATTCCCACATGCCTTGTGTTATATATCTATTCCCAGCAGGAAGGCAGGAAAATGCCTTGTGGCTCTTCTCGTCAGCCAGTGGGTCAGGCGGTGGCAGAATCTTAGAAGTTGTTTCCTGACCTGCTCCACTAAACCATTTTTAGTTGAACTTTCTGGGGAGCTGAAACCTCAACTTTTTGTACGTTTCCGAGCACAGTTCAAAGTGTCGGTGCTGACCTTTAAAGCCCTAAACGGCCTCGGCCCAGTATACCTGAAGGAGCATCTCCACCCCCACCATTCTGCCTGGACACTGAAATCCAGCGTCGAGGGCCTTCTGGCAGTTCCCTTCCTGCGAGAAGTGAAGTTACAGGGAACCAGGCAGAGGGCCTTCTTGGCGGTGGCGCCCGCCCTGTGGAACGCCCTCCCATCAGATGTCAAGGAAATAAACAACTATCTGATTTTTAGAAGACAACTGAAGGCAGCTCTGTTTAGGGAGGCTTTTAAGGTTTGATGTTTTATTGTGTTTTTAATATTCTGGGGGATATTAGGTTAAACCTAATATCTGTGGGTTAAACCACAGAGCCTAGGGCTTGCTGATCAGAAGGTCGGCGGTTCGAATCCCTGCGACGGGGTGAGCTCCCGTTGTATGGTCCCAGCTCCTGCCACCTAGCAGTTCGAAAGCACATCAAAGAGCAAGTAGATAAATAGGAACCGCTCTGGCAGGAAGGTAAACGGCGTTTCCGTGCGCTGCTCTGGTTCGCCAGAAGCGGCTTAGTCATGCTGGCCACATGACCCAGAAGCTGTACGCCGGCTCCCTCGGCCAGTAAAGCGAGATGAGCGCCGCAACCCCAGAGTCGGACACGACTGGTCCCTTTACCTTTAATATTCTGTTGGGAGCCTCCCAGAGTGGCTAGGGAAACCCAGCCAGATGGGCAGGGTAGAAATAATAAATTATTATTATTACATGCAAATATATGGAACTGTGGTCTCTTCTCTCTGCAGAGTCCAGGAACGACTTAAAGAACAGGTTGACGAAACAGCCAAAGAAGCCTGCGAGGGTGCAGAAGGGGAAGAGGAAATCAAGGAGGAAGGCAACCAAGATGAGGATGCTGGTGAAAATCTGAGCGAAGGCAAGGCCGGTGGAGATGTCATTGATGATGATGAAACTTACGAAGGAGCTGAAGCCCAGGGCGCAGAAGGAGAAGATGAGGAGGGGGCCATTGTGCCTGTAGACCCGGCTCTTGAAGAGCTGGAAGAGTTGCTGAATTTTGATTCCTGGAAGGAGATGCTCAGAAGCATCAGTATCGGGGAGACCTTTGCCCCGGACTCGCCTTGCCGCTCTCCAACTCCAGAGAAAGACATGCCCCAGCTGGAAGACAGCGATTCCTTACCCAAAGAAGCACCTTGCCGAAGCACTGGCCCCACTGAGACTCCCATTGTAGCTGAAGCCCCGTGTCAACCACAGCGCAGCTCGTACTTTCGCAGCTTCCAACAGACACCCCTTTTTGGTCCTATTCCGTCCTTTCCTTTCGGAGGGCAGGGTTTGCCCTTTGGGTTTGCACACGGGTGGACCTCTCATCCCAGGCTGGGCCGCGGCACGTTTCAAGGCAGGAGAGGGCCACGTAGCCAGCCTTTTGGCCCTCGAAGGGGACAAGGCAGAGGATATTATCCGAACACGCAGACATCCCAACCCGGCGGAGGCAGCGCTTTGCCTCAGCATCGCTGGATGCCCCCAAGGAACGAGCCCCCCAAGCCCAGAGAAGCCCAAGTCCCGGGGCAGGGAGGGCAGGGCAAGCCGGAACAAGCCGGTGGGGGGTCCTCCATGACAGAGCCTCCCAAACCAAGGGAGGCTCACGGTTCAGGGCGAAGAGGAAGAGGAGGTTGGTCCAATAAGCAGAAGACCCAATCCAGTGCAGATCAAAGCGGAGGTGGATCTGCAAAGAACGAGGCTCGTGCCCCGGGGCAGGCAGGGGCAGGACAAGGGCAAGGATCTGCAAAGAGGCCCCCAACCCCGAACAAAGGGGGCGAAGCCTCGGGAAACAAGGGCTCTCAGAATAAGCAACACGGAGGGCGAGGGCGTGGTAGGGGCCGGGGTTCAGCCAAGGGCCCCCAGAACAAATAGTTGTTTCCGTCAGAGGTGGCTGCCATTAGATGCCGAAAGAAGGATGTATTAAGAGAAGTGACCTTGTTTGGGGGGGGTTCATTCATTGCCCTTATCTCTCAGACTCAGTCCATACCTTGGAGAGGCCGGTTGCTGGAGTTCGTGTGCAGGAGAGTTCTCTTGCAAAATCCAGAAGGAGGACATGGAACTCGAGAGAGGCCTTCGCTCTGGTCCAGTCGCCTGCTCTGGTGTGTCCAAGCCGCATATGTTTAGCTGGTTGATGTAGGTGAGACGATTTCAAAACCTTTGGACTTTAGAATGTGCCTCTGATTAATTGGGCAGTAATTTTCATTGCCTCCCATCACCTCCTGGCAAATAGAAGGGGAAGAAATGGAGGCAGTGAGAGATTTTACTTTCTTGGGCTCCATGATCACTGCAGATGGTGACAGCAGTCACGAAATTAAAAGACGCCTGCTTCTTGGGAGAAAAGCAATGACAAACCTAGACAGCATCTTAAAAAGCAGAGACATCACCTTGCTGACAAAGGTCCGTATAGTTAAAGCTATGGTTTTCCCAGTAGTGATGTACGGAAGTGAGAGCTGGACCATAAAGAAGGCTGGTCGCCGAAGAATTGATGCTTTTGAATTATGGTGCTGGAGGACTCTTGAGAGTCCCATGGATTGCAAGAAGATCAAACCTCTCCATTCTGAAGGAAATCAGCCCAGAGTGCTCACTGGAAGGACAGATCCTGAAGCTGAGGCTCCAATACTTTGGCCACCTCATGAGAAGAGAAGACTCCCTGGAAAAGACCCTGATGTTGGGAAAGATTGAGGGCACAAGGAGAAGGGGACGACAGAGGACGAGATGGTTGGACGGTGTTCTCGAAGCTACCAACATGGTCCATGGGGTCCCAAGGAGTCGGACACGACTAAACAACAACAATTTTCATTTGTTTGTTTTTAATGCAATTGTTTGCATTTCAAGTACTAGGCAACAACGAAAGCCTAGCAGTTTCATTACTTTCCAGAAGATGCATTTTCCCTGCTCTCTCTATTCATGGAAAGAAATGCTTCTCCTAAAAATAGGAATCTTTTTTCAGCTCAGGAGCCGCAGCGTTTCTTGGTTGCAGCCTTCTGGGGGCCAGAGGGAGAAAAGTGGACAGAGCAATGGGTGCAGTTCAAGGAGGCATTCAAAGTTGACAAAACCAGAACAGGCGTGGCCTGAGAAAAGTCATAGGTAAGGGTAAAGGGACCCCTGACCATTAGGTCCAGTCGTGTCCGACTCTGGGGTTGCGGCGCTCATCTTGCTTTATTGGCCGAGAGCCGGCGTATAGCTTCCAGGTCATGTGGCCAGCATGACTAAGCCGCTTCTGGCGAACCAGAGCAGCGCACGGAAACGCCATTTACCTTCCCGCCAGAGCAGTTCCTATTTATCTACTTGCACTTTGACGTGCTTTCGAACTGCTAGGTGGGCAGGAGCTGGGACCATGCAACGGGAGCTCACCCCGTCGCAGGGATTCGAGCCGCCGACCTTCTGATCAGCAAGCCTTAGGCTCAGTGGTTTAACCCACAGCACCACCTGGGTCCCAGAAAAGTCATAGAATCATATAATTGAAGAGTTGGAAGGGACCCCAATTGTCCTCTAGTCCAACCCCCTCCGATGCAGGAATCTCAGCTAAAGCACCCATGACAGATGGCCGTCCAACCTCTGCTTTAAAACCTCCAAGGAAAGAGAGTCAACAGCCTCCTGAGGTAGTCTGTTCCACTGCCAAACAGCTCTTAACTGTCGGAAAGTTCTTCTTGAATTTAGTCGCAATCTCCTTCCTTGTAATCAGAAGCCATTGGTTCGAGTCTTACTGTCCAGAGCAGGAGAAAACAAGCTTGTTCCCTCTTCCAGGTGACAGCCCTGGAGATATTTGAAGATGGTTATCTCCTCCTCTTTTCCAGGCTAAACATACACAGCTCCTTCAACCATCCCTCATTAAGTCCCACAGGCCAGATTCATGTTTTGGATGGCAGCCCCAGTGTGAAGTCCAAAAAATACAAACAAACAAACAAAAAAACCTGTAGCACCCCAGGTTTGCAAAAAGGCAGTTTGTATGTGACAAACCTGAGTTGGGAGAGTGTATGGCTCATTGGGAATGCTGTGTGTCTTCCATTTTTTGAAGTGGTGATTACTGAGTACCTAAGGCAGATTATACAGTAAAGTTTGGATTGGATTTTGGATTTGATATCCCGCTTTATCACTACCCTAAGGAGTCTCAAAGCGGCTCACAATCTCCTTTCCCTTCCTCCCCCACAACAAACACTCTGTGAGGTGAGTGGGGCTGAGAGACTCCCAAGAAGTGTGACTAGCCCAAGGTCACCCAGCAGCTGCATGTGGAAGAGCGGGGAAGCGAACCCAGTTCACCAGAATACAAGTCCACCGCTCTTAACCACTACACCACACTGGCTCTCAACATACTTCCCCTTGCAAAATACTATATTTTTGTATTGGAGTATCAAGCTTTAGAACTCACTTGCAGTACACTTGCTGGAAAAAGTTTAACTGTGCGGAGTTGATCCCCGATTCAGACTTCTAGTAACCAGCACAAAGGTGCCTTCAGTTGCAACTCCATGCCTGAAATTATATAGCTAAATTCAAATGGATGTTAATGGCTCTTGTCTTCTGTGTTGGAATGTATTTTTCCCCTCCCACCACTTAAATAAATGCTTTCCTTCTAAAAAAAATAATTCCTGAGACTTTCCTTGTGAAGTTGATAGCGAATGGTTCAGACTACCAGTTCAGCATGTTAATAAAAGAGCATGAAAATATATAGCTCAGGGCTGCTGATTAAGCATTTATGCTTCTTTGCTGCACAAAGCTTATCGTCTTTATTGAGCATTTCTTCTGTCACATTTATGTGGAGGCTGTTCCGACAATGAGCACTCATCCCGGTTTGCTTGTGGGGCATTTTTAAGTCTTCCCAGTAATCTAATCATTCCACGCTTTTCAATGCCTCCCCTCCCATCACTCTCTTAACGGGGGGGGGGGGATCTTTTTAAAGTGGATCTAGGGCAAAAGAGCTCTTAAATACCCTTTAATTGGGCCAAGTTCCTGGTATCCCTCCCAAAAAACAGGGGTAGGCAACCTAAGGCCCGTGGGCCGGATGCAGCCCAATCGCCTTTTCAATCTGGCCCACGGACGGTCCGGGAATCAGCATGTTTTTACATGAGTAGAATGTGTGCTTTTATTTAAAATGCATCTCTGGGTTATTTGTGGGGCATAGGAATTCGTTCATCCCCCCCCAAAAAAATATAGTCCGCCCCCCCCCAATGGTCTGAGGGATGGTGGACCGGCCCACTGCTGAAAATGGTTGCTGACCCCTGATCTGGAGGAACTCTAAGAGTGTATTTGTAACCCAAGCTAGAAAATAACCCCTTCCTCTGTTGTGCACCCATTATTTACCCAGCTGCTGCACAAAGGAAGACCCCTGCTTCTCCCCCTGCTTGGCACTCAAAATGCGGCCTTCGCGGCAATGAAGGCACCAGGGGGGCCGGAAAACGTGATATTTCCAGGGCACATTTCTTAGCATCCACGCCACATGGGACACTGCTGTAGCAATGTCTCAAAAGAGTCCTGGATGGAGGAGGTGTAGCTGCTCCCTTCTCTGGCAAACCAGCACCAGAAACCATTGGCACCAGCACAGCAGCCATTAAAAAAGATGGGCAGGGTTATGATTGCAAGGGAGAGACGTGAGATGTTAATAAGTGAGATGTTGGTGTGGTTGGCCTACCAAATACTGCTAATAAGTGAGATGTTGATGTGGTTGGCCTACCAAATAGTGCATTTCAATTCATTCACCACTTCCTCCTCCACCTCTGCCTTGCTCCTGTGGCACTGGACATAATAATGGTGCCTTTGAGATGGCACTAGGAAGCTGCCTTCCTTGACACTGACTTGCAGCTCTCCAGAGGTTCAGATAGCGGCCCTTTCCAGCTTCCCCTGGAACTGCTAAGGATTGAACCATGCAAGGTGGATGTTTTGAGCGATGGCCCATCATAAGTGATAGCCAAAATGGCCAAAGTACTGCCACTCTTCACTGCTTCGTGATGGACCACACTTGCGCCACTCTTCCCAATTTGACTGCATTCCCCTCCCTCAGCCCCACCCTGATTCAAAGACAAACTCTGACAAAAGGACTGTACAAAATGCAAAGCGCTTTATTCACCACATAAATGGAAAGGACTAAAAAAAAAAAAAAAAACCACCCCCAAACATCTATATATTAGTGTAAAAATTCTGTCTTTTTCTCCTGCTTTTCAAATATATACACATCCTGATGCACAGTACAAACAAGACGCAAACAGCTACAAGAATTCCCCAGGGAAACGCACACAAAAAAGGCATTTGACAAGATTGTGTAGAGGCAACAAATCAGAGAAGTAACGCCGGGCATAACGTGCCCCTGAAATAGAAATATACATCTAGTTATGATGAGTCGTTTCACACCACTGAAAATATGTAATTAAAAAAATTAGTTTGTCCTCGTTAAGCAGAAGCAAGTCATGACTAAGGCTGCAATCCTATGTGCTCTCACTTGAAAGAAAACCCCCTTCAACTTACTGGGACTTTCTTCCTGATTGAACATTTTAGGATTGTGGTGTATATCCCATTGAAAACAATGGGATGGGGCTTATGCTGCAAACCCCCTGCAAATGGACCTGGGCGTTTGCCCCAGTGAACTACGTGGAACGTTGAGCGGACAGATGTTGGCTTGCACTGCCCCGGCATCGTTTCTGAAGGACGGTGCTTGGTAGATTTAATTGCCATCTTTGTGTATTCTCTCGGTTACTGCTTTGATAACCTCCCACCCCCTAACTTAAATGCTCTCTGCAACTATCTATTCAAAAACGAGCTTTACATTTTGAAAGATGCTTGATGAAACGGAACCGCTCTTAGTCGACGGAAAATGCTACTTTTCACTTTAATTAGGAAACCCAACAACACTTGGGAGGAAGAGAAACCATTATTTCCCTCTCCTTCCCACTAAATGGGGCATTGGCATCAACAAAGCTTATTGTATGGGTTACCTGTTAAGAGGAACTTCCTGTGTAGAGACACCCCCTGATCTAGCACAGATCAAAGCACAGGCTTCTATGCGGACAGATCCGTGAGGTGCTGATTTTCATGCTACGTTCTCGGGGGAGTCTCCACAATGGAATCGCAGAGAGAAAGGAGACGGGGAATCGATCGGTTCTCCCAGCACCTCTGCTTGCTTTGGAAAAGTGCATCCCTTTGCCACTGCTTTGTGCAGTACAGTATCTACAATCATGTCACCTCAAGTCTCCAGGAAAGAAAGGGGAAATGAATTCACAAGAGAGGAGAGCCAGGCATGGCACTGACCTGTGCCATGTGGCTAAGGAGAAACCCAGGGTCAATTCCCTTTCTGAGGTCGGGCCATGATTGCACCCAGACCAAAGCCTCGCCAGATCTTGCCAGCCTGGTCTCCTGCCTCTTTTCTTCATCGAAGCGGGCAAGACCAAGAGGTATCTCCCCCCCCCCCGCTCCCACCCCACTTACCCCTACAGAGCAGCTAGTACTGGGTTCTCCCAGCCACAATGGATTAGCGAAGTACCCTCGAAACCATTTCTTCCAGCCTCTCCAAACATCCAGTGCTCAGTTAATCCCAGTGTGCTCAGAACAAAGGGTCCTTATTGGTTCAGCCAGTGTCAGTCCAGTTGTGAATGAAACTCAAAGGCAGAAATGTAGTCCCCACAAGTGTGGAGTCGCCCACCGCCAACTTTCTCAGGAAGGGATGGCAGGTAAGAGAGACACACTCTCTGGGGAAAGAGTATGAAGGGGGGAGAAAGAGAACAGAAACAAAGTTCTCAAAGGGTAAAATACTGAGCCTCCATAAAGCAATGTTGTGGTGATGTGGAAAATGTTTTGTTCCCCCCTCCAGGCCCCCCCCTAACTAGCACTAACCATTTGCTCCCAAGATAGCTGAAATATGCACAGTCAGCAGAGCATGGGACTCTGAATCTCAGGGTTGTGGGTTTGAGCCCCAAGTTGCGCAAAAGATTCTCATATAGCAGCGGAAAAGATGACCCCCTTCCAACTAATAATTCCACGATTCTAAGAGACCCTTAAGGGATGCGGGTGGCGCTGTGGGTTAAACCACAGAGCCTAGGGCTTGCTGATCAGAAGGTCGTTGGTTCGAATCCCCGCGACGGGGTGAACTCCCATTGCATGGTCCCAGCTCCTGCCAACCTTGGACAGCAGGATCCTGGTGTTTCATGGTCCTCAGGGGAAGAGGTGCTGCTCCACCGAAAATCCTTCATAATCATAGCGCTGTCACATTGGCCCAACAGAATGAAGTTCAGAATGGAATTCATTCTTAGTTTTGGGGGATGTTCAGAAGTGTGCTACATAGCTTTATCTCAATAATCGCTACAGGAACCCTGTAAAGTAGGCCTGTATCATTACACCCACACCCACGGGGTGTGCAGCCGAGGGGCTATAGCCGAGGGAACAGGGTTAATTAAGGCCACCTAGTGAATTTATGACTGCGATAAGATCTGAATCCAGGTCTTCCAAGTTCATACACTTAGCCATCTGTCGTAGCTGCAGGGACACTGTGCCTAGTATGGAACTGCCCAGATGGAAGCAAGTGGATGAGCATTCTGTCTCCTTGGCCAATCAGAAGACTTGTTATAACCTGGAGTAGCGTTGAAAAAATGAGGTTAGGGAGGGCCTTCTGGCAGACCCCAACAACAACCCCTGCTGCCTTAGTGGGAGGCTCAACTCACACTTTGAGAACCTGGATATATAGGGGAAGAAGAAAGAAGAAGAAGAAGAAGAAGAAGAAGAAGAAGAAGAAGAAGAAGAAGAAGAGGAGGAGGAGGAGGAGGAGGAGGAGTTTGGATTTGATATCCTGCTTTATCAGTACCCGAAGGAGTCTCAAAGCGGCTAACATTCTCCTTTCCCTTCTTCCCCCACAACAAACACTCTGTGAGGTGAGTGGGGCTGAGAGACTTCCAAGAAGTGTGACTGGCCCAAAGTCACCCAGCATGTGGAGGAGCGGAGACGCGAACCCGGTTCACCAGATTACGAGTCCACCGCTCTTAACCACTACACCACACTGGGAATAACAGAAAAGGTCTGCGAATGAAACGGATACAGCGGAAACACAGTCAACATGTGGGTACTGGTGACGTTTGTTCAGATTAAGGCAGATCGATTGAATCAAAGTAGAATTGCAATGGACAGAAAGAGGGACCGGGATGAGAAGAGAATTGGGTACGTACGTGAATAGGTAGGCCAGAAAACAGAGAAGGGGAAATGTGTTGGAAATGTATGGCAGTGCTGAATCATGAGATGTTCGAGAGACAGTTAAAGATTAGCAGAAGGGGGGTGATGGAGAAATGGGGGGGGGGGGAGAGAGAGAGAATGTCATATTGAGGAGTGGATGGAGAGAAATGGGTGGACCAGCCAAGGCTGAGTCAAGGATGGGCAGACAAGATGCCCCCCACAGGAACCCCAGATCCTGACACCCTCTTGAGCTACATCCTGCCTCCTCCCTCAGAAGTCTCTGTGGCGCAACCCAAGTCCTTAAACATAATCTCCGCTGGCCGGCACCAATCCGGTTCACACCATATTGAGGGCATCTTCGGCCAGGAAGCGGTGCAGATGTTGGAAAGAGGGGCGGTCCTTGGCCTCTCGCGCCCAGCACCTCAGCATCATCTCGTAGACAGCCAGCGGGCAGGCAGGAGGGCGAGAGAGATAGACCTGGGGAGGGAGGGGGAAAAGGAGGATTACAAGGCAAGTCACGTGACCAGGAGGAATGGGAGGAGCTCGGAGAATTGGAGGGGCAGGTTGGGGGAGCGAGAAATTCGGCCCATGGGAGGAGTCCAATTTGGGGGAGGGTCCCAGTGGATTGAGAGGAGGAGCTCTGGATTAAAAGGGAAGGGCTAGTGACGGGGGGGGGAGGATTACAGCATCAAGGGACAGGAGCTTCTAAGCCAGGCATAGGCAACCTTGGCTCTCCAGATGTTTTGGAACTACAACTCCCATGATCCCTAGCCAACAGGGCCAGTGGTCAGGGATGCTGGGAATTGTAGTCCTAAAACATCTGGAGAGCCAAGGTTGCCTATGCCTGTTCTAAGCACATACTCAGGAACATGTAAATAACAGGACCTGGGCTGTGCATGTGACTAGCATGAAGAAATCCCCACATCCTGTCACACACAAAAAGAACATTCGTGGTTCTATCCCCCAAAGCGTTCTCTAATATCAGCCAGAAGGAAGTTCAGAAAGCTTTTGATGGTGTCATTGTTGTTGCTACGGCTCAGGGCCATCTTAAGCTTATCTGGTGCCATGGTGCAAGGATCCCTCCGGCACTCCCCACCCCCACGTTTCCCTCCGGGCGGGCAGCAGCAGCTGGAGGGCGGCTCCTCCAGTGGGACGGAGGCTCCGGGCGCAGTGCAGCATGGCGGAAGCGGACGAGGGCGGTGAGCTGATGCCAGGAGGCGCCTTGTCCAGCCTCCGCCTCTTCCCTGGCGCCCTCGAGAACATGGCGCCGTGGTTCCCCGCGCCACTAGCCTCTATGGCTAAGACACCCCCTGCTATGGCTAAATAACCAGGAGTCCGAAATCCTTGGTGACCCACTGCTGGAGAAACCCAAACCCTTTTGGGGCCCTGGGGCTCAATTGGAAATCTAATAAACCGCTGCGGCGAAAGAAAATAACCCGTTTTACTGAAAGAAAACTGGCGATGCTCAGAATGCACTCTCTCTCTCTCAAAAAAGTAACACAATAGAAAACAGAAACACCCAAACCCATCGAGTTAAAAAAACAATAATAATGGAGGGGCAGCTGCCAAGGGTTGTGTGTCTGAGAGTGCTATTGTGTTCATAGGTGCCATGTTGAGGAACCCAGATCTTATTGCAGATCAGCCAGAAATCTTCTCATAGCTCCTGATCTGCCTTCCACCCACCCCAGCGGCACAGATTCCTGGAGAAGTCATCGCCTCCGGCCAGGCCCCCCCAGTTGTTGTTACCTGCTTGCCCTGGTGCCGGAAGAACTCGCCGGCGTTCTCAATGACGGCTTCGTCGGTGAGCTGGCTGTAGGGCTGCTCCTGGCACAGCATAAGCACTTCCCAAAGTGTGACGCCAAACGCCCAGACGTCGCTGGCTGTGGTGAACTTGCCCTGAGGGAGGAAACAGAGCCGGAGGGTGAAGAACAGAGGCCACATCCTGGCACTCCCCACCCTGTTCATCCCTCACTCTCTGCCTTCGTCCTCAAGCACCTGGAAGACCTAGGCCCCATCTTCATAGTCAAAGCAGGGTCGCGCCACTTTAAAACAGTAATGGCTCCCTGCAAAGGATCCTGGGAATTGTAGTTTGTTAAAGGTGCTGAGGTGTTGTTCCCCTTGCAGAGTTACACTTCCCAGAGTTCCCTGGGAAGAGGGTAAAGGTAAAGGGACCCCTGACCATTAGGTCCAGTCGTGACCAACTCTGGGGTTGCGGCGCTCATCTCGCTTTACTGACCGAGGGAGCCGGCGTACAGATTCTGGGTCATGTGGCCAGCATGACTAAGCCGCTTCTGGCGAATCAAAGCAGCACACGGAAACGCCGTTTACCTTCCCACTGCAGCGGTACCTATTTATCTACTTGCACTTTGACGTGCTTTTGAACTGCTAGGTTGGCAGGAGCAGGGACCAAGCAATGGGAGCTCACCCCGTCATGGGGATTTGAACCACCGACCTTCTGATCAGCAAGCCCTAGGCTCTGTGGTTCCCTATCTGGGAAGAGGGACTGGCTATTAAACCACTGTCATGTTGGATTGCAGAGGAAAGGTAGGAGAAACCAGCTAGGGAACCCCCAAGGAAAGAAGACTCAGAGCCCGGGGATTGGTGGTGGGACAACGATGAGTGGCCAGAGGGAGGAGACTGGGAGGAGGAGGTGGTGGAAGTTGAAGAGGTAACAGGGAATAGTGAGCCGGAAGGACTCCAGAGTCCTTTTTGTTGGGCATAATTCAGAGGGAAATTCCCAGGTGTCAAAAAAGACTATGTATGGCCACTACTGCGGCCTGTGTTTTATTAGCCCAAAGATGTAAAACGAGCGAGGTCCCAACCAAAGAATAATGGCAACTTAAACTGATGGAATATGCGCAGCCTGCAGATTTAACATATAAAACAAGAGAACAAGAAGAATGTACGTTTAAAGAAGACTGAAAAATGTTTACTGGAAATATGGGTGGAAATTGTGTCCATTTAAAAACGCTGGCAGCATCAAGATAAATTCAACAGTGTAAATCAGTTTTGATGGATGTAACAATTGGGGACCCAGGTGGCGCTGTGGGTTAAACCACTGAGCCTAGGGCTTGCTGATCAGAAGGTCGGCGGTTCAAATCCCTGCGACGGGGTGAGCTCCCGTTGCTCGGTCCCTGCTCCTGCCCACCTAGCAGTTCGAAAGCACATCAAAGTGCAAGTAGATACCGGTAAATAGGAACCGCTCCAGCGGGAAGGTAAACGGCGTTTCCGTGCGCTGCTCTGGTTCAGCAGAAGCGGCTTAGTCATGCTGGCCACATGACCCGGAAGCTGTACGCCAGCTCCCTCGGTCAGTAAAGCGAGATGAGTGCCGCAACCCCAGAGTCGGACACGACTGGACCTAATGGTCAGGGGTCCCTTTACCTTTACCTTTTAACAATGGATTACTGAATGGTTTAGTTCATGTAAAATATGCAGGGATGTATGGTATTCAAAATGAATCACGGAAAGAGAAGAAGGGAAGTCATTGATTTAAGGTTGTTTAAATGAATATTTTGAAATGTAACTTCGAAAACTTAATAAAAATTGTACAAAAAATAAATAAATAGTGAGCTGGGAGATCCACTGGCAGAATCACAGAGGCAGAAGCTGGAGCAGGAGGGTGGGAGGAATAAGGGGAAGAGGAGTCAGGCTTCCAACAGAATTAAGTGTTAACTCCAACTTGCACAGTGTGGTTTACTACCGGCTCACTCCTGACCACCACTCTGAGAATTGAAGTTCTTTGAGGGAAACAGGAGCCCCACCACAATTCTCAGCACCCTTAACGGACGGCAGTTCCCAGGGTACTTTGAGGGAAGCCGTGCCTTTTTAAAAAGGGGTGTGGTATCGCTTTAAATGCAAAGTGCAGGCGAGACCGTCCGTCTTTAACGTATCAAACTCTCGGTTGTTTTTTTCTGGCCACCGAAAGCGTCTCCATTTGGAACAGGGAAACGCCAACTAACAGAGGCGAGGCAAATGAGAAGGGAGGAGGCAAAGCATATTAAGACGACCCTCAAAGCAGGCATGGGGAAAACCTTTTGCTCTCTCCGGATCCTGTTGGGAGAGCTGTAGCCCAGCAACATCCAGCAGGCCACACGCTCCCTACCCCTGCTCTCACCATGAGGATGCACTCCCAAGCCATCCAGCGGATCGGCAGCACTGCCCGGCCCTGGATGCGGTAATAGTCCCCGGCGTAGAGGTTCCGGCTCATGCCGAAGTCGGCAATCTTGATGGTGAAGCCTTCGCCCACCAGGCAGTTGCGCGTCGCCAGATCCCGGTGCACGAAGTTGAGGGAGGCAAGGAACGCCATTCCTGAGGCAATCTGGGCCCCCACGTGGACCAGGGTAGGATAGCTAAATAGCAGAGAGAAAGAGAGAGAGAAAGGCACGTCAGGAACACTCCCCTGAGACCGAAGAGATGCAAGGGATTTTCCCATCAGGCACTGGGGTAGCTCAGTAAAGTGCTGGCTTCCAGGGAACGCAATTAGTCAAGTTGGGATGCAATTGAATGGGGTAAGGATTTTAGTGAATTATGAATCCGGAGGAACATCACAAGTTCACTCTTCTCTGGCTGGCCCAGGACTTTTTACTTTGGTAGGTCTTGGCCGGGGAGCAGGGTGGGGAGAACAAGACGCCACACGTATTTTGAAACGTGTACAGAGAGTTCGAAACTGAAATTCACCCTTTGAAATTAAAGACTCAGGTAGCTGCTTTTAAAATGCTCAGCTGCAAAGCTTTGTTCATGAATCCTCAAGCTACACTGTTTAGGGCACCGGCTTGCCAAACACAGTACTTTTCTACCACTTAAAAACAGTAACGGCCCTCTTAAATGCGAGTGCATTTAAGCAAGTGCTGGGGGGGGGGGATTCTGAAAGGGTAGTCCTGTTGACCTCTTGCATCAGAAACGTCCCAAAAATAGCTGCTGCACCTAAAATGCACACCTGACGACAGATGCCATCAGGGCAGGACCTCCAAGGCAAAACGGGTTGGACTCTGCTGCCATGGAATCACAGAGTTGGACGGGACCACAAGGGTCATCTAGTCCAACCCCCTGCAATGCCCAACGTGGGGCTCAAACCCACAACCTTGAGATTGTGCATCTCAAGCTCTACTGACTGAGCTATCCCAGCTTGGAGTCGGTACCCGATTGTCGGCTTCCCGCTGGGGCTCCCGCCCAGCTTGTCTTCCATCTCATGTCCGCTGAGGAACTGGTTGAGGTCTCCGTTCTCCATGTACTCCGTGATCATGCACAGGGGGTCGTCTCTCACGCAAACGCCCAGGAGCCGGACGATGTTGAGGTCCTTCAGGCGAGACATGATCTTCACCTCCTTCAGGAAATCGTTCCTTGACAGGCAAGAAGAAGAGGTTGTAAGGGATAAACAAATAAAAAGGGCTCTGCGTCGATCTGCAGATCGAAAGATGAAGGTGCCAAAAAAAGGATGGTTGATGAAACCTGACATTTGGCACTCATGAAGCCTAAATTCTGCAAACTGGTACAAATTAGGCAACTTGACAAAATCCAGAAACATTTGGGAAGTGGTGTCTCAGCACTTGTGACAAGGTGCCCCACTCATAGCATCTCCCAGGCTATGTTTCCAGCAGAGGAGGTGAGATCATGGTGATTACAGGAATGGGGCTGACTCTAGCTGTTAGTGTTGAATGTTTTATTTAAAGGTTCATTAGTGTTCCACCGGTGTATACCTCTTTAAAAGTTAGAATGTAATCCTGCGACCTAGTTTAGCAGCTGTGGAACTGGACAACAGGTGTTGCTACATTCATGGTAATTGAGCAGTGATATGCTGTATAAAAGGAGTATGTTGCATCTACCCTGTCCCCCTGGTGGGCAGGTTTTTGCCTGGGGTCATGTTTCTGTAAAGTTTCTGTAAAGTTCTGAAGATGCAGTATGCTTTCTGTTATTTTATTTTTCTGTAATTAAAACAAAGCAAATGGTTTATTTGCATTCCATTATTTTTGTGCAGTTTTTCCTCAGCGTGTTTCCACGGCACACTTGCCTGCTTAATACCATAACAGTTAGGTCCCTGCCTAACTCAGGGCCTGTAGCCCAGCCAGGGACAATCACATCCCTTAAATCACATCAGCCCCTGCTCAAAGGCAGGCCAGAACAAAACTGGAAGCAGGAGAATAAAGATATAGAGAACAGAGGGGAACACTCAAGTGATAGGACCCAGGACTGCAGAGATCCCATTAGCAGATGTTTTGAACGTGAAGTTAGACAAATCTCTTCCAGAAGAGGGCCTGCCATTCAGTTAAACAAGGCATAGGCAAACTCGGCCCTCCAGATGTTTTAGGACTACAATTCCCATCATCCCTGACCACTGGTCCTGTTAGTTAAGGAACATGGGAGTTGTAGTCCCAAACCTTTTGGAGGGCCGAGTTTGCCTATGCCTGAGTTAAACTGTGGAACTCGCCCCCACAGGAGGCAGGTGGCGGCCACCAACTTGGATGGTTTTACTATCACATTTTTGTATTGCATTAGATTGTTATAAGATGTACATATTTTTGTTCCTTCAGCTTGTAAACCGCCTTGATAGAATGACGGTATACAAATGAAAGATGATGATGATGAAGCCTGGGCAAATTTTATGGAGGATCAGGCTACCAAACTACACACACACACACACACACACACACACACACACACACACACAGGCAGAGAGGTTTGTACACTTACCGGGCATTCTTAGTGGCGTCAGAGCGTAGAATCTTCACAGCCACCAGCAGAGGGCGCCCCTTGCGCACATTGAAGGGGAACTCCAGGCTCGGAAGGTCCTGTGGGTTTTCCACTTCACACAAGTGAACCTTTTTAAGAAAAACAAACAAACCTGGTGACTCTGGGGGGGAAGGAAGAGAACACGAAACCAGCGTCTTCTCCCCTCCCCCCCTTCTCCATCACTTGGTCGCTCCATCGCAAAGCAAGCAGGGCCGGTTGTGACATTCCCACGCTTCACGTGAAAATGCACTTGCCAACTGCTGGGCGTTTTACCTGCCCATTCAGTATTTTAGCTCAGGTTTGGTAATCAGGTAAGTTTGTGAAAACTGCACATATTTGTGAGGGGTTCCCCCCCCCTCCATTGACCCCATTCCCTTGATCAGTTAAGCTCCACCCCCTTGTGGCCTAAACTCGCCAAGCTCCACACCTGACGTTCCAAAATTGGTACTTATGGCCCCACCTACTGACCTGTGGCTCCACCCAGTGACCTGATATTTTTACCTTAAGCAAAAGCAAAACAAAATGTCCCACCCACCCACTCTGGGCTTCATAGCACCCCCCACCCTTTCCAAATAAAAAATAAAAAAGGGTCAGAAGCCAAAGACTTCTGGAAATCTGCCACACGTGTAGGGAACTTGTGGCTCTCAAGATCAGCCCCAGTCAGCATCACCAATGCTCAGGTACGATGGGAGTTGTAATCCAGCCGTACCTGGAGAGCACAGGTCATCTCTACCCTTGGGGGGCCCAGCTTCCCAGGCTCTCAGCTGTTACGTCTTTCCCGGCCTTGTTTTTCCCTAGACCCTCAGCTTATTATTTATTCTTGCTTCAGCACGTGGCGCAGGTTATAAACAGAGGAGCTTTGCGAAACAGGTTTGTCCTGAGCAGATGGGAAGTCTTCCAAGTGCAAAACATCACTTAGCATGTTCTCATCTGACATTTTTAAAGCCCTATGAAAAGTACGTGTAAACTAAGAAGCAGAGGTTGATGAACGGATTCCCCACAAAAGAAAACTGGCCACTAAGAGCTATTGAGCCTTGGCGACGCGCTTAATTATAGGGCTGACTAACTAAGGAATGTCAGAAGGTCGGCAGTTCGAATCCCCGCGACGGGGTGAGCTCCCGTTGCTCGGTCCCTGCTCCTGCCAACTTAGCAGTTCGAAAGCACGTCAAAGTGCAAGTAGATAAATAGGAACCGCTCTGGTGGGAAGGTAAACGGCGTTTCCATGTGCTGCTCTGGTTCGCCAGAAGCGGCTTAGTCATGCTGGCCACATGACCCGGAAGCTATACGCCGGCTCCCTCGGCCAATAAAGCGAGATGAGCGCCGCAACCCCAGAGTCGGTCACGACTGGACCTAATGGTCAGGGGTCCCTTTACCTTTAACAGAGGCAATGCAGAGTTGGTAGACCAGAGGTCTGACTCAGTGAGAGGTACATTTCCTGTGTTCCTTCCCCTTGTGCTCTACTGTTTTGTTTCTTTAAAAGTCCATCCCGCCTTCCCTCCGAAACAATAATCCACAGCAGCCTTCAACATCTTTTTAAAAAATCCTTCTACACCTACAGATGGACTCACCTCTCCAAACTGCCCTTCGCCCAGCTTCTCCTTGAAGACGAGCCTCTCCCGGGGGAACTCGCCCAGCGCCATGTCCTTGCCGGCGAGGGCGTCCACCGCGATAGCCGGGACCGCATAGGTGTTCCCGCCAGTTACCCCTTGCAAGTTGATGATGTCGGCTTCGGCGTAATGCGGAACGTTGTTCTGGAAGCCCGGCTGACTTCCTGCGGTCTCCGGTTCCATGTAGTCAGCGCCACACGCTGTGGGAAGGAAAGACAGGGGTCAGGAAACACGGAGCGAGTCCACTTCGCCCAGGAGAGTTTATTTGCCCCGCCCTGAGGACGGCTGCTTTTTGCAGGGACCCAGCAGCCGTGTCAAACTCGAGAGCCGGTTGGATCTCGGCTCTGGGCACAAGGAACCCTGCGCAAATCCTCGCCCCCTCCAGCCACCCCAGAAGCTGCTGCATCGCAGAACCTGCAAAGCGGAAAGTTGCAACGTTGTCTGAGCCAGAGAGAGAGAGAGAGGTTAGCCATGCACAGGATAGACAAGAGGGGAATGAACTGGGGACAGACATGGTGTGTGGGGAGGGCATGGGTGGGAAGAGAGATGGAGACAGACAGCGCCCCCTGGCAGGAGAGGGGGAGAAATGGCAGTAGGCAGAAGGTTCTCAGCTTGGAATGTGGCCACCCAGGTTTTTCCCCCGTCGCGCCACACGAGCTTGGCCGCCCTCCTTACCATTGGTGTTGATGGGCTTAACCCGGTTGGGTGGCGGGAAAGCAGGCCTTCCCATTGGCTGGGCATAAGTGGCCAGGAAGAGGTGGTAAGCCGGGTTGCTGAGCAGCAGAGCTGTCGGGAGAACGGGGAGGGCGGGCGGAGGGAAACAAACGGGACGGATGAGAAACGGACAGACGGATGGAAGGACGCACACGGAAGGGAAGGCGTGACACAGAGAAGAGGCAGCGCTTTAGGGATCCCTGTCCCTTACCGGGGCGCTCTCGTCCCAAACACAACAGCCAGAGACACAGACACCAAATGACGTGTAATATAATAATGAGAACACGCTGTCATTAGCGCTTCGGAGAGAAGGAAGGAGTGTTGTCCAGCCCTCCTGCACTAACTCCCTCTAAGTCCTTGCAAGGAACCCAGGAGGTTCCTGGTTCCTGTTTTTCGAATCACAAACCAGAGGGCTTTAAACTCAGCGGAAGAGAAGGTCCCAGGTTCTATTCCTGTCATCTCCTGGTTGGGCTGGGAAATATCCCCTGTCTGATATGAGAGGTGGAAGAAACCAAATGTCAAGGATAAGGGCTCTGGACTAACCATCCTTCAGGGGTTTCATGTCACGCTCCAGGAGAGCACTTTCGCCAAGTGATCCTTCCCTCCGGCAATCTGAAGTGGTGTAGCCCAATAAGAACTTCGCCACCTTGGCTCTTGTTTGTGTAAACTAGGCCTCGGGCTACAACCATAACTAATCTCTGGGTAGTTGGCAGAAATGTGGGGTCCTCTGCAGGGTGGAGTGTGTATGTGTTGAACACACAGCAACTACGGGATGGGGGCACAGACCAAAATGCAGTAATGGTGGGAAGGGGCAGCCACAGTTGCAAATGAGCGGAGAACATGCAGGATCCTCCTTCTCCCTTCATCTTCACATTTTTCATTTGTTTAGCTGTTGCTTTTGCTTCCTTTCCCAGTTCTCCTCTCCGTTTTTTTCCTCTCTCAGGATAACGGAAAAGCACTGAGCAAAGCTAAACGCCCGTCAAAATGACGTAGTCCTTCCTAGACCGCACCATTCATAACCACAGGCAATGTCACGTTATCAAATGCTCATTTTCATGCAAAAGGTTCTTCCTTGCAGGTAGACAACTAGCACCTAAGGAGAGAAACCTAGCCTTCTTCCTAGTGTGCTAGTTCTCTACTTGCAAGGGGCTCATTTATGCTATGAAGCGTTATAAAAGCTAGCCCACCGTTCTGCTATATGAATCGGTATAGTCCAGAAAGGCCCTTGTGATGCTTTTGCTGGACATATAGATTGGCCCATTAATTCCGGGCTCCTTTGAAAACCACTCTGCTTCCTTCTTTCCTTCCTTGAATGTCACCCAGACATTCACAGCTTGCTAACAGTTCACAGCAAAAGCCCAGCAATATACAGCGTATTGTATTGACACATGCAAGCAAATTCCCACACCACCACAAAAAACAACAACCCTAAAAGTTTGTGGTGACGTTGGGCTCATCCACTTGGTCCTTGCATCTCCTTCCCACAAGCCTTGGACACCCTCAACCCTTTTCTCCCTCTGTCCGGCCTTCCAGACATGCTAAGAAACCCCACAAAATTAGAGAGCTGTTCTATTATTATGAGAGTTAATCACAGGGGCTGCACAATCTGAGCCAATGCCTTCCGGAATTGCTGAACTGAACTCCCAAGAGACCCTTCCATAAGATTAGCAGTGTGCTCCACCAGTAAAAGAGGAGTCTAAATACTTTACAGAGTTATAGCGGCTGGCAGTACTGCCTATATTTCACAATAAAGCTGCGCACTTCAGTTGGGAAACTAGTCAGTAAAGCTCTCATTTAACGATGTGGTGAATTTTTAATCCATGTTTAAAAGGCGTGCTTTGTCGTTGTTTATTAAAGGCATTTTGTCTCTGGTTTGTTACTCTAATGGGAAATAAAAATAAAATATTAACGACCCCCTTTCCTTTTAACCACAAAGTGGTAGTTTGGGCTTGTTCCCAACATAAATATCTCTTCACAGTATCATAAAGTGTCTCCGTCTTTATTAACTTTCAAGAGGAATTTGAAAACATTCCTGTTTCCCCAAGGACTTGATGGCTGAAGATTACTGTTACTGAAAAGCCCTGAAACCGCTGGGTGGAAGAATTCAATTTTTAAAATATTTTTTTTTTTTTTTTTAAAAAGCGACAACCTGCAAGTGGTTTCAAAAGGTTTTTAACGGTAACTGCTTTTCGGTGTTTTTAACTGTAATTGTTTTAAGACTGTTTTAGAACATTTTCATTTTCAAATGGTGTATCTGTTTGCAATCCTGGGTAAGATATAAATTCAATAAATCAATATGCGAGCACCTAAAATGATAACTCGAAAAAACAGAAATACATTACAACCCTCCTAGATTGTTAAAAAAATAACACCCGTTTGGGTCACAAGTTATGTGAGCACTCGCTTTTCCCAGGTCAGCTTATGTGTACATTAAGAGATGCTTCAAAGGCCCTTCCCTGTGGTGACTGCTTTGGAATTTAATACATTCTTGGTGCCAGGTAAAAAACACTATTACTTTTTTTCAGGCCCTTTTAATTGAGTACGTACTCTACATTGTTAAAGGGACGTGGGTGGCGCTGTGGTCTAAACCACAGAGCCTAGGGCTTGCCGATCAGAAGGTCGGTGGTTCAAACCCCCACAACGGGATGAGCTCCCGTTGCTCGGTCCCTGCTCCTGCCAACCTAGCAGTTCAAAAGCACGTCAAAGTGCAAGTAGATAAATAGGTACCGCTCCGGCGGGAAGGTAAACGGCGTTTCCGTGCGCTGCTCTGGTTCGCCAGAAGCGGCTTAGTCATGCTGGCCACATGACCTGGAAGCTGTACGCCGGCTCCCTCGGCCAATAAAGCGAGAGGAACACCACAACCCCAGAGTCGGTCACGACTGGACCTAATGGTCAGGGGTCCCTTTACCTTTACCTTTACATTGTTAAATAAGTAGTTTCACTGTGCTAGGTCAGTTTAAATCCACCTTCATTTTTCTCTCATTCCTTCCACTTGGAGGCTAATTGCACACACACCAAAAAATGCTGTTTTAACAACACTCTTTGCACAACAGGAGCAAGCGGGTAGGCAGGGCTGAAACATCACAGAATAATCAACCTCTTTACTGAGAGAAGAGACGGAAATTGAGGGGGGAAGTTTTAGTTGTTGTTGTTGTTCTTTTTACCCTCCTCTGCAGTTGGTTAGGACCCCCAACGAGTTAACCACTTTACTAATTAAACGGTTATTCGTCAATACAAAATCTTTCACCTGGTTTGCACATTTTCCCAAAGTGCTCTTAGCAGCCAGATGTACACCAGTTCTATATGACTCAGTATTGTCTAAGCTGATGGGCAACAACCCCCCCCCAAAGGTTTCAGGCAGGGGGTCTCTCACCGCCCTATCTGGAGATGCCGGGGACCTTCTAAACTGTGGGGCACGCACTCTGCCCCTTAGGTGTGACCCTTCCCCTTCTTACGGAGAATTTGGTGCTTTGACAGAAGCTCAAGATTCCTCCTAAGCAACCGTGGTCCCTTTCAGCACAAAGCGAGGCAAGCAGTCTCCCACACCTCCCAACGGCTGGGCCGAGTCCGCTCTGAGCTTTCCGCAAACATACCGCTGAAGTGTGGAATTTGGTGCTGGGCTGAGAATTCAACATTCCAAGAACAAGAATGTTCACTTTAAACAAGCGAAAAGAAAAGAGGCAGGGAAGAAAACGCCTTATGACCTGGGCAAAGGGCCACAGCTCAGCGGCAGGACGCTCCGGTCAGGGTAGACCAGGCATAGGCAAACTTGGCCCTCCAGATGTTTTGGGACTACAACTCCCATGATCCCTAGCTAACAGGACCAGTGGTCAGGGATGATGGGAATTGTAGTCCCAAAACATCTGGAGGGCCGAATTTGCCTATGCCTGGGGTAGACAACGCTGGTCTAGATAGGCCAATGGTACTAAGATCCTGTGGAGGATCTTAGCTTTTCTATGTGCTCCCTAGCTCTTACCACTTACCTAGGTGTCCATGAGGGATTTGGGTTTCTCTGACCCTCAGACGCAGATGTCTCCGTCTAACGCCACCCCTACAAAAGCATCTCCCAACAGTTCAACCATTCGCTCCCTGTTCCCCTCAACAGCTTCGGCCTTCTCTTCTGAAAAACCACCACGTCCCCCCCTGTTTCAGTTCAGCTCCACCCTCCCCCAAACCCCACAACCGGCCCCTCACCGGAGTTCTCGGCGCTGTGGGGCAGATCCGGCAGTTTCATGCGGGCCCTGTTGGGCTCCTGGTACTCCGTCTCCCCCGAGTGGATGCGCTCGTAGCGGTTCGAGTGCCGGTGGGAGCCCATCGTGTTGTTGATGACGATGGTGTCGCTTGGCGCCGAGAGGTGGACGGTGAGGTCGTCGTCTGAGATGCGGCGTTGCGCCTGTGGGGCAAGGGAGAATCAGTCACTCAAGAAGAAGAAGAAGAGTTTAGATTTGATATCCCGCTTTATCACTACCTGAAGGAGTCTCAAAGCGACTGACAATCTCCTTTCCCTTCCTCCCCCACAACAAACGCTCTGTGAGGTGAGTGGGTAAAAAATATCAGAGGGGAAAAAGGGGAAAACAGATTGGGAAATAGTAAATAAAGTTAAATATCTAGGAATTGAAATTACAATAAAAAATATTGATCTATTCGAAAACAATTATCAAAAAGTGTGGAAAGAAATCAAAAAAGATTTAGAACATTGGGAGAAATTGAATTTAACTATGTCGGGAAGGATAGCGACGATAAAAATGACAGTATTGCCAAAACTGTTGTTCTTATTTCAAATGATACCTATAGTGGGGAAGAAAGAAATCTTTGAAGATTGGAGGAAAGAAGTAAGTAAATTTATTTGGAAAAAGAAAAAAGCCAGGATACAATATAGACTATTAACAGACAGTAAAGAAAGGGGAGGATGGGGGTTACCAAATTTTAAAATCTACCACGATGCAGCAGGGTTATGCTGGGTGAAAGATTGGATCCAACTACAGGACGAAGAATTGCTGAACTTAGAAGGATTTAGAAACAAAACAGGTTGGCATGCCTATTTATTAAGGGGGAAAAAAGAGAGCCATAACAACTTTACGGACCACGTGATAAAAAAATCTTTATTTAAGATCTGGGAGGAGTACAAAAATATACTGGAACCAAAAATACCAAATTGGGTATCGCCTCTGGAAATGACATCGATAACAAAACAAAAGAAGGGAGATAATTGGCTAACTTACCAAGATCTATTAATAGAAGGAATAGAACATCCCAAATTAAAATCGTATAGTCAAATAGAACAACATTGTGAAAGTTGGATGCAACACCATCAAATTCAAAGCATATATATGAAACATAAAAAGATAGGATTTGCAAATAAAAAATCAAAGTTTCAGGAAATAATATCAGAAAACACAAAAAAACCCTTAGCTAAATTATATGCATACCTGTTGGAATGGGAAATGAAAGACGAAGAGGTAAAGTGTGTTATGATAAAGTGGGCACAAGACGTAGGGAGATCAATTTACAGAACGGAGTGGGACAAATTATGGATGAACACTATGAAATTTACAGCATGTGCTAGCATAAGAGAAAACATGATGAAACTGGTGTACAGGTGGCACCTGACACCAGAAAAAATCGCCAAAATTTATAAGACAGACTCGGACAAATGCTGGAAATGTCAAGAAAAGAAAGGCACATACTACCATTGCTGGTGGGAGTGCATAAAGATACAGGAATTCTGGTGTGAGATATACGACAAACTAAAGAAAATGCTAGGGTTTACCTTTCGGAAAAGCCCAGAGGTGTTCTTACTGAGCATATTGCCAGATAAGGTCCCAGAGATAAAAGTAAGTGTTCTCCTGTATGCCTGTGCCGCAGCAAGATTGTTGATAGCACAAAAATGGAAGGGAAAAGAAGTACCAACGATTCAAGAATGGTATATAAAGTTAGTAGAATATATGAATTTAGCCAAAATAACCGCGGCAATCAGGAATGTGTCAAAACAAAGAATAAGGGAAGAATGGATACGGGTGGAGGAATACTTTAAAAAAGAAAAGATAGAAATAGATTTGGTGAACTGCTTAGATTGAAAACCTTAGAAGGAAGAAATGAACTATATTAAAACAAGAGTTTTGATTTACTGGGCAAATTAGAGATATATAGTTATTACAATATTAGCATAAGTACACAATAAGATAAGGAACGAAGCACACTCTGTATGAAGTATTTTTAGTTGATAGGTAGAGGTAGGAGAAAGGGGAGAGGGGGGGATAGAGAAAGGGATGAATGTAAAGATATTAATAATCAGATAGAAGGGGGAGGGAGAGAAAGAGGGAGGGGGGAAGAGATAGGGATTAGAGAGAAAGAAGGAATGTATGTAGAGAGATAGGATGTATGGAAAATGGTAGTAATGGAAGAAATATGCATGTATATGGAATATGTGTATGGTAGCAGTGAAAGAATGGAATGAATGTTAGTGAAGGCAGATGAGGTATGTATTGATGTAGGTACGCATGTAGATAATGCTTGTATGTATGTATGTAGATAATGTATGTATGTATTTAGAAAATGTATGTATTGATTAAGATGTAATTTTCTTTTTTATGCTTAATAAAATTAAATAATTTTAAAAAAAAAAAAAAAAGAGATTTCCCACCCACCCCCACAGTCATACATTCAATAAATAATGACAATCCTGTTCTATTGCGCTCCATGGTCAGTCCTAAGTGCCCTCCATGGTCAATGTTCATTTGCCCTCCATAGCCAATCTTCCTCTGCACATTGTAGGGGATTGCTGGGCACATTCTGAAGCGGTTTCCCATTCAGGTAGGCTGTTAGCTGGGCCCAAGAAGCCTAGTGCCCCTTGTAGCCTTTTAAGGGTGTCCTACAAGTGCACCCCAGAATCCCAGCAGACCTAAGAAAGCCAGTGTCATTCCAGACAAGGGTTGGGCATACGAAGCCCCATGGCCATGAAGCTAACGGGCTGGTTTAGGGGCAGGCACTATCACTCAGCCCAACCAATCCTGAATGGGGTAACTGTGCCCCTGAAGGACCAGGTGCGCAGCCTGGGAGTCACTTTGGACTCACAGCTGTCCATGGAGGTGCAGGTTAATTCTGTGTCCAGGGCGGCTGTCTACCAGCTCCAGCTGGTACGCAGGCTGAAACCCTACCTGCCCGCGGACTGACTCATCAGAGTGGTGCATGCTCTAGATATCTCCCGCTTGGACTACTGCAATGCGCTCTACGTGGGGCTACCTTTGAAGGTGACTCGGAAACTGCAATTAATCCAGAATGCGGCAGCTAGACTGGTGACTGGGAGTGGCCGCCGAGACCATATAACACCAGTCCTGAAAGATCTTCATTGGCTCCCAGTACATTTCTGAGCACAGTTGGTGCTGACTGCTGACCTTTAAAGCCCTAAATGGCCTCGGTCCTGTATACCTGAAGGCGCTTCTCCACCCCCATCATCCAGCCCAGACACTGAGGTCCAGCTCCAAGGGCCTTCTGGCGGTTCCCTCCCTGCGAGAAGCGAAGTTTACAGGGAACCAGGCAGAGGGCCTTCTTGGTAGTGGCGCCTGCCCTGTGGAATGCCCTCCCACCAGATGTCAAGGCAATAAGCAACTATTTTACTTTTAAAAGACAACTGAAGGTGGCCCTGTTTAGGGAACTTTTTAATGTTTGATGCTGTATTGTTTTTAATATTCGGTTGAAAGCTGCCCAGAGTGGCTGGGGAAACCCAGCCAGATGGGCGGGATATAAATAATAAATTATTGTTGTTGTTGTTGTTGTTGTTGTTGTTATATAACCTACTCAGCAGGGTTGTTGTGAGAATAAGGGGCTCTCCAGGGTCTCAGGCAGAGAAAATTCTAGCTGATATCCTTTTAACCTGAGGTGCCCTACTGAATCCAAAGCCACCTTTTCCCACTGAGTGAGAGGCCCTACCCTGATCAGTGAGTCATGCAGAGATGCAGCGGGTGGGCTCCTCAACAGGAGAGCGATCCTTAATTCTACATGCTTTAAAAATAAACTATATCTAAAAGTAAGATTCTATTTCCAATCAATGCAGTGGGATGTGTCTTAGCCAGCAGAAGTTGGGCTGAGTTAACAAAGTCTTAAATGTACTTAAGCGGGTGCAGATTTTTAAGTTGCCCACTCCGAAGCGGTAAGACCACCCTAATTTGGGGCTATCGAAACCATATCCACCCATTGCATCACCCTTCCCGTGATGCAGCCCAGCTTACCTTCCCCAAGATCTTCTGCCAATATTGCCGCCAGAGGATGAGGAAGATGACAACCAATAGGAGAAGGATGATGGCCACCAGGCACCCAATCAGGATGGAGGTGTTGCTGTTGTCGTCTTTTGCAATGGGCTGCCCTGATTTTGGTTCCCCTTGACTTTCCAGATCTTAAAAAAGAAACAGAGAAAAATAATAATAAAGCCCATTTATGGCCTCCAAGCGCCGCCATTTTGAAACAGGTGGAATTTTGGGCTCAGGGTGGGCAAAATTATTCCTTAGGTAGCTTTGTTCTAAGGTTTGAAGAAGAAGAAGAGTTTGGATTTGATATCCTGCTTTATCACTCCCCTTAAGGAGTCTCAAAGAGGCTAACAATCTCCTTTCCCTTCCTCCCCCACAACAAACACTCTGTGAGGTGAGTGGGGCTGAGAGACTTCAGAGAAGTGTGACTAGCCCAAGGTCACCCAGCAGCTGCATGTGGAGGAGCAGGGAAGTGAACCCGGTTCACCAGATTACGAGTCTACCGCTCTTAACCACTACACCACACTGGCTCTCAGTGTGAGGGCTACTCACCTTGGAGCGTGAGGTTTGAGCCCATGTTGGCTTTTTCGCTCTGTGCAGAACCCAGAGCCGGGGAGATGGGAGTGTCATGGCCCGAGGGGTGAGGCAGAGCAATCACTGGAGGGCGGCGGCTTGAGGCAGAGAAGGAGGGGTCATCCACAACTTCTGGAAGGAAAAGGAAATGCGAGGGATAACCAAGTGATGAAAGGAGTGGATACGACAAATAACAACAATTGTGGCATAGCAATTAAGAGCGCTGAGCCGGGGACCTGGGAGACCAGGGTTCAAACCCTGACTCAGCCTGTTCTGCTCTCCACCTGATCCCAGCCAACCAACCCCAACTCACCAGAGAGAAAGCCAACTTCGCTGAAAAGCATCCACTCGCCGGCAAAGTGGAAGTGGCACTGGACAAACTTGCCGAGCCGCCCCCCCAGGTCCACCGTGAGGGACCGGGCGCTGGGATCCCTCACGTCCACGGCGAGTTGTTGCGAGACAGGCGTGGGCTCCCAGGCCGTGGCCAGGCTGCGCTTGAAGAGGCAGTCCACCTGCCGGAAGACGCTCACCCCGTGCGTGTGCATGTTGTTGCAGTGGACCTGGGGTTGGGCGGGGAGGTTGGATTGGGGCAGCGGGAGGGAAAGAAGAGGGTTAGAGGCGCGGTGACAAAAGGAGAGGCCATTTCGAAGCAAGCTTATTCCCCTGCCATCCCCATCATTGTCTACAGGTCGATCACAACCGAGCGTTCGTTTTACTCATGTGATTGCAAGCTTACACAGACCGTGAATAAATAAATAAAAAGGGAGACCCTTAACTTTTCAGGCTTTGGAGCCTCTTGAGAGATTTTGTGGGGTGTCCCACGGGGTTTTGCCTGCACAAAAAAACACTTCTAAGCCTTTCGCCTTGCTTGCAGGGCTCTGGGTCATGTGAGGCCTCTGGGAGGCTCCCATGAGATCTCACAGGGCCATGAGTCTCAGAGGCCTTCCACAACCCTCCCCTAACCCTGTGAGCAGGTGGACCAACTCTATGGGCCTGAGGCCTCTACAGCCATACACACACACACACACGTTTGTTAGGATGGAGCTCAGCCCCTGCAATCTTAAGAAGAACAAGAAGAGTTTGAATTTGATATCCCGCTTTATCACTACCTGAAGGAGTCTCAAAGCGGCTCACATTCTCCTTTCCCTTCCTCCCCCACAACAAACACTCTGAGGTGAGTGGGGCTGAGAGACTTCAGAGAAGTGTGACTAGCCCAAGGTCACCCAGCAGCTGAATGTGGAGGAGCGGAGATGCGAACCCGGTTCCCCAGATTACGAGTCCACCGCTCTTAACCACTTCACCCCACGTGAGGGGACACAGGAGGCCTGGCGGGAAGCCGCCCCAGGCCATGAAGTGTGGGAAGACGCCATGCAGACCAGCGCGTAAATGTTGCATCAGAAGGAGGCCTGGTCGGCCTCTCCTGATGCGACAGTCATCACGCAAGCAGCGTGCAACGCCCATGATGACACGTGATGTCACACACACACACACACACACACACACAATGCACATCGCATGACGTCAGCCCTCCCCCCCCACACACACACACGTTGGGCGCAACTTAGCACCTGTGCCTGTAAGGAAGGAACAGGGCTTAAAAATAATAATAATATAATAATTTATTATTTATACCGTTTCCCCAGCCACTCTGGGCAGCTTTCAACAGAACATTAAAAAAAGCTGTTCATGTTACAGGTTTTCCTTATTTGTCACAGGAGGAAGGTGGGTTCCTATTACACAGTTTCCAAGTGTTAAAGGCCAGGTTAGAAAACGCGTCTATCTGAAAACTACAGAAGGAGGCTGGTGGGATGACGATGGGTGGTTAGACGGAGAAGAGGGAGCAGACTGGAAGGGGGAGATGTCAGCAGCAGGAGAGGCGACAGGGTTTAGTGAACAGGAAGAGGCTGCGGCAGAGAGCAGTTCAGACTCCGACTCCAACTCTGAGGCTGAAGCAGAGGCTGGAGGGGAGAGTAGCCGAGAGGCAGAGTGGAGACAGGCTGCTGAAGAATATAGGGTGTCTCCTGCTACTGCTGCAACCAGCTCCCCTCTCCTTCAGTCCTGGCAACTGCTTCATCGGGGCAAGACCTCCTAGAAAGAGTTGCTGAGACCACTAGGCCCGAGCTGAGTTTTGCTTCCTCGAATCAAGAATTAACTGCACTGGTCTCAGGTGACTTACTGTTTTTGTTGCTGACCCGCACCTGACTCCAACCGTGACGCTCGCTTACCTTCATGTAAGTGAAGACTCTGAGCTGGTCAAACTCAAACTCCATCTCGACGAAGCCCTTGGGGAAAGAGCTGTTCCTCCAGCCGACGTAGTCGTACCCTGGCCAGACGCGCAGCTCTTTGTTGTGGGTGAAATCGTCCAGGCCAACCACCCCATCGGTCAGCTGGCCAAGGCCCCCAAAATGCAAGCTGTGGTTAGAATGGAATAGAATAGAGTTGCAAGGGAGTCACTAAGGGAAAAAAGAAAACACTGGGCAGTTGGGTCGAACCAAGGCGCCTCTTAAACGTTGCACTAGTGTGAAGGAGAGTGCATCTCTATGTGTTCGTTCTACAATATTGACATAGAATTTAAAGACCTGCAACTGTATGGCCAATGCCATGATCAGCAACACAGGGATCTAGCAGGTGGAGAAATACGATACAAACAAGAGTCAGCCTGTTTCCTGGGCGCAGGGAAGGAGCTGTCAGTGCTTAATTATCTGGAGCCCACCTGGCAGCCCTTCCACCATCCTGTGATCAGAGAACGAGTCCCCTGAGTGTCTCCAGCTTCCCAGCCTTGCAGAAGTCAAAGACTGCAAAATAAGCAAGGGCTCTTTAACCGCCCAGTCGGTTCCTCCAGAGCTGAATGCGCTCCAGGTCTTGGCAGTCTACAGGAGGCTTTGGTTGGCTCTAGCTCCCTGCTGAGGCAACATCTTCTGTGGCAGCTTGAGGCTCACAGGGAAAGCAGGTGGTGTCCAACGAAGGCAAGTCAAAGGAGAAAGCAGATGAGAACGGTACCTTGGACAGCTCCAAGGGGGACCCTGCTGGGCAAAGTATAATCCTAAAGCAGATACCAGGAGGAGGATGCTTCAGCCAGTAGGGTTTACCCAGAGCTGCCCATGGTCTTTATCTATGCTCTCACTCTCCTCTGATGTGTTTTTGACTTGCTGCCTGCTTTCCATGTGAGACTCAAGCTCCTCCAGAACCGGACAGGTGAGGCGGGCTGTGCAGGAGAGAAAAGGCCCCATGCCATGGGAAAGACCCACACAGTTGTGCCTTCCTCGTGCCTACAGGTCTTTCGATGCTACAGCTACACTACAGGATCAAGAACACAGAAAACTTGGCTGCCACAGCACGGCTATAGTGTTTAGAAGGTTCCTCAATATTTTCAGAATTTGGCTGGTGTGGTAGAAGGTGTAATAAGGCAGGTGGCCAATATGAAGCTAATATTTTTTAGTTGCAGGTAGGTAGCTGTGTTGGTCTGCCATAGTCAAAACAAAATAAATAATAAATAAATAAATAAAATCCTTCCAGTAGCACCTTAGAGACCAACTAAGTTATTTCTTGGTATGAGCTTTCATGTGCATGCACACTTCAACAGATACCTGAATACTTGTATCTGAAGAAGTGTGCATGCACACGAAAGCTCATACCAAGAAATAACTTAGTTGGTCTCTAAGATGCTACTGGAAGGAATTTTATTATTATTTATAATAATAATAAAATTCACCCAGTGAATTGACAGGTGATGAAATCTTCAAATAACCAGACGCGTCATGTGATGTCTGCAGCTGTCATGTGAGTAACCTGGTCATCTGAACCCACCCTTTGAAGCTGAACTTTCAGCCAGGGATTACAGTGCTTTTAGGGCCATCCAAGCACAGAATTCAACAACAGGGGGGCAGGGATGTTCACTCACTCACTTGCTGACGCTGTGCCCATCGTAAGTGGAGTCATTCAGGTAAACTGGTTCTGGAACTAGAGGCATGACCTGGCCGAGAGGAGCCGTGTACGACTGAAGGCCATCTGTGGAAGGAAACAAACAAATTCAGAAGAAGACCTCAAGCTGATGGAAGAAGAAGAAGAAGAAGAAGAAGAAGAAGAAGAAGAAGAGTTTGGATTTGATATCCCGCTTTATCACTACCTGAAGGAGTCTCAAAGCGGCTAACATTCTCCTTTCCCTTCCTCCCCCACAACAAACACTCTGTGAGGTGAGTGGGGCTGAGAGACTTCAAAGAAGTGTGACTAGCCCAAGGTCACCCAGCAGCTGCATGTGGAGGAGCAGGGAAGCGAACCCAGTTCACCAGATTATGAGTCTACCACTCTTAACCACTACACCACACTGGCTCTCAAGGCCTCAGGAGGATCAAGTTTCATGCACAGCAAAGGCTTTTGGGTATGTGGAGCAAACCCCAAGGGCATGCGTACAGAGAGGGGGTGAAGAAAACAGGAACATACAAAGGAGCCTTTTGTTGAGTCAGATGGTTGGTCTATCAACCTAATCCCATCAAACCTGATGCCATCCAGATATTTTCCTCAAACTACAACTCCCATCAGCCCCAGCAAGCCTGGTCAAAGGGTTGGGATGATGGGAGTTGTAGTCCAAAAACATCTAGGAGACTCAAGGTTGGAGAAGGCTGCTTTAACCACCACATTGCACCGGCTTTGCATATGCATGTGAGTCCAGGAAAAGAGCTGGACTGTGTTGTTGCATCAAGGACAAAAAAAATCAGCTGGCTCACCTTTCCAGATGCAGCCATAGAGCTCCACACGCAAGCAGACACTCATGACTCGGTCCGCACGTGGGTAGAAGCGGACGTAACGGGCAATAACCGGGGGGCCCAGGTCCTTCAGCACCACTTCTTCTGTATTTTCATTACCCGAAATTACCTAAGGGGCAGGAAGTTACTTTTCTATCATTGCTCAGGAACATTGCACAGGCAATGGCAATTCTGAGTTAACAACTGGACTAGCCATCTCTGGTTTAGGCAACGTACGGTGCATTGTCAGGACTATACCTGGGAAGTGTTGGAATTTTTCCATTCCACCTTTAGTTACAGACATGGGATTGTTACATGCCACATGTCTGTTTACATTCCAGCACTGTTTTGCTGGCGCAAGCGGAACTTCCGTTGTGTTGTTGTTGCTTTTGCTTTACCCTCTCTCTCTCTCTCTCTCTCTCTCTCTCTCTCTCTCTCTCTTGGAAGAGATGGAAAGAGAGAGACGACATGTTCTTTGTTTCTGATTTATGATAATAAATCTGTAGTTTGCTAGTATGTCTTCACAAGCCTCAAGCCCCTTTTGTTGCACAATTTACTCTATTAAGTAAAGTGTGCCCTAAAACAACGTTAAGGTTGCCTGGCAATTAAGATTATTTTATGAAAATTCATCTAAATTTTGATCACTGAAAACTGAAATTTTTACCTGCTAAATATTTTTTTTTAAATACAGATTAATAAAGCCTCTGCAATTCACCAAATTTACACCATCATACAAATTTACCCCATATATGCGATTCCACATTTTGTAGCCGTCCGCCGATATTTTTTTAAGCAATGACGTCGCAACTTAGCCTAACATTTGATCTCACGAGCGGCACCGCTGTGGAATCTGTGGATGCCACGCATTCCGCTAGCCCCACCTCCCCGCCTCCCATTGCCTGCCTTCACCTGCGCTCACTTCAGCTCCGCCCCTCGCTTACCTCGTTGCCCCACCGGTCACGCCAAGGCATCCAGCGGTGCCCGTCCCGGCTGTAGTGTAGCCGGTAGGAGCGGGCAAACTCTTTGCCGTGGCCGCTAGCATGGCGACCCTGCGTGCCCACCAAGGTTAAGAAGTGCAGCCGCCGCAGGTCTATCTCCAAGTACTCTGCATCGTTAGGGTAGACGGGCCCTGCAGGGCACCAGGCTCCATCTCCCTCGCTCAATGCCAACCTGGAGAGCAAGAAAAGGGAGAAGACAGAAAGGCGGATGTGTTAATGAACCTGTATTTGGGCAGGGGCAGATTTCACAAATCACATTTAATTCCCCTTAGCACGTGAAGAGCCCTTTCCAGCTGACCAGGTCAAAAGCCACCATCAGGTCTATGAGGGCGGTGTACAGTGGTACCTCGACTTACGATGATAATGCGTTCCGACGCGATTTTCGTAAGTCGAAAAAATTCGTAAGTCGAATCCCCATAGGAATGCATTGGGGGGGGGGAATTTGTAAGTCGAAAAATCTGGGTCAAAAATTCGTAAGTCGAAAAAATCCTATTAAAAGCGGCCGCGACGTCTTTTCGTAAGTCGAAAAAATTCGGATGCGGCGGCCATTTTGTTTTACCGGAAGTCATTTGTAACTCGAAAAAAACGTAAATCGAGTTACTCGTAAGTCGAGGTACCACTGTACTGTGTACAACTGTGATGTATTGTACAGCTGCAGGGCAGGGGGGAGTTACAGATTCTACATTTCAAAGGCCATCATCACCTGCTGTGTTTGGCGGCCGTCGAGTCGGACCATGAGCTGGAGGCCGAGAGGGCCTCATCCGGGATGGTGCGATCCTGCATGCCCAATGCATAGCGACACTTAGCTGCAAAGGGGGAAGGAAGTGAGAGAATGAAGAGCAAAGATGACCCGTTTGCATTCCTCAGTTATACACACCCCTCTGCAAAATTTATGAGCTATTAACACTGGCCTGATCCGCATAATACTACTGCTCTGGTAAAGAAGGCCCAGCAGAGAATTTATTTCCTCAGACTTTTAAAGAAGAACAATCTGAGTGAGAGACTGCTGGTGTCCTTCTACCGAGGCTCCATAGAGAGCATTCTTATATACTGTATTTGTGCTTGGTTCTCCAGCTGCACAGCCAGGGAGAAGAAGATACTTCAGAACGTCATAACCACAGCCCAAAATATTATTGGTCATCCTCTCCCATCTCTGGAAGAACGATACAGTTCCCAGTGCCTTAAAAAGGTTAACAATATTTTAAAGGAACCATCTCATCCAGGATATAGTCTCTTTGCACCACTGCCTTCGGGTAGAAGATATAGAACAATTAGATCAAGAACAAATAGACTGAAGAACAGTTTCTACCCAAGAGCTATAACCATCTTAAATGCTGTAACCAGATAATATGACCTTGGAGAGCTGTGATGGGTGTATGTGTGGCTTTTTTTGGTGTGTGTGTGTTTTGTGCTGTTTTTTGTTTCTTTCTGTTTTTTTAACGGGATGGCATGCAATTTTGTTGCACTTGTATAGCGTTGTGCTTGTACTTGTGCAATGACAATAAATTATCTTATCTTATCTTATAAAATCAATTATGCTCCTGCCAACCTAGCAGTTCGAAAGCACGTCAAGTGCAAGTAGATAAATAGGTACCGCTCCGGTGGGAAGGTAAACGGCGTTTCCGTGCGCTGCTCTGGTTTGCCAGAAGTGGCTTAGTCAGGCTGGCCACATGACCCGGAAGCCTTTGACTGGACTTAACCGTCCAGGGGTCTTTTAGCTTTTTTACCTTTTTTACTGTCCTACCTACAGAAAACAGAACACTTAGTACCGGGTGTCAACAACTTCCACCAGAGGGTGCTCTAATTTCATACACAAGACGTTTAAAAAACTCCCAAGGATGTCCTTTTCTAGAGACACACTAAGTTTTAACATTCTGTTAATGTTCTGCAAGCTTTCAGCTCAATGTTCTGTTGTCTGGAACACTTTGTGATACTCTGGAATATAGCCAAAAGGGCAAATTCCATGCTAGGGGTGATGAGGGAAGACAGAGAGGATAAAACTCCCAGCATCGGAATACTCCCCTTCATATATTATGGATGATGTTGTCCCATTTTGGAATCCTATATGCTGTGCTGACGCTCCATTTCAAAAGGGAAATCACAGGGTTGGTGAAAGGGGCAGGAAAAGGGTAAGCTAACCAAAATAATAAGGCTGGACTGCAGCACAGGGTGGCCAGCTCCCAAGAGACTGCGATCTACTCACAGAGTTAAAAACTGGCAGTGATCTACACCCCCCCCCCTTTTTCAGGTCAAAGTTGTTGAGCTTTTTTTTAGCCCCACTTTTGGGGGGTGCAGGGCTTTTTTTAGGGGAGCCAAAGTTGTTTGGCTTCTTTGTGGGGAGATCACAGACGTCCAGTGATCTACCAGTAGATCACGATCTACCTGTTGGACGTGCCTGGCTAAAGCACTTGGGGAGTTTTAGTTTACCCCCCCCCCAAAAAAAAAAAAATTAAAATATGATATGTTAGAAGTTGATAATACCGGTATTATGAATGGTGTGGAGAAAACAGCTAGAGATTCTTTTTTAATTTCTTAAAATGCTAGAATTTTGGGGTGCAGAATGAAACAGGCAATTCAGAACAGACAAGAACAGCAAGGAGGACTTCCTTGCACAATGTAGAATCCACTGCTGCAAGATGTGAAGATGAAGCTTATTTCATGTTTAGAGAGGATGGGGAATCTTTGGCCCTTCAGATGTCATTGAGCTACAACTGCTGTCCATTTGCCAGGCTGGCTGGGGCCGATAGGAACTGGAGTCCAACAACATCTGGAGCGCCACAGGTTCCCCACTCCTGAACTGCAGGAAACAGATAAGATGAGATAGATAGATAGATAGATAGATAGATAGATAGATAGATAGATAGATAGATCAGTGTTTCCCAACCAGTGTGCCTCCAGATGTTTTGGGACTACAACTCCCATCATCCCTCGCTAGCAATAGCAGTGGTCAGGGATGATGGGAATTGTAGTCCCAAAACATCTGGAGGCACACTGGTTGGGAAACACTGAGATAGATAGATAGATAGATAGATAGATAGATAGATAGATAGATAGATAGATGATAGATAGATATAGATGATAGATAGATAGATAGATAGATAGATAGATAGATAGATAGATAGATAGATAGATATAGATGATAGATGATAGATAGATAGATAGATAGATAGACAGACAGATATAGATAGATGATAGATAGATGATATAGATAGATGATGGATAGATATTATCCTTACGAGTGGAAGCTGCAACAAAATGTTGCAGTGTGGAGTGCTCCTATTCACTGTTCCATTCAGCCAGTCATGCCCTTCTCTGAGATACTCCATTTCGTCTCCCCTCCCCCCCCAACATTCCATGGCCACTGAGGGTGCTCATTCCCCATTAGGCTGCTTCCAGAGCTTTCTCCCCCCTCTTGTGTGCAAAGATGGCGCCATTTTGGTTTCATGAGCGACCAACGGCTCTCACATCTGCGCATCGGAAATAAGATATAGAAGTATCGGACAAAACTATGTTGGGGGTTAACCAACGTAGAAGAAAGGTCCACCAGATGGCAGTTTGGCAATGGCCCCCTTGCCCTAAGATCCTTTTTCCTTGCTTCGCTCTCCATCTTATACTTGGCCTTGCCCTCTCACCCGTCCTTCATATCTCCATCACTTCTGCCCAAGAAAATCCCGTAAGCTCAGTGCTCCTTCCGCACCACATTTCAGCACCTCGCCAAGGAACCCTCCAGTTTCCTGCTCCTCAACCAACAGGTCACACAGCCTTTCTCACCTGGATCCAACTCACCTGGATCAAAGTGCTCTTCCAACTCCGAGGCACCGAGAGACGCCGAGAGCAGCAAGCAAAGCGCTGCGAGTCCCACCATGCTCTCTGGGCTCCGCAATTATTACACCGACAGTTGAGTCTTCATGCCTTGTTTGCAAAAAAAAAAAAAGAGATAACAGCAGTTAACCACATGCGGGTCTCGCACAGATAACAGAGTACAACAGCAAGGTGACTCAACATGAATGGGCAACCCTCCTCTTCCTCCTCTTCCCAGGGTCAGGCACTTTCTCTGTGCTAGTGAATAGCACACATTCCATGCTCAGGAGTCACCAGTATCCTGCCATTGTCCTGGCTTCCCTATTCAGGCCAGAAGGGACTGGCGCTGACACACTGACAGCAGCAAAACACGTGATTATCGCAGGCGGAAAGGCCAAATGCCCAATTTGTGGTGGAGTGAACTCGGTGCATTTGGGAGACCCCAAGGCTGATTTACAGGAACGAGTGTCTGACCAGACTAAAATAAAAATAACTCAGCTGGTGACTAGGTCAGCTATTGAGGAGATATGTTCCAGTGGAGTCAAACAATGCCACTATTTATTAGAACTGGGGCTGCTGTCTGACCATTGTTTATTGCGAATGAGCAGTACGCTGCCCGATCGCTCCTGTTTCACTCTGCAAGAGAAACAAACCGAGAAGCCACAATTAAGCTTGGCTTTGTATGATGTCCAAATCCAGACTCATCGGGTGGCACTCAACTGAGTTTCCCTTAGAGGAGACCCACTGAAATCAATGAACCTAACTTGGCTGTAACCGTTAATTTCAATGAGCCTGCTCTAAGTAAAGGTAAAGGACCTCTGGACGGTTAAGTCCAGTCAAAGGCAACTATCGGGTTGTGGCGCTCATCTCGCTTTCAGGCCGAGGGAGCCGGCGTTTGTCCACAGGCAGCTTTCCGGGTCATGTGGCCAGCATGACTAAACCGCTTCTGGCACAACAGAACACCGTGACGGAAACCAGAGCGCACGAAAACGCTGTTTACCTTCCTGCCACAGTGGTACCTACTTATCTACTTGCACTGGCATGCTTTCAAACTGCAAGGTTGGCAGAAGCTGGGACAGAGCAACGGGAGCTCACCCCGTCGTGGGATTCGAACCGCCAAACTTCTGATCGGCAAGCCCAAGAGGCTCAGTGGTTTAGACCACAGCGCCACCCATGTAAAACTTAGCTGAATGTACCTAGCAAGCCATGATTCACAAGCCAATGTCAAACCATGGTTTGAGGCAGCGTTGGCTGGCACCCATTGGGACAGGTAAGGTGGCTTGAGGACAGGCGGGAGCCAACTAATTCTAGGTGTGTCCCATTCTCGACCCTGTTGAGTTCTACAAATGCAACACTAAGACTACAGAGGAGGAAGCTGGCAGCTAGCACCACCCCCTGGAGGAGTTGTAAGTAAAAAGGCAAGCAAGTGGGGGACTGGCTGAGGTCAGAGTGATATTGGTTATTATCTTGGAGCTTCCAGGGCAGACCAAGGAGACACGTTTTGAAAAAAAGGTATAATTACAGAAATGAAACGTGCAAAATAGCAGCTATAAAATGGCAAAGGGCCAAAGCAGGTATTCCATGCAAACAAATACTTTTAAGTCCCAATTGTTGCTTTGATTGCGAAAAGCAATTCTGGGGAGCAGTTTAGAATGGGTGGGGAGAAAGCAGCACTTAGCACACAGAGCCAGTGTGGTGTAGTGGTTAAGAGTGGTAGACTCGTAATCTGGGGAACCGGGTTCGCTTCCCTGCTCCTCCACATGCAGCTGCTGGGTGACCTTGGGCTAGTCACACTTCTCTGAAGTCTCTCAGCCCCACTCACCTCACAGAGTGTTTGTTGTGGGGGAGGAAGGGAAAGGAGAATGTGAGCCGCTTTGAGACTCCTTTGGGTAGTGATAAAGCGGGATATCAAATCCAAACTCTTCTACTTAGCTCTGTCTCCACCTGCCATTTCCCCCACTCCGTATTTGCAAGGGTAAGTATATACCTGGAACCCAAGATGAGAGGAAGTGCTTCGTGAGCCAATTGGTTGTGGGGGTTTTAATTCCATTTATAGACTGCCGATTTCTCTCATTGCCCAAGTCAGCCTTGCCTTGCTCCCAGGTGGATATTCACCCAGGTACTTCGCTTCAGCAAGGCTTCCACCCAATGTGTCTTTTTCAGACCACACACAGGAAGAAGGAAATGTCCCTCAGGCCTCTCCTCAGCCAACACTCCCTCCCCAGACCACAAACCCCACTGTCTCCCCACTCTGCATCCTCATCTCTGCTCTAAACAGGTCCTCCCCCCTCCCCCCGCTGCCAGCAACAAAGCATTGGGATTCAGAAACACACATAAAGGGAAAGGGAAAGGGACCCCTGACCATTAGGTCCAGTCGTGACCGACTCTGGGGTTGCGGCACTCATCTCGCTTTACTGGCCGAGGGGGCCGGTGTACAGCTTCCGGGTCATGACAAAGCCAGCATGACAAAGCCACTTCTGGCGAACCAGAGCAGCGCACGGAAACGCCGTTTACCTTCCCGCTGCAGCGGTACCTATTTATCTACTTGCACTTTGACGTGCTTTTGAACTGCTAGGTTGGCAGGAGCTGGACCGAGCAACGGGAGCTCACCCCGTCACGGGGATTTGAACCGCCGACCTTCTGATCGGCAATCCCTAGGCTCTGTGGTTTAACCCACAGCGCCACCCGCGTCCCAAGCAACATCTAGTTTGGTGCTAATAGGGCAGAGCAAGAGGAACCTGCAGGAAACTGGGGAGGAAAGAGCCCCCCCCCACACACACACACACCGCATGTGCTGTCAGATGCAATTAAGCAATGAAATTAAAACGCTGGAGCAGCATCTACCCAACAGCAGCCTCAGATTATTTGATAATAGTTGACCGTAGTCATTAAAGGACAGTCAATTGACAACATTTGATTCATCAACTTGTGGGCACCCCAACCCTATTGATTTATGTCATGAGCAGTTTAAAGGCTCTTAAGTAATACAACTGGCCGTTTCAACCTAAAAGTGATGGCAAGCAAAACAAAATGAGGCAATGCAGGGCACTCCATTTCAGGGTACCAGCCAGTCAGCTATGCCCCATTCCAGGATACTTCATTCCATTCCCATTCCACCAGGTTATCTGTCTTTTTCTTCTTCTTCTTCTTCTCAATGACTTTCTGTGGACACTTAGCATGCTCAGTCTTCAATGGTCTTTCTTCTGAGGGTCCCATCCTGAGGTAGCTTCTTTCTCCCTAAATATTTCTTATATTTCTTGGGGTCTGTTTCTACATCTCCCCACCCCATGTTCGCCTATGTGGTGCTGTTTTTGGCTATAGAAGTCATTGCACTCTATAACAGGGGTAGGCAACCTAAGGCCAATGGGCCGGATGCAGCCCAATCACCTTCTCAATCCGGCCCACGGACGGTCGGGGAATCAGCGTGTTTTTACATGAGTAGAATGTGTCCTTTTATTAAAAATGCATCTCTGGGTTATTTGTGGGGCCTGCCTGGTGTTTTTACATGAGTAGAATGTGTGCTTTTATTGAAAATGCATCTCTGGGTTATTTGTGGGGCATAGGAATTCGTTCATTTTTTTCCTTCAAAATACAGTCCGGCCCACCACATGGTCTGAGGGATGGTAGACTGGCCCATGGCTGAAAAACGCTGCTGACCCCTGCTCTATAAGCTATCTATCTATCTGAATCAAAATTCAAATATATCTGAATAGGTATTTCTGGGCTCCGTGCACCTCAGGCCCCAGATCGAAACTCTTGCTTCAGAACCAATATTTCTACACAATTTGTATGACATGTTCACCTGACTATCCTAGACATGCAGTTGGGTGCAGGCCAGGTAACTTCCGCAAAATGGGAACCTTCCTCCTCAGGAAAAGAATCACCTCTTGAGGGAGAAGGATCCAGTTTGCGAAAGCTATGAGGCAAAGAAGTAACACACACACACACACACACACACACACACACACACGGATTTTACCACCACTGGTCATTATTTTTAAAAGTAATCAGCCCCTCAGTCCTCAGCACTGTGGCATCCAGACAGGCCTGAGGCTGTCACTGTTTCGAATTACAGACTTAGCAGGTTCAGGTTGTGCAATTATGGCTGACTGGGAAGTCTCACGCAACAAACCCACCCATCCCAAATTCAGACTTTTCGCAATAGGGGGAAGGGGAAAAGCAGCGAGACACAAGGCCCGTTGACACTTGCTTTGATGCAACATCATCTAACTTCCCACACACACACACACACACACACACACACACACACAAATCAGAACGAAAAATAGCGAACGGTCATCTAATCTCTTCATGCAAATGAATCAGGATGAATGCTCAGTAAAAAAGCCATCCTGAAGCTCCATCAGTACCTCTGTTTCTGGAAATGCATTATCCCCAAACGTGTGGGCAACTGGCTCAAAGGCAGAGGCCAAAACATTTCCAGTTAATGAGTGACTTGAACTGCTTAATAATAATCAGAGTATGCACACTCTACAAGACACGGGGCATTTCGAAGAACGTTCCCTCATAAGACGTTCTCCTATTGTGAGGGGGAAATGTTCCAAATAAACACTCCACTAACTCGGCGCAGCATCCCAAAGAAATAGTCACAGGAATCCAAATCTGTTTACTAGGAACCCAGGCCGCACTCCCCTCCACCCCGCTGTTTCTTGACCAGCAGGTTGGGGGTGGTGGGTGAAGTGGGGGTGGGTGGGGGTGAAAGGGCTGTAGGCCAGCTGCTCCCACAATCCTTTGCTGGAATGTCCCAACAGCTGCCTTGATCTAAGGCTAGTAAACAGCAGCTGACAGGCCGTGGGGCGAGGGGGTGCCAAAGTGAAAGGGAAAAGGGGGATGAATCAAGGCATTGATCGGGGGGACACCCCCCTTCGGATTCTACGGGGAGGAAGAATCCCATATCTAGTAGAAGAGTCGGAGAAACTGCCACACTCCAGGGCCCGGAAATTTTCAGGCCTTCAACAACAACCGCCCCCTCTGAAAGATGGACCTGTTATAGCACACAGTGGGGCAGATGTTTGCATGCAGAAGGTCTCAGACCTGGGGAGTGGGGGGTGGAGAGATCCTGCTCCAAACCCTGGAGAGCAAATACCAGTAAAATCTGGGTTAATAAGGCAAATAGTTTGAACTGGTTAGACTAGATGAGCCTCAGGGATCCTTCCAGCTCTACAATTCTACGATTCCATGGGACGTCTCCCATGGGAATGGATCAGGAGGGGGTTGAGGGGCTATGGGAAACTTTGGGGTGCCACCCCAGCCAAGAAGCCACCCACACCTTCTGTTTCCCTCGGGTTAAACTGACACCTGCTATTCTTGTTGTTTGTAACGCAGCCCTGTATGTTTTTCGGTTGGATGACGCTTTGCAGTGTTTTATATGGAAATGTGGTTTATAAACATTAGGGTTCCCATATTTCAAAAAGTGAAAATCCAGACACAAAAGTTGTTGAGCTTTATTTCTTTTTGGCCAAAGTTGTTGAGCTTCTCGATTTTTATTTTGCAAAATTTTAAAAATAATAAAGTTTTTGAGGTACCGTATATACTCGAGTATAAGCCGACCTGAATATAAGCTGAGGCACCCAAGTTTACCACAAAAAACCTGGGAAAGCTTCATAGGAGCCACTGCCTGCCTAACTCGAGTATAAGCCGAGGGCGGCTTTTTCAGCACAAAAAATGTGCTGAAAAACTAGGCTTATACTCGAGTATATAGGGTATTTTTAAGGAACTTCGGCAAAATCTAGACTTCTGACATGGGTTGCCATATGTCCGGATTTCCCCCGACATTTCAGCAATTTCCGCCTGGACACAGCTTCCGACTGCCGTACTCCCGACTATGTCCAGGAAATTCTGGGCATATGGCGACCCTAATAAACATGCAAACAAATAACAAATGATCCCGAGTATGCAATGGTATCAAGTAGTGAGGGAGATGCACTCATCCCATGTACAAAACATGCTTTCCTTTAGTGTTGTTTCACTAGGCCCTAGAGCTGGAATGGAATGGGTCTGTTTAAAGCAGGGGTGTATTGCTGGACTTCAACTTCCATTGTCCTTTACCATGTTGGTTGGAGCTGATGGGAGTTGGAAGCAAACATCTGGGAGCCACAGGTTCTCCATTCCAGATTTCGGAGGAAGCAGGAGACAGAACACTGTCCTTAATGTGATTCTTCTCTGGAGAACCTATAACGCTGAAAACTGTAAGGCAGCAGCAACCCCAACAAACACCCAACAAAAATCCTGAGTCAGCTCTGAAGTTCATTGGTTGAAGTTTGGGCTAGCAGCTACCGGTATCACTGTGCCAAACCTAACTTACCTCACAGGGTTGTTGTGAGGATAAATTGCAAGGGAGAAAGAGAGAAAGAGAGAGAGAGAGAGAGAGAATCTGGAGCTGTAAGTGTCCTAAATGAAAGGTAGGAAAGAAATGTTAATACAGTCGTACCTTGGTTTCTGAATTTAATCCGTTCCAGGAGTCTGTTTGACTCCCAGAACAGTTAGAAAACCAAGGCGCGGCTTTTGATTGGCTGTAGGAGCGTCCTGCAGCCAATTGGAAGCCACGGAAGCCGTGGCGGATGTTCAGCTTCCAAAAATTGTTCGGAAACCGGAACAATCACTTCCGGGTTTCGATCACTCGGGAGCCGAAACGTTCGAGTTCAAAGGCGTTCGGCTTCCAAGGTTCCACTGTAGTCGTGATGGATGGTATGTATGTGTATGTGTGGCTGTAAATGTATAAATGTGTGTATTTGGCTGTAAATGTGGGATGGCATTCAATTTCGTTGTACTACGTACAATGACAATAAAGTATCTATCTATCATCTATCTATATCTGTCTAATAATAATGTTTTTAAAACAGTGTAAAAGCTGTGAATATGTCCAAGAGCAGGTTGGAGAAGAGGTAGAATGTTGTTGTTGTTGATTATGATGATGATGATTCTATTATATCATCATCATTATTACTGATAAGGAGGGGGAAACTGAAATCTACTTAAACCTGAAATGGTGGCCTTGGGCTGAACTCTAAACATTAAAAACATGTTATGGGGCTAAACTCTGGCTCATATTAAGCCTCGGCGGGATTAAAGGGGATCCCCTGCAGGGACGTCCGTCAGATAACAAATTGGGGTGCTGCTGCTGCTCCTGTCCCTTGCCCACCCCACTCCACCCCCAGCTCCTGTCAGCAGCTGAGGGTGTCCTCATGTCGCCCAGCTGGTTTTTAACCCCCTGCAACCCAGAGATCTCCCAGGGCCTCCTTGAGAAAGAGAGAAAAAAAACCGCAAAATGCGCTGAAGGGGTAAGGAAGGCGAGGAATCCCAGCTATGTAGGCAAGAATGCCCGGCAGCTGGGATCCCAGTGCCAGCCCAGCTTAACTGGCCTGCTGTGGAAAGCTGCAAAGCTCTGTGGATGCCCTACAGTCCTGACTCCCTGCCAGCAGAGAATTAACTATTATATTAAACAGGCTATAGAGCCGGACGTCATCGTGTGTCCCTGCTCAAGAAAAACAACCGGAGGCTGCGACGGAGGCCGAGGTTCTTTAATCTCTGGTTTTATTTATTAAATTTATCTCCCACTCTTCCCCCTTCCATGCTCCCCCACCCACCCCAAAAAGGCTGCCTGTCTCTTTCTTAGGGATGGGGGAGAGATTTGATTCAGCTTGCACGTCCCTAAGCGTTCGTAGACCAAACACAAACAAAAAGGCCATACACTGGTACCTCTGGTTATGAACTTAATTCGTTCCGGAGGTCCGTTCTTAACCTAAAACCGTTCTTAACCTGAGGTACCACTTTAACTAATGGGGCCTCCCAGTGTCGCTGCACTGCCGCTGCGCGATTTCTGTTCTCATCCTGAGGTAAAGTTCTTAACCTGAGGTACTACTTCTGGGTTAGCGGAGTCTGTAACCCGAAGTGTTTGTAACCCGAGGTACCACTGTACTTTAAAATTGGCACTTCCCTGTATTACCCTGAATTATTATTATTCTTTTATTTATACCCCACCCATCTGGCTGCATCGCCCCACCAAGTACAGTCTCCAGCTGTATTAACATGTAGAAAAAATGCATATACGGTACTATTTGTTTGTTCACTCGTTTTCAGAAGGCCTTTAAAGAAAGAATTTCGCAAACCGGTGTGGAATTTTCACAAGGCCTTAAAAAATATATATTGCAAAGCGATGTGGAAGTGTGGTAAGCTAAACATTGGAAAAACAAGAAGCTGAGAAGAACCAAAATTGACAGAACCACCCATCCCTCCTCCTCCTCCTCCTCCCTCCAGAGCACCAACTTTCCAAATCGTCCCAGAGTCTCACATCCTATGAGAAGGAGTGAGCAAAACTGGCTCCAGACCCCAGCTTGGGCTGAATGTGACTTGCATTCCAAGGAAGTTTTAAATGCAGACCAGCTGAATGGGCCCATTAGGCAAGCCCTTATTGTTCCACATCCACAGCCAGGCTATTGAAAAGTGTGGTTGGGGAGGGGGGGCATCCTTTCACTTTGAACAACGGAGTGGTCAGTTTTTTCAACAGCAGGGGGACAATCAGCTTTCCCTGCCATTTTTCCAGTCTGGACTGATTACAGTGGTACCTTGGTTCTCAAACTTAATCCGTTCTGGAAGTCCGTTCCAAAACCAAAGCGTTCCAAAACCAAAGCGTGCTTTCCCATAGAAAGTAATGCAAAATGGATTAATCCGTTCCAGACTTTTAAAAACAACCCCTAAAACAGCAATTTAACATGGATTTTATGAAACCATTGATCCATAAAATGAAAGCAATAAACAATGTACTGCAGTCACACAATCAATCAGTCAGTAGCTGAACTGGGTTCCACTCAGTCACATAAACAAAACAAAAAAAAAGAGCCACAAAAACAAAAACACAAAGTACTGTAAATAGCAAAATCAGACAGACCTCAGCGTAACACTAAAAACAGAAGTGTGGCACTCAAAACGGAAGTGTAACACCCAAACCGGATCACATTCGGCTTCTGAAAAAAGTTCGCAAACCGGAACACTTACTTCCAGGTTTGCAGTGTTTGGGTTCCAAGTTGTTTGAGAACCAAGGCGTTTGAGAACCAAGGTACCACTGTATGTCCGTTCTGGAGACTGCTGGTCCAAGAAAAAAGGCAGTTTTGCACTCCTCCAAACCCAACTCTTTGCATTTAATTTTTTTTTTTTTTTGCCAAGTTCTTAGATATGCTGAACTTGCTGAGAATGAAAATGCTTGTCTCCTCTCCAATATTCACACACAAAAACCTCCACTTAACATAACTCACCACTCCCTTTCTAGACTTTTGCCCTTCAGCTTTCACACATACAGAGAGAAGCCAATCTCTAGCAACAGGCTTAACTGCATAAGCAAACAACATTCCCCAGAAGGGAAACAAGGATTGATGAAAGAATTAAGCAAGGCTATGAAAATACCCCTTATAGCAAAAAGGTCAGATAATTTTCTAGCTAAAATGAACCAGGAATGGGTGCACTCAGAAGGACAGATGCAAGCCACACATTTCAGAAGCTCGCAACTGCTGGAATGTCAAGTCACGAGCAATTCCCAACTGCAAAGTTCAGATTCCATTGTGGGATTCCGCATTTCACCATGAAACACAAAATCAGGTATTGTGAACAGCTCAGATTTCCGTTCCTAAAACCACAGATTTGCACCCAGAAACTTGACACACACAGGACTCACAACAATTCACCTACATTTCAATTTTTAATTCACTCATTTATTTGAAGGCGGGAAAAGCTGTTCCTTCCAAATTTCAAAATTTGCTAGCTTTGATATCATCAGCAAATGCAACCAGCTTATGGCTCGCAGGTAACAAATGTGATGCTCTGCAGATGTTTCCAGACTCCAGCCATCAGCCCCAGACAACATAGCTAATGTTCAGAAATTATGAGAGTTGTAGTCCACACCAGCAGAGGATACCATGTCTGTTATCCCCAATCTCCACCATTTATGAACATGTAAAAAAAGCATTAATGGGACGCGGGTGGCGCTGTGGGTTAAACCACAGAGCCGAGGGCTTGCTGATCAGAAGGTCGGCTGTTTGAATCCCTGCGACAGAGTGAGCTCCTGTTGTTCAGTCCCTGCTCCTGCCAGCCTAGCAGTTCAAAAGCACGTCAAAGTGCAAGTAGATAAATAGGTACCGCTCCGGCGGGAAGGTAAACGGCGTTTCTGTGCGCTGCTCTGGTTCGCCAGAAGCAGTTTACTCATGCTGGCCACATGACCCGGAAGCTGTACGCTGGCTCTCGGCCAATAAAGCGAGATGAGCGCCACAACCCCAGAGTCAGACACGACTGGACCTAATGGTCAGGGGTCCCTTTACCTTTAAAAAAGCATTAGTCCCAAAATAGATGCTCGGGGGACACCCTCCCCCTCCCATCATTCTATTGTGAAACTGATAATAATGATAAATAATAATAATAATAATATACAGGTTAGTGTTAAAAGTCACAAGAGACGGGCCTGTAAAAAGTTGTCGATCTTAACTTCTATATGCACTTCAAGATTGTCGCTATCTTCCAGTGAGATTCAGCCACATCCTGGCAAACTCAGGTTGCAAAATTATAATTGATTGGGAGGTCTCGCACAACAAACCCGCTTCCCCAAAAGACCAGACTTTTTGCAATAAGGAAAGTGGCGGGGAAAAGTGGCATTGGAAAGTGTGAGATAACACCTGCTTTGATGCAACGTCATCTAACCTCCCTGCAAGCAAATCAGAATAAATGTTCATTCAGGTAATCTGGAAGTGCTCTTTGATACTAACCCCCCCCCCCAAGCCTGTCCCAGGACACTTTTGGGTGATCTCCTTCTGTTCCTTGCAGTGCAGCAAGGTCAACCAGGATTCAGCCAGTGAATACTTAAAAAAAAAACTGAGCTGGAAGTGAATTGGAAATTATGACATGATATCTCATGATCCGGCCTCATGAAAGCATCCGCCAATCAGCATTTAGATGCTCATATGTATCATCTTTCATCTTCTCTTCATTTGGTTTGATAAATGCTCCTAAGATCTTGGCTCGCGGCACAAACTGTAAAACCCAGAGGAGAAGCAATCCATTTCATTCCAATATACGGGGTCTGAGCCAGCTACACTTGAGCAGTACAAATTATACTGCAGTGCAGTAAGTCCCATTTGCTGTTTGAAATGTTCTTGACGTAAAAATGTATTTGTGTTGGTGGCTCTTTCTGCTTTATTAGCAGGGACGCAGGTGGTGCTGTGGTCTAAACCGCTGAGCCTCTTGGGCTTACTGATCGGAAGGTTGGCGGTTCAAATCCCCGTGACAGAGTGAGCTCCCGTTGCTCTGTCCAGCTCCTGCCAACATAGCAGTTCGAAAGTACACCAGGGCAAGCAGATAAATACCGTATTTTTCGTTCTATAAGGCGCACCTGACCAGAGGACGCACCTAGTTTTTAGAGGGGAAAAGCCCCATTTTTTTTGAGGATCAGCTCAAATTTCTGCAGCTTCTTTTGCAAAGGAGAAAAGCTCCATTTTTTGAGGATCAGCTCAAAGTTGTTGAGCTTACTTTGCAAAGGGAAAAAAACCCCCTGTTTTATGGGGTTTAACTCACAGTTCTGCAGCTTCAGGAAAGGGAGCCATTTCTACAGTTTCCAGACAGATAATCTAATCAGCCAGTCACATGTCGCTGGGGAAACAGCCTCCCTCTGCAAGGGGGCGGGGCTGGAATCTCTCTCCCTTATCTCTCTCCCCGATCAGGGGCTTCCTTTCAACACCCCCTTCTCTTTCTTTTTTTAAAAAAAGCACGATCTGCTTTTGTCCCTGGGCAGTTCAGCTCCAGGGACCACACATTCGCTCCATAAGACGCACAGACATTTCCCCTTACTTTTTAGGAGGAAAAAAGTGTGTCTTATGGAGCGAAAAATACGGTAGGTACCGCTGCAGCGGGAAGGTAAATGGTGTTTCCGTGCACTCTGGCTTCCGTCACAGTGTCTCGTTGTGCCAGAAGCGGTTTAGCCATGCTGGCCACATGACCTGGAAAGCTGTCTGGGCGAAACCAGAGCAGCGCACGGAAACGCCGTTTACCTTCCTGCCAGAGCGGCGCCACCCGCGTCCCATTTAAATTAGATTATTTTGATTTAAATTGTATTTTTAAAATGAAATGCTTCTGGAGGAAAAAATCTTCTAAAGATAGTTTTCTGTTTAAGTTACATTATAGTCCAAAGGCTATTAATCAGGAAATAAGGATTTGTTTTAAGTTTTTCATGTGTGCTAAAACTCAGTCTAAGGTTTTGTTTTGTTTTAAGTTTAGCCACATCAGTTAACAAACATGGATACATATGCTATAATGTTATTGCTTTAGTTAAATAAATTGTTTTTAAGGAAATGATTATTTTTCTCCCTCCAATAAAGTACAGCAGAAAAGTTGTCCAAATATACGGTAAACAGTTAACCTATGTAAACCTCACAATAATTTCATAGTTATCTGTCTATGTATTTCTAATAGTATAACCAAATCAGTAATTTTTGATATAACTATAAAAACTACTCTGAAAATTTATTATTCCAAAAATGAAATCTTCATCTGGTTGTAAATATTAAGATTATACCAGCAAGAAAAATATTTAAATCAAGTCTTACTGACTAGTGATTTAAATTGATTTGAATCAATTACTTTCAACGGGTCTACTCTTGAGTATGACTAACACCACTGCTGTTCCCTGGAGATCAGTTTTAGAAAAGAAAAGCAATTCAATAAGGGGATCCATGTGGGATTACGTGACTTCTGCGTCACCGCCAAGCAATGCTCCCTTCTAAACATAGGGTGGCCTTTGCTGCCCTATAGCAAAGGTAGCCCCAGCATCCTGTTTATTAGTAACTCCATTTTTGGACTGCCCAGAATTTCACACCGTGACGCTGTCTAGCTTCAAATAGGGGAAGGGGTCGGATTAGGGGCCTGGATTTGGAGTCACGCCGTCCAAAAAGCTTCAGAGATAAAGCCCACAGGAAACAATTCCCCCACCCCCCGCAATGGATCTCTCCACCTGTTCGCCTTGACGCTCATATCCCTGTCGAGAATTTGAAACGTAATTCATGCAACAACAGAAAGCAAAAGCCCCCACTAGCCCTGGACAAAATATCCAGATTTTGAAGCTGACTGTTAATAGCGAGTGGGGATAATAGTACAATTATTGCTCAAAGCACTTCACATATCTCAGGGATCGGCGAGACACAATGGCGGGAACCGTATTTGCTTGCTCACTTGACAGCCCTGCTCATGTTTTCAAAGCAGGTGGGTGGGTCTAATTTTAGCATCTATAAGGGCACGCAAGCGAGGGGAACTAAACCCTCCCTGCCTCGCTTTACCTCACCAAAATCCACTGCCTGAACTCTTTCCCCTCCTGCTTTTTTGCCAGTCTGCCTCTCTGAACTGGAAGTGAGCTGAGAAGGGAACTTAAGGCTGCGGGAGGGAAGCTTAGCTCCCCCTTTACCCGTTCATCCCTTTCAAAAGGCTAAAAACCGCAACTCTGCCTTTTACATATGAATGGAGCAGCCAAGCAAATGGCAACTGCCATCTTGTCCGGTGGCCTTCCCTAAGCCCTGCAACAGCCAAGGTGAGGTAGTAGTTAGAGCAGGCGTCGGCAAGGTTATCCGGATCAAGCCCATGGAGAGCGTCCATGGGCTGGACATGCACAGTGTGATACCGGGAATCGAGTCTGTGCATGTCCGTGGCGCCGGAAATCGCTTCTGCGCATGCCCAGACGCCGAAAATCGCGCCTGCGCAGACACGGTTTTCGGCGTCTGGACATGGGCAGACGCAATTTCCGGTGCTGCTCGGCAAGTCCCTCGCGGCGCACGGGGGGCTTGCCGAGCGGGTGGCTCGGTTGGCGGGCGGCTCGTGGGCCGGTAAAACGTCCTTCGTGGGCTGCATCTGGCCCATGGGCCGGAGGTTGCCAACCTCTGAGTTAGAGTGTTGGACTAGGGCCTGGGTTCAAATCTCCCACCCAGCCATGAAGCTCACTGGGTGGCACCAGTCCCCATCTCTCAGCCTAACCCACCTCATAAGACTGTTGTGAGGAGTCGGAGACCACCTTCAGCTGTTTGGGGGAAAGATACATGTAGATGTAAATAAATGCTACTACAGTCGTACCTCGGAAGTCGAACGGAATCCATCCCGGAAGTCCGTTCAACTTCCAAAACTTTCAGAAACCAAAGCGCGGTTTGCTATTGGCTGCAGGAAGCTCCCATTTAATGTTTAATAGATTATTGTCTTTTAATGTTCTGTTGGAAGCCACCCAGAGTGGCTGGGGAAACCCAGCCAGATGGGCGGGGTATAAATAATAAATTAATTATTATTATTATTATTAATAATAATAATATTATTATTATTATTAATCCGTGTCAGACACTCGGGTTCCAAAAAGCTTTCTCAAACCAGTCAAAGGTACTAACAACTATCTGACATTTAGAAAATGCCTGAAGACAGCCCTGTTCAGGGAAGTTTTTAATCTGTAACATGTGTATGTATTTTAATGTATGCTGGAAGCCGCCTAGAGTGGCCGGGGAGACCCGGCCAGATGGGCGGGATATAAATAATAAATTATTATTATTATTATTATTATTATTATTATTATAGAACACTCACTTCCGGGTTTGCGCCGTTCGGGAGCCAAAACTTTCCACTCGCAAGGCGTTCGGGATCCAAGGTACGACTGTACTCCTACTGCAAATGTTTTTACTGCAGCAGCAACAATAACAGTTTTTACTCCCATGTAGCATTATGTGGTACAGCAGCTGTGACAGCACTTTGCCTAAAACCACCAGGTGTGTTTGGGATGGATACATTTAACACTGAAGAAAATTCTCCAGAATGCACATAAGGCAGGGATGTTTGGTGTGCACACCTACAAGCAGAAGTCACGAGAATCATGGATTTCCCAATCATTTGCTCCTCTCCGGTGTGCAAAACTGAAAGTAGGGGTGATGAGGCAGAGCAGAGGGGGGTCCTCTGCATTGGTAATCATGTGTCAGATAATGTTTGTTGCACACCTGAAAAGAATCAATTCCTTAGTATGGTAGAAGCATCCCTGGAACTCCCTGCCCATTGATATCAGGCAGATGTTCCGTCGGCACCTATTCAAAACTTTTTTGTTGAAGCAAGCCTGTGCAGTCATGTGATTTTATTAAATATGTTAGCTTCAAAAGCTTCCGATTTATCTATATTTTGGTAGATTTTACGTCTATTTGATTTCAAAGTCTGATTTTATATTTTCTCACATGTATTTCATACTGGTTTTTGTAAACCACTTTAAGGTATTTTTGTTAATGCAAAATCTGCTTATACAAGGTTTATACAAATCTTGTTCAGGGGCGTAGCGAGGGGGGTGGGGGCAGGCCGCCCCGGGCAGTGCCCTGGGGTATGGGTGACACTCGGGGTGGGGGCACCGCCCCCCGCGATCGGCGCCGCCGAAAGCATCGCTCGGCTTTTTTTAAAAGCGCTTTTCTCCCCGCTGCCGGGGCGGCCAGCGAGGAGGAGGAGGAGGTGGAGCGGAGGGGTGTCACCCTTGCGCTGCCCGCCCCTCCCCTCGCCCCTGCGGGCGGCTCCGCCCGGCAGCGGGGGGAAAGCGCTTTAAAAAAAAGAAAAGCCAAGGCAAGCAGGTTGCTTGCCTTGGCTTTGCTTTTTTTCAAAGGACTTTTTCCCCCGCTGCCAGGGCAGAGCCGCAGTGACGTTGCGTTGTGACGTCACGACGCGACGTCACGATGCCCCGCCCCCAGGGGAGCCTCCGGTCGCCGCCCCGGGTAGCAAGGAGGCTTCCTCCGCCCCTGATCTTGTTAAATTAGATTAACTTTAAAAGTAGTCTTGTTTATTTAAAAATAATAATAATTTGCATACCGCGATTTCATTTTAAAAAAACAAACAAACCAAAGCGGTCAACAACAATTGTAATACAGTAAAAGCCACATGAAAATTAAAACAATTACTGGCTGAAGAAGTGTGCATGCCCACGAAAGCTCATACCAAGAGCAAACTTAGTTGGTCTCTAAGGTGCTACTGGAAGGAATTTTTTTATTTTTTATTTTGTTTTGACTATGGCAGACCAACACAGCTACCTACCTGTTACTGGCTGATTGTTACACAACACCCAGATCACAGTCTAGCAGTTTGGATTTGGGGGGGGGGGAGTGGTTGCCAAGGAAAATGGAAGGGAGTAGAGCAAGGGTTAAGCACCCATATACTCCGCTTCTCCCTTGAAAATGCCAACACAGGATTCGGCCATCTATTAAAGAGAATATCTTAAAATTGCAGACGTTTACATGGAATACAAATCCTCGATATTTCAAACACATACTTCGGGAGGGAGAGTTACTGCATTGTGCTGACCCATACAAATTCTTGATGTTATTGCCAGATACATACTGGCTGCTTTCAGATGCAAAATTAAATCATATGTCAACATTATGCGCAGAGGGCAGTCATAAGCCCTGAGCTTATGCACTGCTTCCTCGCCTTCCTTCATCTGTAAGGGGAAATCAGAAGTTTCTACGGTCGTACCTTGGTTCTGGAATGGAATCCGTTCCAGAAGTCCGTTTGACTTCCGAAAACATTCGAAAACCAAGGCGCAGCTTCCGATTGGCTGGAGGAGCTTCCTGCAGCCCATTGGAAGCCGCGGAAGCCGCGTTGGACGTTCGGGTTCCGAAGAACGTTCACAAACCGGAACACTCGCGGGTTTGAGATGTTCGGGAGCCAAAACGTTCAAGTCACAAAGCCTTTTGAGAACCAAAGTACGGCTGTGGTTGCATTCGACCGCTAGTAAGAACGGCGGCGAGAATGGTGATAGCCCAACATTGGAAAGAGAATTACACTCCTGCAAAAGAAGAATGGTTGAGCAAAGTATGTGAATATTTACAATTGGCAAAATTAACAAATTGGATAAGACAAAGACCTAGGAGTGTAATGCAAAACCAATGGAAAGATTTAAATGACTATATGAATAGAAAAGGTGATAATATAAAATATCGGTTATGTTTGGAATAAAAAAAATGAGAATTTTGGATAATAACATACCGGGAAAATGAATAACAGACGAATATTGGCCTTGAGGAATTTAGGAAGTGCTATGGTCTGTGGCGGAAGTCACTTGTGCTTCTTCGCTTTTCATGTTTCGTTTTGTGTCTATTCTTTTCTCTTGCGTACTTTCCTTCTCTTTCCCTTTTTTCCCTTTTATATGTTTTTCTTTGTTTCTTATCTTTTCTTTTCTTCTATTCCTTTTCGCTTCTTCTTTTCTTTTTTCATTTTTCTCTCTCTTTAAGAGGCTGATTTGATATGATACAAATGTTATTGACATGTAATATGTATCTATGTATGTATGTAACTTGTATATATGTGTGTAGGAAATGTTAGTGATATTGTGTATGTTTTTTCTGTATAATCAATAAAATTATATTTTTTAAAAAAAAAAAGTAAGTAAGAGCTCGCCATTGTGTCTGAACCCAGCAAACTGTGGTTTGCACTCAAAACAGCAAACTAATCTAAGTTGGAAGCGTCTCATTTCCTCCCCCCATGTGTGAAGGAAGGAGAAGAGGGAGAGTAAAGACTCTTGGCGGCTCATCCCCATGACAATAAACTCTGGTTTAGCATTATTTCCGAATGCAGTCACAGTGTTCTGTGCTGTGCAACAGGTGGCGGCGGTTGTTTCTCATCAGAGACAAGTGTTTGCGTTTCGAGATATTTGGTAGCACACGTTAAAATGGCAACTTTGCTTTTCTATTTTCCACAAAACAAACGTTGCAATGCGCAGGGTAGAGTCTGCGATATAAACAGACCTTATGTTAATTCTTGCACGGATATATTTAGGCAATTGTCAATTACATCACCCTTTCTTTTTTAGTGTTTTTGGTGTTCGCATATTCTCCACTGCACCTTTCTGGCGAGCGTCCAGCTCTCTTGCTAGGACGAGGCCCCTCGTGCCAAGACCCGAACTCAAGCCCCCCCTCCTCCCATCATGCATGGCTCCAGCCAGTGCGTCTACATGATTCATAAATTTGGAAAGCGGCCGGAGGGATTATCTGCACCAGCCTCCTCCGAAAGCAGGATTCCCTAAACTTAAGCCATAACCACTTAGAGATCCCCCTCCAAACATGCTTTTTATTAGCTCATTTCCTTTTAATGGCTTTAATACTTTCTTTCTCGTTTGCTAGCCATTGGTTAGATTCCTGTTTTTTGGGGGGGGGGGTTAAAGGATGCATATGCTGCCCCTTCAGTGGGGCTTCCAAGGCAGTTTACAAGCACCAAAATAAAATACATAGAATCATAGAATTGGAAGGGACCCGAGGGTCATCTAGTCCAGCCCCCTGCAATGCAGGAATCACAACTAAAGAATCCCTGAAAAATGGCTATAATAATAATAATAATAATAATAATAATAATATCTTTGTCATTGTCCCCTTTCAGACACAACGAAATTACTCGGCTGCTCCAGCCACCCAGATAGGGCTCTCCACGCAAAAACAAAACAACTACAAAAACACTAATTAAAACCATGCAGTATGATACAGCATAACAGGTAAGATTAGATGACTTTCAAAGTCCAGGCTTCCCATTCAAGGCCGAGATCGCTCTGGAGAAGAAGCTGTTCCTGAGACGGCTTGTTCTTGTCCTCATCATCCTGTATCTCTGTCCCGACGGCAAGAGCTCGAAGAAATAGTGACCAGGATGCGATGGATCTTTTACTATGTCCAGTGCCTTTCTATGGCACCTGGTGGCATAAATCTGCTCTAAGGTGGAGAGCGAGCAGCCAACAATGCTCTCTGCTGCCTTAACAACTCTGCACAACCCCATCCTGTCCTTGGTAGTACAGCTTCCGTACCACACACATAAGCCATAAGTGAGCACGCTCTCAATGGCACAGTGATAGAAGGCAAGCAGCAGCTTTTGCAGAAGATGGTTTTTCCTTAGAATTCTCAGAAAGTACAGTCTCTGCTGCACTATCCAACCTCTACTTAAAAACATCCGATGAATAAGAGTCTGCCACCTTCTGAGGGAATCTGTTCCACTGACAAATTGCTTTTAATGTCAGAAAGTCCTTCCTAATGTTGAGTCGGAATCTCCTTCCTTGTAATTTGAATGGTTTGGGTCCTACCCTCCAGAGCAGGAGAAAACAAGCTTGCTCCAGATTTCCAGGTGACAGCCCTTCAGATGATTTGAAGATGGTTGTCATTTCACCTCTCAATCTTCTCTTCTCCAACTCCAACTGTTCCTCCATAAGAGAATTATGTTTCCAGAATCCTGATCATCTTGGTTGCCTTCCTCTGCACATGTTCCAGCTTGCCAATACCCTTCTTAAATTGTGCTGCCCAGAACTGGACACAGTATTCCAGGTGTGGTCTGACCAAGGCAGAATAGAGCGGGACTATTGTTTGATCTGGACACTATATTCCTGTTGACACAGCCTAGAGTAGCATTGGCTTCTTTTGCTGCTGTATCACACTGTTGACTCACCTTAAGTTTGTGGTCTACTGTGACGCGGGTGGCGCTGTTGGGTTGGGAATTTGTTTAATTTTGGTATACTTGTAATCTTTATTGTTTTTGGTTTATATTGTTTAATTGTTTTTTGTGTTTTTTGCTTGTTTGTTTTTTCTGTTGCTTTTTATATAGGTGTTACTTTGTTCTTAAGGGGTGGGATCAGGGCTGCCCGGGAGTGGGTCCCAGCCAACAAAATGGCTGGGACAAGTTCTACAGGGGGGGATGCACTGGGACACCCGATCTCAGTGATCATGGGCAGGAGGAGGAGTCACGCTAGGACCAGACCATGTCATTACCGAGGAGGCAGGCTTAGTCGTTGTTTGAGGACTATCCCTGCCTCCGGGTCTGGCCCTGACTGGACGGGTACTGGAATCAACAAGGGATACCCACATGACCTGAAAGTGTTGCTGTGTAATGCCAGGTCAATGACGAACAAGACCACGGCCATCCACGACCTGATTGTGGATGGGGGATTTGACCTGGCATGTGTAACAGAGACTTGGTTGGATGAGGCAGATGGGCCTGTCCTTGCCGCTGCTTGTCCACCAGGTTTCTCTTACGCACAGCAACCCAGGCCATCTGGGCGGGGAGGGGGGGTTGCAGTGATTTTTAGGAAGTCATTAGTTTGCACCAGGCGTCCTATTGGAAAGACCGAGTTTTCTGAGTGCATGTTCTGGAAGTTGGGCAATAGGGGCAGTACAGGATTCCTTTTGGTGTACCGACCTCCCCGCTGCACCAAGGATTCCCTGCCCGAGCTGCTTCAGGTCGTGGCGGACGTGCTCCTGGAGACACCTAGCTTGGTTGTCTTAGGAGATTTTAATATCCACGCCGACACGACCTTACAAGGGGCCGCTCGGGACTTCGTGGAAAGCATGGCCTCCATGGGGCTGTCCCTGAATAAGTCTGGCCCAACTCATAGCCGCGGACATGCCTTAGACCTGGTGTTTACCTCTACGGATGTTGGTGATCTGACACTAAGTAAAAGCGATACAAAAGAAGTGCCATGGTCAGATCACTTCCTGATGCAACTAGACTTCTCCGCGACCCTTCCCCTCTGCCGGGAGGTGGGACCGATTCGGATGGTCCGCCCCCGCCACTTAATGGATCCAAATGGCTTCCAGAGAGTGGTAGGGGATGTTTTATCCCATGTTGATGGCCTTTCAGCTAATTCCCTGGTGGCCCGCTGGAATGTGGAGTTAACCAGGGCTATTGACTGTCTGGCTCCGAAGCGCCCTCTCCGATTGCATGGAGCCCGGACAGCTCCGTGGTTTTCTCCGGAGCTGAGGGTGATGAAACAGTCGTTGAGACGGCTAGAGCGCCGGTGGCGGAAAACTCATTCTGAATCAGACCGGACACGGGCTAGAGCTCAACTTCGAGCCTACCAAGTGGCAATGGCAGCGGCAAAGAGAACTTTCTTTGCCGTTTCTATTGCATCTGCAGAAAACAGCAGCAGGAGACTCTTCCAGGTGGTTCGCGATCTAGCAGAACCACCTCCGTCATCGGGGTCTGGTAGGGACCCCAAGATCTCCTGCAATGCTTTTGCAACATTTTTTGCAGATAAAGTCGCTCAGATTCGGAAGGAGGTAGACTCCACCGTGGGAGCAGAGCCAGGGCGGGAGAGTGCTAGAGCCCTGTCTAGTCATGTTTTATGGGATCAATTCCAATCTGTTACCTCCGAGGATGTGGACAGGCTGCTTGGACGAGTGAAACCGACCACCTGTCTTCTTGATCCTTGCCCATCCTGGCTAATAAAAGCTAGCCAGGAAGGGCTGGGCGATGGGCTCCGCGGGGTGGTGAATGCCTCTCTCTGTGAGGGGGCCTTCCCAGACCCGCTAAAAGAGGCGGTTATTAAACCGCTTCTTAAAAAACCATCTTTGGATGCGGCCAATATGGCCAACTATCGCCCAGTCTCAAATCTTCCATTCTTGGGCAAGGTGATTGAGCGTGTGGTTGCTGAACAACTCCAGGCACGCCTGGAAGAAGCGGACCATTTGGATCCCTTCCAATCGGGATTCAGACCTCATCATGGGACTGAATCTGCCTTGGTCGCACTGGTCGATGATCTCCGGCGGGCTAGGGACAAAGGTGAGAGCTGTTTCCTAGTTCTGCTGGATCTCTCAGCGGCTTTTGACACCATCGACCATAACATCCTTCTGGACCGCCTAGAGGGGTTGGGAGCTGGGGGCACTGTTATACAGTGTTCCGCTCCTTCCTCCTGGCCGTGTTCAGAAAGTGGTGGTGGGGGATGAGTGTTCAGACCCCTGGGCTCTCACTTGTGGGGTACCTCAGGGTTCTGTCCTCTCCCCCATGCTTTTTAACATCTATATGCAGCCGCTGGGAGAGATCATCAGGGGGTTTGGGCTGGGTGTTCATCAGTATGCGGATGATACCCAGCTCTACCTCTCTTTCAAATCAGAACCAGTGAAGGCGGTGAAGGTCCTGTGTGAGTGTCTGGAGGCGGTTGGAGGATGGATGGCGGCTAACAGATTGAGGTTGAATCCCGACAAGACAGAAGTACTGTTTTTGGGGGACAGGAGGCGGGCAGGTGTGGAGGACTCCCTGGTCCTGAATGGGGTAACTGTGCCCCTGAAGGACCAGGTGCGCAGCCTGGGAGTCATTCTGGACTCACAGCTGTCCATGGAGGCACAGGTTAATTCTGTATCCAGGGCAGCAGTCTACCAGCTCCATCTGGTACGCAGGCTGAGACCCTACCTGCCCGCGGACTGTCTCGCCAGAGTGGTGCATGCTCTGGTTATCTCTCGCTTGGATTACTGCAATGCGCTCTACGTGGGGCTACCTTTGAAGGTGACCCGGAAACTACAACTAATCCAGAATGCGGCAGCTAGACTGGTGACTGGGAGCAGCCGCCGAGACCACATAACACCGGTCTTGAAAGACCTACATTGGCTCCCAGTACGTTTCCGAGCACAATTCAAAGTGTTGGTGCTGACCTTAAAGCCCTAAATGGCTTCGGTCCAGTATACCTGAAGGAGCGTCTCCACCCCCATCGTTCAGCCCGGACACTGAGGTCCAGTGCCGAGGGCCTTCTGGCGGTTCCCTCACCACGAGAAGCCAAGTTACAGGGAACCAGGCAGAGGGCCTTCTCGGTAGTGGCGCCCGCCCTGTGGAACGCCCTCCCTTCAGATGTCAAAGAAAACAACAACTATCAGACCTTTAGAAGACATCTGAAGGCAGCCCTGTTTAGGGAGGCTTTTAATGTTTAATAGATTATTGTATTTTAATGTTCTTTTGGAAGCCGCCCAGAGTGGCTGGGGAGACCCAGCCAGATGGGCGGGGTATAAATAATAAATTATTATTATTATTATTATTATGTGGTCTAAACCACAGAGCCTAGGACTTGCCGATCAGAAGGTCGGTGGTTCAAATCCCCGCGACGGAGTGAGTTCCCGTTGCTCGGTCCCTGCTCCTGCCAACCTAGCAGTTCGAAAGCACGTCAAATGCAAGTAGATAAATAGGTACCACTCCGGCGGGAAGGTAAACGGCGCTTCCGTGCGCTGCTCTGGTTCGCCAGAAGCGGCTTAGTCATGCTGGCCACATGACCTGGAAGCTGTACGCCGGCTCTCGGCCAGTAAAGCGAGATGAGTGCCACAACCCCAGAGTCGGACACGACTGGACCTAATGGTCAGGGGTCCCTTTACCTATGACCCTAGATCCTTTTCACATGTAGTGCTGTCAACCCATCCTGTATTTGTGCATCTGGTTATTCCTGCCTAAGTACAGAACCTTACTTTTGTCCCTATCAAAATTCAGATTTCTCCAATCTGGGCAGTTACCAAGAGGGCAAACTTTCAGAATATAATTTTTTAAAAAAAATACTGAAGAGCATTATGCTGTTTACGGTAACTGTGCTAGATCAACGGAACTTCAGAAAGATGCCTAAATCTCTTACAACTATATCCATGCCAAAAGGTACAAAGTCCTCTTAGTAAAAAGGACACATCCATTGTGGGAATCATCTTAAAACAGGAGAGAAAAATGTGATGATGATGATGATGATGATGATGATAATAATAATAATTTATTATTTATACCCCGCCCATCTGGCTGGGTCTCCCCAGCCACTCTGGGCGGCTTCCAGCAAACATTAAAATACATTAACACATCACAGATGTGAATAGCCTTTTAATAATCATAGTTTCAAAGGGGGGGGGGAGGAATCTACCTCTGGCTTAAAGGATAGGTGTTGGGAACTCAGGCCCCCAAATTACAGTGCTGCCCATACTTCACCTGGAAGCAAATCCTGAAGACTGGTTTTTAAGCAAACAGAATGGGAGTGAACACCGAAAAATCATCAAGTCCACTTTTGAAAATGGACTTTTTGCAGTTAGGTAAATGGAAAAAAAGAAAAAAACCTTGGCTTGAGCTTTAGGGGGGGGGGGCTGTGTTCAGCTGGTGATTGTATCCAGGGTAATATAATAACCAGCATGCTGCCCTCAGGCCAAAGCCCTTTCAAATTACACTGAGCCTCAGTTTCCTCCCCAGAATATGAGGATTGTCAGGCTAGGGTCAAGCCAAGAGTCCACTAATCTCAAATATTTTATCAGTGGCCAGCCAGATGGGAAGGTCACACGCAGGGAACCATGAGGATATCCTTCCCATTCCTTAAAAAAAAAAAAATCCTTAACATCTGGTGGCCAGGGGTAGACCATCTCTGAACATGGAGGATGGATTTTTGTGATCCTTCACAGATGCATTTTTTAAAAAAGCTATTTATACTGCAACCCTGTTCTCATTTAGCTCAGAGTACGGTAATTCCCAATGAACTCAAATAGTTCACAGAGTGGCAACCCGAAAATGGGCATTTTCCACCCTCACCATTTGGCCACCCCCTCTGCCGTATGCGAAGCAACATCCATCAGTTGTTTCCAAACATCTTGTACAGACATCTTGTTCTACCCAGGCTTTCGCTGACTATTACTGAATGAAAGTTTGGTGTTTTTTTTAAATCTCTTTTCAGGACGCTGCTTTGCTCCTTTTACGTTTGTTATCTCTTGTTTTTTTTATACTGATTTATTGGGTGGTTTCCAAATAGCACATTCCATTAGCACAAGGACTTTAGCCTTTGCAACAGAGATCCCCACCCTTCTCCCCAAATCATAGCTGTCAACTTTCGGCAGGCAGGCAGGTTAGGCGTGAGGGTCTGGCTGCACAAGGCATGCAAGCTCCACCCCCCGTCAGTCTCAGACTCCTTATTGGTAGCCGAGCAATGCAGCTGAGGAGCCTCCCTGGCCGGCAGGGAGGGAGAGGAGCTGCTTCCTTTGAAATCCGGGAAATTTAAGGGATATCAACAATCGGGGATAGCAGCAGGAAACGGCATTGGAATAAGGAGTTTCCCGCAAAAAAAGGGAGGGTTGACAGCTATGCCCCAAATCTGTTCTGGACTCACCCACCCTCTGGAGCAGATTGGGATGTGCACCGGAGAAGAGGGGGGGGGAGTTCCGTTACACAAGTGAAAATTCTTGTGTTGATGGGACGACAAGTTAGCTCGATGCCACCCATTGCATTTATGCTGGGTTTCTCTGTGCCGTTTAGAGAGCTTTTAAATACTAAGTGGCCTAGAAATGCTAATAACCAAACAAATTCTGTACAGTCGTACCTTGGAAGTCGAACAGAATCTGTTCCGGAAGTCCGTTCGACTTCCAAAACATTCGAAAACCAAAGCGCGGCTTCTGATTGGCTGCAGGAAGGTCCTGCAGCCAATCGGAAACCGCGGAAGCCCTGTAGGACGTTCCGCTTCCAAAATAACGTTCAAAAACCGGAACAGTCACTTCCGGGTTTCGATCATTTGGGAGCCAAAATCGAGAACAAGGCTGTTTGAATTCCAAGACTGTAGTTCTGCATCAAGATGTATAGGACTCCAGAGTTAATGTGGTAGTTGCCAGCATTTGTGGGGAGTGACTATAGGGGCATTCTGGTCTCCTACAAATGTACAGCTTTCATTTTTATTTTTTTAAAGGCTTGCTCCTTGCTCTTTTATATTGCGAAGATTCTTGATTAGGCCAACCTACGCTCACTTATCTAGAAACATAAATCTACTGAGCACAAAAACACAGGATCAAGTTGTTTATTTTGCTCTTCCAGATCACGGAGAGCCGCATACCGAAGCCATCCTACTGCCTGCCTTCCCTCTGGGCCCCACTCCCAAGCTTGTCTTCTTAACAGTATTAAGGACTAGAAACTTGCATTGCAAGCCACTTAAAGAGTCTCAGTTCTGCAGCAGAAAAACCGCAGCAGCCCAGAACTGCTTGTGTTCAAACCTGAATCTTTCCTGAAGCAGCCACACACCGACAGGGATAGGCTTGCGTTAAGGGTCGATTAATGTGCCCCGATGGACATGAGAATATTGGGTTGTCAGAGAACGTTCTTAATGTCCTTTTGCCGTGTTCATCATTTTACACTGCCCCAGACAACTTCACCTCAGCTCCCTACAGGTTTCCATCTAAGAGACTGCTGATTCAGCCACCGCATCCCGCAAGGAGTGATTATTGGCGGAGGCGCCTGAACGTGTGGAGTGCTCCATCAATGATATGTTGCCTTTATTAACATGTCAGCTTAGTTAACTATTGCATATTACAGTTACAGAGAGAGACACGCCATAACGGTGCAGCAGGGAGCAAACCGCCCAGGAATGCTTGAAATCTTGTTGCCTTGTCCTCTACCTTTCTTCTTGGGCAATTTTTCCCACTCCTTTCATGTTCCCAATCTGCCCATGGACTCCAGACGCAGATTGTAAACTCCTTGGGGCAGGGGCCTTTTCACTTTTAAATAACAAACAATAATAATACTGACTGCACATCAAAAAGGAACAAAGGCTGCAGCAAAGGGAGATACGGAAAGCGGCGGCTGTTCCATTGGTTCTGCTGAGAGACAAGCGCCAACATCTCCTCCGCTCCAGCAGATCAATTATAATTACTAGCTTAACTGGTGGTTCTGTTTGCTTGTTTTCCTTTTCCCTCCCCATCCCTGTTTCCTTTTGTGTCGTGCCTTTTAGATTCTGAGGGCAGAGGCTGTCTTCTCTGTCTTCTGGGAGCCTTTTTTGACTGAAGAGTGGGGCAAAAGAAGAAGAAGAAAGAAATAGGAACTCGGAGTCCCTTCAGGCATTGGCATTTTAAAGATGTGCTCATAAAATGTTTTATGTCTACATATGAGAATGTAATGTGTGGGTAGACAAAAAAAGGCTTGCAAACGAGTATTTACAGCTGCAATTGTCAGGGAACTGGGATCGGCCACATCTCTCTAATGAGTGTACATGTGAGAGTCAGGCGGTCAGAGAGCATTGCTAATGCCATTCCGCCTTGTTCGTTTACACATGTAGCGTGCGGCCTTTGACAAATTGCAGCCTCAGCTACTTATCTGCAAAATCTCCCTAAACAGAAACCAGAACTGAAGGCTCCACCGCTGGTGCGATCACGAAACAAGAGCCGGGAGGATTATCGCTAATAGCGAGCTCACTCTCCAAGCGCTGGTCCTTATGTAGCCAAAAACAGCTCTATCCTAGGCACAAGAGAAAGATATCCGCAAGCTTGCAGAAGTCCCTAGATTTGCAAAAGTACACAGAAATCTACAGGAAGTGGGGGGAGGGGGGAATATAAGGCAAGGAGGCCCCCCCAAAACAGCCTGATGCAAACTGAGCATGCTCAGTGTACACAGAATGCTGAGTGGCTGCTGGATGAGGTACAGGAAATGGAGATCAATGGAGTGTCCTGGAAATGGGCACTTGCGGTTAGCTGGAACCCTGAACCCTGGAACCCACAACACTGCACCATTTTCTTCCACGTCCCGCTTATTTATTCCTAGCATCCTCAAACCGAGTTATCTGGGAATTCTAATAAACCCCCCAAAAAACCAATGTTCTGAAAGCTTCCATCCACCATCTTGATTCAAAATGGTGGCCAACTGTATCCAAGCACAGAATCAAACCCGCTCCTCGTTCTCAGGAGCCATCATGCAAAACGTGGTTAAGGTATTTTTAAAAGAGGCGTCCCTACGAATAGCAAACAAGCAACTTTCCAAAATATATAGCAGGTGGTGATTATGAATATTATTATATTCTGAATATTATTATATTATATTTCTTGGAAGGAGTTCAGGGCAAAACACAAGGTGCTTCGCTCCAACCACTTTTATCCTCCCAATAAGCCTGTGGGGTAGGCTACAGACTGACTGACTCATGGCCTCTCAGTGAACCTCCTAGCTTAGTGGGAATTTGAGCCTGAGGCCTTGTCTGTGGAATGATCTCCAAACTGAAGGGTGTCTTGCCCTAACTTTAGATTCTACTATTTATTTATTTACTTATTTTATTTGTTTGTCACTCTTCTTAGAAGGCAACTCAAAGCAACTTGCACCAAAATAAGTTAAAAAGCAACAATGAAACCTAAAAACACGACAATTAAAATAAAAGACTGAAAACAAAGCTGCTGAAGAAGAAGAAGAAGAAGAAGAAGAAGAAGAAGAAGAAGCAGCAGCAGCAGCAGCCAGGACTACAAATCCCATCCCATGAAAAGAAGCCAGAGTGCTACTCTCCAAATTAAGGGCCAAAAGCTCAGGGGGGGGGGGAATACACTAGGTTAAATGTTATGTATTAAAGTTCTCACCCTAGGCAACCATTAAAAACACACCATCTCACAAACACACACACACCTTTTCCACTGGTTTTTTAAGAAGCTGGTGGGTTAAAGTCATTTCTGGGATGTTGTTAATTATGTACCTTATGAGAATTATTTTAAGCTTTCTGTTTTTTGATATACAATGGCACCTCTGGTTACTAACTTAATTCATTCCGGAGGTCCATTCTTAACCTCAAACCATTCTTAACCTGAGGTACCACTTTAGGTAATGGGGCGTCCCACTGCCGCCGGGCGTTTTCTGTTCTCATCCTGAGGTAAAGTTCTTAACCCAAGGTACTATTTCTGGGTTAGTGGAGTCTGTAACCCGAAGTGTCTGCAACCCGAGGTGTTTGTAACCCGAGGTACCACTGTATTCCCCACCCGGAGTGGCTGGGGAAACCCAGCCAGATGAGCGGAGTATAAATAATAAAGTTTTATTTTGTTTGTTTGTTTGTTTGTTTGTTTGTTTGTTTGTTTGTTTGTTGTTAACTGCCTGGTGACCACCTCTGGGGAAGGGCAGTCCAGATAAATAGATAGATAGATAGATAGATAGATAGATAGATAGATAGATAGATAGATAGATAGATAGATAGATGATAGATAAGATAGATAAATAAATAAGGAAAACCACCACAAAACAATCAGCAGTATCACACTTAGTATGCATTGGGTTGTTTTCACCCCCTTCCCCCCCCCCCCCACACTTTAGAATCCCACCCCTCAAAACAAAGATTTATTGTACTTCTACAAACCTCAGGGTTCCCCCGGGTCTCCTACTGACACCCCCTTAGACTTGTCGTGGTGTCGTTTTGGCTGTGTAAGCAACAGCCCTCACTGGCTGGTGTCATTCAGACAGGTAAGGTGGGATGCTGGGAGCCCACACAGGGTGTGCAGCTGCAGCCAATGGCAGGCCGAGCCAAGGAATCCTGGCTTTGCCCCAATCCTCCTCCCTGCTGAGGTCCAGAGGGAGGAAGAATTTGGCAGGCAGTTTCATTCACCCCCTTGGATCTAGGTCAAAAGGCAGCCAGGTGGACGCGGACTTAAAGAGGACTTGAGGTTGGTGGGACAGTGACCCGTTTGCCCTCCTGGAAAAGCCTCCACCAGCCTGAACACTTGATGCAGGTGGCCGGAGGGAACTTACTTGCGCACGCAGAAAAGGCACTGCAACAAATTTCAGTTGCTGGGAAGCGAAACTTGTGGCAGTGCTGCTGCCTCCATGCCCTATGTTGCGGCCTTTCCCAAAGGCATCCAACTGTCCACTGCAAGAACAATTGGGGGACAGAGCCTGATACAGCAAGGAATCCACAACGCTTCTATTGAGTCTGACCAGCTCAGTGTCGCCTACTCTGACTGGCAGCAGAAGCTCCCCAGGATCTCCCCAGCCCTACCGGAAGTGTTGGGAATTGAACCCGCAACCTTGAGCCAAGAAAGTGCTCTGCCAAGGATCCCCATGGACCCTTCTCTGAGATCCCTGTCCTTTGACTAATTAAATTTGCAAGACGCACATGTCCCTTTTTACCATAGCTGTCAAATTTTGGATTTGAAAATAAGGGATTTCCCCAAACTTTCGGATTTGAAAATAAGGGATGCCGCGAGGGCGGTGCAATGGCACCAAGTAGCCTCGCCACCCTGCGCTCCAGAGGCTGCGCACAAACGGGAGAGCAAAAGAGCGAGAGCATAGACGGCAGGCAGGCAGGTTGGGCGTGAGGGTCTGGCTGCACAAGGCATGCAAGCTCCGCCCCCAGTCGGTCTCAGACTCCTTATTGGCAGCCGAGCAACGCAGCTGAGGAGCCTCCCTGGCCGGCCGGCAGGGAGGGAGATGAGCTGCTTCCTTTGAAAGCCGGGAAATTTAAGGGATATCAACAATCCGGATAGCAGCGGGAAACGGCATTGGAATAAGGGAGTTTCCCGCCAAAAAAAGGGAGGGTTGACAGCTATGCTTTTTACCCCAAATCAATCCATCTCAAAGAATGACTGCCCTCTGCTTCTGCACACACAGACCCAACTAAGTTTTACCCTGAAATGAATGCACCCAAAGTTGCTCTTCACTATTCATGTTAGTGGGTCTTCCCTGCCAGTGTTAGATCTTCAAATTTGTGCTAATCGCCAAATGGTGCCTTAAACCTAGGTTAGGGTCACCACCACAGAATGTCTAAGCACCATCTTCTTTCCGAATGAAATTGTCAGTATTAGCATTCATTTTATTTCTATACCGCCTTATGTTTTAAAGACAAAATCTCAAAGCAGTTTTCAACACATTAAAAACATCAAATGAAACCAACCAGAATAAAACAAATTCAAGCTTCCAAGGAAATATTTCAGATCCTTCTTCAAGGGACATTTTGCTTTCCCCATATTTATTTACCTGCTTAATTTATATAGTTGCCCGTAGTGGAAGTACTCTAGGAAGCCAGTGTCATGTAGTGGTTAGTGTGTCAAACTAGGACCTGGGAGGGTGATCTCAGACAGGCAAACTAATGCCAGTGTACTGGAAGAAGCAAAGATCACCAGTGTTGAAGCAATCATTCTCCAACATCAACTTCGTTGGACCGGTCATGTTGTGCAGATGCCTGATTATCGTCTTCCAAAGCAACTACTCTATTCTGAACTTAAAAATGGAAAGCGTAATGCTGGTGGTCAACAAAAGAGGTTTAAAGACTGTCTCGAGGCAAATTTTTAAAAATGTAGTATAAACACCAACAATTGGGAAACACTTGCCCGAGAGTGCTCCAATTGGAGAACAGCCTTTACCAAACATGTCATGGGCTTTGAAGACACTCGAACTCAGGACGCAAGGGAGAAAAGTGCTAAGAGGAAGGCACACTTGGCAAATCCACACCGTGATCAACTCCTGCCCGGAAACCTATGTCCCCACTGTGGAAGGACATGTGGATCCAGAATTGGCCTCCACAGTCACTTACGGACTTATTGTTAAAACCATGTTTATGGAAGACAATCTTACTCGGCTACGAGTGATCGCCAATGAAAGAAGAAGGGAGTGTCAAACTAGGACCTGGGAGGGTGACCTTGGTCCAGTCACAGCCTCTTAACCTACCTCAAGGGGTCATTGTAGGGATTAACCAAGATGGGGGTGAATCATGTACTCCTTGGAGAAAAAGGTGGAATATAAACGCAATAAATAAGCTACTTTGCTTACCTGCTTAAGAAAACTGGAGGGGCCAGCCAGATGGTGATGCCCGTCGCCAACCTGGCATCCACAGATCTCCATGCACTTGCAATTGGATCCGTGCCAGTTGCAAGACGTGCCTGGCGAATTTCGAACACTGAGCATGACAAACGTTGGATACAAGCCAATATCCCCACTGGCGGTTTGAACCCCCTTTTCAACCAAGTGGGGCTTCTGGCTACTGCTAAACATGGTGATTACAGGACAAGGTGGTTTTGAAACATCAGAAATCTGCCTTGTTGTGATAAACCCCAACCCTGTTAATAAAAATAATAATGCTTGGCTGTGTGCACAGTGCTCTTCCTAAGCGCACAATATTGCTCTCCCTGAATAATCACCATTATAATTCTCACAACAACACTAGCATTGCAACCCTCATGCATTATAGTAATAGTCTTGATTCCTAAACTTAAGTCCACGGTTGCTGCATTAAAACGCCAAGGAATTGTTTGTCGCTGTTAGAATCCTGGCATTTCTCGGATGCCCAAACCTAAAGAGAGCCACTTCCTTTTCCCTGCTTGGAACCAGAGAGAAAGGTTAAGAGCTGTTCTCTCTGTGTGCATCCATCTGCAAGCAGCAGAAAAGCTCAAAGCCCACCTGCCTTTCGAAAAGCAGCTGGCGTCGCGGCTGAAAAATGGGAAATGAAGGGCAACTTTGCACATGCCGGAGTTTCAGGCCCCTGGCCGTAAAGCCTCTTGGTCAAAAAAATCCAGATGAAAGGGGTGGGGAGGAGGGAAATCAATCAAAGGGTGGAATCTGATCTCGGTTTTTACAAGATGCACATTGTGGGAAACACAGATCAGAAATGACACCACGTCTCAGATAAAAGGTACTGGGCAGGGGGTGTTTGGAAACCTGTTTTTCCCTAATCCCAGAAAACCGGGGGGGGGGGGCAGGGGGGAAGAGAACCTAGCTGGAGTTGCCTTGGGATGAGGCACAAGTAATTAATTAATAATAATAATAATAAAAAACCATTCCATACAGAAAGCACTCACATCCACAAACTAGCGTGCAATCTCTGAATCATCTGTGGTTAGATGTAAATATATATCTGTACACTAATGCCAGCAGTGATTTCAGTATGTATTACTACATTTCTCTCCCACCTTTTCTTCAAGGCTGCGAACATGGTTCTCCTCTCTCCATGTCATCGTTACAACAACCCTGTGAGGTGTTGTTGTTGTTCAGTCGTTCAGTCGTGTCCGACTCTTCGTGACCCCATGGACCAGAGCACGCCAGGCACGCCTATCCTTCACTGCCTCTCGCAGTTTGGCCAAACTCATGTTAGTAGCTTCGAGAACACTGTCCAACCATCTCATCTTCTGTCGTCCCCTTCTCCTTGTGCCCTCAATCTTTCCCAACATCAGGGTCTTTTCTAGGGAGTCTTCTCTTCTCATGAGGTGGCCAAAGTACTGGAGCCTCAACTTCAGGATCTGTCCTTCCAGTGAGCACTCAGGGCTGATTTCTTTAAGAATGGATAGGTTTGATCTTCTTGCAGTCCATGGGACTCTCAAGAGTCTCCTCCAGCACCATAATTCAAAAGCATCAATTCTTCGGTGATCAGCCTTCTTTATGGTCCAGTTCTCACTTCCGTACATTACTACTGGGAAAACCATAGCTTTAACTATACGGACCTTTGTTGGCAAGGTGATGTCTTTGCTTTTTAAGATGCTGTCTAGGTTTGTCATTGCTTTTCTCCCCAGAAGCAGGCGTCTTCTAATTTCGTGAGTGCTGTCACCATCTGCAGTGATCATGGAACCCAAGAAAGTGAAATCTCTCACTGCCTCCATTTCTTCCCCTTCTATTTGCCAGGAGGTGATGGGACCAGTGGCCATGATCTTAGTTTTTTTGATGTTGAGCTTCAGACCATATTTTGCGCTCTCCTCTTTCACCCTCATTAAAAGGTTCTTTAATTCCTCCTCACTTTCTGCCATCAAGGTTGTATCATCAGCATATCTGAGGTTGTTGATATTTCTTCCGGCAATCTTAATTCCGGTTTGGGCTTCATCCAGTCCAGCCTTTCGCATGATGAATTCTGCATATAAGTTAAATAAGCAGGGAGACAATATACAGCCTTGTCGTACTCCTTTCCCAATTTTGAACCAATCAGTTATTCCATATCCAGTTCTAACTGTAGCTTCTTGTCCCACATAGAGATTTCTCAGGAGATGGATAAGGTGATCAGGCACTCCCATTTCTTTAAGAACTTGCCATAGTTTGCTGTGGTCGACACAGTCAAAAGCTTTTGCGTAGTCAATGAAGCAGAAGTAAATGTTTTTCTGGAACTCTCTAGCTTTCTCCATAATCCAGCGTATGTTTGCAATTTGATCTCTGGTTCCTCTGCCCCTTCGAAATCCAGCTTGCACTTCTGGGAGTTCTCGGTCCACATACTGCTTAAGCCTGCCTTGTAGAATTTTTAGCAAAACCTTGCTAGCGTGTGAAATGAGCGCAATTGTGCGGTAGTTGGAGCATTCTTTGGCACTGCCCTTCTTTGGGATTGGGATGTAGACTGATCTTCTCCAATCCTCTGGCCACTGCTGAGTTTTCCAAACTTGCTGGCATATTGAGTGTAGCACCTTAACAGCATCATCTTTTAAAATTTTAAATAGTTCAGCTGGAATATCATCACTTCCACTGGCCTTGTTGTTAGCAAGGCTTTCTAAGGCCCATTTGACTTCACTCTCCAGGATGTCTGGCTCAAGGTCAGCAACCACACTACCTGGGGTGTATGAGACCTCCATATCTTTCTGGTATAATTCCTCTGTGTATTCTTGCCACCTCTTCTTGATGTCTTCTGCTTCTGTTAGGTCCTTTCCACTTTTGTCCTTAATTGTGGTAATCTTTGTACGAAATGTTCCTTTCATATCTCCAATTTTCTTGAACAGATCTCTGGTTTTCCCCATTCTGTTGTTTTCCTCTATTTCTTTGCATTGCTCGTTTAAAAAGGCCCTCTTGTCTCTCCTTGCTATTTTTTGGAAATCTGCATTCAATTTCCTGTATCTTTCATTATTTCCCTCGCATTTTGCTTGCCTTCTCTCCCCCGCTATTTGTAAGGCCTCATTTGACAGCCACTTTGCTTTCTTGCATTTCTTTTTCATTGGGATGGTTTTCGTTGCTGCCTCCTGTATAATGTTACGGGCCTCCATCCACAGTTCTTCAGGCACTCTATCCACCAAATCTAAATCCTTAAACCTGTTCTTCACTTCAACTGTGTATTCATAAGGAATTTGATTTAGATTGTATCTTACTGGCCCAGTGGTTTTTCCTACTTTCTTCAGTTTAAGCTGGAATTTTGCTATAAGAATTTTGCTATAACCCTGTGAGGTAGGTGGACTCAAACCCTGGTTCCCCAAGTCCGAGACCAACACTCTAACCACTCCAACACACCGGCTCTCTTTGTGCAAACCCCCCAACGACATGAATAGGTGCAGCCCAGAGCCTAGTCCCACACTCTAACCACTACACCACACTGCCGACTCTCTTCCAAAAGAGCTCAAGAGCAGTGTACAATTGAGAGCAGGGGAGATTTAAGAAAAGAAGAAAAAAAAGGAACTCGAAAACGAACACATATTATACATGTCACTGCGCATTCAGTGGTGCACACAATTGTGGGTAGGACGAGTTGGGTTGCATGCTAATTGCCACACAAAAGCGCAGTCCATTCGCGATGTCTGCCGCTGCCCTTAACGGTGAGGGAAAGGCACTCTGCCCATGATCAGGGACACTCTTCTGCGCACGGGTTAAACCTGACGCCGAGGAGCTTCTGTTGCTAAGCGCTGGGGAGCCCCAACGCAGCCTAAGCTCAAGACTCCAGAGGACACCCCGCTGCGCCCCAAATCCACTTCTCTTGACACGTACGTATACAAAGCAAGCAGGCGGCAGGTGAGTCTGGCTTGAAGCCAAGCCCAGACCAGGAACTGGGAAGAAGCCCCAGGTTGTTTTCATTGCTTTATAGACTCCTCCTGCCTCGCCCGGGTTCGTCTCACTTTCAACGCTGGCTCAAGGTTACAAAAGGAAGGAAAGGGAAAGGGCGCACGGGAGTGGAGGGGGGGTTACCTTTTCTGGATTCTCCTCTTCAAACTCAAACAGCGCTTAAATCCACCCGGTTACAGAACCGGGTAAAAAGAGAGAATTAACTCCGCCAAGACAGAAAGACAGAAATTCCAGCCCGGAGCTCACTTGGTAAGAGGACTAATCCAGCCGGGAACCAGGGCGCAGAGAGAAGGCGCGTCTGCTGTGCGCAAAAGCGCGAGCCGGAGCCGAGCCGCCTTGCAACTGGCGAGGGAAAAGAGTCCTGCTCCGAAGTTGCACAGCCAGTTGCTCCCGGCTGATCTCATCCAGCCCGATTTGCATAGCTCGCTCTCTCGCTCTCTCTTCCCCTCCCCGCCTTGGCCGTCCTTGGTGGGGCGGGGACTCGGCTGCTGCCCGCGGCCGGCTGGCGCAGGAGGCGTTGCAACGCGCGCGCTTCCCTCCCTCCTTCTCTCCCTCCTCTTTCCTTTCCTTTCTTACACCCACCTCTCCTGCCCGGCCCCCTCTCGCTTCGCATCGCCACCGCGCCAGCCTCTCTGAAATTAACTCACGCCTTTTTTGCTCAGCTGTTGGCGGCCAGTTTCTTTCTCTCTCTCTCTCTCTTTCTCTCCCAAGAGAGGCCCCCCTCGCCTAGTTTGGTGGCGCTTGGATTGCGCCTGCAAGAGAGGGGGGGGGGTGGAGGCAGCAGCGGCTCCTCCTGGGCTGCTGTACCCCAAGGCGAAGCTGAGCTCCGAAAGTCGTCGGGCAAAGGTCTCTCCTCCCTCTGGCTTTTTGTCTGGACAGAAAAGGGGCAACCTGGGAAGGAACTCTCTGTGATTTCTTTGTGAGAGATAAGATAAAGCCAAGTGTTCTTAAAGCGATACTTCTCCAGCCTGCTCGGGAGGGAGAGGAAAGTTTCTCTGCAGCAATCAGCGTTCCAGATCTTTTTCTTTTATTGTAGCTGTTTGCTATGCCATGGCATGCGTGGCGCTGTAAAAAAAAAAAAATGCAAGAGGCCAGAGGTGCTTTTTCAGAATCATAGAATTGTAAAGTCGGAAGGGATCCCCCAGGGTCCTCTAGCCCAACCCTCTGCTATGCAGGAATAAATCTAGAATTTGAGACTGTGGGAAACGGAGGAAGAAAATGAAAACACAGGCAGAGATATGTGTATGTGGTTGTTTGAACTGCAGGTAATTTGTTGTGGGAGTATTATTATTTATTAATATGTAACGCTGTGGCACTGTGGGTTAAACCACAGAGCCTAGGGCTTGCCGATCAGAAGGTCGGCGGTTCCAATCTCCGCGATGGGGTGAGCTCCCGTTGTTCGGTCCCTGCTCCTGCCCACCTAGCAGTTCGAAAGCACGTCAAAGTGCAAGTAGATAAATAGGTACCGCTCTGGCGGGAAGGTAAACGGTGTTTCCGTGCGCTGCTCTAGTTCGCCAGAAGCGGCTTTGTCATGCTGGCCACATGACCCAGAAGCTGTACGTCGGCTCCCTCGGCCAATAAAGCAAGATGAGCGCCGCAACCCCGGAGTCGTCCGAGACTTGACCTAATGGTCAGGGGTCCCTTTACCCTTTACCTAACGAACTTTTTATAATAGAATGATAATTATTTCCTTTGAATAAACAACACTGTCCTTCCTCCAAGGAGCTCAGGCTCCCCCTGTCCCCAATTTTATCCTCACAACAATCTTTTGAGACAGGCTAGGCGGGTGGGGCTGTGGTCTAAACCACAGAGCCTAGGGCTTGCCAGTCGGTGGTTCGAATCCCTTCAACGGGGTGAGCTCCCGTTGCTTAGTCCCTGCTCCTGCCAACCTAGCAGTTCGAAAACACGTCAAAGTGCAAGTAGATAAATAGGTACCGCTCCGGCGGGAAGGTAAACGGCGTTTCCGTGTGCTGCTCTGGTTCGCCAGAAGCGGCTTAGTCATGCTGGCCACATGACCCGGAAGCTGTACGCCAGCTCCCTCGGTCAGTAAAGCAAGATGAGTGCCGCAACCCCAGAGTCGTCTGCGACTGGACCTAATGGTCAGGGGTCCCTTTACCTTTAGGCTAAGGGAGAGTGGCAGCTCAAGGTCACTCATCGAAATCCTGAAGAACTGTGACACCACGGCGGCTCTTGCTTTCTAACATGGCACAACAGTGTACAGAGGTGGCACTTACCAGCCTCCCCCCCAAAAAAATTTTTTATTCAAGTTGGCACCCCTGACAGTGTGGGGTAAGTTTAAAGAGGGTATCAGCGGGTATCAGCGGCTAACCTTGCTGGTGGGTCAGAAGGAGAACCCACAAGTGCCCGCAGGTGCCTGATCTAAGGTAGGTTGCAATAGCAACATTATCACCGTGCAAATATACGGAGGAGGAAGAAGAGGGGGAGGAGAGGAAGAAGAAGAAGAAGAAGAAGAAGAAGAAGAAGAAGAAGAAGAAGAAGAAGAAGAAGGTGGTGGTCCCCAAATGGATCCCCGTAGGTTGGATCTGAAAAGGCGAAGATTACTGAGGAGGGAAGAGTGAGAAGAGTTCTAAATATCACAACACCGGGATTTGTTTTGCGAAAGTTATGTGACACTAGAGGCCATCCAAGGTATTTGATGGTGTCCGCAACTTTCCTGGACATTGCAGCGAGGGGTGTGTGTGAATCATGCCATTATCCAACCCAGGATTTCCTGGCTTCAGGAATGACTTAGATCCTGCTTCTGTGCTGCCTGTGGGCTTTCCACAACGCGCCTCCTCTCTCCGGACTGGAAATTACAGAATTGCTGAGAGTGAAAGCTAAGCTTGACACAAGGGCAGAGCGTGACAATAGAAAACCATTTCCCAGGAGCAAAGGTTTCCCCTTTGATTATGGATGAGCCAGAATGAGAAACTGATTGATACACATGGGCACGTATTATTTCATTTTATGTATTGGGGGGGGGGGAACATTTTGCAGAACTTAGGAGCCAGCCAGGTTTTCCAAGGGAAACCTGGGGAGGAGACCTAAATGCCAGGGGATGCAAGGTTCCTGCTCTTAATTGGTGGGTGCTGATCTCCTCCCCCTCTTCACCTCCATATTCTCACAGCCGCTCTTATTAGGACCAGAAGCATGGGCGTACCCAAGGGGGGGCAGAGGGGGGCAGCTGCCCCCCCCTAGAAGGCAGCCCTAGAAGCAAAAATGATCAGCGTCCATTCAAAGCAAACCTGAACGACCATGGCTTGCCCCCCCAGTTCAAAGCAAACCTGAACGACCATGGCTTGCCCCCCCCCCTAGTTTTGATCCTGGGTACGCCCCTGACCAGAAGAGTAGCCGCGTTTGTCTGTTACAACAAAACACACACATACACACACACAGGAGGAGAGGGAGAAAGGGCTGTGGCTCTTAAAAACGAACAGATTTATTGTGACATATGCTTTCACACATCAGATGAAGTGGGATCTAGTCTACAAACGCTTATGCCCTAATAAATCTGTACGTCTATAAGGAGCCACAGGACTTTCTCCTGTGTGTGCTGTTGCAATTAAGTCACATCTTTTAGAGCTGTGCCCTAGCACTGAGAGAGGTTCTACAGATGTGTCCCAAGAAGCCCTGGTTCAAATTAGGGAAGGGGGTATTTTTTATTTTTTTTAAAAATCACTCTATGGGTGCTTCCATGGGTGCTTATTGAGCATTCATCCTGATTAGTTGGCAGAGAAGTTGGCTGCAGCAGGCGATGCATATCTTGGCATTTCTTGGAGGCAGGATCTGCTGCCCCTGCAGAGCCTGCTGCCCGAGGCAGTCGCCTGACCTTGCCTCATGGGTGGGCTGGCCCTGAAGACTGGTATAAAGGTAAAGGGACCCCTGACCATTAGGTCCAGTCGCGGACGACTCTGGAGTTGCGGCACTCATCTCGTTTGATTGGCCGAGGGAGCCGGCGTACAGCTTCTGGGTCAAGTGGCCAGCATGACTAAGCTGCTTCTGGCGAACCAGAGCAGCGCACGGAAACGCCGTTTACCTTCCCGCTGCAGTGGTACCTATTTATCTACTTGCACTTTGACGTGCTTTCTAACTGCTAGGTTGGCAGGAACAGGGACCGAGCAACGGGAGCCCACCCCGTCGTGGGGATTCGAACTGCCGGCCTTCTGATCGGCAAGCCCTAGGCTCTGTGGTTTAACCCACAGCGCCACCCATGTCCGAAGACCAGTATATATTGGGGAAATAGAACCCTTCGGCTCACGATTTGGATAGCCATCATAGGAGAGGGAGATCCTCATAATGCAACGGGAAGAGAGAGACACCCAAATGCCTCTGACTGCACCATTGCTATTTGACCTTGACATAAGAATATGAGAAGAGCCTTCTGAATCAGGCCAGAGACCCATCTAGTCCAGCATCCTGTGAGAAGCCAGCAAGCTGGGCCCGAGCGCGAGAGCCGTCTTCCCCTCTGGCATTCAGAAACGAGGACTGCCATATGTCCAGATTCCCCCAGACATTAACGTGATTTCAAAGGTGCAATTGATGTCCAGGGGTAATTTCTGAAAGGCAGTTCTTTGTCTTGGATCTTAGAGGCAAGTCCGGGGCTTCCGGTCGGCGCGCTGGAGAGGAAGGTCGGGGGGACATGTCGTTCTTGACATTCCCCAAACCGACCGGGAAAAGGGGAGACTGCGCCAGCGCCGCAGCCCCCAAAACCCCTGGGAAGGGCGTCCTAGGGTCTCAGCGGTCCGGCTGAGCTCTCAACGCCGTTCCTGCTCCCCGGGAGACCTGAGTAAAGGCTCCCGAGAGAGAGCGGGAGGCGGAGCTCCACGGACCCAACACCCCGTCGGCAGAAGCTGCGAGACCTTCCCCCCTGTGCGCGCTGATTCCTCCAAGGACTAAAAATAAGAATTGGACGTGTGAGTACAGAAAATATTGATTTGAACCGAATTAGAGACTGGCTTGGGACGCTAAACACGGAGGTCCGTCCCCTGCTATTGAGACAATGCAACAGAAATTTTGTATCCGAGGCATTTGAATTGCAACTTAAAGTGACACTTTGTACAGAGATTTGATCCATCTGTCGCCCCTGGTCTTGGGGGTAGCTGATCGGAAAGCGGAAAAATTGACAGGATAAGTGGATTAAATTGAACTGTTAAAAGTAGTGGATTTACAATTGAAAAGTGAATTTTGGGACTGTGGAAACTGTGCCCCTGAAAATGGCGGTTGACTGTGAGGGAAACCTGTGGAAAATTTTAGAGGCACTGGAAGCATGGAGAAATGAAACCCGAGACTCTGCAAAGATCATAAATCAGAGTCTAAACAACATCAAGGCCAAGCTGAATATACAGGAAGAGGGGGAGGGAGATCCCCCTGTTAAGGTCAAAAAGAGAAGAAGCAAACAGATTCTACCTAGCTGCCAGGAAAAAACAGGAAAATATAAGAGACATGGAGCTGTCAAGCAGCGCAAGATGAAAATGACAAGAAAGAAACCTAATCAAAAAGAAAATAATAGGAGGCAGCGGACAGAAGAATCGAAGCAAGACCAGATTGAACAAGTCGAAGTTTGGCTTGGGACTTTGGGACAAACCTCACAAGAGGGAATGTGGTTTTGGTTTTTGGAACGGCTCGGTGTGGGGTAAAAAGATTATGCTGGAATATTGGGAAAACTTTTTATTTTGGGTTTCAAGACACGGATTACGGATATGATAAGAGTTATTAAGTATGGACAATAATAAGGCTATGCACTCAGGACTGAGGAGAGGCAGAAGGAAATATATGTTAGATGAAGAATAAAATAAGCTAAGGATGATATAAGTTAGTATAAAAATAGAACAATTAAAAATGATGTAATTGATGATGAAGTTTGAAACTGTTTAGTAGATGAGATTCAAAATAAGAACCAATACGGGAGATGTGAGGGAGTCAGAGGAAATTGTCAGTATAATAAAGTGACCTGGCCTAGGAAGAAGGCCAGGCTTTGGCAAAGTTATGGCAATAACAAATGAGGTCAGGAATATTAATAATGGGTACCCCCTGTGAAAGAGGGGAAAGATAAGGGCACCCCATGGTGAGTGGGGACGGCAATGAAAACCTGACTGTGATCAAATGTAAAATGCCTATAAAATTGAAAAACCAATAAAAATTATTTAAAAAAAAAAAAAAAAAAATAGAGGCAAGTCCATCGATAAATCACAGGTTTTTTTGGGGGGGGGGCATTTTTACCAAACAACTTTCGGGGTGTCCTCGTTTTTACTTTTTGATATTTGGGAATCCTACAGAAGCTCACAGGGGACACAGGTGGTGCTGTGGGTTAAATCACAGAGTCTAGGGCTTGCCGATCAGAAGGTCGGCGGTTCGAATCCCCGTGACGGGGTGAGCTCCCATTGCTCGGTCCCTGCTCCTGCCCACCTAGCAGTTTGAAAGCACGTCAAAGTGTAAGCAGATAAATAGGTACCGCTCTGGTGGGAAGGTAAACGGTGTTTCCGTGCGCTGCTCAGGTTTGCCAGAAGCGGCTTAGTCATGCTGACCACATGACCCGGAAGCTGTACACCGGCTCCCTCAGCCAGTAAAGTGAGATGAGCACCGCAACCCCAGAGTCGTCCATGACTTGACCTAATGGTCAGGGGTCCCTTTACCTTTACAGAAGCTCACTGCCTCTAACGTAACCATCAAGGCTGTTAGTCATCGATAGCCTTTGCCTCCATGATCTTGTCTAATCTTCTTTTAAGAACTTATGAAGAGCCTGACATACAGATGATCTCAGTAAGAGGGACCAACAGAATGACTTACTATGGCATAATAAGGCCTCTCTAATGGGAATTGAGGTAGTCTTATTTTTGCTTTCCTGCTGCTTGCTGGATGCTTTTACTGCTTTTTTGTTTTTTACCGCTGACTATTTATTGCATTTCATGACGACTTGAGATGTATGGTCTATTGATTATTTTTACGATCCTGTTTGCATGGTTTTATGCTGCGAGTTGCTTTGAGAGCTCTTAAGGGGCGGAAAGGGAGGTTTCTGCCAGGGTGCTCCAGGAATTTCTAGTAGGGAATGCTAGTACCGCATAAAGGAAGGGAGCGGTTTGTGTCTCCGAATAACTGTTTGCTGTTTGCTGTCCACTTCAAAGCCTGCCCCAATGTGCGCAGGGTTCCGAGCACTCAGGACACTTCAAAATAACCAGTTTATTTGAGGATTCACCCTGATCTCTTTGCACAAAGTTTGCAGGAGGTTAGACGGCGCTGGTTATTTACTGCACATTTGCCGTGGCACTTTTGCAGGGAGATTATAGAATATTGTGTCAAATGATTGCCATCCCTTGCTTTCTAGTAATAATAATCATAGAATCATAGGATTATAGAGCTGGAAGATTGTAGAGCCAAACTGAGAGTTTGGCCAAACTGCGAGAGGCAGTGAAGGATAGGCATGCCTGGCGTGCTCTGGTCCATGGGGTCACGAAGAGTCGGACACAACTGAACGACTGAACAACAACAACAACAGAGCTGGAAAGGACCCTGGGGGTCGTCTAGTCCAACTGCCTGCAATGCAGGAATATGCAGCTGTCCCATCCGGGGATCGAACCTGCAACCTTGGCTTTATCAGCACCAATTCTAACTAACTGAGCTATCCAGCCTGTCTGATTGGGTTGCCCCAGCCACTCTGGGCAGCTTCCAACAGAATTTACAAAAGCACACCAGAACATCAAATATTAAAAACGTTTGGTGCATTTCGCCATTACTTTCTCTATTGCAAAAAGTTCAGTTTGGGAGGCAGAACGGGTTTATTGTGCAAGGCAGAGCACACCAAAATCCACTTTAATCGCACTGCCTGAAGTTGCATCTGGTTGGCTACTGTGAGAACAGGATGCTGGAGTAGATGGGGCCTGATCCAGCCGGCTCTCCTTATGTGCTTTTGCTGGTATGCTTGGGTAAATTCCCCAAGATTTGGGTAAGACGAAGGGAGCAGTTAGCATTTCAGCAAGGTCTGTGCTTTTCTCTGCCGCTCAGCTACTCTTAAATTAAAGGGCAGGCAGGAGAGAGGTCCTGTCTGCACAGATCTCCTGTGTCATGTCTAATTTGGCCCTTAAAAAACCGGAAAAGATTCGGAGGAGAGCAGCATAGATGATTGCTGGTTTGGAATGCATGATTAACGCCGGAGGAAAAGCTGAAGGGACGGGGCAGGTGTAGCCTCACGTGAAGGAGGATTAAGGAGAACATGGGCAGTGATTTTCCAAGAATCAGAAAGACTGCTGTAAACAAGAAGAAGACCGAGACCTTGCGGGATGGGTCAAGAAGCAAGGCAAGGGTTTTCTGTGCAGACGGGCAGGTTCAAGTTGGGCAACATCAAAAATCACAAGGACACAGAAAAAAGGCCCTTCCAGACTAAGGGTTCTCTTCGCGGCTGCATTTTGCCACATTTCATCATCATCATCAATTTATTTATTTCTACCCCGCCCATCTGGCTGGGTTTCCCCAGCCACTCTGGGCGGCTCCCAACAGGATATTACAAACACGATAAAAGATCAAACATTAAAAACTTCCCTAAAGAGGGCTGCCTTCAGATGTCTTCTATAAGATAGTTGTTTCCTTGGCATCTGATGTGACGGCGTTCCACACAGGGCGGGCGCCACTACTGAGAAGGCCCTCTGCCTGGTTCCCTCTCTACCAAAGGGAGAGAGAGTTGCTCTTCATCTCAGTCCTGTGTTAGGCAGCGTGATCTCAACTTTCCCATTTAGTTCAGTGCCATGCTGTAAGCCGCCCAGAGTGGCAGGGGAAGCCCAGTCAGATGGGTGGGGTGTTATCATAGAATCATAGAGTTGGAAGAGACCACAAGGGCCATCCAGTCCAACCCCCTGCCAAGCAGGAAACACCATCAAAGCATTCCTGACAGGTGGCTGTCAAGCCTCTGCTTAAAGACCTCCAAAGAAGGAGACTCCACCACACTCCTTGGCAGCAAATTCCACTGTCGAACAGCTCTTACTGTCAGGAAGTTCTTCCTAATGTTTAGGTGGAATCTTCTTTCTTGTAGTTTGAATCCATTGCTCCGTGTCCGCTTCTCAGGAGCAGCAGAAAACAACTTTTCTCCCTCCTCTATATGACATCCTTTTATATATTTGAACATGGCTATCATATCACCCCTTAACCTTCTCTTCTCCAGGCTAAACATACCCAGCTCCCTAAGCCGTTCCTCATAAGGCATCGTTTCCAGGCCTTTGACCATTTTGGTTGCCCTCCTCTGGACACATTCCAGCTTATCAGTATCCTTCTTGAACTGTGGTGCCCAGAACTGGACACAGTATTCCAGGTGAGGTCTGACCAGAGCGGAATACAGTGGTACTATTACTTCCCTTGATCTAGATGCTATACTCCTATTGATGCAGCCCAGAATTGCATTGGCTTTTTTAGCTGCTGCATCACACTGTTGACTCACGTCGAGTTTGTGGTCTACCAAGACTCCTAGATCCTTTTCACTTGTACTGCTCTCAAGCCAGGTGTCACCCATCCTGTATTTGTGCCTTTCATTTTTTTTGCCCAAGTGTAGTACTTTACATTTCTCCCTGTTAAAATTCATCCTGTTTGCCTTGGCCCAGTTCTCTAATCTGTGTTATTATTATTAAGACCAGCTAAGACCAGTTTTGTGTTTGTGTGTGTCATAATTTAAACTGGAGATAAGAGCTGGCGCAAAGGGTTAACTGAATTCTTCTTCCACTTTACAGCCCTGATCCAGCCTGCCCTCCCTACTGGGAAGCTTTTAAACAAAGGCAAAACCTGTCCCGGTGATGCAATTCTGGATCTGCCATGTGACACATCTAGGTATGGCCTTGGAATAATAGGCTCTCAAGGAGAGATTTTGAGCTCCTCCAGGTCCTTTTTCAGATTGCCTGCCTGCCTGCCACCCAGGCATTGGCTGCTGCAGGCCCGGGCAGGTAAAACATCAACCCTAAACAACTTGCTTAATAGCGGCAAAGGCTTGAGCAGGGCAGGTCTAAACGTCTCCTGTTGGATTAGCTGAAATGACTCAGAGAACAGCTGGAAGGGGAGAGGGAGACACGCGGAAGCTGGAATTTCATGTGGGTTACGCAGCGGGTTGGGGGTGGGAGGCAGGGAGACGGAACCCCTATGGGTTCCCAAGGGTGGAATCCAGCACGTTCAATGCAAGTGGGAGAAGGCCAGGGTGACTCTCTTTCTGGGCCTCAATATTCAAGGGAGAGCGTGGGGTTGGCCGTGGAAGGTAGCTGGCGGGTTTTCTCAGAGGGGAGTTGGAGTCCAGCTGGGGCAACAGAGCCCCTTGGGGCTGGGGAGAGGAAATAGAGCTGTCTACACACATAGTTCAGGAAGGCAGCATCATGGGATCCTGGAAGCAGGACTCTCCCGTTCTCTGGGACGAGGCGGCGAACGGAATGTGCCGGCCCTGTCACGAGGCATGCGGAGGAGGCTGCCTCAAGCCACATTTCTTAGGAAGTGCCGTAGCTCAGTGGCAGAGCACTCACTTTGCAGGCTGGGAGTTCAACGTTCAGTTCCCGGCACCTCCAGGTCGGTGCTGGGGGAGACAGGCACCCCTGAAATCCTGGAGCTACATGGACCAGCACTGAATCGGCATAAGGCAGCTTCCTATGTTCCAAAGCATTTCTCTGTGACATGCTAGTTTAAGGGAAAGGCTGTAGCTCGGCAAAGTGGGAATCTGGAGCAGTAACAAAGCACAAGGCACCAGTGAACACTTTCTTCCAGGGAAGGTCAGGAGGCCAGGCCTAGTGGGCACAGCAACTTGTCCTGGTAGAACTTGCCCCTATGAGGCAGTTGCAGGGACCGTCGGTCTCTGCCCTCCCACAACTGCCTAAGGCTCCTCCTGCCCTGAGGCCTTCCCAAGCAATCTGAGACTATGCCAGCGTGTCTGTCTTTGCTCCAGCCTGCTTCATACCTCTACAGTGGTACCTCGGGTTACAGACGCTTCAGGTTACAGACCCCGCTAACCCAGAAATAGTACCTCGGGTTAAGAACTTTGCTTCAGGATGTGAACAGAAATCGCACAGCGGCAGCAGTGGGAGGCCCCATTAGCTAAAGTGGTACCTCAGATTAAGAACAGTTTCAGGTTAAGAACGGACCTCCAGAACGAATTAAGTTCTTAACCCGAGGTACCACTGTACTGGTTCTGGGAGGCCAGTGGGGAGGGGAGCTGGTCACAGCCTGACTCATTCCTGTCTCTTTGCCCCTCTCCTCTCCAGCTGCTACTTCTGGACTGCTCTCCGCCACCACCTCTTCTTGCTCACTAAGCCTCTGTCAGCTTCTGACTCCTCCCAGTCTTCTTCTTCTTCTCCCTCTGATCCCCACCCCCTGGCTCTGAGTCTTTTTCCCTTGGGGTTATCCCCAGCTGGTGCCTCCCACTGCTCCTCTGCCCCCAGCCAGTCCATGACAAGAGGGTTTCCTGTCTGAAACCCCGGAGAACTGCTGCCAGTCAGCATAGAGAGAACACGGGGGTTTATGGCCCAGTGGCCTGACTTGGTAGAACGCAGCTTCCTATGTTGGATGCCATTAAGGACAGCAGAGTGTTTTCAAATATAGCTCTGGGCCACTCAGAGCACAGGTCTTCCTCTTGCACAGCAAGACACACTGGAAAGGGCAGGAGCTGCGCAAGAGCACATGGTGTGGGTGGCACTTTGTGAGTAGGAGGAGTGCAATTTGGGTTTCCTGCCCCAGGCCCTGATTAAAATACCCGTGCAGAAGTTCAGATCTGTTTCTCAGGTTGAGAAATGTTAAGGCATGCCCCTGAGGGTCAGATCAAAGCTGCCACCAAGTCCAGCCTCTGGTTTCTGAGAGCGGACAACTCAATGTTTGTGGAAAGCCAGTGTAACCAGACCACATGGAGAAAGGTGGATCAAAGTGCAGATTGTTGCTGGTTCAAAGCAGATTTGAAGGACCCAGCCTCTTCCAAGTGGCAGTGGCAGAGGAGCCCTCTCCGGCACCCGGGGCGGGGCAGCCAGTACGGAGTGCGCATGTGCGGCAGCCCATATGGTCGCCGTGTGAGAGGCAGCCCGTATGAACGGTGTGTGAGAGCGGCAGCCCATACAGACGCTGCATGAGCAGCACCCATACGGACTGTGCGCGCCCTTGGCCGCTCTACAGCTGGGGGGAGGCAGGGGTCATCTTGTCAACCCCCCCAGAGTGGCACCCAGGGTGACCCGCCCCCTCCGCCTCCCTTCCTACGTCCCTGCCAAGTGGGCCAGTTCAGGTGAACTGAGAAGCAGCCCTATCTGATTATCCAACAACAGTAAGTCTAATCCCCTTTGGGGAGAGAGCATCCCTCAGGAGCTCAGTAGTTTTGTACATGTCCGAGGTTCATATATTGGCATCTCTTGCTAAAAGGTTTCAGGTAGCAATTGATAAGAAATATCTCTGCCTGAGATGCTGGAGAGACAACGCACCATTAGACAAACAAGCAGTCTGATAATGAAAGGTTCCCAAAGTCAGGAATCATATGGATTAAGCCCTGGGTGGAGAAACTGTGGCCTTTTAGATGTTGTTGCACTGCCCAGCTGCCATCATCCCTGACCACTGAGCATGCTGGCCGGGTCTGATGAGCAGGGCTGTCTTTACCCGGGGGTGCAAGGGGTGTGGGGCACCCGGGCGCCGAATTCTGGGGGGCGCCAGGCACCCGCCGCTGAAGCCGCCTAAGCTCTTAACTATCTACCTGTTATGAAATAATAAATAATTTTGATCAAGCTAGAAAAACAAAATGCACATATACCTAGGCCAGGGGTCGGCAACCCGCGGCTCCGGAGCCGCATGTGGCTCTTTGACACCTTTGTCGCGGCTCCGGGGTGGCGTGTCTTCTCCCGCTTCCCTTTCCCTCCCGTCGCGTCGGTGTGTGTAGTCGGGGGGCGGCGGGAGAGCGAGCTGCAGAGAGAAAGAGAAGTTGGCGAGCTGCGACGGGCGCGTCGACGGCAAACCAGAGCCGAGCGCGGAGCCCGAGAGCGAGAGCAGCGCCTCCTCCTCCTCCTCCTGCTTCCCGGCTGGGCAATTGACAGAGCTCATTATCATGCTGCGCTCACTCGCTGCCTGTCTAGGGCCGGAGGGAGGGAGAGCGAAACGCGCGCACACACAAAAGCTGGTGTGTGTGTGTGTGTGTGTGTGTGTGTGTGTGTGTAGAGGAGGCAGCGAGCCCCAGACAAAGCCCGTGCAGCGCGCACACAAAAGCTGGTGTGGGTGGGTGGGTGGGTGGGTGGGTGGGTGGGTGTGTGGAGAGGAGGCAGCGAGCCCCAGACAAAGCCCGTGCAGTGCGCACACAAAAGCTGGTGTGTGTGTGTGTGTGTGTGTGTGTGTGTGTGTGTGTGTGTGGAGAGGAGGCAGCGAGCCCCAGACAAAGCCCGTGCAGCGCGCACACAAAAGCTGGTGTGTGTGTGTGTGTGTGTGTGTGGAGAGGAGGCAGCGAGCCCCAGACAAAGCCCGTGCAGCGCGCACACAAAAGCTGGTGTGTGTGTGTGTGTGTGTGTGTGTGGAGAGGAGGCAGCGAGCCCCAGACAAAGCCCGTGCAGTGCGCACACAAAAGCTGGTGTGTGTGTGTGTGTGTGTGTGTGTGTGTGTGTGTGTGTGTGTGTGAGTGGAGAGGAGGCAGCGAGCCCCAGACAAAGCCCGTGCAGCGCGCACACAAAAGCTGGTGTGTGTGTGTGTGTGTGTGTGTGTGTGTGTGTGTGTGGCGGCGCGGGGCGACAGGGGGCGGGGCACCGTACGTCATGCGCAATGACGTCATATGGCCCCGCCCCCTCGCCTAGGGCACAAAAAGCGGCTCCCAGGTTTTTTTTTCCTTCAGAAACGGGTCCAAGTGGCTCTTTTTGTCTTAAAGGTTGCCGACCCCTGACCTAGGCATTACCGAAATGTATACCTACTGTTTCACTAAAGGACTTTCGACTTTGTGCGCTCATTTACCAAAGACGCATCGGGGGCAGCCTCCATGGGGCCAGTGCCCCTCTCCTCATCCCCTTCCTGGTCCTGCTCCAGGGTGCCCAGACCCGCGAAGGCAAGAAGCTCCTCGAGGTGCCCCCCCCACCCAGTCTGGGACCCTCCTTCTCTCGCTCCCCTGACGCCGTGCTCCGACGAGCCGGCTTAAGTGCCGAGGGAGAGCCACGCCAGGGAAGAGGAAACGTGCACAGCTGCCTGCCCTTCCTGGTCCCAGAGACAGAGCAGGACAGGCTGCCTCTTGGCCGGCTTCGGGGCTGGTGAGCTGAGGGTCACTTCTGCTCACCGGCTTGGCAAAAAAGGGGGGGTTTCACTTTGGTGAACTCCTCTGCCCACTGCCCTAAGGTGTAAGCATGGTGTCTGACATAAACATAATAAAAGGTAAAGGTAAAGGGACCCCTGACCGTTAAGTCCAGTCGTGTCCGACTTTGGGGTTGCAGCGCTCATCTCGCATTATTGGCCGAGGGAGCCGGCGTACAGCTTCCAGGTCATGTGGCCAGCATGACTAAGCTGCTTCTGGCGAACCAGAGCAGCGCACAGAAACGCCGTTTACCTTCCCGCCTGAGTGGTACCTATTTATCTACTTGCACTTTGTGCTTTCGAACTGCTAGATTGGCAGGAGCAGGGAGCGAGCAATAGGAGCTCACCCCGTCGCGGGGATTCGAACCGCCAACCTTCTGATCGGCAAGCCCTAGGCTCTGTGGTTTAGACAAAAAGTTAATTTGGGGGCTAAACTAAATTTGGGGGCGCTGGGCAGATCTTTGCACCCCGGTGGCGCATATGCTAAAGACGGCCCTGCTGTTGAGAGTTGGGAGTCCAACAGCGCATGGAGGGCCACAGATTCCCTACCCCTGGACTACGGTCTGGGTTAAAAATAGGTGGCGGTGGTTGTGACGAATGGTAGCTGTCCCAGCGCCCTAGCATTTCTGACTCATCCTTCCAAAGACAAAACATTCTGAGCCTGCCTGGTTCAAGGGAGATTGCAGGAGAAAGGCGAGAGCAATGATTTGCCTTATAAAATCCCCGACTGGACTTCTGATCTCTCTAGTTAAAGGATCTTGGGCAGATGTGCTCTTTCTGAAAATATCTTTGTCTGTGGTTTTAAGAGAGATGCTCCCTGCAAGTGGAGTCGAAAGATCAGCTGTCTTACAGCGTAAGGAACAGCAACAAACTTCAGGAGGTTATGTACAGATAGGAATGGACAGAACAGCCAGGCTTGGTTCTCTCGGTTTCTCCTTTTTCCCATCTTTAATTCGGTTCTAAATGTCTCTGCAGCAATTTGCTATTTTTTAAAAAAAAATATTGGAAAGTCTCCAGCATTTCCATGCAAATTTCTCCTAATGAGCACGTGTCGGTATGCAATTTTGATTAAGGCACGCCGTTTTTCATAATACAACGCATTTCCGTAGGTATGCTATTTTCTTTTTTTGCACTCACTTTCCTCAATATATGCATTTTTTGTAAACTTTGGTTGGAGAACTGCATTGAAAAAATAATAAAGTGGTCCCTCTGGTTACGAACGCTTCTGGTTACGAATGCTTCAGGTGACGAGCTCCACTAATCCGGAAGTAGCTGCTCCTCCTTGCGGACTTTGCCCCAGGATGCAAATGAAAATCGCACACCAGAGGTGCACGCGGAGTGGGAAGCCACATTAGCAAAAGCGCACCTCAGGATAAGAACGGTTTCATCTTAAGAACGGACCTCTGGAACGAATTAAGTACATAACCAGAGGTACCACTGTAATCCAGAGAAGTACGGCTTTTGAAGGCTAGCTGTGTTTCGGTTTGCACACCGGTTCGAAAGTGTGAATTGGGAGTTTCTCGTTAAAATGCAAACAAAATCAAAGTCCTCCCCCTTCCCTTTTGTAGAGGCTGATCAGTCACTACGTTCCCAGCATGTCTCCATCTATGGCAGGACTTTCTCTGAGGGACATGAAGTTCAAAACTAGGAAGCTCTGGGAATGCATTGCTTCTGTTTAGGAAAGTCTGGTTAGCTGAATCAGTCCTGGGCCAATTCTTACGTTTGCGAGAATACCACTCAAGCTAAGGGGAAACACCTAAGAAACGCTGGCTAGGAAGAAAACAAATGACAAAGGGATAAGAGAAGGGGGGGTTGTTAGGAACTGTATCAACCTGCCTTGTTCAAATGGTTGGGTAAGACAGGTTGGTACATCTCCTTCTTCCCTGGCTCTTGGGTTGTGTATGTTGCCTTTCTCTCGTTCCTCTTTTTCCATTTGTCCTTGGGTGAACTGGAAAGGTTCCTTGTGGTTTGGGATTATAGCTATGGAACTTTCCACACCTAACTGCTCTCTAGCTGTTGTGTATACCTTTAACAAACTACAGTTCCCAGCATTATTTGGAGTGCTCTAAAACATGGTGCGTGGGTGTGTTTGTGTGTGCACAGCCTTAGTTTTCTGCTACAACTAATCCAGAATAGACTGGTGACTGGGAGAGGCCACCGAGACCACATAACACCAGTCCTGAAAGACCTACATTGGCTCCCAGTATGTTTCTGAGCACAATTCAAAGTGTTGGTGCTGACCTTTAAAGCCCTAAACGGATACGGCCCAGTATACCCGAAGGAGCGTCTCCACCTCCATCATTCTCCCCGGACACTGATGTCCGGCGCCGAGGGCCTTCTGGCAGTTCCCTCACTGTGAGAAGTGAGGTTACAAGGAACCAGGCACAGGGCCTTCTCGGTAGTGGCGCCCGCCCTGTGGAACGCCCTCCCATCAGATGTCAAGGAAATAAACAACGATCTGGCATTTAGAAGACATCTGAAGGCAGCCCTGTTTAGGGAAGTTTTTAATGTTTGATATTTTATTGTGTTTTTAATATCCTGTTGGAAGCCGCCCAGAGTGGCTGCGGAGGCCCAGCCAGATGGGCGGGGTATAAGTAATAAATTATTATTATTATTCTCTCGTTTTCTTCCGCTTCTCCTAAAGGAAAAAGGAATGGACTTTGTCCATGCACACAGCACAGCAGAGCTAGCCTTAGGAATCAATAGATTCCCATGGATATTGCTTTAGAATAATCTGGGGGTGGGTGGGACTAGCCTGCCTGGAAGAATTAGTCTGCCAGCAAGAACACTATGAAAAGCTGGGGGTGGGGGGGATGAGAGAGCAGGGGGGGCAGCTTGAGGGTCAGGATGTGCCCCCTTTGTGTTGAGACTTCAATGAGTCGAATCAAGGTCCAGTGCTTCTGACAGGCAGTCAGCTCCCAGCAGGGACCTCGCCTTTCTGTAGAGTCTCCAGAATAATGGCCATGAGAGGCATTAAACTGTGGAAGGAGCAGGAAGACAGCCATTGGATGGACTATCTGGGCATTATCTACACCAAAAATGCGAACTGGTTTAATAGCCATCGTTAGAATGCAGGAAGCAGACATATACTATTGAAGTGCAGAGTGTTTGAGGACCAGGGAAACCCAAATGCTTGTTTAAAAAGCTTTGGTACCACAACCTTACTGTATGCTTGTGAAACATGGACCGCTTATAAACGCCATCTCTAACTCCTCGAAAGATTCCATCAACGGCGTCTCCGAAAAATGTTACGCATCACTTGGGAAAACAGGCGAACCAATGTCAGTGTACTAGAAGAAGCAAAGATCACCAGTGTCAAAGCAAGGATTCTTCAACATCAACTTTGTCGGACTGGTCATGTTGTTCGGATGCCTGATTATCGTCTTCCAAAGTAACTACTCTATTCTGAACTTAAAAATGGAAAGCGCAATGCCTGTGGTCAGCAAAAGAGGTTTAAAGACTCTCTCAAGGCAAATCTAAAAAAATGTATAAACACCAACAACTGGGAAACTCTGGGCTGAGAACGCTCCAATTGGAGAATAGCCTTTACCAAAGGTGTCATGGGCTTTGAAGGCACTCGAACTCAGGACGCAAGGGAGAAAAGTGCTAAGAGGAAGGCACGCTTGGCAAATCCACACCGTGATCAACTCACGCCCGGAAACCTATGTCCCCACTGTGGAAGGAGGTGTGGATCCAGAACTGGCTTCCACAGTCACTTACGGACTCATTGTTAAAACTGTGTTTATGGAAGACAATCTTACTCGGCTACAAGTGATCGCCAAAGAAGAAGAAGAAGACTGCTCTCTGGTTGGCTGCTGTGGAAACAGGATGCTGGACTTCATGGGCCATTGGCCTGATCCAGCAGGTTCTTCTTATGTCTTTATGGTCCTAGTGATCCAGGATCTAACACAGCGGTCTTCCACATTCACTGCTATGGAATCCTTTTTTCTTTTTAAATGGAAATGCAGGGCACTGAACCAGGCAGCTTTTGGATGCTAGGGATTGAATCCGGGGATGTTACAGTCAGCATTTTGCAGGAGGGATTCAAGCACATGCCAGAACTTCAGGTTTCCATATTTAAAGTGGGTTTAGAGGGCTCCTTCACCCTTGTACAACAAATACACTTTTTTAAAAAAACAGACTTCTTTTGATTTGGAAATGTGGGGTGGACGCATGACCAACGGGGAGACTTGCAAATGCCCCACAGGAAATCAGGGCGAATGGTTAGATCAGTGGTTCTCAAACTTTTTTTTTCTGGACCACACTTTCAAGTTAAAAATTTGTTCGTGACACACCAGATTTCTTATTGATAAGAAATACATCGGAAAACAAAAAGAAATGACTCCCAGCACTGCTTGATTTATAACACAGAACACAGCTCCTTTATAATACAACCATTGGACAACCAGAAAATGCAGCTACATAAGAACATGAATTATTCCCGAAATATATTATTGATTGTCCTTGAATCTTGCCGCACTCTCCTGCCACCCCAGCCCTTGGGAACCATGTGGTTAGATGCGTTTGCATTTTGGAAAACCTTAAATAGGCTCCACGGCACACAGCTGCTGGTAATGATTTTCTCCTAAACAACGAGGACTAGAAACTTTTAAATGCTGCGGTTCACAGGATTCTTCAGCCACCCGTCCGGGGCAAACAGCCAACTGGACATTTTAATGTGAAATGATTTAAACTTTGAAACTGTAGCTTAGACAGGTTACACACACTCTCTCTTCTTTTCATTTTGCAATTAGTGGTGCTTGTGTATTTCCTCCCATGGGCTTGGATAGACAAGTATAAAAGGGTAAAGGCAAATTGAGTGGCTGTTATTGACTGGAACTCAGCTGCATAGCAGTGCAACACCTGCGCTCCCCCTGCTCTTATCTTCAGACAGGCTCCTCCTCCTCTTCAAATCCCAGACACCAAAGATAAGAGCTGCCGGTTCCAGTTGGCTTGCTGCAAGCTGCGATGCCATTAATCAAAAAGAAACACCAACGTCTCACAACAAATGCAACTGCTCTGTGGAAAGCACAACCTGAAGAAAGAGGCAATGCATGTGCTTTTGTAAACGAGGAAAATCTTTAATAAATATTATTTTTTTTAAAAAAAAAAAGTTCTCTCCTGAAAGGGAACTGTCTGCCAGCTTGAAACCTCCTCAGAAAAAAGGCATAACCTTTCTCTCGCGTCCTCTTGCCCCAAGCCACCCACTCTCAGAACTAAGAACTGGTGGCAACAATGGCCTTCGTTTCAACTGTTATGAGAATTATAAGGTCTAAGATATAAGATACCCAGTAGTGATGTATGGAAGTGAGAGCTGGACCATAAAGAAGGCTGATCGCCGAAGAATTGATGCTTTTGAATTATGGTGCTGGAGGAGACTCCTGAAAGTCCCATGGACTGCAAGAAGATCAAACCTCTCCATTCTGAAGGAAATCAGCCCTGAGTGCTCACTGGAAGGACAGATCCTGAAGCTGAGGCTCCAGTACTTTGGCCACCTCATGAGAAGAGAAGACTCCCTAGAAAAGACCCTACTGTTGGGAAAGATGGAGGGCACAAGGAGAAGGGGACGACAGAGGACAAGATGGTTGGACAGTGTTCTCGAAGCTACCAACATGAGTCTGACCAAACTGCGGGAGGCAATGGAGGACAGGAGTGCCTGGCGTGCTCTGGTCCATGGGGTCACGAAGAGTCGGACACGACTAAACGACTAAACAACAACAACAACAGTCCTCTTTTAAAGCCATCCAAGAATGTGGCCCTCGCTATCTCTGACGTCTCCTCTCACTGCAACCATTTCCCAGAGTCTCAGGCAGAGATCTTAGATCACAGAATTATACAGTTTAAGGGGACCATGGGGGTCATCTAGTCCAGCCCCATGCAGTGCAGGAATCTTTTGCCCAACGTGGGGCTCAAAACCATGACCCTCAAATTAAGAGTCTCATGCTCTACCGACTGAGCTATCTCGGCTTACCTAGATCTTTTAAAACAGGGATGCCACAGAGCAAATCCAGGGTTTTTGTTGCTTTTTGGTGGTGGTTCTTTGCATGCAGAGCATATACTTTTCCACAGTCATGGCCCCTCCCCCGCCTTGAACAACATGCCCTGGGTCAGAGTTGGTGCCCTACTAGTGATGGGGGTGGGATCTGATTCAGTTTCCACTTAAAGGCAAACCTACACGAATCGCACTTTCCAAAACAAAGGAACGCCAACTTCAAAAATCCACACTTACCGAAATCTCCAACCGACCAGCGTCTGCAGAAGTGTTTTTACTAGGAGGTAGTGTGCAGAAAAAAATGCTTCTATTCATGAAAATAGCATACCAAAAATAATGCATTACATTAGGAGGAATTGCTTGCGAGCACATATGCATTGTCAAAACTGCATGCAAACGTAGGATTATTGGGAGAAAACTGCATTTGTAGAACATTTTCACGAGTCGCAACAACACAGAGATTCCTGCTGAAATGTGGAGAACCTGGATTTAAGATTGCGGGGAAAGTGAGAAATGGAGAGGCCCAAAATGGACAGATCCAGCCATCCCCCTCCCCTTACATGTTCTCCAGCACGCAGAGTGTTAACTTGAATGGCAATTGCCCCGTTTGCCTTAGGCCTGTACCAGCCACTCCCTGACTGGCGTTCCTTTGCCCGGCAGAAGCCAGAGAAGGAAAGGGCAAAGCGCCAAGCTTCTGAGCCTGGCACGCCCCCTCCCTTACCCGCACCGTTTGGCACATAGCAAACCGTGGTGGGTGGGGGAACATACTGCAGAGGGCACTGCCAAGGGATGGCTGTGCGAGAAGTCTGCAAGAGGGAAGGGGAGGAGGGTGGAAGGGACAATGGGGGCCATTGTTGGCTTGAGTTTGGCTTGGGTGCGTGTGACTAATTCTAGGTTTGAGAAGGCAGACGGAGAGGGCAGCACGACAATGGCACACAAGGGACGCTGTTCCAAGAGCAATGGGTCAAAAGTCAGGGCTGGCCCAAGACGTCTTGCTGCCTAAAGCAATGGGCAAGATTGCTCTCTCTCATAAAGGTTAAGGGACCCCTGACCGTTAGGTCCAGTCGCGGACGACTCTGGGGTTGTGGTGCTCATCTCGCTTTATTGGCCGAGGGAGCCGGCGTACAGCTTCCAGGTCACGTGGCCAGCATGACAAAGCCGCTTCTGGCGAACCAGAGCAGCGCACAGAAACGCCGTTTAACTTCCCGCCGCAGTGGCACCTATTTATCTGCTTGCGCTGGCGTGCTTTCGAACTGCTAGGTTGGCAGGAGCAGGGACCAAGCAACGGGAGCCCACCCTGTTGCGGGGATTCGAACCGCCGCCCTTCTGATCGGCAAGCCCTAGCCTCAGTGGTTTAACCCACAGCGAATGAATTTTTTTATTCTAAATCTGCCTGTTATTTGGGGTGCAAGTAGTTGCAAGCATCGTTGTGGCACAGAGCATCGGAAGAACTTGATACTGCGGGGCGCTGGGAAACAGCCGGGGAGGCCTTGGGGAAAGGAGGGCAGAAACACACACACCTCTGAGCCGCAGCAACAGCCATGCCTCGGAGCCCATTAGTTTCCCCGCTGGCGTCTCTCTAAGTGCATAAATGTGACAACGCGTGACCCGGCTCCTCCCAAACCGTCTGGGCTCTGGGTTGCCAGCCAGGAGAGTTTTTTCTGGCTGCAGAAGGAGATTCTGATTTCCCAGGGAGATTATCTCCTGAGAGAGGAGAGGGAGAAAGTACCCCAGGCGGAAGAGACACTGCTACTACCATCCACCTCCAGTTCTGCTGGAAGCCTTGGCCCCCTCCTCAGGCCCAGCCCCCCCTCCACTCCCCCTGTTTTTGTTCTGTCCCAGCCACTTAGATGTCACTAACTGAACCTCTTGTTCAAGGTTTGGCAGGGATCAAAGCCCAGGCGCCTCTGGGAGAAGGACGGGCTTTGTCTCCTGTGATTCCAGGAGGCTTCGTGTGGTTAAATATAGTTGCAGAGAGAGGGGGCGAGAGGGGAGGAAGAAGCGGAGTCAGACAAGCAAAGAAAGAATAGAGGAAGGCAGATGGGACAACAATCTGATGGCTCTTGTATTCACACTGCATGCTAAAGAAATCAGAATTCTGCACCAAGGTATTTCAAATTCTGTGTGAAGAAGAAAAGCTGGATCAAATTAGCCAGATGAAAAATATCCGCATATTTTCTATTTTGAATAATTTTTTCCTACCATTTCTTTAAAATATATCTTTGCAAAATTTAGTCCGGTTTTGCTAAACCCACTGCTATATATATAGGTAAAGGGACCCCTGACCATTAGGTCCAGTCGTGGACGACTCTGGGGTTGCGGCGCTCATCTCGCTTTACTGGCCCAGGGAGCCGGCGTACAGCTACCGGGTCATGTGGTCAGCCGCTTCTGGCGAAACCAGAGCAGCGCACGGAAACACCGTTTACCTTCCCGCCAGAGCGGTACCTATTTATCTACTTGCACTTTGACGTGCTTTCAAACTGCTAGGTTGGCAGGAGCAGGGACTGAACAACAGGCGCTCACCCCGCCGCGGGGATTCGAACTGCCGACCTTCTGATCAGCAAGCCCTAGGCTCTGTGATTTAACTCACAGCGCCACCCGCGTCCCTTTGCTACCTACACACACACACACAATGTTTAGGGGTACTCTCATTTTGACTCAAGAACATCACATCATCATCATTTTATAGTTCAAGGGGAAATAAATACAGTAAATGGACAAAAGTACAAAGATTCACAAAATGTTTAGGGGTATGCGTACCCCTGCGTGCCCCCAGGAAAAAGCACTGGCTAAACCAAAGGAATTTTTTGGACATTGCCAGGATTCAGCCGTCAAATTTCCTTAAAAACAGCTCACCAACTTTGGGCAAAACTTTAAAAAGCTCAACAACTTTGCCAAAGGAAAAGCTCAACAACTTTTGTGTCCCTTCTCTCAGCCACTAGAAATGTGTGTCCTCTTGTTACACTAGAAATCATGCTTAGCCGGTCGTTTGGTTTATGATATGTCAGCACACACTGCCCCACCCCCCAGCTATCACTCCTGTCAAATACTAATTGCTATTGCATGCCTCCTCTCGAGTTTCAAACCCCTATTGTCAGGTGTCAAATATGCAATTCAGGCAGAACTGGGTGTCAAAGACATGCAAACCTAGCGCAAGAGTTGATCATTCAGAGCATGAGAATCAGCAACATTTGCAAATTAGAATTTTTGAGGAGCAAATTAATTGCTAGTTGTCCAGCCTGATTGAAATAAGTGGAAGTGAAATTCACATTTTCGTTTGCAAAAAGAATTGAAACCTTGCAACCTGGAGATGGAGCACTTTTCCTTGAAAGGAAATTTCACTGGTTTCCATGAAACTGGCTCCCATCCTTGCAATTGCATTGGAAGATGTTGGTCAGATTAGGCTACAGTTGCTCCACTTACCTGGGAGTAAACCCCCATTGAATTCAGTGGGGCTTAGTCCTAATTTAGTGGGTCTTCTGAGTAGATGCACTGAAAGCACACCCCACCAAAGAATCCCGGGAACTGTAGTTTCTTGTGGGTGCTGAGAATTGTAGCTCTGTGAAGGAGGGTGGTGTGCTTGAATGTGTGATGTGTTCTTAAAGCATTTCAAAATTCTTAGTTGTTTCCCTTCTGTCTCTGGTTTTATTCTATTTCATCTGAGTCTCATGTTTCTTGTTTGTCCAGTTTTTCTGCCTGGGTATAGCTGAATGCTAGAGCTATTGCAAGCCCCAACAAACCCCCATGAATCATACACATTCAGCTTCTTGAGAAACGCAGACAAGTCAGATACACGTAATGGTTTTCCAACAGACGGAAACAAAATTGCATGGTCTGTGTTGTGTATTGATTCAAAGTGTTATCATATCTGTATTACTATTGTCTGTAATCACATTAGGGTGAAGTAACTGCCATCCTGTCCCAGAAGGAACAGTTACTATTGGTGCATTCAAGTTGCTGCATTGGGATCCTCAGTCTTATTGGTTCCCACCAAAAAGCAGCTGTGTGATTGCTTGAGATTGTTCCCTCCAAAATGTATCTTTTCCTAGCCAGTCCTCTGTCCCTATAAATGTAGCTTCCCTACCCTCAGTTCCCTCAGTCTTGTTTTGCCTGAATAAAGAATTGTTACATGAAGAAGCTGTCTCCTGCCTGCTATGTCAGAGAGATGAAATCACTTACTGAAATCATTAACCCCATGCTACAACAGTCTGTGCTGCTCAAACCACTCCAGCAGTGTGTGTGTGTTGTTCTGATTTTGATTACCGGTATATACCCTGTTTCCCCTTTTTTAATACGTAGTCATAAAGTAAGCCATGGCAGGTTTTTTTTTACCTTTGTGAGAAGTAAGACGTACCACAAAAGTAAGCCATGGTGCCGCCATTGTTCCCGTCGCCTCCTCAGCCCCTCCTGCGTGCGCAGGGAACCAGTGAGAGGCGCGGGGGGAAATGCGCCTCTTGCGGAGTTCTGCCCCGCCTGCTCAGTGCGCAGGGGGAGGCTGTACCGTACCATACTGACGTAATAAAAATAAGACATCCCCCGAAAATAAGCCACCCTGTGTTTTTTTGAGGGAAAATTTTTTTAAGACGGTGTCTTAAAAAGGGGGAAAGACGGTATTTTGTGGTCTTATATTGTGATTCTGTTCTGTGAACCGCCCTGAGACCTCTGGGTATAGGGCGGTATATAAATTCAATAAATAATAATACAGTGGTACCTTGGTTGTCGAACGGCTTGGGTCGCGAACAAATGGCTCCCGAGCACCGCAAACCCGGAGGTAAGTGTTCCGGTTTGCGAATGTTTTTTGGAAGCCGAACGTCCGACGTGACTTCCGATTAGCTGCAGGAAACTCCTGCAGCCAATCGGAAGCAGTGCCTTGGTTTTTGAACAGTTTCAGGAGTCAACTGGACTCCCAGAACGGATTAAGATCAACAACCAAGGTACCTCTGTAATAATAATAGAAGAGAAAGAAAGAGAGAGAATGTATTGGATTGTAAGCTTACCACCATGATCCTAAGCGAAAATCAAAGTGCTGATTTAATAATACTAATATTAATAATACTAATGATGATGATGATAATAATAATAATAATAATAATAATATTTATTTATACCCCGCCCATCTGGCTGGGTTGCCCCAGCCACTCTGGGCGGCTTCCAACACATATGAAAACATAATAAAACATCAAACAATAACAATCTGATCCAATATAAAAAGCCACAATAACTTTAAAATAAACAATTTATATCAAACAAAGAAACATTCAACAATCCATCAGAATCAGTGAACAGTAAAACTACACACCAGCAAATAATAAAGAAACAGTTTGCACTTATCAACCACAATAAAGAATTACCGTACTTTTCCGTGTATAAGATGAGGATTTTTTACGTGAAAGTAATGTTTAAAAATTGACGTCGTCTTATACACGGGTAGTACTGAGGGGGGACGGGTGGTTGGTTGCTGCCGCGAGCCGGAGATTGTCAGCGGTGGTAGTGCGTGTGATTGGCAGCTGCGGAAATGGCTTTTTTTTATTTGCTGTTGCAGCGGCTGCTGGCAGCGAGAGGTCAGACATTTGAATAGAATAGAATATATTTATTGTCATTGTCCCCCTTCAGGAACAACAAAATTACTTGGCTGCTCCATCCACCCAGATAGGGCACTCCATGCAAAGACAAAACAACTACAAAAACACTGATTAAAACCATACACACTGATTAAAACCATACACACTGATTAAAACAATGATAATGATTTGGTGGCTTTTGCATTGCATGTGATAGGAAGCGTTGTTCATGCGGGTGAGTGATTCTCGGCAATCCCCCCCCCCAAAGAAACTCAACAACTCTGGACAATCTCCCCCCATTTTCTTAATTTTGAGTCCCCCAAAATAGGGGGCGTCTTATACATGGGGGCATGTTATACACGGGAAAATATGGTACCAATCTATAGTCAATTAAAAACAACAGCAAATCACAATGCATAAAATGACACAAAACATGCAAAGCCATGTACAGTGGTACCTCTGGTTGCGAACGGGATCCGTTCTGGAGCCCTGTTCGCAACATTAAAACCCCGTAACCTGAAGCGCCGAATCTGCGCATGCTCAGCGTCCGATTCGGTGTTTCTGCGCATGCGTGAAGCACAATTTACCGCTTCTGCGCATGATCGCCCACCGAACCCGGAAGTAACCCGTTCCGGTACTTCCGGGTTCGGCGCATTCGTATCCCGTGACGAACGCAACCTGAAGCAATCATAGCCAGAGGTACGACTTTAAAAGGATCAAATTGAGAAAGAAGGGTGCACAACTTATAAAACTATTTTTTAAAAAAATAATCCCTGAACTCGTCTCTTCCCAGCTGCTGCTGCTGCTGCTGCTCTCAAAGTCATGGTCTGGGAAAGGTTCCCAGGGCTGGAGAGAGGGGCAAGGCAGCTGGAAAGCCTGATGCGGACCGGAAAGTATCTCTCCCCACTCCCTCTTCAATCTCTAAGATGTGTTGCACCTTCATACACATGTACAGACAAATTTGGATTACAATGAGCACTCTGTTGGATCAGATCAAAGGCCCTGTTTTCACTGTGGCCAGGGGGAACTCACAAGGAGGACATCAGCACAAGAGCACTCTCCCGCTCGTGACCTCCAGCAGCTGAGATTCCATTTAAACAGGACGACATCCCGTTTGGGCGGGGGGGGGGGGTACGGTGCTCTCGCGCAAGAGAGAGCAGCCCCGAAAGACACGTGGCCCAGTTTTCCTCTGGGCCATGTCGGCGAGTATGATATTCAGAGGTTTACCCCTCCGCCCCGTCTCTCGCACACACGTGTGCTGTGTGCTCTTCAACAGCAGGGCCTTCGTAGTGGTTGCACCTGCGTTCTGGAACCCCCTCCCAAAAGAGGTTTGCCAGGTCCATCCCATGGATATCAGAAATTAGTAGAAACATACCTGTTCTAACAGGCCTTTTGAGAGTTAAAACAGGGAAACTGAATGTGGAGGAATTTTAATAATAAATAAATAAATAGGAGGAGAATTGTTAATGCTTGTTTCTAACTGGTTTTGTTTTGTGCATGCATACAGCATAAATATAAGAAAAGTCACATAATTTTGCCAGAAATCTAAAGCTCTAAGGCCCAGTCCACATACTAAACTACGATAACAGAACTCAGACCTTAAAACTCAATAGCTCAGGAGTCAAAACCTGGGAGGTCAGGTGAGGGGTTGGCACTGGAAGCTATAAGTTGGGGGCAGATCCAGTATCAAAAACCATTGATTTACTTACACATGGTGACACTTAGATGACATTAAATGGTATGGGGCCAAGATATGTGAAGGATCACCTTCAGCACCTGCCTGCGCATTGAGATGAGCCTTGGAGGCCCTGCTCATGTGAGAGAAATTAGGTGGGCAGGAACAAGGGGCAGGGCCTTCTCTGCTGCAACCCCATGTTTGTGAAATTCTATCCTCCTCAATTCGGGCCTTGGGAAGGGCTTTGAAGATCTATCTGTTCTGGGCACTGTAGTTCGCTAAGGGCACCTGGGAATTGCAACTCTGCAAGGGATGGACTACAATGCCCAGAATTCTTTGCGGGTAAGAATGTGCTTTAAAGGTACAGTCTCTGCATAGCCTTAGTCCATGGGTAGGCAACCTAAGGCCCGGTGGCCGGATGCGGCCCAATCGCCTTCTAAATCCGGCCTGTGGACGGTCCGGGAATCAGCGTGTTTTTACATGAGTAGAATGTGTGCTTTTATTTAAAATGCATCTCTGGGTTATTTGTGGGGCATAGGAATTCGTTCATTCCCCCCCCCCAAAAAAATATAGTCCAGCTCTCCACAAGGGCCCCCTGCTGAAAAAGTTTGCTGACTCCTGTGTTAGTCAGATGCATCCCTCTGAGAGGATCGTACCGTGACTCTCTTTGCTATAGCTGATTCTGGGTGAAGCAAGTCTTGATTTCGTTCCCACGCTTAGGCAGAGAGAAGGGTGCTGGGTGCAGGATTTGCGCAAGGGAGAAAGAAGGAGCAGCCTCGCTTTTCCTCATTATTCCCCCTGATTCAGAGGCACCACCCGCCTCATCTGCCTTTGTCTCCTGCTCTCTCCTTCTCTCCTCCCACGGGGCCGATGGCGTCCTCATTATCAGGGGCTTATTCATTCATTATTCACCACCCGGGTTGCAAAACCCTCTCGGCCCATCTGGCACGGCTGCAGCACAGCTCTGCGTCCGGGGAGAGAACCTGCTATTGAATTATTCAGAGATGGCTCAGATGCCCCCTGCCATTTCAATACGCAGAGGGTGGGGGGCAGCCGGGAGACACCAATGTATCACTGTCATGGTGCCGCTTTCTAAGCCTATACAATCTCACCCCCCCGCCCCCCCGGGTCTTATCAGGCTGCGTCACTCTGGGCCTTATCAGGCTTCAAACACAGAATCCAGGAATCTTGGCTCCTTTGCCCTTCCCTTCTCAAGGAACACAGAAATTAGGGTTGCCATACGTCCTGTAATTCCTGGACACGTCCTCTTTCTGGGGGTCCTACATGCCCATCTGGGGGGATTTTACATTTTAAAGCAGATGTTCTGGATTTGGGGTTTAAATTTTGTGTGTGTGTGTGTGTGTGTGTGTGTGTGTGTGAACGGGTGTGAACGGGTAGCCGTGTTGCTCTGCCATAGTCAAAACAAAATAATAATAATAATAAATTCCTTCCAGTAGCACCTTAGAGGCCAACTAAGTGTGTTCTTGGTATGAGCTTTCGTGTGCATGCAGGAGCAGAGGAAGCAAACGGCAAACGGAGGCATCCTCCTGGGGGCGAGGCGTCGTGACGTTATGTCGTGACGCCACGACGCAACGTCACAACGTAGTGTGCATGTGCGAAATGCGAGCCACCGTGCGAAAAGCAGCAGCGGCCGGTCAGCCCCACAGTTCGAAAGCACATCAAAATGCAAGTAGATAAATAGGTACCACTCCGGTGGGAAGGTAAACGGGGTTTCTGTGTGCTGCTCTGGTTCGCCAGAAGCAGCTTAGTCATGCTGGCCACATGACCCGGAAGCTGTCTGTGGACAAACGCCGGCTCCTCGGTCTATAGACCGAGATGAGTGCGCAACCCCAGAGTCGGACACGACTGAACCTAATGGTCAGGGGTCCCTTTACGTTTACCTTACTAGAAAACAACAACCTTCTTTGGAAACGAGGGAGAGATGGAGCCCGGGAAGTGGTCCTAACCAGCCACAGACCTCTCGGCTCCAGGAGAACCCAGGTGTCCGGCAAGACCCTCAGAAACAGGATGAAAAACGGCCTTGCACCTTGGGAGGAGTGGTTGGGGAGAGTATCTGCAAAGAACAGACTCTGAAATATTTCACCCCCAGGTGTGAAATGTTGCAGTAGCTCTCTCTTGCCCAAAACATGTAGACGCTAATCGAATCGCACAGTTTTGCAGATGGGCCCGTGGCCAGAAGCGACTAAAAGGAAGGTGAAAACAAAATAAAAAATAAAAAAATTCCTTCCAGTAGCACCTTAGAGACCAACTAAGTTTGTTTTTGGTATAAGGAAGGTGATGGGGAAAAGCCTGACCTGAAACCCTTTGCATGCTGGGTAGTGATGGGCAGGCACAAAGTGGTATTGTTTTCCGCTCCCTCAGGAAGAAGTGTGGTGTCCAGCTGGTAAAAAAAGTGCTGGGGCTATGGGCTGTGGTTAATCTGGCAGGGGAAGCCCAGTCAGATGGGTGGGGTGTTATCATAGAATCATAGAGTTGGAAGAGACCACAAGGGCATCCAGTCCAACCCCCTGCCAAGCAGGAAACACCATCAAAGCATTCCTGACAGGTGGCTGTCAAGCCTCTGCTTAAAGACCTCCAAAGAAGGAGACTCCACCACACTCCTTGGCAGCAAATTCCACTGTCGAACAGCTCTTACTGTCAAGAAATTCTTCCTAATGTTTAGGTGGAATCTTCTTTCTTGTAGTTTGAATCCATTGCTCCGTGTCCGCTTCTCAGGAGCAGCAGAAAACAACTTTTCTCCCTCCTCTATATGATATCCTTTTATATATTTGAACATGGCTATCATATCACCCCTTAACCTTCTCTTCTCCAGGCTAAACATACCCAGCTCCCTAAGCCGTTCCTCATAAGGCATCGTTTCCAGGCCTTTGGCCATTTTGGTTGCCCTCCTCTGGACACGTTCCAGCTTGTCAGTATCCTTCTGTGGTGCCCAGAACTGGACACAGTATTCCAGGTGAGGTCTGACCAGAGCGGAATACAGTGGTACTATTACTTCCCTTGATCTAGATGCTATACTTCTATTGATGCAGCCCAGAATTGCATTGGCTTTTTTAGCTGCTGCATCACACTGTTGACTCATGTCAAGTTTGTGGTCTACCAAGACTCCTAGATCCTTTTCACATGTACTGCTCTCAAGCCAGGTGTCACCCATCCTGTATTTGTGCCTTTCATATTTTTTTTTGCCCAAGTGCAGTACTTTACATTTCTCCAGAAATGCCAGAGCTGAAACCTTCCTTGCAAGTCTCCTGGCTGCGTTTTGTACCAGGTGAAGTAACCAGGGCAGTAATATGCAGTGCTATTTTTCTTTAAAATAAAAATAAAAATGTTTAGGGGTACTCTCCTTTTGACTCAAGAAAATCACCATTTTATAGTTTAAATCGTGGAAAATAAATACAGTAAATGGACAAAAGTACAAAGATTCACAAAATGTGTACCCTGCATCCCCCCAGGAAAAAAGCACTGGTCATACAGACTGGAAGCGGTCAACAAACCATTCCCTCTCTCTGAAGAACCTGCAGCCTTGTCATGGGTTATCTGCAGCCTCGCCACACTAGAATTCCCATAATTCTTTAGGAGAAGCCATGACAGTTAAACTAGCAATAGTTTCTTGGTGCTGTTACCTCCACATCAGAATCTCACCTTAACATCTGCTGGAAGGAGGACCGAAACCACCTCCCAGAATGGCAAGTTTCAGCACATCTTAAATTAGTTGACAATAACTCAACAAGGAAGGGTTGGGTGGCAAATCTGAGGCGTTCCTTTGTCAATATTCCTGGTCCGCAATATCCCTAATTTCCCCACAGACCAACTGTGACAGGTGAGTGGGACCACCCACCTGCCAATAACCTTACATTATAATGATGTTTGGTCACTCACATCTGCTGATATCTAAAGGAGGTCAATCAGCTGATTGACGATTAAAGGGAGTCTCTTTGAAGTCCATCTGGAGGAAGCAGTTTAGATTCAAACCGATCCCTCCAAGAGGAGCATTTTGTCCTCTGCATATGTCACACTCCTTTAACATTAATTCGGGGAAAGCAGATAACGAATGAATCAAACTGGCACAGAGAACAACTTTAAAAACTAACAAATTATTCAGTTTTTCATCACACGCAGATCAAGTGAACTCTAGTCCACAAAAGCTTATGCCATAATGTACCCGAAGGAGCATCTTCACCCCCATCACTCAGCCCGGACAGTGAGGTCCAGCTCTGAGGGCCTTCTGGTGGTTCCCTCCCTGCGAGAAGTGAGGTTACAGGGAGGCAGGCAGAGGGCCTTCTCAGTAGTGGCGCCCGCCCTGTGGAACACCCTCCCACCAGATGTCAAGGAAATAAACAACTATCTGACTTTTAGAAGACATCTGAATGCAGCCCTGTTTAGGGAAGTTTTTAATGTTTGATGTTTTATCATGTTTTTAATAATCTGTTGGGAGCCGCCCAGAGTGGCTGGGGAAACCCAGCCAGATGGGCAGGGTATAAATAATAAATAATAAAAAAATTTATTATTTTTATTTTTATTTTTATTATTTTAAAGTGCTACAAGACTCTTTACTGCAAGATGTCCTTACTGCAACAGATGTTACTAACACGGGGACGTGGAAGTGAAATAGCGAGTACTGCATCTCCATGCATGAGAGGAAAAGGGTGGAAAATACGATGGCCGATCCAGATGGTCGCTCATTCTCTTCCTTGGTTTCTTTCTCCCTTCCTTTCCATGGGATTTTCTACAGTCTCAACATTTTCTGTGGACGCTCCATTTGCTTTTGGCCCAATGAGCACACAAAGATTAAAGGAAGCCTGCCTCTGCAATGCAAGGCTGCAGGGTCTTATCTCTTGCTGGGAGAGAGAGAGAGGTCACTCTTCCAGATGACATGTTTATTGAGCATTTCACCTTGATTCCCAGGAGCTTTTTCTCCACTCCCCCCTCCACCAACAACAACCCAGGTCCTCTTTCAAAAGATGCACTTCCCCTCTCCTCATAACACAGGCACCCCCAAACTCGGCCCTCCATATGTTTTGGGACTACAACTCCCATCATCCCTAGCTAACAGGACTAGTGGGCAGGGATGATGGGAATTGTAGTCCCAAAACATCTGGAGGGCCGAGTTTGGGGGTGCCTGGGTCCTAACATTTTGGGAGCTGCAGCAAACCACAAAATGCAACACACACCCCGACCATAAGAAAAAAGGAATGAATGAAGATCTACATCAGGAACAAGGTGGGGGGGGGGAGATCTACACTTGCAACAAGGAGGCAGTGAAGAGCTACATCGGGAATAGAATCATAGAATCATTGTAGAGTTCAAAGGGACCCCAAGGGTCATCTAGTCCAACCCCCCTACAATACAGGAATCTCAACTAAAGCAGCCATGACAGGTGGCCATCCAACCTCTGCTTAAAAACCTCCAAGGAAGGAGAGGCCACAACCTCCCGAGGGAGTCCCTTCCACTGTGAAACATCTCTTAGTGTCAGAAAGTTCTTCCTGATGTTTGATCAGAATCTCCTTTATTTTAATTTGAAGCCATTGGTTTGATCCCTACCCTCCAGAGTGGGAGAAAACAAGCTTGCTCCATCCTACCCCATGGGACAGCCCTTTAGCTATCTGAAGATGGCTATCGTATCTCCTCTCAGCTTCCTCTTTCCCGGGCCAGTGTGGGAGAGCCAGTGTGGTGTAGTGGTTAAGAGCGGTAGACTCGTAATCTGGTGAACCGGGTTCGCGTCTCCGCTCCTCCCCATGCAGCTGCTGGGTGACCTTGGGCTAGTCACACTTCTCTGAAGTCTCTCAGCCCCACTCACCTCACAGAGTGTTTGTTGTGGGGGAGGAAGGGAAAGGAGAGTGTTAGCCGCTTGGAGACTCCTTCGGGTAGTGATAGATAGATAGATAGATGATTTATTTGTCATTGCACCAGTACAAGCACACACTATACCAGTGCAACGAAATTGCAAGCCATCCCGTAAAAAACACACACACACACACACACACACACACACACACACACACACACAAAGCCACACATACACACAGCACAGCTCTCCAAGGTCACATCATTTGGTTACGTCATTTAAGAAGGCTATAGCTCTTGGGTAGAAGCTGTTCTTCAGTCTGTTTGTTTTTGCTCTGATTGTTCTGTATCTTCTACCTGAAGGCAGTGGCGCAAAGAGACCATATCCCGGGTGAGATGGGTCATCTAAAATATTGTTCACCTTTTTAAGGCAGCGGGAACTGTACAGTTCTTCCAGAGAGGGGAGAGGGTGACCAACAACCCTTTGGGCTATCGATATGACCCTCTGAATCATCTTCTTCTCCCTGGCTGTGCAGCTGGAGAACCAAGCACAAATACAGTATGTAAGAATGCTCTCTATGGAGCCTCGGTAGAAGGACACCAGCAGTCTCTCACTCAGATTATTCTTCTTTAAAAGTCTGAGGAAATAAATTCTCTGCTGGGCCTTCTTTACCAGAGCGGTAGTATTTGCGCTCCAAGCCATACCCTGCTCTATCATCACTCCCAGAAACTTGAATACAGCCACCCTCTCCACCTGGTCCCCGCCGATATACAGGGGCTGAATGTCCACCTTTTTTTTCCTATAATCCACCACCAGTTCCTTGGTTTTGGCAGTGTTTAGAGCCAGATTGTTATCACCACACCAAGCACAAAACTGTTCCACCTCATCCCGATAGGCAGACTCATCCCCTCCTGAAATGAGCCCCACCACAGTAGTGTCATCAGCAAACTTGATGATTTTGTTGCTGGGATGGATGGCTGTGGCATCATACGTATAGAGGGTATAGAGCAGGGGACTCAACACACAACCCTGTGGTGAGCCGGTGTTAAGGCTAAGGGCTGTGGACATATGTGACCCTACTCTAACCCTCTGAAAACGATCTGACAGAAAGTTCAAAACCCAGAGACAAATGGAGTTAGAAAGTCCAATCGCCTCTAGCTTGGACACCAGTCTATGGGGGAGGATCGTGTTGAAAGCAGAGCTTTTAGTGATAAAGCGGGATATCAAATCCAAACTCTTCTCCTTCAGGCTAGACAAACCCAATTCCCTCAACCGTTCCTCATAAGGCTTGGTTTCCAAATCCTGAGTCATCTCGGTCGCCCTCCTCTGCACACGTTCCAACTTGTCAACAAACATCTTAAATTGTGGCGCCCAGAAGTGGACACAGGGAGGGAATCGGATCAGTCTTGCCGGATGTTGAAGTCGGAATCAAAGGGGGAAAGGGGCCTGCAAACCCCCAGAGACCCCAGAACTCAGCCCAACACACCATTTCCTCCCTAAGAGTGGCAGGAGACCAGCAGCGCCTCCTATTCAGCAAGATGAGGCATGGAGATGGCAGATCTGGCCTCCAAGGAGTGTACCACAGTCATTGCTACAACAGCAGCAGCGATGGACAATGCATTCCTTGGAGGCTGGATTTGCCACCCCTGTGAATCCTGTCGCCCGAGGCAGTCGCTACACCTGCCCTCCTGGGTGGGCCGGCCCTGCCTAACCACCCAGGCACCGCTCTCCCTTCCCTAAGGAAGCCAACAGCCCTGACTACTAAATCTCGACAGCCACCTATCAGGAATGGACTGTGGGGATTTGCGGGGGAGAAAGAGATGGCTGAGACATGACCTAATGTGTCTTTTCCAGCAATGACCTTCGCATCTTCAAATGCAAACAAGAAACCAGAGAGAGCTAATAATACTGTACGCAGCTAGGCTTGCCTGGAGTAAACAGTCCGCTGCCCTGGCTGGGGAAGCAAGGAGCTCGGGTGACACCCGCCTGGAGCCAGCGTGCACAGCCAAGAATGCGCCGAGGACGGGGATAATGTTACTGGGCTGCTGCTGTCCTAAGCGAGTCACCCATGTGCCTCCATCCCGAAGACGCACCGAGCAGCGAGCGGACAATTTGCAGCAGGAGAGGGGCGTTGGGGATGAAGTCTGCCCCCAAATGAGACTGGAAGCTCTGTCCCTTAAACAAAGGCTTTATAAGGGGATTGGACAAAGCCCTAGAAGCCGCCTCAGCCAATGGCAAAGCGACTGGTGTCCAGCTCTCCACATTTCCCAATCAGTTTGCAACTTCCTGTTTCTAAGTCCTCAGGAAAATTCACCGCAATATCGCTCCCCAATACACTATTTTGTTTTCATTAATTTTCAGTCAAGGTGGGTCATGTACACATTTTTGTCTGCAGCTCTCTCTGATTGGTCCTAGAACAATAGGATCCAGAATGCAGCAGTCTGATTGGTCCGCAGGAGCCACCCAATCCAGCTCCAGTTGGAAGTGAATCAGTGACCTGATTGGCCTGCAAGAGCAGCCAATCAGGCTCCTGGAGGAAGTGAATCCGCAACCTGATTGGCCTACAGGAGTATCCCGGAATTAGCCAATCACGTGGGGCCCATTGTGTAAATAATGTATATATAGCAGACGTTTTGGGGAAAGAGCTGAATAAAGAGCATGAAATTCATACTTGACTCCGAGTATATTTCACTGGCAACGAAGGTGGGATCAAGTACATGGCGTGTATCCTGCCTAATTTAACCCAGGTGGCGCTGTGGGTTAAACCACAGAGCCTAGGGCTTGCTGATCAGAAGGTCGGCAGTTCGAATCCCTGCGACGAGGTGAGCTCCCGTTGCTCGGTCCCAGCTCCTGCCCACCTAGCAGTTCGAAAGCACGTCAAAGTGCAAGTAGATAAATAGGTACCGCTGCAGCGGGAAGGTAAACGGCGTTTCCGTGCGCTGCTCTGGTTCACCAGAAGCGGCTTTGTCATGCTGGCCACATGACCTGGAAGCTGTATGCCGGCTCTCGGCCAATAAAGCGAGATGAGCGCCGCAACCCCAGAGTCGGACATGACTGGACCAAATGGTCAGGGGTCCCTTTACCTTTTACTGTGTGTGTTAGCTCTACATCAGACTGATTTTGCAAGATCAAAGCTCAATTCTGCAGCTTGCTTATGTCATGCAAATTCAGCAGGCAAAGACAACATAATTGATTCCACTTCTGGAAATTACAGGGAGAAGACAAAAGTGCTGTAAAGGAGTGAAACGAAACAGAAATCTCTGACTACGGGGGAAACCTTGGCGCACACAACGGAGGGAGACTCTCAAATTATCTAAGAAACAGACAAAACGAACTACTGGATATAACAAGACGAAAAACCTAAGGTACAAATCACATATTTAAGATCACAGAGATGCAGTTTGCAGGTTTTTAAATATCCACAAAACAACAAATGATGTACTATAATTCAGAAGTGTACTGTGCTGCCCAGGTCTCAACATCTGGAGGAATCTTAGTGCTTTAACATTTTCAGGACACTCCAGTTCTGAGATAACGTGGAGCAGCCTTTCACCCAAAGACCTAGATGAGAAAAGTCTTGTCCTTGTGCGTCTCACAACAAGCATCTCACGACAAGTGTCTTGTTTCCATTGATCCGGAAGAATGACTAAAAGGCTCAAAAAATGTAAAACATGCACTAACACACAGTGGAAGGGGGGGGGCAGTTATCTCAGACAGAAATCTTACAAGTGGGCCCTGACATAAAAGGCTGCCCTTTGAAAGCCCTGTCCGAGATTCCAGACTCTGCAGTCAGTCAACATGTCAGCGGCTGTTGAACACCCCCCACCCCACCCCCCTTGTTGCTCCCAGGCAGGGACTTAAAATTGCAAGTGGCCTGCTAGAAACAGGCTTATTCTAAGATCAGATTTTCTGCAGGAAGGGTAAATTTGGGTTGAATGGGGGAGGCGGATACAAGTGAGCATTTTGGCGCCATGACATCAGGTGGAAGCTGAGAGAAACCTTATGTTTCACAGGCTGGGAGTCACAGTTTTGTTTCAGATTTTTTAATTAAGTTGCTTATAATTTTCTTACTGCATTATGCTTTATCCTAATGCTGCCTTGTTCTATTTCTTGGTTCAGGAGCTGCCCAGAGAGCTTCTGTTAAAGGCTGTGTGAATCTAGGATGTCGTTTGCCCCCCCCCCCACTCCACATTAGCTCTTAGAAATCCCTGTTTCCCAGCAAAACTCTGCTGCCATGCCGGTTAGCAAATAATGTGGCACTTTTCCCTATTCTTTACTAGTTACCCTTGACTACAGTAGTTGCCTCCTCCTTTTCTTCTTTTTCTGAGGTCCCTGTTTCTGTCTTTGGATAAGAGGCCTTTTAAAAAAAAAAAAACTTGTACATTAAAGTGCATCCCAAATATATTTACAGGCGTCTCCCGTAGGCATAAAATCACATATATCATCTAAAAAGCCTGTAAACACTCTCTACACTTCTGGAAGCCCTAGAAAAAACCCTTTAAAAAAAACAACCAAAAGCACTTACCAGACCGGCATGAACTGTGGCAATGGTGGCTCTCGGTTTTCCTTTGCCAAAAATCCACAAAAATCCACCACGATTGCTCCCACCAAACCTCTTTTCCTCAAACTCCCAACTCTCCACAGGCCTCAGAGGTCGGTGCAAAGGCTCCTGGGATTGCTGGCTGCTTTTCTGCTCTTTTCATGCCATTTTTTTTTTTGTCCTTTTCGCGCCTTTCCACAGTTGAAATCGATTTCTTAAATTGTTTCCCGGTGCCGCTCGCCCGCCTTCTGCACGTACCGAAGAGGAGAGGGGTTTTAATCCAGACCTACCCCAAGGGCTCCCTCGACTCAGCCGGCCCTGATTCACAGATACTGTGGGTGACAACTGTTTCCACAGCTCCCAGAAAGAGACAACTGTGTGTCCCGGACAGTTGTGAGGTGTGGGCTTTGCCTGCGTGTGGCAACTGCTGCCGAAGGGGGAACAGGTGGGGGACACTGTGGAGAGGAAGAGAGAGGGCAAATCTCTCCTCCACAAGCCAACCTGCACAGAAAATCCAAACTTCCACATTTTCGTGCTACAATTCCTTTTCCCTCTGTCCCTTTTCTGCTAGAGAGTCCCCTTTCTATTTTTTTATTTTCTCCCCCCCCCCCACTGCCCTGGAAAAAAACAATTAATAACCAGTATCTTTATTTCTGCTTTTGGCACACGAGTCATCAGAGGAAAGCGTGAACGCAGTCCGTCCCCCCCCCACTACCACAAATTATGCAGTCGAGTTTCCCGCATTTGGGGAAATTGCAGGGGTCAGCACACCCGCAGTGCAATGGATGAGCCTCGCCCTGGGAAAACCTCCTTCATGATCAAGGTGTCTCCCCTGCCAGGTAAGTATAGACAGTCCCCTTTCACGCCCCACGGTAGTTCGCTGTCGCTTCTGAGGTGTCCACTTCCCAAGGACACCATTTCAGGTACCTCGGTTTACATACGCTTCAGGTTACAGACGCTTCAGGTTACAGACTCTGCTAACCCAGAAATAGTACCTCGGGTTAAGAACAGTTTCAGGATGAGAACAGAAATCGCGTGGCAGCAGCGGGAGGCCCCATTAGCTAAAGTGGTACCTCAGGTTAAGAACAGTTTCAGGTTAAGAACGGACCTCCAGAACAAATTAAGTTCTTAACCCGAGGTACCACTGTACATGGCTCAGGGGCAGATCTGTTTGCATGATCGGCATGAGAACTTTTTTGGAGCTTTTTTGGAGTACATTTGACCTTAGCAATCCCACACTAAACCAATTGTTATAGTTTGTTTGGAGGGGGAGGACCCTGCTACTAAACCCTTGAGCAGTGGTGGCTAACCTTGGCACTCCAGATGTTTTGGGACTACAACTCCCATCATCCCTGACCACTGGTCCTGTTAGCTAGGGATGATGGGTGTTGTAGTTCCAAAACATCTGGATTGCCAAGGTTAGCCACCACTGCCCTAGAGGAAAGTGGGACATTCCGGGATCAAATCAGAAACTGGGACGGCTTCTGTGAATCTGGGACTGACCCTGGAAAACAGTCCATTTCTATGTCCATTTCTATGGGTTTCCAGACTTCTCCCAGAATAGGAAGCAGGAAGGAGACTAGAATGCAGAAGTGTCTACTGCAGTGAGTAGCTCAGTTGCCCAGCATAGCAGCAAGCTGGAGGCCCAGGAAATGACAACAGATGTCTGACTGCAGGAAGTGAGAGTTAGGAGGAGCAGGGATGCCACAACATCCTCATGCCACTCCCTGCGGCCTGAAATAGGGTTGGGTTGCAGTGGTAGGGGACTTCCTCGCTGGGCGGACAGGGGGAATCCATTTATGGCTCTCTCTGTACAGCTGCCAAGTTCCTAATGCCTCAAGTGGCCTTGTTGCTTCCATTTCTCTCCTCTCTACTCCGCAAGCACCTTCTTCCCGTTTCAGAATATCTGCCCAGGCAGCTTGGCCCCCTTCAGCCAGCCGTAGGGCGGCACTTTGCTTTTCGGTGGTGGTCTGGTGATCTGCAAAGGAAGGACGCTGCGGGTGGCCAGGTTGCTGTAGCAGATGTTTGCACATTGAGGAGGCAATGTTAGCTGTTTTCTGTGTCCTAAGCAGTAGGATAGGCAACAGCAGGAGGGGAGAGAAAGAAAGGATAGAAATGTGTGAAAAGGTAAAGAGAAGGGAGAAGAAGATCTTAGGTAAAGGTAAAGGGACCCCTGACCATTAGGTCCAGTCGTGTCCGACTCTGGGGTTGTGGCGCTCATCTCGCATTACTGGCCGAGGGAGCCGATGTACAGCTTCCAGGTCATGTGACCAGCATGACTAAGCCTCTTCTGGCGAACCAGAGCAGCACACGGAAATGCCGTTTACCTTCCCACTGGAGCGGTACCTATTTATCTACTTGTACTTTGACATGCTTTCGAACTGCTAGGTGGGCAGGAGCTGGGATCGAGCAACGGGAGCTCACCCCATCGCGGGGATTCGAACTGCCGACCTTCTGATCAGCAAGCCCTAGGCTCTGTGGTTTAACCCACAGTGCCACCTGTGTGCTAAGAAGATCTTAGCAGGGAGGAAATGGGAACAGGCGGACAGCTGGCATCCGAGGAGTGAGAAAGAAGATGAGTTATGGGGCAGGATGGAAACAGAGAAAGGATTGAGAAATGCTTCCTGCAGAGCTGCTCTCGGTCAGTGTTGACAATACAGTACTGAACTACATGGACCAATGGTCTGGCTCCATATAAGATATCTTCCTATGGTCCTAAGCAGCATTGGGCAACAGTATTTTTGTTGGGGAAATGGCACAGGGGGAAGGGAGAAGGGTTTCAGTCCTGACCATACAGCTGCCATTTTTAAAGCAACAACCAGACATTCTGCAATCACACATTTCCATGTATCATCAAGGAGGGTGCCTCCAGATTTATTCACACAAACCAGCCAGGACCAAGAGGGAGGCAGTCGGGCGTCTGTGGATTCTGCGTTGACGTTAATGAGATCTTAAACAACGCCATTTGCTTGCAAGGTCAGCCGGGTGAATGTAAAAGTCACACCAGCAGCAGCATTCGCCAGGCTCCCAGGGGAAAGATAACACCATGTCTGCCCGTCCTGCTTCTAACAATGTACCATCCATCACCCGTGTCTCTGGGTCTGCTCAAAACTGCTTGCTGCTGCCATGCAGAATCCTACGTACGGTGGATGTAGTCAGCGAACCCAGGAGTCCTGAGCCTCCGCCCCCTTTCTTCCGAAACCTGCACCATTTCCTCCTATTTCAAGTTCTCTGTTTTCCAGACAATTGAAAGGGATCTGGCCACTTCCACCTGTTTCAAGACAGACATTGTAGGTTTTTGTGTTGTTCCGAAAACCTGTAGAACCCCATTTGAACAGAAGTGAGTGGGGGGTAAACAATGTGTATGAGTACCCTATAGGAAGCAAAAGCTTTTAAAAACCACTTTTCAGTGCATATCAGTCTCCTGCCTGGAGTATGTGTGTATAATGCAATAGAATAATAGATTCATAGAACTGTAGAGTTGGAAGGGACCCTGAGGATCATCTAGCCCAACCCTCTGCAATGCACGTATATGCAGCTGTCCTATACGGGGATCGAACCTGAAACCTTGCTTTGTCACCACCATGTTCTAGTCAACCTAGCTATCCAGACAATTGACATTGATACAATAATATCACATTAGTAGTGGATTTATACTGGGACAGCCACATATCATTCCACTTTATTCCTTGTTCTGTGATGCTTCCACATTTTTTTTATTATCACATTATTACTATCTGCTCTTGCACTAAAGCACAACGAAAACAGGGCAAAACCCAACAACAAAACAAAACCACAGCCCAAACTGGAAAATTTGAGTTATTAAAATTATAGGATTTCAGCAGGAAGTTTTGGGATTGGGACTGGAAATGAAGCAGGACGTCTGCCCTTGAAACTTTTGCAGGTGCAAACAGTATTGAACAGTACTGATCGTGTATGACCGCCCTGAGCACAAATCATCATGAATGCACAATAAGGACAAGAGCCAGGGCATCTTGTTGTCCTGGAAGGGGAGCCAGAGGTGTCATTAGCAGGAGGAAGATCTACAATCCATTATCCTTGTATTCTCCGGGAGGGTAATGTGAGGTGGAGGGCAGCGTCCAGATCTCAGCTGCTGTAAGCCACATGTTCTCCTGCTCTGCGACTTGACCCCTAACAACAAATGCTGATTGATGGGACATCAAGGTCTCAATCTAGGACTGCAGGTCATGCATTCTTGGCCATCAGGGTGGGGGGCAGAGGAGACCACTGTTTTGCAAGGAAGGGTAGGCGGGTGGTGGCAGAAGGGGGGGGCAGAGGAGACCACTGTTTTGCAAGGAAGGGTAGGCGGGTGGTGGCAGAAGGGGGAAATATAGTGGTACCTCATGTTATGAACTTAATTAGTTCTGGAGGTTCATTCTTAACCCGAAACTGTTCTTAACCTGAGGCGCGCTTTCGCTAATGGGACCTCCCGCTGCCGCCGTGCCATGCGATTTCTGTTCTCATCCTGGGGCAAAGTTCGCAACCCGGAGCAACTACTTCTGGGTTAGCGGAGTTTGTAACCTGAAGCGTTTGTAACCCGAGGTACCACTGTAAGCTGATGTGCCTGCAACCAGCGAAAAAGAAGCAAGTGTCAAGTTTTTGGAGGGCAGCTTCAGGGAGCAGCAAAATATGCTGTCGGTATCATGCAGAGACGGGCAACCTCAGCTTTGGGGGTCCAAGCGTGGCCCCCAGGCCCCTCTATCTGGCCCTTGGCACTGTTTGAAGGCCACACCCCTCCCCCCAGGCTGCACCCTGATTGGCCTTGCTTCACACCCTCCTTGAGTGCATTTGCTTGGCTGCAAAGCATCCTTGAACTCTGTCAGAGTGGCTCTTCCTCACCAGAACCCGGAAGCTGCCACGGTCGCTGCTCCTCATTTCTCCGGCGACGGGTGCACTCGCAGCGCACCCCCTTGGATTTTGCCTGCTGAAGCATCTGCCTCAGTTTGCCTCATGAGCAGGCTAGGCTTGATGATGGCTAAAAGCCAAGGGAGGATAGGCTTTTTGTGGATGTCTTCTGCAACATGTTCCTCAGGCAGTAATAATGCAGTAAGGGTGGGTTAGTTCTGCTACATGATTCATTTTGTGATGCTTTCCTGATGCTACCGCGTTATCGCTGTCCACAGGGGCTACAGAGCAATGAAAGCAGGACACAGAAAGGGGGGGGGGAAACCCTCTGAAACGTTAGCGGTTATGAAAAGTTTTGGGATTTCAGCAGGAAGTTACAGGATAAGCAATGACTGGAAATGAAGCAGCGTGGATAACCCCCCAGGTGCTTAAAAAGGCAAAGCGCCGTCCCAGAACCTGAACTCAGAGGCTCCTGAACAAACCAGTGCCGTGTAAACTTAACTGGCATCAAATGAAACAGCTTTTAAGAACTTTTAATAGATCTTAATTTTAAAAAGAAATGCTCTGAAAGCAGCCTGCAATTATGAATAAAGCTGTTTTAAGTACACATCAAAGTCTACTTTACAGAACGGTTACCCTGCACGGGACATGAGGGCCTCTTTTAAAATTATTTTTGACTTTTGCCTGGGTTCCCAATTTTAATCCACTCAGACCCATTTGCCATCATCCCAAGGAAAACCAAACCAACCCTGAAGCTGCTTCAAGAACACAGAAGGTCAGAGGGGGCGGGTGTCAAGTCATGGGACAGAAATTCCTGAGAAGCATGAATTAGCATTTGCTTATCTGGGCAAGGGAGGGAGCCGTGAGTAAGACTTAAGAAAGGGCGCTGAGAAGCCGAGGATACACTCATGGGATGGAGGAAGAAGTGGGAGGGGGGGACACCCGGCCGGCACCACCACCCTGCGCCCAAAGCCATGGCAGGGATCCAAGGAGAGAGAACAAGTTAATAGTTTAACGAGGGCGCAAGCTTTGATGGGGGGAAATATGCTGCTGAATGGACGGTTGCTATGGAGGCCTGTCTGGAGGTCATTGGGATCACAGGCATTTCGTACAAGGCTGGTTGGCGTTATTGGATTAAATCCATCAGGCAAAATGTTAACGGATATATAGGGGCCAATTGGGGCAGGTGGGTGCTGGCTGGGACCATAAGGCTGCCATTTTTTAAAATAATTTTTCAAAAAAAATGCCAGCTCCTGCTCTTCTGCAGGTCACCTCCGTCACGCTAAGGAATGGTTCACCAGCTACATATCCACACGGCAAGCTGGTGTATATGGCAAGGGAGCAGAATCAGTTCTGTTTTTCTTTTAAAGCGGCAGCCCCAACAGAAGGAAGGATCGTCATGCATGCGTGAGAGCTGCAGGGGAAATGTTGCCACGTGGAATCCAAGTTCCCATGCCCTTTCCCAGAATACTCCGTTCCATTTCCCCCTGCCATTTCCACTTTCCCCTCCCCGCGTTCTGCCTGCTCAGTCCTCCCTGAGCAGTTTTTGAAGGGGTGGAGCTTCTGTACGTCTAGGCCAGTATTGTGTATTCTGATTGGCAGCAGGGTCTTAGGCAGAGGCTACCTGTTCTTCCCCCCACCCCCCAACTCTAGCGATGGCCATGATGACACCTTGGGCCTTCTGTGTATAAGGCAGGGGTCAGCAACCTTTTTCAGCAGTGGGCTGGTCCACTGTCCCTCAGACCATGTGGTGGGCCAGACTATATTTTGAAAGGGAAAAAAAATGAACGAATTCCTATGCCCCACAAATAACCCAGAGATGTATTTTAAATAAAAGCACACGTTCTACTCATGCAAAAACACCAGGCAGGCCCCACAAATAACCCAGAGATGCATTTTAAATAAAAGGACACATTCTACTCATGTAAAAACACGCTGATTCCCAGACCGTCCGTGGGCCGGATTGAGAAGGCAATTGGGCCGCATCTGGCCCATGGGCCTTAGGTTGCCTACCCCTGGTATAAGGCATAGGTTCTGCAAGTGCGCAGTGCCCCCTGCCCATTGCATTTTTGCATGCGTCATATTGCTGATGAAAAGGGCGATTGTGTCAAGCAGAGGCAAGTGAACAAGCTTTTTCATACTTGCCAGTTCTCAGGTAGTTCAGGGATGGGGAACCTGTGGCCTTCCTTACGTTGCTGCGTTGCAACTCCCTATCCATTCAATTGAGGTTTGTAAGCATTGGAGGTTTTGAAGCAGAGGTTGGATGGCCATCTGTCATGGGTGCTTTAGTTGAGATTCCTGCATTGCAGGGGGTTGGACTGGATGACCCTCGGGGTCCCTTCCAGCTCTACAAGTCTATGATTCTATGACTGGTTATTCTGGCTGGGTTGATGGGGGTTAAACAGTGTATGGAGGGCCATTATTATTATTAGTAGTAGTAGTAGTAGTAGTACCCCAGCCACTCTAGACAGCTTCCAGCATATTAAAAAACATAATAAAACATTGATTAAACATTAAAAACTCCCACGTACAGGGCTGTATAAGCTTCCCATCTCTGGTGTAACGGGTAGGATACTGGATTTGGAGTCGGGCCAAGACTGAAAAAGAACAGTTCAGCAGTGAAGCTCGCTGGGTGACCTTGGGTAGTTAACTCTCTCTGAATCTCACCTTCATCACAGAGCTGACACAAAGATAAAATGGAGGGAGGGGGGACCATGCCTGCCTACATGCGCTCTTCGGATTAAGAGGCTGGTGAACATGAGGATGATACCGGGGTGTCCAGATACAAAAGACGACTGCATTGCAAAGGTGAAACAAAATTTAAAAAAATCCTTCCAGTAGCACCTTAGAGACCAACTAAGTTTGTTATTGGTATGAGCTTTTGTGTGCATGCACACTTCTTCAGATTGCAAAGGGATGGACTAGATGGTCCTCGGGGGTCCCTTCCACCTCTACAATAACAATAATAATAATTTATTATTTATACCCATCTGGCTGGGTTTCCCCAGACACTCTGGGCGGCCCCCAACAGAATATTAAAAACACAGTAAAACATCAATGTTTCTATGAAAAGAGAACAGGGCTCCTGAACCTTGACTAAGCTCATTTGTATGCCTTTCCCCTTTGCTAGATCGTGACTTAACATAAGCATTGGCATTTATGCCATTTGTAATTATTTAAAGCATTTCTGGTCCGTGCTTCGGGTATTAAAAAGAAGAAGAAGAAGCTCCGAGCCACTAACAAATGTCGGTGATGAGACAGTTGCTGCTCCCAGGCTTACAACCTAAAAGGCACAACAAAAAAGGAAGGAGAGAGGAGGGGTGGAAAAAAGAAAGCTGGGCACTGTTGTTGTTGTTTTTCACTACAAAATTCTTGCAGCGACCTGTTGGAATTGAAAAATGTCCAGGAGAGGAGCCCCCAAAGTTGCTGATCTCTCAGCAGGCCCCCACACTATGCTTCCCCCTCCCTCTCCTATATCCCCATGGCATGGCTACTCCTAAGAGGCGAGGTAGGAGCAAGTTTTACAGCGGAGCAGATGGAGGGGGCCCTCTCTCTTTCTCCCCGCCGCCTGATGCAGGTTAGGCTAATCCATCTTCCGCTTTGTTCTCGACTCAAGCGGGCGAGGGAGGCGAGCCTGAACAACGCAGCCCGTCTCTCGTGGATAATGAGCTAGGAGAGCTTGGCTGCAACCGTGTGTTTCCCACCACCACCGACTTACCATGGAGAAACATAAACATGTTCGGGACAGGTTGTTAAAAGGAAAGATATTATACACCAGGGAGCCCTGGCAGAGAGAATCCTTTCTTTCGGGAAGCCAGAAACCACAGCTGAACTCTCCGCTCGAAAACATGTGACAGCACGCTCTCGGCTGCGAGGGTTCTGCTCCGGTCTGCCTCCCTGCATCGGATCACAGCCCACCTAGGCCTCTCCAAGACATTTAGAGCACTTTTATTTATAGATAGATAGATAGATAGATAGATAGATAGATAGATAGATAGATAGATAGATAGCACCACACTCATGGTAAGGCAGTGTGGTGTAGTGGTTAAGAGTGGCAGACTCATAATCTGGTGAACCGGGTTCGCGTCTCCGCTCCTCCGCATGCAGCTGCTGGGTGACCTTGTGAAAGGTAAGGTACAAAACCGTGAGCGATAATAGATAATAAACTACAACGAGACAATTTTGTCAAAAATATATATATATGAATCTCTCCTCAGAGGCAAACGCCTACTTCTGTTTCAAAAGGTCAGAGTTCTGGTATAAAGTGCAATATAAGGTAATGAAGATGGTTGTGCAAAGTTCTGACATAGAGTCTATCATTTCAGTGTGAAATATGATTGATCCAAGTCCAACAACCGTGTAGGTATGTTTTCCGACGGGTGGCCAGCTTCGTATACTCCCGTTTCACACGCTGTTTCTTCAAGGAATGGACTTATCTTGGATAACAACAGTACATACCATCAATTTTACAAGAATATGAATATACATACAAACTTATAGAAGAAGATACATACAAACTTATAATAGATTTATAATAGATTTTTGTAGCTCTGTGAGGGGAACAGGCGTCTCTTAACACCTCTCAGCATCCATAAAAACTACCGCTTCCATAATTCTTTCATTATTATTATTTTTTAAAAAAAGAGGGAGAGACATCGCCTCCTTCCCCCACTATCCATAATTCTATAAACATGCAGGCATTGCACTAGTGGTGCTAAGCCCATTTCAACCAAAACAAGTCAATTAGTTCCAAGTCCAAAAATGCTAACAGCGTGGAATGGGAGGGGCTGTTGCACAAACATCCCCTTTCTCCCAGAAGAGGAAACGGGGGCTTAGCAGATGGCCTTGAGAGTGTGCGCTGAGGGTGCCCACCTGTTCCACGGCGCTGCAGAGAATGCCTCCCACTCTTTCCCCATTCTGCCAGTTCCCACCAGTCCAGGCCCCATGACCAAAGAACCATCCTGGCTGGGACAATGTGCTCTTGGCGTCAGGGTTGACTTGACCGGGTCACCCATGAACAGATGCTTCGCCAACGAGCTTGTGGCATCAGCTGGGGAGTGAAATCAGAATTGGTTTCAGTAAGGCTGCAATTGCAGGCTAATCCGGCCTTCCCGGGTCATCCTGGGGACTAGTAGGACAGAGGGGCTCTGGCTGCTATAATAACAACAATAACAACAACAACAACTCATTATTCAGGGACTAAAACCGTCTTGAGCAGTGCTGGCTGATGTTATGACCTGCAGGTATCTTGGACTACAACCCCCATCAGCCCCCAGCGTCTCTCACGAGAAGAACTCGAACTTGGATTAGGGTTTCTACCCAAGCCTTAATAATACAGTGGTACCTCGGGTTACAGGGACGCGGGTGGTGCTGTGGGTTAAACCACAGAGCCTAGGGCTTGCCGATCAGAAGGTCAGCAGTTCGAATCCCCGCAACGGGGTGAGCTCCCGTTGCTCGGTCCCTGCTCCTGCCCACCTAGCAGTTTGAAAGCACGAAGTACAAGTAGATAAATAGGTAATGCTCCGGCAGGAAGGTAAACGGCATTTCCGTGCGCTGCTCTGGTTCGCCAGAAGCGGCTTTGTCATGCTACCCACATGACCCGGAAACTGCACGCTGGCTCTTGGCCAATAAAGCGAGATGAGCGCCGCAACCCCAGAGTCGTCCAGGACTGGACCTAATGGTCGGGGTCCCTTTACCTTTACCTCGGGTTACAGACGCTTCAGGTTACAGACTCCACTAACCCAGAAATAGTACCTCGGGTTAAGAACTTTGCTTCAGGATGAGAACAGAAATCGTTCAGCAGCGGCGCAGCGGTAGCGGGAGGCCCCATTAGCTAAAGTGGTACCTCAGGTTAAGAACAGTTTCAGGTTAAGAACGGACCTCCAGAACGAATTAAGTTCTTAACCCGAGGTACCACTGTAATAAAAACAATAACAATTTATACCCCGTCCATCTGGCTGGGTTTCCCCAGCCACTCTGGGTGGCTCCCAATAGAATATTAAAAACATGACAGAACATCAAACATTAAAAACTTCCCTAAAGAGGGCTGCCTTCAGAGGTCTTCTGAAAGCCAGATAGTTATTTATCTCCTTGACATCTGATGGGAGGGCGTTCCACAGGGTGGGCGCCACTGCTGAGATGGCCCTCTGCCTGGTTCCCTGTAACCTCACTTCTCGCAGACAGGGAACCGCCAGAAGGCCCACAGCACTGGACCTCAGTGTCTGGGCTGAACAATGGAGGTGGAGATGCTCCTTCAGGTATACTGGGCCAAAGGCTGTTTAAGGCTTTAAAGTTAAAGGTAGATAGCCGTGTTGGTCTGTCATAGTCAAAACAAAACAAAATAAAATAAAAAGCTTTTTTAACCTTCTCCCCCCTTGCTTTTTCCTGTAAGACTAATTGCAGCCATTAACAGTCGTCAACAGGTTTACCACAGCTATCAACCTTTCACCCATTTCCACCACCCCTCTGAGTAATACGCCTCCCCACCCTCTCACTATATATAAGGGTCTGGTGACTTCTGTTTCAGTGTATCTGAAGAAGTGTGCATGCACACGAAAGCTCATACCAAGAACAAACTTAGTTGGTCTCTAAGGTGCTACTGGAAGGATTTTTTTTATTTTATTTTGTTTTGTTTTGACTAAGGCTTTAAAGGTCAGCACCAACATTTTGAATTGTACTTGGAAACATACTGGGAGCCAATGTAGGTCTTTTCAGGACTGAATCCTCTCCACATGAATCGCCTTTTGTCTATAAACTAAAACAAAAAGCACCTGAGCATTGTAACCTATCCTTATAGGGCAAGGAACTGCTCCATTCCAGATCCCTTATTGTTTTGATGGGGCGTTTCAGCATGTTGTAGAAGGGGGTGGGGAAAAACAACAACAGGGCTGGTGGCTCCAATCTGCAAGCAGGACAAAGAAATGGTTTGTGCGGGCAATATCAGGGACGTGATGGCTCGCAAGACCAGCTCAACTTCTGTGTTGAATTTCAAGGGAATATCAAGGGAAATTTACCGTATTTACGCAAATCTAATGCACCATCGAATCTAATGCGCACTTCAATTTTCAAAACCTTGAAGCCAAAAAAGTATTTGCTGGCGAATGTAAATATGCCGTCAAATGTAATGCACACCCTAATTTTCACGACATAATTTGGCCATAAAAGGTGTGCATTAAAGGTAAAGGGACCCCTGACCATTAGGTCCAGTCGTGACCGACTCTGGGGTTGCAGCGCTCATCTCGCTTTATTGGCCGAGGGAGCCGGCGTACAGCTTCCGGGTCATGTGGCCAGAGCAGCGCATGGAAACACCATTTACCTTCCCGCTGCAGTGGTACCTATTTATCTACCGGTACTTGCACTTTGACGTGATTTCAAACTGCTAGGTTGGCAGGAGCAGGGACCGAGCGACGGGAGCTCACTCTGTCGCGGGGATTCGAACCGCCGACCTTCTGATTGGCAAGCCCAAGGCTCTGTGGTTTAACCCACAGCGCCACCCGCATCCCAAGGTATGCATTACATTTGAATAAATACAGTAGAAGGGGCTTCCCCACTATGGAATCTTCAGAAGAGACACCTGAAATAAAAAGGCCCTAGGTTGACACCAAGTGGCTAATATATGTTACGACATCAAATTAATGTGTTTCCTCCATGCATGCAAAAGTACCGGTAATTTACGTTCTCCCTAACAGCCGTTCTCTTTCCTTCTCCCCTCAAAAAAGTCTTGGTCTACTTCTAAATGACCTGCTCATTGAACATTCATCCTGGTTTATTTGTTGGCTATTTACATGAGCATTCATTGTGATATGTTTGTGGGAAGGTTAGATAAGGAAAGTTCTTCTCGCACGTTTTCCACTGGGGCATCTCTGGCGCTTTCCTTGCCGCAAAAAAACAAATTCCAACCACCCGGGAAAGTGGATTTGTTGTGTAAGACCTCCCCATCAACTATAATTACACAATCTGAATCTGCTGGGTACGGGATCCCACTCAAAAATAGCGACAGACTGGAAGCTCCCACAGAGAACCTGGATGGCAACCGCTGGTGCTATGCAGACAACGTGAGATCACGTCACACAGTGCAAAAGTCAATTTGCGCTAATAGCGCAGCGCAGGGTGGCATATTCAGGGACAAGAAGACAGCTGCACAAGTGCCTAGGATCTCAACACATTTCGAGAATGTCCCTTTATTAAACTTCTCAGGGGAGTTGAAAGAGAAGTCGTCCCAAGCAGTTTGAAGTGGAAGGAAAGTCCCTTGACAAGGAGAATTTCGCAAAATGCATCATGAACACGCACTCGTGCGGCTGTCTTATTATTGCTTCTTTGTTTCTGGCCTAAAAGGCCGTCTCCCCAATTCTATAATTCTGCATTTCAATCAGGGATAGGCGATGTGGTGGCCTCCAGATGTCTTGGGCTACAATCAGCCTCCTTATAAAGCCTGCGCCTCCCCTAAAATAAATCCTGGCTACGCCCATTTCCCTGATTTACATTATCATACCTATATCAATTAACTGTAGCTGTTAGTTGGTGGCGCTGTGGGTCAAACCACAGAGCCTAGGGCTTGCCGATCAGAAGGTCGGCGGTTTGAATCCCCGTGACGGGGTGAACTCCTGTTGCTCGGTCCCTGCTCCTGCCAACCTAGAAGTTCGAAAGCATGTTAAAGTGCAAGTAGATCAATAGGTACCACTCTGGTGGGAAGGTAAACGGCGTTTCCGTGCGCTGCTCTGGTTCGCCAGAAGCGGCTTAGTCATACTGGCCACATGACCTGGAAGCTGTACGCCGGCTCCCTCGGCCAATAATGCGAGATGAGTGCCGCAACCCCAGAGTCGGACACGACTGGACCTAATGGTCAGGGATCCCTTTACCTTTACCTATTACCGGTAGTTGTCTATATCCAAAATGGTGGCTCTGACCTTCAACATCCTATGTGGCTTAGGACCAAAATACTTCAAGGAGTGTTGACTTCCATGGAAACTGCCCAGACTCTGAGATCATTTTCTGAGTCCCTTATTCAGGTCTGGCCAGCATCTGACATAAGGCACAACAACTTTGGAATTCTCTACCTAGGGAGATTGCGATGCTACTATGCTGCTGTTTCGTTGCAAAAATTGCATGTACTTTTATTTTTAATGTTGGCTTCAATTGTTAGCTGCTTTGGGAATCCACTTAGGGTTGAAGAATGGAATACAAGTATCTGGCAAATAAAATAAACATCTAGAAAGAGAGAGAAGACTGATGGCATTTGGACTTTAACGCAGCGGCAGAAGTTAACAATTGAGTCCTTGATGCAGGAGCACATCACTGAACGCAATCAAACTGAATTTAGGAAGAAAGCTAACGTCATTGGAGGAAAGTTGCCAGTACTAACCAACTAAAGGCAGAGATGCAAAGAGCCATGCCTGCTCTTCTTAGCAGGAGAGACACATGAAAAAGGGAGGAAATTAGGTCCACAATCAGTTTAAAGAAGGTACAGGTTAAAGTAGGGGTCAGCAAAATTTTTCAGCAGGGGGCCAGTCCACTGTCCCTCAGACCTTGTGGTGGGCCAGACTATTTTTTTGGGGGGGGGGAGAATGAATTCCTATGCCCCACAAATAACCCAGAGATGCATTTTAAATAAAAGCACACATTCTACTCATGTAAAAACACGCTGATTCCCTGACCGTCCGCCAGCCGGATTTAGAAGGCGATTGGGCCGCATCCGACCCCCGGGCCTTAGTTTGCCTACCCATGGGTTAAAGGACAGCCTAGCCAGTGATGGCTAACCTTGACACTCCAGATGTTTTGGAACTACAACTCCCATCATCCCTAGCTAACAGGACCAGTGGTGAGGGATGATGGGAGTTGTAGTCCCAAAACATCTGGAGTGTCAAGGTTAGCCACCACTGGCCTATGCAATTTGGGGGTTTCTCTCTCTCTCTCCCCCATGCAAACCTATCAGCCTCCAGACAAGCAGAATTGCATTCCAACACTTTCAGCAAAGACTGGATTTCAACAGCAAGGAGAGGTGTCCATGCCAAGGCTGTGAGGAGGACACAACCCTTCCTCTTCAGAACGTGGAAAAGAGGTTCAGACCGGGACTTGTAGCAATTTGAGTACAATAAAAGCCCATGCCCAGATGAGCCTCATTTCTTTTTTTGTTAAGAATATCCCTGGAGCAATGTTAATATCCAGAGTAGGTGCAGCTGGCCTTGCCCAGATCTGGGACAAAGGAAATGAAGGCTCAAGAGAAACTGAGTTATTCAAGTAATGAAAGAATAACAGGGGGGGGGGGGGAGCCCTGCAAACAAAAGGCAGAAAAAAATGCAGAGGGGATGGAACTTTGGTTGCTAAGTGATGCCACAGCAACTGCCTCGGCAAGCAGCCAATCAGGGAGTCTCATTTCAAAGCCCCCTGGTGTGTGTATGTATGTGGTGGAATTTAAGAGAACCCCTTCCCATTTTAGCCAAGGAGCTGCAAGGCTCCAGATGCCTTGAGGACTGAACTCTGCAAGTCAAATTGGAGGCAACAACAGTAGCCACCAATGGGCCAGTCCTAAATCAATCTGATGATGATGATGATGATGATGATTATACTCTGCCCATCTGGCTGGGTTCCCCCAGCCACTTTCATACAGTGCAGAGATGTATTAATAAAAATATATATTTATTGATAAGATAAACAAATGGATTGCTACATCAGTGTGGCATAGAGTGGTTAGAGTGCTGGACTAGGCCCTGGGAGACCAGGGTTCAAATCTCCTCTCAGCCATGTAGCTCACTTTGGGAACTTGGGCCAGTCACTGTCTCTCAGCCTACCTCACAGGGTTGTTGGGAGAATAAAATTGGGGTGGGGGGAAATGCAATAATGTTGTGTCGTTTAGTCGTGTCCGACTCTTCGTGACCCCATGGACGAGAGCACACCAGGCACTCCTGGCTTCCACTGCCTCCCGCAATAATAAAATGCAATAATAATAATAATAATAATTTTGCAGGCAAGCGAGTCTACTGAATCAGATGATTCAGATATACAGGATACACGCTTGACTGGGGGAATTATAAACGTTGGGGTCAGAGGTAAAATAAATTCAGTAAGTGCCTATTATTAGGCAATTAATAGCGCCCATTCCGCCAGGCTCAGAGGTTTATGCTGCAACAGACCTGCCCCGGCTGGTCTGCCACGCAAGTCCGCGCGGCAGCGAGTCCAGTTCAAACACGGATCCAAGTGGCGAAAGAGATTCCGACTAAACGTCAGGAAGAACACAGTGAAACAGGTTTCCAGTGAAACGGGTATCTGAAGAAGTGTGCATGCACACGAAAGCTCATACCAAGAACAAACTTAGTTGGTCTCTAAGGTGCTACTGGAAGGAATTTTTTATTTTATTTTGTTCCAGCAAATAGTGTGCATGCACACTTCTTCAGATATGCAGATATTCAGTGCATGCACACAAAAGCTCATACCAAGAACAAACTTAGTTGGTCTCTAAGGTGCTACTGGAAGGAATTTTTTATTTTATTTTGTTTTGACTATGACAGACCAACACGGCTATCTACCTTTAACAGGTTTCCTGGGAGTGGAAGAACATAGTGAAACAGGTTGCCTCTCCTTCCTCGGAGGTTTTTAAGCCTAAATTGAGTGTTCCACGTGTCGTGCGTGACCTCGTTGAGATTCCTGCATTGCAGGGGGTTGGTCTAGATGACCCTCGGACCCCTGTACAGTTCTTTGCTTCTACGGTGCGCACTACTTTGCACTGAACGCGCTTCGGGCTGCGTCGGGGAAGCTCCCCGGTCCCGCAGGCGCCCCTACTCCAATGCGGGGAAAGAGGCCATGCGGACGGAGCAGCTCCGCCCCACTCCCCACCCCGACCCGGATTCCGGGATCTGGCAGCCAATGAGTGCGGAGGCGATTGAATTTGGGCAAGCTAAGAGGATCCCCAGCATGCTTTGCAGCCCCAGCCATGGAGGAGGAGCAGGAGGCTGCACTTTCGGCGCTTCGATCTCCGGCGGGCCTGGCCGGGTGTGTATGTTGGCAAAGGGGAGGAATCCATCACCATCTTTGCGCAGGAGACTTGCCACGGATCGGATGATGCGCTGGGCGGGCGCGCGCGCAGTTGGGAATGGTGGGGGCCTGGGGCGCCCCCCCCCCAGGAATCCTGCACCGGAGGCTTGTTAGGATTACTTTAAGCCCCCTTAATTTAGCGGATCGGGCAGGTAAGGTTCCCACCACCGGGATGGATCTGCGAGGCTGCTGGGTAAGCCCCAAATGCGCAGGGCGCAGCTGGTTTTCCCGGTTGGGATCTGTTACATTGGCATCTCGCCACCTCTTACTGTTTAGCAGCGCTCCTGCTCCTTTAGCAGTTATACGGAGAGAGAGAGAGAGAGAGAAATGCCGCGTTAGTAGATGGAGGGATCGGAAAGTTTCATGAGGACTCGCTGCTTGGCTCATTTTAAACGCGCGCCTCCAGGGCTGGTTTTGGCTGCCGAGCGCCACGGCGCAGACCTGCCTAGGTAACCTGCGCCTTGCGGATGTGCGCTTGCCTCTTCCGCCCTGCCTAGCTCGGTGGGGAGAGCACGTGCTTTTTTTGAAGCACGCGAAAGGTCCCAGGTAAGGGCTAGGAAACGTTCCTGTTCTGCAACCTTGGAGAGTTTCAGACAGTTAAGGGTAAGACCAGCGTTCCCCAACCTGGTGTCGGATTGCATCTGGCTGCCTGGAGAAGATTGGGAGGAGAGATGATACAGCCATCTTCAAATACCAAAAGGGCTGCCACATGGAAGATGGAGGAAGATTGCTTTCTCCTGCTCGGGAAGGTAGGACCCAAACCAGTGGATTCAAATGACTTGACAGTAAGAGCTGTTTGACAGTGGAACAGACTCCCTCAGGAGGTGGTGGGCTCTCCCCCCTTGGAGGTTCCTAAAGCAGATGTTTGATGGCCATCTTTGTCAGGGATACTTTATCTCATTGCAGGGGGTTGGACTAGAGCAGGCATAGGCAACCTTCGGCTCCCAGATGTTTTGGGACTACAACTCCCATCATCCCTGACCACTGGTCCTGTTAGCTAGGGATCATGGGAGTTGTAGTCCCAAAACATCTGGGAGCCGAAGGTTGCCTACCCCTGGACTAGAGTGTTCCCCAACCTTGGGCCTCCAGCTGTTTTTGGACTACAACTCCCATCATCCCTCACTAACAAGACCAGTGGTCAGGGATGATGGGAATTGTAGTCCGAAAACAGCTGTAGGCCCAAGGTTGGGGAACACTGGACTAGATGACCCACAGGGCCCCTTCCGAGTATACGATGCTGTGATCTCCCATCCAGCTAGCAGAACTAATGGTTGAGGGTTATGGGAGTTGCAAACAGCATCTGGGAGGCACCAGGTTGGGAAAAGCTGGTGTAGACCACATTGTCTGGCTCCAGCCTTCTTGACATTCCAAGTTGCATCATTTTCTGGAAAGGTAATTGCAGTGCGAAGGTTTATCTGCTGGCTTATATTTGAGGGTTGGGTAGGTGCCACCACACTAAAGGCCTTGTTCCTATATATCGCATGGAATGGACTTCCTGATAAGAGGGTATCTGGAGGAAGCCCCCTTCTGCAGAATGCAGTGATCAATTGAATATGTAAAGGGTCTTTCCATTATCCTGGACCCAAGCTGAGCCTATAAAACGGGGGTTGAGGGTTAGTCACACAGTACCTCCCATGTATAGACGTGTAAGAACTGGGAGTAGATCACAAGGAGTGAAACATAACCATGAAAAGTGCAGAGGCTGTGCCAAGGTTTTCAACCCTACATTTTCTTGTTAAGTATCCATGGGCAATTAGAAAGTCGTGGAATTTTAGTGTTGGAAGGGACCGTGAGAGGGTCATTTGGGTCCAACCCCCTACAGTGCAGGAATCTTTTGCCCAACATGGGGCTTGAACCCACGACCCTGAGATTAAGAGTCGTGCTCTACGGACTGAGCTATCCAAGATTCCATGCAGGCATGTGAATGGGCGGATCACTTCGTCCCTCCTCCAACAGTGCTTTTGGTTTCCAAGCCGGCGACGGAGCAAGGGATGTCTCTTCCTTTACAACCAGCTCAGAAATAGAGTGGTCTGCTGCCGGGGGTGGCGATAAATCACCCTGCCATATTTGTGAGCAGAGAAATTGAGGAAGTGGAACCATTTCGCTGAATTTCTTCAGCGGGTGGAGAAATTATTCCACCATTTTCTAGGGGACGGCGCTTGCGGTCAGCAATGGCAGAAGCATGAATTATTTCGGTTTTGCTGAGGCTGTAACTGTGCTGGCGGCCTGGCCGCCATTTTGTAGCTGCCACAACGCCTCAGGCCTAGCATTGTTTTGGGGCATTGTGAGTGAGAATGGTGGTCACCCCCCCAAAAAAAAAAAATAGGATATGCAGAGAAAAATCTACAAAGTTGCTTGGGGGGGGTAGGGCGAGGGGAGAAAAATAAAATCTCAAGAATCACTTCAAAGAAAACTTTCGCTGTCCTTCACCAGGCCTTGGGGCTGATGGGAGTTACTGTCTAAACAGCATTGATAGGGGGCACCAGGTTGGCTAAGGCTGCCTTTGTGATGCTCGAAGCTTCCATCTTGTTTCCCATTAAGCTGCTGGGAGAAATTGTGACAGGGATCCCTGTTTGCCCCCAGGTGGCACCATAACAACAACACTTTATGTATCGATGAACTTGTTTATTTTTAGGGGTGAGCTGGTATGTAGGGCAGAAGCATTCCTGATATATTAGTAATAATGCTTACATTGGCATTTTCAATCTGTAAAAGCCTGTGGCCTCAAAAATTGCTAATGTAGAGGCTGTGCTAAAAGCTTAAAAGCTTCAGTCAGATGTATGACCACGTAAGAGTTTTAATCTGATGTTGTTCTCTTCCCCTTCCCCTTTTCTTTTAAATTATATCACTTTGGCAAGATGCATTCCATTTTGAATCTCCCAGATGAAGAGAATTGTAGATCTGGCAACAACTGAGCACCCCTTCAGCTTAGAACTTTATGCACAAATGAGTGGATGTCGATGGTTTCGGATGTTAAAACATCCCTTTGTGGGATGTACCAATACCTCAGGTATGTAAATTTAGAGGAGGGATGGGGAACCTTTTCAGCCTGGTGGGCCGCATCCTTCACTCCTCGGCCCCCAGCAAGCTACTTTGACAAGTGGGTGGGAGATTGCCCCCAGCTGATCACCTCAGAACATTCCAGACATGGAAGATGTGCTCCTCAAGACATGAGCCCAAACACTGTGCAATTTAACCCATTGTTCACATTACATGTCAACAGCCATGATGCCAGGTGACCCATGTTTTCCTTTCTAGTGTGGGTTGGGATCCAGCCACACTGCAAAGGAAGACCTTAACTGTCCCAAGTGGGGCTTGAAGTCACAGCCGTGCTCAGCTGATCTGCAGTGACTCCAGGCCATAGCTGTCAACCCTCCCTTTTTTTGTAGGAAACTCCCTTATTCCAATGCCATTTCCCGCTGCTATCCCGGATTGTTGATATCCCTTAAATTTCCCGGATTTCAAAGAAAGCAGCTCCTCTCCCTCCCTGCCGGCCAGGGAGGCTCCTCAGCTGCGTTGCTCGGCTGCCAATAAGGAGTCTGAGACCGACTGGGGGCGGAGCTTGCATGCCTTGTGCAGCCAGACCCTCACGCCCAACCAGACAGACAGCCTGCCTGCCGTCTATGCGCTCGCTCTTTCGCTCTCCCGTTCGCGCGCAGCCTCTGGAGCGCAGGGTGGCGAGGCTACTTGGTGCCATTGCACCGTCCTCAAGGCATCCCTTATTTTCAAATCTGAAAGTTTGGGAAAATCCCTTATTTTCAAATCTGAAAGTTGACAGCTATGCTCCAGGCCCCACTTGGATCAGCTATGGCTGTGGGTCACTGCATTGGGAGCTGGCATGTAGCTGAAGCACCAGCAGGGCTTGAAATCAGTGGTTCCTTTACAGGTGACCTGATATCTTATATGGATGACATCAGATGTGGGGCAAGTGGGTGTGGCTTTTGGGCAGAAATCTCATGGGCCAGAGGTTCCCTACTGCTGACTTAAAGCTTGGTTGGACATCCCCTCACATTGCGCCTGGAAGATGTGCTGATTTTCTGCCACTGACCTCTCCTCCCACCCTGCTAGTTAGGGTGTTTAAGAACATGATGCGAAGTCACAGCTGTTCAGCCAGTGCTGAGGGAGAAGGTGGGCACCTCCTGAAAGGTGACAACTACGTTTTCAGCTTCTTGATGACTGAGAAATTTTGTGTGTGTGTGTGTGTGTGTGTGTGTGTGTGTGTGTGTGTGTGTGTGTGTGTGAACCCTCCCACAAAGGCGTGCCTGTACTCTCCCATGTGTTGGCACGTAAGAACTGGAGGCAGATTAATCAGGATGGAGGCTATTTTGTACAGGGCTGGCTTACTACTTTGGGCTGTTCCTGGACCCTCTGTTCCTACAGTTTTCTGTGCTGCACGCCAAGTATTTGAATTCTGCTGTGCGTTTTGTTCTGGTCGTTTAAGGCAGTGTTTCCCAACCGTGGGTCTCCAGCTGTTTTGGGACTACAACTCCCATCATCCCTAGCTAGCAAGACCAGTGGTCAGGGATGATGGGGATTGTAGTCTGAAAACAACTGGAGACCCAAGGTTGCTTTAAGGCAGGCATCCCCAAACTTGGCCCTCCAGATGTTTTGGGACTACAGTTCCCATCATCCCTAGCTAACAGGACCAGTGGTCAGGGATGATGGGAATTGTAGTCCCAAAACATCTGGAGGGCCGAGTTTGGGGGTGCCTGGTTTAAGGTGGTCCTAGCCTGCCTTTTGACTTTAAAAAAGAAGAAAATAGGCTTTTACATTGGGACTGGCTGACATGATGTGCAGCCTCTCTCCCATTTACATAATTTTATTTTCCTGGGATTAAATCCTTCAGGAGGAAGGGCAGGATATTAAATAAACAAAGGTTCATGTTTGTTTCGCTTTGGAAGTTGAAGCAAAACAGGACGGTGAGGGTTATAGTAAAAATGAAATGTGCTCTGTCCCTGGCCCTTGGAGCTTCCCCCAGGCCACTCTTCTCACTTGCCTTGCCCTATAACCAGAGTGTTTGCCTAGCTGGAATATGTCCTTGCGCTCTGCAACTGCCTTTTGCTTCTCCACATGGAGGATAGAGGTTGTGTGTGTATATAAATGAGCTTAAGGTACAAAGGTAATATTTACACTGGTTGCTGCACACACCTTTGCCTCTGCCTCCCTCCCGCACCACTCAGGTGAGGCAGAAGGGAATGTGGCGCTCAGGCTGAGAAATGTTCCTCACACCTAGGAATAAAGGGTAGCTCTCCTGTTTGCAAGAGTTTGGCGTGTATGTAGCTCTTTTATTTCCCATATAACGAATGAATGACACTTGTCCCCTGCTTTTTCCATAGGTGGCAAATGGCACGTTGCAAGAAATTACAAGCTGGAGGAATGCAAAATCCCAGAAAATGTGCAGAGTAGGGCATGTTCCATCTGCGCTGCCGTCTTGAAAGATCTGCTTTCAACAACCACTATTCCACACAATGGGGTTTGCACTCACACGTTCGCGTTATCTTCCCACAGGGTGGATTTGATTTAAATCAATTCGACTAAAATCATGATTTAATCAGTAAGACTTGATTTATTTTATTATTATTATTTTACAGAAAGACTCGTTTTTTGCTGGTATAATCTTAATATTTACAACCAGATGAAGGTTTCATTTTTGGAATAAAAAAATTCAGAGTAGTTTTTTACAGTTAAATCAAAAATTACTGATTTGGTTATACTATTAGAAATGCATAGGCAGATAACTTATTAAACCTCACAATAATTTCACTGTTTATATTTGGACAACTTTTCTACTGTACTTTATTGGAAGGAGAGAAATAATCATTTCCTTAGTAACAATTTACTTAACTAAAACAATAACATTATAGCATATGTATCTATGTTTGTATGTGATTAAAAAATTAAAACAACAACACACAACTTTGACCGAGTTTTAGCACGCATGAAGAACTTAAAACAAATCCTTATTTCCTGATGAATAACCTTCAGGCTATAATGTAACTTAAATAGAAAACTAGAAAGATTTTTCCTCCAAAAGCATATTATTTTAAAAATGCAATTTAAATTTAAAAAATCATTAATTTTCACCCACCCTGCCTTCCCAATTAAAAGTGTATTTTTGAACATGTTTTTCTCTCAACATGAGCACATTTCTCAACGTATTTTCTCCAGATATGCAATCTGGTAACATTTCTTTCAGTTGAGAAAGACATCAAAATCCAGTGGATAGCTAAAGTCCAGTCCGGTCATGAGTCAAGGAGGTGTGGAACAGGTCAGTGCATATCAGAATCCCTCCTTTGCTGCATCATTTGGGGGAAGACCTCTGGAAAGCTGTATTAGCTACATTAATCTATGTACCTTTGCAAACTATCCTCAATAAAGTTGCTTTGTTCATCTAGCAATACATAATTGTGTTTTTATTGAGGGTTTCTAGCAATCTCTTCTCCTTTAGCCCTTTCCTTGATAACACCAATTAATAGCTGGAGCGGTTGTAGGAAACCAATAATTTTTGAAACCTATGAGAGTGTTACTGAATTTTGAAGGTGACCCGGCATATTGGCTGGATTTAAGCCAGGTTGTATACAGTGGTAAAGGTAAAGGGACCCCTGACCATTAGGTCCAGTCGTGACCGACTCTGAGGTTGCGGCGCTCATCTCGCATTATTGGCCGAGGGAGCCGGCATACAGCTTCTGGGTCATGTGGCCAGCATGACTAAGCCGCTTCTGGCGAACCAGAGCAGCGCACGGAAACGCCGTTTACCTTCCCGCTGGAGCGGTACCTATTTATCTACTTGCACTTTGACGTGCTTTCGAACTGCTAGGTGGGCAGGAGCAAGGACTGAGGAACGGGAGCTCACCCCATCGCAGGGTTCTGATTGGCAAGCCCTAGGCTCTGTGGTTTAACCCACAGTGCCACCTGCGTCCCATGTATACAGTGGTACCTCGGGTTAATAACAAAATTCGTTCTGGAGGTGCGTTCTTAACCTGAAACTGTTCTTAACCTGAGTTACTACTTTAGCTAATGGGGCCTCCCGCTGCCGTTGCGCGATTTCTGTTCTCATCCTGAAGCAAAGTTCTTAACCTAAGGTACAATTTCTGGGTTAACAGAATCTGTAACCTGAAGCGTCTGTAACCCGAGGTACCACTGTATCTATATTTATATATATTTGGCCACCTCATGAGAAGAGAAGATTCCCTGGAAAAGACCCTGATGTTGGGAAAGATTGAGGGCACAAGGAGAAGGGGACGGCAGAGGATGAGATGGTTGGACAGTGTTCTCGAAGCTACTAACATGAGTTTGGCCAAACTGCGAGAGGCAGTGAAGGATAGGCGTGCCTGGCGTGCTCTGGTCCATGGGGTCACGAAGAGTCGGACACAACTAAACAACAACATATATCTAGAGCATTTTTATTCTGCTTTACAACCAGAAAAGCTACCAGAGTGACTTGCATACATACAGTCAATCGAGATGGTTCCTTTCTACAGGCACACAGACCAAAAGGCACAACACACAAGGAAAAGGGGATGGGGAGGGAAGAGGAAACAAATGAACTTCCGATACCCAAGTCTCCAATATCTCAGAAGGATCGCAATATCTATTGCAGTGTTTCCCAACCAGTGTGCCTCCAGATGTTTTGGGACTACAATTCCCATCATCCCTGACCACTGGTATTGCTAGTGAGGGATGATGGGAGTTGTAGTCCCAAAACATCTGGAGGCACACTGGTTGGGAAACACTGATCTATTGCAATGCGCACCCTTCCTCCATCCACACTTCAGCTTGGGTCTTTCAGCTCCAGCCCTCTTCATTTGCTGATTGGAGGCAATACTGAAATTCTGGATATTACTGGGTAGTGGTGGGTCAGTTTGCAGGTGTCAACTTTTCCTATATATTTTTTTTCATTTAGACTAGAAAGAATTATTATTACTACTGTGTTAGTTCATCTAAGAATCTAGGCAGTATGCATAGTGCTAAAAACTATTAAAATCGTAGAAATAATTACAATGGCAGCAGCCTCTTCATTAAAAACAGTCTGTTTCCAAAAACCTGTTGGAACAAGGGCAATAGGGAGGAAGACAGTCTGGTTTCTCTAGGGAGAGCTGAGTCTGGAAGGAGCCACTGAGAAGAGGCTGCCCTGTGTAAATGTCTTACTAGAAGAAAGTTAGACAAATATGTTTTTCTTTAATTGCCTAAACTGTCCAAGCATCCAGAAGTGCAACTGGGAGAACTCTGGGATCACATTGCACCTGTAGGTGACCAAGGTTGTGAATGAAATTTGGCTGGAGTTTCAGGGAGCCGAGATTAAAAAGTCTAGTAAAGGGCAATATAGTTTTGAGTCCTTACTGTCATCAAGCACATTTCAACGCCTGAAGTAAATATCACTCCTTGTGTACAAAATAACAGAACTCAGCAAAAGGGGCAAAGCGACTGCTTACTGGTATATACATTTCTGAAGCCACTCCCACTCCCAATGTGATTGGCTGTCTAAACTTCCAAGCTGCGAATCATGACTCGGAGTTTAAGGGCCAACGGTAGAAGTCCAAATCCTGAAATGTTCTGTGATTGGATATCATGTATCGAATCAGAACACAGGGGGCTCAGATTCCTTAGTCCAGACTCAAGCTCAGGCAAGCACAGCCCACTGAATACATAACAAAATATCCCTTTAATAAGCAATATTATTTAGTAGTTCATTCTGCCTCAAAGCTGGCACATGGCAGGGCTGTATCTGCAATGTAAAGACCCCATTTACAGGTAGGTAGCCGTCTTGGTCTGTCATAGTCAAAACTAAAAAATAAAAAAATTCCTTCCAGTAGCACCTTAGAGACCAACTAAGTTTGTTCTTGGTATGAGCTTTCGTGTGCATGCACACTTCTTGAAGAAGTGCATGCACACGAAAGCTCATACCAAGAACAAACTTAGTTGGTCTCTAAGGTGCTACTGGAAGGAATTTTTTTATTTTGTTTTGGTAAAGACCCCATGTCCCCTTAGTTACTGTAATTTTATTGATTAACAGAGACGGGAATGCCAACAACGTCACACCATGACACTGTGCTCTGATCGGCTTGCAGACAACAGAAAGGTTGCATTTTAATGATAAAATTGTGGCACTATACAACGGTAAACAAATCCCAGCATAAAAATTCAGCGCCCACCCTCCAAAAAAAGCAGCAGACTCAAAACAGGCTGAGAGCTGCACAAGGTCATTAAAAGTACACAGAAGACCTGATTTCAGAAGTTAACCATTTTAAACCCTGGGGGATTGCAAAAGACTCCAAAGTTCTCCTCATGTGGCTACAGCAAATGTCACTCTTTGCTCCGCCTCTACGGTGTGGCTCCTTTAAGCAACAAGAGAAAAGCAAAAGGAGGAGCTAGAGAAAAGAAAGCGAAACTGGACTCTGCAATCTGTAGCAGCCGCTTAGCTGTCAAGCAGAGATGGCCGAGGGTTTTCAGCAAGATCTGACTTGTTCCGTCTGCCTCGATGTGTTTACTGAGCCGGTGTTGCTTAGATGTGGGCACTGCTTCTGCCAGAAATGCATCACATCCTCCTGGGACAGCCAAGGGGGAGCTCCTAGCTGCCCTGACTGCCGGGCCCCCTGTCCTGACAGACATTTCACACCCAACCACTTGCTGAGAAACTTGGCCCAAAAGGCAAGAGAGGCCCAAGACGAGGTACTCAAGGAGAAAGCTCAGGAAGACCCAGAAAATCACGAAGAGACGCGGGCAGACAGAAGCAGCCCAGGTGCTGAGCAGGGGTTGCTCTGCGCATAACACGACCGCACATTGCAGCTCTTCTGCATCACCGATGAGGACCCCGTTTGTTTTTGCTGTGTGAATTCGCCTGCCCACGCCGGACACAAGTTCAGCTCCTTGAAAGACTCTGCTGAGCACTACAAGGTGAGCGTGCAACAAGACACTGTGAAGGAGGGGGCAGTGGCGTAGGGAGGGGGCGGAGCGCCCCGGGTGCCACTCTGGGAGGGGTGACAAGATGGCGCCGCGCTCCCCCCAGGTGTAGAGCGGCCGAGGGTATGCGCGGTCCGAACGGGATGCCGCCGTGCAAGCCGCAGCCCGTATGGCCGCCGCGCACAAGTGGCAGCCCGTATGGACTGCGCATGTGCGGCATTCCGTATGGAGTGCGCACATGCGGGATGCCGCAATGCGCAGTCTGTACGGGGTGCCGCACAGGCGCCACCCTAGGTCCCGGGGGTGGGGACAAACAAATTTCCGCACCGGGTACCATCTGGGCTTGCTACGCCAGTGGGAGGGTGTGCTTTATGTAAAGTGAGGCAGTTACCCTCCAACAGCTGATGCGGGCGGTGTTGTGAAAGGAAAGGTAACTCCTTGTTATTTGTTATTAAATAATAACAAACCCTCCATGTGCCCCTGTTTTCCAGGGACAGTCCCGGTTTTGCTGAAGCCGTCCCGGTTTCTGATTTGATCCCGGAATGCCCCGCTTTTCCTTAGGATGTCCCTATTTTCATGGGAGAAATGTTGGAGGGTGTGGAGTTATTTGTTGTTCAGTCGTTCAGTCGTGTCCGACTCTTTGTGACCCCATGGACCAGAGCACGCCAGGCACGCCTATCCTTCACTGCCTCTCGCAGTTTGGCCAAACTCATGTTGGTAGCTTCGAGAACACTGTCCAACCATCTCGTCCTCTGTCGTCCCCTTCTCCTTGTGCCCTCAATCTTTCCCAACATCAGGGTCTTTTCCAGGGAGTCTTCTCTTCTCATGAGGTGGCCAAAGTACTGGAGCCTCAACTTCAGGATATGTCCTTTCTAGTGAGCATTCAGGGCTGATTTCTTTAAGAATGGATAGGTTTGATCTTCTTGCAGTCCATGGGACTCTCAAGAGTCTCCTCCAGCACCATAAAACCATAATTGGTTTAGGGAGTTATGCAACACCCCAAACTAAGGAGATAAGTAACTAGACAACCTTTAGAAGATGTCTGAAGGCAGCCCTGCATAGGGAAGTTTCAGAAAAGGGCAATCAAAATGTTTAAGGGGATGGAGTAACTTCTCTGTGAGAAATGGTTACAACACTTAGGGCTATTTAGTTCAGAAAATAAAAGGTAAGGAGGTGGCATTTTATTTATCTGCAGTATTTATAGCCTGCTCTTCACTGAATATCTGCAATCCCGGAACGTAGAACAAAAGTACTAAAAGGAAACATAGAAAAACAACACTGGGGGACATGGCAGGTTCCCTGAACTGCTTAATTTCACAAACTCTTCTTCCTCCCCTAGCGGAAGCTGGACAAGGTTCTGGGTTGCCTGGAAACCAGAATTAAACAACAAGAGCAGCAGGAAGGATGTCAAGAAGAAAACATACGTTCCTTGAGAGTAAGACACAATAATTCCTAGCCTATTATTATTTATTATTATTTATTTATTATTATTATTATTATTATTTTAGTCATTTTATCTTGCCCAAGGCAACCCAAAGTGACTTAACAACCAAACAGAAAAGCCCACATAAATACATTAAAACCAAGGAAAGATTTCATTAAAAACACCCCACCCACTTCTACAATTCCCATCATCCCTGACCATTGGTTCTGTTAGCTAGGGATCATGGGAGTTGTAGGCCAAAACGTCTGGAGGGCCGCAGGTTGGGGGTGCCTGCTATCGACCTACTAAAATCTTCTTGCCTAGACTGTATAAAACTGAAGAATTCATTTTGCATCGGGTTTACTTCAAAATGGCAGGCACCTACTATGGGTGGGAGCTGAGCTTGGCTCCCAGCTGAAGGATGGCACCATCACTTGCCACTAGCAAAGAGACCATTAAATGGGGATGTGGCCAAGTTGGGCTTGTGAGGCCTCAGGGTACTCAGCCAGTGCCCAATCTGGTTGGTTTCTGGTGCCAGGCCTGGATTAGCAACAACCCCTCATTTTTACAAGGTATATTTCAATTCAGTTGTTTGTTCTCACTGAACGGGTAACTGGGTTCTCACTTCCGCCACCACAAAAACCTCCCAATGGAACTTTTTTCCATTGCAGAACTCAGCTGATTCCCTTCGCAAGACGGTTGAGGATGAGTTCAGTGAGCTGCAGCGATTCCTGAGCCAGAGGAAAGATGCAGTACTGGCCCAGCTAGATGAGGATGAAAACGCTGCGCGCATGAACATGATGGCACATCTCTGGGAGATCCGGGAGGGCTTGTCTGCACCCAGAGAGATGATGAGCCAGGGAAAGGCCAAAATGGAACAGACGGATTCAGCTGCCTTCCTCCTGGTGAGGCCCAAAACCTTGACACCTCTTTAGTGTAACCATTGCTGAGGGTTTCCCAGAAAATTTTGGACTGGACAATTTTTGGTTTCCAATTGAAATTTATTTTGAAGTGTCAGCAAAGTGATCTAAATTGGTGGGTTTATTTTGCTAAAAGCTTTTGACACTGCCTTCGTTGTTAGTAATGAACTTTTGTTGTTGTTGTTTAGTCATTTAGTTGTGTCCGACTCTTCGTGACCCCATGGACCAGAGCACGCCAGGCACTCCTGTCTTCCACTGCCTCCCGTAGTTTGGTCAGACTCATGTTGGTAGCTTCAAGAACACTGTCCAACCATCTTGTCCTCTGTCATCCCCTTCTCCTTGTGCCCTCCATCTTTCCCAGAAATAAGGGTCTTTTCCAGGGAGTCTTCTCTTCTCATGAGGTGGCCAAAGTATTGGAGCCTCAGCTTCAGGATCTGTCCTTCCAGTGAGCACTCAGGGCTGATTTCCTTCAGAATGGAGAGGTTTGATCTTCTTGCAGTCCATGGGACTCACATGGACTTGCCAATCAGAAGGTCGGCAGTTCAAATGCCCGGGACGGGGGTGAGTTCCCGTTGCACGGTCCCTGCTCCTGCCAACCTAGCAGTTCGAAAGCACATCAAAGTGCAAGTAGATAAATAGGTATCGCTCCGGCGGGAAGGTAAATGGTGTTTCCGTGCGCTGCTCTGGTTTCACCAGAAGTGGCTTAATCATGGTAGCCACATGACCCAAAAAACTGTCTGCGGACATAAACACCGGCTCCCTCGGCCAGTAGAGCGAGATGAGCGCCTCAATCCCAGAGTCATTCGCAACTGGACCTAACTGTCAGGGGTCCTTTACCTTTTTTATATTCGAGTTGCACCAGTATGCTGGGAGCCCTCCACCTAGGTGTTAGTCTACCCAGGTGAATCGCTAGATGAGGAAATCTTACCATTGGCTCTATCCTCATCATTCTTGTCCATGGGATTCCGCAACATCCTATGATTGTGTGTGAAGCTGACATGGAGAAAATCTGTTTGCGTGTCAATCTAGTCTCCTGTATGAGGGGGAGGTCATCTCTCTGTGTCTTATCAAATCAGGTGGGAATATTGGAGAGGCTTGGGTGCCTTCAGTCTTTGGGAAGGCAAGCGGGTATGGTTGGTTTGGGTTGTGGGCTGAAAGGAGCCCCACACTCCCAGGCCCACTAGGAGACAGAAGAAGAAGAAGAGTTTGGATTTGATATCCTGCATCATCACTACCCGAAGGAGTCTCAAAGCTGCTAACATTCTCCTTTCCCTTCCTCCCCCACAACAAACACTCTGTGAGGTGAGTGGGGCTGAGAGACTTCAGAGAAGTGTGACTAGCCCAAGGTCACCAGCAGCTGCATGTGGAGGAGCGGAGACGCGAACCCGGTTCACCAGATTACGAGTCTGCCACTCTTAACCACTACACCACACTGGCTCTCGTGGTGAAGAATCAGCAAACAGGGTAGCCAGCATTCCATGATTCAATGGGAGGACAGTGGGACCTAATGGCTTTGAGGAAGGCAAGATTAGGGTGGATGACGGGGTGTATCAGGATTCTGTTATTTTCCAGGATACGAAAGGAGAGATTCAAGCTTCCTAACCATCTCACCTTCTTTCCCCCTTCCCAGGGTGTCCAGAAGCTCCTGAACAAGTGAGTATGGTGTCTTTCCGCTAGTTTCATATGTGAGAGAGCAGATGGCAACTTGCTGTAACTGGTATTCTGCTACTCTTCCCACCAGGCTCCATGCTGAAAAGGAGGCTGAGGGCGTAGGAAACCAGGCTGAGCGCTCTGTTGTTTGCAGGGAACTCTGCCTGGGCAAGTTCAAGGGCCCACTGCAATACCTAGCATGGAATAAGATGAGATCCATCGTCAGGACAGGTAACTGAAAGGAAGTTCAGGAATGATTGAGAGTCATGTCAGATCAGACGAAAGAAAACCATTCTTCGTACCACACGTGATTAACACATGGAATTCTGTGGCAGAAGATGTGGCAATGGTGGCTTGCAAAGAGAATTAGACAGATTCGTGGCACGTCTGTTGACTTGCCATGGCAAGTGGAACAAAATGTTACAGAGTCCCAGATACTCGGTTCCAGGCAGAGGGCCTTCTCGGTAGTGGCGCCCGCCCTGTGGAAATAAACAACTATCTGACTTTTAGAAGACATCTGAAGGCAGCCCTGTTTAGGGAAGTTTTCAATGGTTGGTGTTTTATCGCTTTATTATTCTTAATAATATTCTGCTGGGAGCTGCCAAGAGTGGCTGGGGAAACCCAGCCAGATGGGCGGGGTATAATTAATTAATTAATTAATTAATTAATTAATTTTTACTACAGGTGGGGGAAATGGAAAACTGTAGGTGGGGTGAAATATTATTATTATTATTATTATTATTATTATTATTATTATTATTATTATCCTGTCACCTCACCCACAGTTTTCCATTTCCCCATCCCAAACAGTGCACATTCTGCAGCCACTATGAACATTCAGTCCTCATTGGGACTCCCTTAGGTTTCCTCCCTGAAGATTTTTCTATACTTCTGGCGTTCTCCCGAGGTCGCTGATATTTCCTTCTGGTGTGGGGGTTGTGTATTTTGGTTACATGCCACTTACATCCTGAACACCCAATAATCAGAATAAAGGACATGAGAGTGAAGTGGAACCTCTACATGGGTGCTGCTGGGGACCAGTGTCTAGGAACCAGCGATGGGAGAGGAAGTTTCATGCTTGGAGCCCGCTTGTGGGCTGGGCTACTGTTGAAGACAGGATGTTGAACAAGGTGGGCTTTTGGTCTGATCCAGCAGAACTCCTCCTTACATCTCTGTGTCTTAACGTGCATGGAGGCAGAGCTTGCATTCTGCAAGGATTCAGCAGAGGGATGACATTGTTATGTACAGCTGTGTTTACAAGTGGCAACCATTAGTGTATAATGTGGGGAAAGGCGCTGTGACACTGTCAGGCTATGGTTTAAACCTGCCTGATGGCTCCAGAAACACCATCCATATACAACCAAGGCTGTTATTGGTTCCATTCTGGCTTCTGTTCCTTGATGACGTTTATTTGTGTTTGGAACTGGCTTCTATATAGGAAGAGAAGATACTTTGCCATTTCTTGAAAAGCTTCCGTCTAAGCTGTTGAGAGATTCATTCCCCGTGTGCAGTCTTGGGTTTATTGTCTATCACATGACTGGGTATGTGTTTTCATTCCACAGAGTGGGAAGTGACGAAAGACAGGATGTTTGTCTTACTGTGTTCCCTGAAGTGGGACTATTGTCCTTTGTTCTTTCTCTTTGCTGCCTGATGCTAGAGAGTGGGAGCCGTGATGAAGAGCTCCATGTGTGTTTATATGTAAATAAGTTAAAGGTAAAGGGACCCCTGACCATTAGGTCCAGTCACGTCCGACTCTGGGGTTGCGGTGCTCAACTCGCTTTACTGGCCGAGGGAGCCGGCGTACAGCTTCCAGGTCATGTGGCCAGCATGACTAAGCCGCTTCTGGTGAACCAGAGCAGCGCACGGAAACGCTGTTTACCTTCCCGCCAGAGCAGTTCCTATTTATCTACTTGCACTTTGACGTGCTTTCGAACTGCTAGGTGGGCAGGAGCTGGGACCGAGCAACGGGAGCTCACCCCGTCGCAGGGATTTGAACTGCCGACCTTCTGATCGGCAAGCCCTAGGCTCTGTGGTTTAACCCACAGCGCCACCTGGGACCCTTGTAAATAAATTAGATTAGCCTTAATGCTGAGTTGCTGAGTTCTGTTATGCAACTACGCAAACCTCTGTGGATCCCTAAGTGTGCCGATGTCTTCTGGCATCGGTCGCTGTGATGTTCGGGCAGAGGAATGCTTAAGAAGCTCCCGAACGATCGCCCAGGAGGGAGGGAACATGCCAGTCGGGCATGTGTCCCTGCCAAGGTTCTACTTGTGAGTAGGACATTTCCTGACAGGTATCACACTCTTTGCTTCACTATATTTCCAGACTATTCACACCTTATAACAATCAGATTCAATACAATGGCTCTCATCTTATGTTTTTAATGTAAGATGAGAGCCAAAGGAAGGCAAGATACACATGCCCACTTGTTTCTTTCCCTTTTGGTAACCTAGGTTGGAGCTAGGGTAAAAGGGTAAAGAGACCCCTGACCATTAGGTCATCGCGGATGACTCTGGGGTTGCGGCGCTCATCTCGCTCTATAGGCCGAGGGAGCTGGTGTACAGCTTCCAGGTCATGTGGCCAGAATGACTAAGCCACTTCTGGCGAACCAGAGCAGCGAACGGAAACACCATTTACTTTCCCGCCAGAGTGGTACCTATTTATCTACTTGTACTTTGATGTGCTTTCAAACTGCTAGGTGGGCAGGAGCAGGGAGCGAACAACGGGAGCTCACCCCATTGCGGGGATTCGAACCGCCGACCTTCTGATCGGCAAGCCCTAGGCTCTGTGGTTTAACCCACAGCACCATCCGCGTCTCGGAGCTAGGGTAGGATGCCCCAATTTTATTGAACTCATTCTTTTCCTTTGCTTATCAGAAGTAGAACCAATCAACCTGGACTGCAGCACTGCTCATCCCGAATACACTTTCTTATTACAAAACTACCGTACGGCGTTTGGACTGCTTAAGAGACCCTTGAGCTATCCAGAGATATTTCAGGACTCTCCCGTGGTGCTGGCGAAAGAGGGTTTCCATTCAGGAAGACACTACTGGGAGGTTGAGGTCCAAAACAAGGGAGACTGGTTGATTGGCGTAGCCTCGGAGTCCATCCCAAAGCAAAAAGGCCAGGATCCCACTTCTCTGACGGACAAGATCTGGTGTCTGGAGCCAACAGAGGAGGATAGCGAGCCTCAAGATGGATCGTCCTGGTGGAAGGTCGGCGTGTACCTGGACTACGAGGGAGGCCAAGTTTCTTTCTATGATGTAGCCGCCGGGTCTCACCTCTGCACACACACGGCCCGTTTCACTGAAAAAGTCTACCCTTTCTTCCAACCTACGCCAGCTGCTTTCAGGCAAAAACGCACCATAAGCTTGAAAATTTGTCACCGTTAGGACATTAAAGCAACTCTGAAGAGGGTTATTATTATAAAAAGGAAAGGTAGGTGTGTTCGCCCATTAGATAAAAGTCCAAAATTCATACTAAGTCATGGAGTTTACATTTGGCTGGCCTAATAAAAGCACTGCCTTAATTAGGCCAGCCAAATGTAAACTCCATGACTTCATCATCAGCCAAGTTCCCTCCCACCTCGCCTTATTTGCTATCGAACCTGATGAAGAGCTCTGAGTAACTTGAAGGCTTGCTCACTATTTCGTGACGTTTTAGTTGACCTATAAAAGGCATTGCCCTAATGTGGATTTTGGAACAATGTTCTTAAGCGCGCCACAATTCTCCAAGCGTTGAGAGGTGTTTTCCCCCTGGGAAAGAGATAGTTGCTGAATTCAGGCCTTTTGTGATATATACAGTGGTACCTGGGTTCCCAAACTTAATCCATTCCAGAAGTCCGTTCCAAAACCAAAGCATTCCAAAACCAAAGCGTGCTTTCCCATAGAAAGTAATGCAGAATGGAGTACTCCGTCCCATTCTTTTAAAAACAACCCTAAAACAGCAATTTAACATGAATTTTACTATCTAACAAGACCATTGATCCACAAAATGAAAGCAACAATCAATGTACTGTACTATAAAATAAATAAGACAGTATTGTTGATGATAAAAAATAAAAATAATTTTTTTTCTTATGTGCACTGATGATAGTCATTGTTTGGATGGGGGGCTTTTTATCCACAGGAAATATGCACACCCTCCCCTTTCCGCAGACACACAATTCCAAAAGAACCAGGTTGCTTTTTATACCCATTTTATTGACAGTGGTAAAAAAAACAAAGTTATTTACAAGTTGAAGGCAACGTCGCCATGTAACGGGGCTGCGCTTCGGTATCAATGCCGCCTCTTGGCTGTGCTGGGCGAGGCTGGGGTTGCTGGCGCCGCAGCCGCCCTCTTCCTCCTCGTCCTGGTCGGGGGAGTGGCAACGGAGGAGGCGCCCGTCCCGTCCAGCCGGTGGGCGTCCACATTGAGCTTCTGCTGCAATATACCTGTCAGGATGAACTCTGCGTTGGCGATGGGGAGCTTGGCGTCCTGAGCTGCTTTGCAGCGGGGCAGGTCTTCGGGACACGAAATCACCACGCACTTGTCCTTAAGCAAATAAATAAAAAAAGGTTGAGAGTCAGGTCCAGGGTGGATAAAAATCAACAATTTTTTTAAAAAAATATATCAAAAAAATCAGATTTTTTTATTTAAATTGGATTTTTAAAATAAAATGCTTTTGGAGGAAAAATCTTTCTAAATATAGTCTTCTATTTAAGTTACATTGTAGTCCAAAGGCTATTCATCAGGAAATAAGGATTTGTTTTAAGTTTATCAAGTGTGCTAAAACTCAGTCTAAAAAAATGTTTAACCACATCAGTTAACAAACATGGATACATATGCTATCATGTTATTGTTTTAGTTAAATAAATTGTTTAAATGGTTATTAAGGAAATGATTATTTTTCTCCTTCCAATAAAGTACAGCAGAAAAGTTGTCCAAATATAAACAGTTAACTTATTAAACCTCGCCATAATTTCATAATTATCTGTATGTGTATTTCTAGTAGTATAACCAAATCAGTAATTTTTGATATAACTGTAAAAACTACTCTGAAAATTTATTATTCCAAAAATGAAACCTTCATATGGTTGTAAATATTAAGATTATACCAGCAAGAATGAGTCTTTCTGTAAAAAAAAATATTTAAATCAAGTCTTACTGACTAGTGATTTAAATTGTGATTTAAATCGAGATTTAAATCAATTTGATTTAAATCAAATCCACCCTGGTCAGGTCTCTCTCTCGGGTATCCCTTTTGCCTCAGCGTTTCTGCCAGCACCCCACAGGATGCCATATAAACACGCACGGCTCACCTTGTAGGCGCGAGGCATTCTGGGTAAGAACTTCCCGCCTGCCTTCTTAGAGTACCGTATTTTTCGCTCCATAAGATGCACTTTTTTCCTCCTAAAAAGTAAGGGGAAATGTCTGTGTCTTATGGAGCGAATGTGTGGTCCCTGGAGCTGAACTGCCCAGGGGCAGAAGCAGATCGTGCTTTTTTTAAAAAAAAGAGAGAGAAGGGGGTGTTGAAAGCAAGCCAGCTGAGCAGCTGCTCAGCAAACGATCAGGGAGATAAGGGAGAGAGATTCCAGCCCCGCCCCCTTGCAGAGGGAGGCTGTTCCCCCAGCGACATGTGACTGGCTGATTAGATTATCTGTCTGGAAACTGTAGAAATGGCTCCCTTTCCTGAAGCTGCAGAACTGTGAGTTAAACCCCATAAAACAGGGTTGTTTTCCCTTTGCAAAGTAAGCTCAACAACTTTGAGCTGATCCTCAAAAAATGGGGCTTTTCTCCTTTGCAAAAGAAGCTGCAGAAATTTGAGCTGATCCTCAGAAATTGGGGCTTTTCTCCTTTGCAAAAGAAGATGCAGAAATTTGAGCTGATCCTCAAAAAAATGGGGCTTTTCCCATCTAAAAACTAGGTGTGTCCTATGGTCAGGTGCGCCTTATAGAGCAAAAAATACGGTATACGAGTGATGCTGAAGCTGTGGGCAGCTCAGGAGACGTCTGAGTGACAGCCTAAATCCACATACAGTGGTACCTCAGGTTACATACACTTCAGGTTACATACGCTTCAGGTTAAGAACTCCACTAACCCAGAAATAATGCTTCAGGTTAAGAACTTTGCTTCAGGATAATAACATGAATTGGACTCTGGCGGCGCAGCGGGAGGCCCCATTAGCTAAAGTGGTGCTTCAGGTTAAGAACAGGTTCAGGTTAAGAAAGGACCTCTGGAACGAATTAAGTACTTAACCAGAGGTACCACTGTATAAACACGCACTGCTCACCTTGTAGGCACGAGGCATTCTGGGTAAGAACTTCCCGCCCCCACACTGCACAATGTTCCTCATGTCCTCCAGCTCCAGGTTGACGTTAGGCGTAACGTGGATCTCGTAGCCCTGGAAGGGAAAGAGACGGGTCTGTGGTGCGTCAAAGGGGGCACGGGAATCCGAAGCTTAGCGAGGAAGGGTTGAGCCAGAATTGGATCAAGACTCAAGATGAAAGCTTACACCATAGAAATGATATATAATGACTTGAAAAAGATGTTTTAAATAATGTTTGTAAAAACAAACAAACCCAGAAGCTTTTCTTTTGGGAATTATAGGGACAGAACTACCGAAATTGTATAGAAATTTATTTATGTACTAGTGGACGTTCAGCCCGTTAAATTAACGGGCGCTAGAAGATATGTGGTGAAACATTTGTAAAAGCAGTCTGAGGTCCCTCTACCCCTTTCCTACCTCTGTGGCCCATGTACCCCTTTCTTACCACTGTGGCACCTCTACTCCTTTCCTACCTCTGAGGTTCCTCTACTCCTTTTCTACCTCTGTCCCCTCTACCCTTTTCCTACCTCTATCCTCCCTTATAGCCCTTTCCCTACCCAGAACCCATCACTATTGACCTCTGAGTGTTCGTGCATGTTGTCACTCTTCCCTTTTCCTATCTCCCTCTCCCTTGCGACTCCACCCCCTTTCCCACCTCTCTCCCCGCTCCCTCCAATCCCTGTGTCAGTGGAGAGCATGCTCAGTACCGAATTCCACTGACGGACGGAAAGCTACGGAGGGACACAGGCACTTTATTATATAGGATGCTACTACAGCAGCAAGAATGTTACTTGCCTAAAAGTGGAAAAAAGCAGAAGTCCCAGAAAAGGAAGAATGGGTACAAAAACTCATGGAATATGCAGAAATGGTGAACTGACCGGAAGTATAAGAAATCAAGATAACAAGTTTTTTATAAAAGAATGGAAATGGTTTATTGAATAAAGATAAAGGGACCCCTGACCATTAGGTCCAGTCGCGGACGACTCTGGGGTTGCTGCGCTCATCTCGCTTTATTGGCCGAGGGAGCCGGCGTACAGCTTCCAGGTCATGTGGCCAGCATGACGAAGCTGCTTCTGGCAAAACCAGAGCAGCGCACGGAAACGCCGTTTACCTTCCCGCCAGAGCGGTTCCTATTTATCTACTTGCACTTTGATGTGCTTTCGAACTGCTAGGTGGGCAGGAGCTGGGACCGAGCAACGGGAGCTCACCCCGTCACGGGGATTTGAACCGCCGACCTTCTGATCGGCAAGCCCTAGGCTCTGTGGTTTAACCCACTGCGCCACCCGCGTCCCTGGTTTATTGAATACTGACAGATAAATTGCAAGCAGATAGAAACACTGGCAGGATTAATGTAATAACCTGCAGTTTTATAAGAGTATATATCTACAGCAGGTAAAGAAATGAGTAAATTAAATGAATTTGGATATGCAGAAGATAGGAAAAATGAATTTAAGGGAGGGGGAAAGAAGTCAAATTTTGAAATGTTAAATTGATTGTAAAACTAATGAAATGTATAAATTTGAAAATATAAAGAAAAAAGAAAGAAAGCTTGCACCATAATGAAATGTGTTAGTCTTTAAAGGGATTAGCAAGGCTCTAGGTTGTTTCTTCTGTTCCTCTGAGAGTTGGAAGACATTTTCTGAGCCTTCGTGCTGTATCTTGCCTCAGGAGCGGTTTAGCATTACTTCTCCTCATCCTAATACTATAACACTCCTCTGTGGGGAGGAAATTCCACCAATCAGGGCCTGCTGCAGAGAATGCCAAAACTTTCAAGGGCAGTGGAACTACCAAAGGGGACCCCTCTGCTGATCTTGCCCCCCAACCTCCCAAGGAAATGTAGGGGTGTCACGGTGCCAACTCGCTGTGGCCTTACAGCCCGCAAGAAGTGGGCGGGATATCTGTTTCCTCTCTTTTTTGTATATAATTTTTAATTAAATTTTCTGTTTTACCATTTAAAGTACCCATTTTTACATCCTCAATGACTTGCCCTCTTCTCCTTCCATGGTTCATTTTACATATCATAAATCGCTACATATTTTACAGAAACTATACCATTCAGTATTCCGTTACAACATCCATCATAACTAATTTACACTATTGAATTTATCTTAATGCTGCCATAATTTCCCATATATTCAAAAAAGTTTTCCAATCTTCTCTAAACGTATGCTCTTCTTGGTATGTTTAAGTCTGCAAGCTGCACATATTCTGTCAGCTTAAGTTACTACTCTTCTTTGGTTGGGACCTGAAACCAGGGGTCAGCAAACTTTTTCAGTCTGTCCCTCAGACCTTGTGGTGGGCCGGACTATATTTTGAAATAATAATAATGGACGAATTCCTATGCCCCACAAATAACCCAGAGATGCATTTTAAATAAAAGGACACATTCTACTCATGTGAAAACACCAGGCAGGCCCCACAAATAACCCAGAGATGCATTTTAAATAAAAGCACACATTCCACTCATGTAAAAACACACGGATTCCTGGACTACCCCTGGGCCGGATTGAGAAGGCGATTGGGCCAGATCCGGCCCCCGGGCCTTAGTTTGCCTACCTATGCCTTAAACTTACAGGTTATCAGTTTCTTCCCTGACAGGGTTCCTGCTGCACATCGGAGAGAGAAATTCAAACCGGTGCAAACCCCATTCCAACAGCTCCGGGGTTAGGGGAAATCCTCTGCCTGCTTTGCCATCCATACCTGGGCTAGGTAGTTCTGTGGGCGTGGCCCAAGGCTAACCGTGACCTCACCTGGAGCACGCCTCCCTCTTGGCGGGCCTTCTGCAGCGACGCGGAGAGCTTGAACCGGAAGTATTCCTCCTTCTCAGGGTCGGAAACCAGGAAGCTGTTTGGGGCCAGGAAGAAGGAGTTCTGCCGGCTCTGCGAGGAGACGAAACGTGGGAAGGAGGTTGGAGAATAGGCAGGGGAAAGCGCTGAAGGACCGCCCCCTTCCCCTTAAAGGAGGCCGCCCCACACAGCCAACTGCGGAAAGGTATAAGGCCATGATACCAACTGCTCGTTGGTTCACCAACACAAGGAAAGCCCTGCTGGATCAAGGCAATGGCCCTTCTAAACGGTTTCGGCCCTGAAGGAGCACCTCCACCACCATCGTTCAGCCTGGTATAAAAAACGTAATAAAACATTAAACACGTCCCCATTCAGGGCTGCCTTCAGGTGTCTTCGAAAAGTCAGATAGTTGTTTATCTCCTTGACATCTGAAGGGAGGGTGCTACCACCGAGAAGGCCCTCTGCCTGGTTCCCTGTAACTTCTCTTCTCGCAGGGAGGGAACCGCCAGAAGGCCCTCAGAGCTGGACCTCAATGTCTGGGCTGAACGATGGGGATGGAGACACTCTTTCAGATCACTGCTCTGGAGCCTGATCGGTCATCAAAGGCAGCAATACAGTGGTACCTCTGGTTAAGTACTTAATTCGTTCCGGTGGTCCGTTCTTAACCTGAAGCACCACTTTAGCTAATGGGGCCTCCTGCTGCCGCTGCGCCGCCAGAACATAATTTCTGTTCTTATCCTGAAGCAAAGTTCTTAACCTGAAGCATTATTTCTGGGTTAGTGGAATTCTTAATCTGAAGTGTATGTAACCTGAAGAGTATGTAACCTGAGGTACCACTGTACACAGTATTCTCTCCCAGACTACTCCCTGGAGAATAAAATGCCACTGCGCCCCCCCCCCCCAAGGACTGCAGGAGTGGTACGTTCCTGCTATAGAACAGAAGTAGCCAGCGGCTATGGATATGGTTGGCCTACAGGTTCCATCATCTCTGACCACTGGGGCTGATGGGAGTTGGAGTCCACTGGCACTGGAAAGGCCCCCGGTGGTTAACCCTGCCCCAGAGGATTATGGGAGGGAGGGAAGTGAAGCAGCTCACCTTCTCCAGCCAGCTGAGGGTCACGATGGGGATGCCCCGCGCCATCGCACACAGGAACTTTACCGTACGCCGGATGCGGTCCGTCACCAGGTGGGTGCAGTCGAAGACGGACTCTGCCAAGGAGCCGCCCAGCTCCGTCACAATGTGCTCCCCTTCTTCGCCGGTCCCTGCCATGAACAGCACCTGGGAGGGGCAGCAAGAGAAGGAAAGGGAAGTCCCTGGGGGTGGGGGTGGGGGGGGAATATAACCCCAACCGGCAAGCCATTCAAATCCACGCTTCTCAAACCCTACAGAACAGCCCTTTTCCAACCTTGGGTCCCCCCAAACGCTGTCGGACTATGACTCCCATCATCCCTAGCTAGCAGGACCAGTGGTCAGGGACGATGGGAGTTGTAGTCCCACAACCTCTTGGGGAAAGGCTACTGCAAAACGTGGGCCACGGCCTCTTCTGAATTCCCTTTGCGTGTCTTCGCTCAACACAAATACGTGAACCAAGAAGGCGAGGCACGGTTTGACCCGAATATAAGAATATAAGTCGACCTGAATATAAGCTGAGGCACCTAATTTTACCACAAAAAACTGGGGAAACTTATTGACTCGAGTATAAGCCTAGGGTGGGAAATGTAGCAGCTACTGGTAAATTTCAAAAATAAAAATAGAGAGGCAGAGGCTGGTGGCAGCAGCGGCGGAGGAAGAACAAGCAGCCCGAAAGGGCTGTTTTCGGGCTGCTCGTTCCTCTGCCACCGCCGACAACAGCCTCTGCCGCTCACAAGGGCAGGCACAGGAGCCGTATAATCCAAGGGGAGCTTTTTCAGCATAAAAAATGTGCTGAAAAAGTCGGCTTATACACGAGTATATATGTTTTTTTTAAAAAATGCACAAGCTACTGCTTCCATGCCAAGGGTGCCAGACCCTAAGACCCTGGACCCTCAGGGTATTCTCCCTCCAACCCCTTCCTCCACCCCAAAACGTGTGTGCAGTACCTTTGGGACAGAACTGCCCGAGACCCCCGAGTCCTGGGTTCGCCTCCGGGGCTGGCTTCTTGTTCCCGCCGGTTTGCTCTCTGTGCTCTGCTTCCGTGACCTCCTTCCCGAGGACGGAGTGGACGGCGCTGGCTCCTGGGGGAAGGGAGGCAAGCAAAAAAAAATGAGGAGATGGTCGCACCGAGACGGGAAAGTTTGCCGTCTTAGCCAATCCTTTGGCTCGCAAGCCCCTCCCCGCCACCGGACATCCCGCCTCCTGGTTGTCAAGGCCCAACTCTCCCTGCCTACAGGTTACCAAGGACTATCACACCGGAGCCAGGAGGATTCACACAGGAGGCAAGGCTAAGACGGGTTTACTGCAGCCCGGCATGGGAGCTCAGCAAAGCAGCATTTTCCCTACAGGAAAGGTGCGGGCAGGATCCTGGAACCCGCCCGCACTCGTGCATCTGGCTTCGTTTTCAGAACAGGCTGCCCAACGGGATTCTGAAAAGGCCAAATCCAATTTAACCAGTCATCTTTAAGACCAGGCATGAAACCGCCTCATCCAATAGCGTCACTAATGACCTTCAAGCCGCTGTAGAACTGTACTTCTTCCTCCCTTACCCACCTGCCTAGGTTTGGCTTCTTTCCCAGAATCCTTTGGGCTGGGCACGCTCACTGAAGAGCAGCTCGACCGCCTGCTGGCCGCTCGGGTCCTCGTGCGCGGGGCCTCCTGTTCTTCCGCAGACTCGACCACTGTCCCCTGTTTCCCTTGCCTTGTCCGCTGCCTGGGGCCAGGGCTGTCTACGGCCGTTGGTGGCCCTTCCTGAAGCCTGCTGGCAGCCCCCGTTTTCCTCTGCGAGCCCCTGGCTCGGCCTTGACGCGGGGTGGCTGCCGGCTCCCTGTTCTTGGTCTTCTTGCCGGGGCTTGGTCCCTCTTCTGGCTGCTCCGGCTCCTCTTCCAGCTCTCCCATAACTCGGGTCGGCTTCCGCCGCAGCCCCTGGCGCCTGGTGACAGGGGCCGCCGGTTCCCTGGACTCGGCCGCATCAGCAGATCCCGCACGGCTACGGGTCAGCCGCTCTGGAACGGGAGCTGGGGAAGCGGCACTGCTGGCAGACCGCAGACCGCGCCTCCGCGGGGCGACAACAGAGGCCGCCGGCTCCTCCAGCACCTGTAATATGAAGGGCGATTAAGGCCTACAGGAGTTACACAGGGAAATTCAGGGAGGGAGGAATGAAGGGCTGTAGTGGCCAAGTCCAACCCACCTGCTCAGAATTCCTTGCTTCTCCTGCCGGAGCCGAGCTCCTGTCTTCCGGCTCCACGTCAACAGGAGCTATGGAAGAAGCAGAGTGAAAAGCCTTAAGCCGAGTGGCACAACTTCCACTCCAGCCACCAGGAGGCAGCGCCGACCGGAGGAACCGCCACTCCTTTCCCGTAATCGACCTGGAAGGAGATCTCTGGTTCCAAAACACGAACCCCACTAAACCCTGACTCGCCCCTCCCAGAGGATTCACATATGGAGTCGAGCCTCCCAGGTTCGTCAGCTGTTCCTAAGGTGCAGGAAAGCAAACAGAAACCCACCATGGTTTGGCCTCTGCCACCCCCCCGTTTCCCTGCTAAGCCCCACTGGGCCTGCTGTTTGCAGACTTGACCAGCTCCCGCATGACAGACCCTTAAGAAATCCTCCAATGAACAAATAGGGGGATTTCCCACCCACCCCTATGAAGGGGTGTTGCCCAAGAGGAAATGGATGGAGCCAGAGAGAACGCCGGGGAGCCTTGCACAGCACTCTTTCCCTGCTACCATCCACCCGACTTTCATACATACAGCAAACCCCTCTTTACTCAGACTTTTGATGTGTATTTTTAGGACTAACCCATTTCTGGAGATTGTATGTATTTACCCTGGTTTGGGCGTTGTTGTTTTTGACTGTCAAAGCCTGCCCTGGGACCTAAGGGCTTCTGCTGCTGGTGGTTGTTTTAATATACACAGAGAGGGAAAGATACCCAATTCAGAGGCGTAGGAAGGCCAGGTGGTACCCGGTGCGGAATATTTCTTGTCACCCCCCCCCACACACACACATTGGTTTTTTTTTTTTTTTAAAAAAATTGGCCTGCAAAAATGGTTTTATGTTATTTCCTATTTTCTTACAAAGGAATAATAATAAGTAATAATAAACTTTTATTTATATCCCGCCCTCCCCGGCCGAAGTCGGGCTCAGGGCGGCTAACATCAGATACATAACATTGATATAAAATCAAACAATAATTAAATTATCTCCTAAAAACATGTCAAAATCAAATTAAAGTCTAATTAGATGGCTTTCCGCAGGGTTAGGGTTGGGAACAGTACCGGTAAGTGCTCCACTGAATTGAAATTTCAGCCTTCACAACATAGGAAAACGGCCAAGTAAACAGCTATTTTCGTGGAGGAGGGTCAAGATATTAACTGATATGCACGAAATTTCATACCCTGTTTCCCCTTTTTTAATACGTAGTCATAAAGTAAGCCATGGCAGGGTTTTTTTTACCTTTGTGAGAAGTAAGGCGTACCCCAAAAGTAAGCTGTGGTGCCGCCATTGTTCCCGGCGCCTCCTCAGCCCCTCCTGCGTGCGCAGGGAGCCAGCGAACCAGTGAGAGGCACGGGGGGGAAACGCGCCTCTTGTGGAGTTCTGCCCCGCCTGCTTAGCGCACAGGGAGAGGCGCACGGGGGGGGGGGGGGAGACGCCTCTTCCTGCCCCACCTGTTCCCCGTGTGCAGGGAGCCAGCGAACCAGCGAGAGGCATGGGGGGAAACACGCCTCTTGCGGAGTTCTGCCCTGCCTGCTCAGCGCGCAGGGGGAGGCTGTACCGTACCATACTGACGTAATAAAAATAAGACATCCCCCGAAAATAAGCCACCCTGTGTTTTTTTGAGGGAAAAAAATTATATGACGGTGTCTTAAAAAGGGGGAAAGACGGTATATAGCTATATAATCCCTAGTGTAGTAAGATAAGACCTTTGGAGCAGGCATTTAAAAAAAGAAAAAGTTTTTTATGAACCACCCTAGTAGGGCAGTAATTGTTCCTTGATAATTTGTCACCCACTCCATGATGGAACCTGGGGCGGCCCGCCCCCCATTTCCTACGACCCTGACCCAATTCACACGCAAGGAAGCAACTCCAAGAGCAGGCATAGGCAACCTTCGGCTCCCAGATGTTTTGGGACTACAACTCCCATCATCCCTGACCACTGGTCCTGTTAGCTAGGGATCATGGGAGTTGTAGTCCCAAAACATCTGGGAGCCAAAGGTTGCCTACCCCTGTCCAAGAGGAACTATCCAGATAGCAAGGGGGGGGGGGGTTGTCTGCTGTCACGGAAAGCCAGACGACAACAACCAGTGTCTCAACACACTTGCGATAGCCGTATCTGCAGTTGGGACTCTTACTCTGGGGGTTGTGGGTTTGAGCCCCACATTGGGCAAAAGAATAGAATAGAATATATTTTATTGTCAGTGTCCCCCTCGGGGACAATGAAATTACTCGGTTGCTCCATCCAAGATTCCCGCATTGCAGGGGGTTGGACTAGAGGACGCTCATGGTTCCTTCCAACACGACAATTCTATGATTCTATTATTAGTCCTTTCTTGGATGACCACACACACTCCCCAGCCTCCAGCCATCCCTACCGCTCACCTGCCTCGTTCTGTGCCTCTAACTTCGCTTCAGTGCTTCCACCTTCGTGGGCTGTCACAACCTCCTGTTTTGGGCTCCCAGAGACCTCTTTCGCCAATGTCGAGGGTTGACTTCTGCCAACAGAGGGAATCTGCGCTGCGTGGATCAGCTGGGCTTCCTGCTTTTGCTGCTGGGCAGCAGTGCCCCCTACTGGCTGTGATGCAGGCTGAGAACGGGGCAGTTGCGGAGTGCTGGTCCCTAGGAGGCTGGCCGCCTGCTGCCCCCTAGAGGCTGACCCTGAAACTACCATCTGCGTCGCCTGCTTGGACGAACGCGGCAAGATTAGTTCTGTATCTTCCTCCTCTTCGCCAAGGAAGTCCTGAGTGGGGTCTTCCGAGAGCCGCCCACGGTCCTGGCAGAATGGCTGAGTGGCTTCCATCGTGTAAGCATCCCAGTCGTCATCATTCAGAAAGGAGCTGCTCTCTGTGCGGAGAGAAAGAAGAGAGGCGATCCCAACACTGTGTTCATTCTCCCCTGACTCTAATCTAGGGGATGGGGAGATCTTTGGCCTGGCAGATGTTACTGGACTACAACTCCCAACAGCCTCGACCGCTGGCCATGCTTGTTGGGGTTGATGGGAGATGTAGTTCAGCCACATCAAATTCTCAGCCCTTAAATCCTCTCATCACGGTCTTATAGAAATAAATTGGAGGTGCTTTTTAAAATGGCCCTTTGACTAGCGTGATGAAGGGGTGGGGTGGGGAAATCGACCAAGAGTCTTGCAGCAACTGAAAACACGCAAAAAAAATGGATAATGAAAATAAATAATAATAATAATAATAATAATAATAATAATAAAAAATATAAGAAAGAAAGAAAGAAAGAAAGATCAAATTTTATTACGATCTTTCACGGGCTAATGCCCAGTTCATCTGTGCAAATCTCTTTACATGCATTTATACAAATATATTTTCCTGGTGGTAAGAAAACTGGGAGTTGTAAGTGAAGCCAGAAGGAAATGAAATGAATATATATGAATGTATGTATGTATGTGTATGTGTATGTGTATGTGTATGTGTATGTGTATGTGTATGTGTATGTGTAAGTGTATGTGTATGTGTATGTGTATATGTATATGTATATGTATATGTATATGTATACAGACAGGGACAATTCAAACAGAGCTGACAAAGAGGACAATCTAATCTGCAAGTTTGTGCCATGAAATTTTCAGCAAGATCTATTGCTCCCTTACATGATGTCACCCCTTCTCCCTTTGCTGCCCCCTCAGGCCTGAAACAAACCCTCCGAAGTTTGGATTCCCTGTCCCCATCAGCCCCAGCCAGCATGGCCAATCAGGGCAGGCCCAGACATTCGGTACTGAACCCCATTAGACCAAACGGTGGAATGTGTAGACCAGGGGTCAGCAAACATTTTCAGCAGGGGGTCGGTCCACTGTCCCTCAGACCCTGTGGGGGGCCGGACTATATTTTGGGAAAGAAAATGAACGAATTCCTATGCCCCACAAATAACGTATTTTTCGCTCCATAAGACGCACCTGAACATAAGACACACCTACCGTCTTTCCCCCTTTTTAAGACACCGTCTTATAATTTTTTTCCCTCAAAAAAACACAGGGTGGCTTATTTTCGGGGGATGTCTTATTTTTATTACGTCAGTATGGTACGGTACAGCCTCCCCCTGCGCGCTGAGCAGGCAGGGCAGAACTCCGCAAGAGGCGCGTTTTCCCCCTGCCCCTCTCGCTGGTTCGCTGGCTCCATGCGCACGGGGAACAAGCGGGGCAGGAAGAGGCGTCTCCCCCCCCCACGTCTCTCCCTGCGCACGCAGGAGGGGCTGAGGAGGCGACGGGAACAATGGCGGCACCACGGCTTACTTTTGGGGTACGTCTTACTTCTCACAAAGGTTAAAAAAACCTGCCATGGCTTACTTTATGACTACGTATTAAAAAAGGGAAAACAGGGTAGTTTGTAGAGGAGGAAAGGGGGAAAGCCCTGGTTTTTTTGAGGATCAGCTCAAAGTGGTGCAGCTTCTTTTTCAAATAGGAAAAGCCCCGTTTTTATGGGGTTCAACTCAGTTTGCAGCTTCTAGTCCTACAGGAAAGGGAGCCATTTCTACAGTTTCCAGACAGGTAATCTAATCAGCCAGTCACATGTCGCTGGGGAAACAAACAGCCTCCCTCTGCATTCAACAACGGAGGCCTGGGCAAGGGGGCGGGGCCGGAAAGGGAGCCTTATCTCTCTCCCCGATCGCTTGCTAAACAGCTGTTCAGCGGCTTCCTTTCAACACCCTCTTCTCTCTTTGTAAAAAAAAAGAGCACAATCTGCTTTTGGCCCCTAAGCAATTTGGCTCCAGGGACCATGCATTCACTCCATAAGACGCACAGACATTTCCCCTTACTTTTTAGGAGGAAAAAGTGCGTCTTAAGGAGCGAAAAATACGGTAACCCAGAGATGCATTTTAAATAAAAGGACACATTCTACTCATGGAAAAACACACTGAGTCCCGGCCCGTCCGCGGGCCGAATTTAGAAGGTGTTTGGGCTGCATCCGGCCCCCGGGCCTTAGGTTGCCTACCCATGGTGTGTATACTACTGTATAAGGATTGAGGCAAGTGGCACAGTCTGGAAGAGTCCATCTGGACAACCGCGGGGAAGAAGCTGCCGTGTGGAGATGGACTCACCTTTCACAGCCTGGAGTCTGCATGGCACAGAGGGGGACTGAAAGACAAACGCTTCTGCGGCCACCTCTTTGAGAGCACAACTGGCACCTGGGTGAAGGGTGGAAAAGACAGGAAAGGTGTTCAATCTTTTGAGAGGCTCCTGTGTGTGTGTGTGTGTGTGTTGGACCTGGAAAAGGGTAAAAGCGTATTGGGAAATAATTTATAATGAAGTGAAAAAAAATTGTTTAAAAGCACTTTTCCAAAAAAAACAACAACCCCAGAGTCCTTTTGGTTGGGGATAATTCAGACGGAAATTCCCATGTGTCAAAAAAGGTTATTTATGTATGCCACTACGGCAGCCCGTGTTTTGTTAGTCCCAAAAAGGAAAACAAGCATGAATGGCAACTTAAACTGATGGAATATGTGCAGCTTGCGGACCGATCATATAGAATAAGAGAACAAGAAGAACATACGTTTAAAGAAGATTGGGAAATGTTTATTGAATATATGGAGTGGAATTGTGTGGAAATTAATTGTTCCAAAAAACGAAACCTTCATCTGGTTGTAAATATTAAGATTATACCACAAGAATGAGTCTTCCTGTGAAAAAATGATTTAAATCAAGTCTTACTGCCTAGTGATTTAAATCGATTTGATTTAAATCAAATCCACCCTGCTTTGTGGCGAATCAGATAATTTGTTACCTTGGCTCAAAATTGCCTGCACAGGCTGCCAGCAGCTCTCCAGCATTTCCAGCTCTCCCAACCCCACCTGGGGATTGAAACTGGGACCTTCTGCATACAAAGCAGGTGTCCTGCCACTGAGTTACAGCCCTTTCCAATGGGTGCATTATAACACAGACCAATGCAACAAAAAGAAGAGGATAAAAAAAATATTCAACCAGATAAAAATATCATAAGAGGAAATGTTTGGGCAAATAACAAGGTTTTAACTTGGGGCTAATGGGTGCACCTCTGGCAGGTGGGGGGTGGGGGGCATTCTACAGTCAAAGTCCTCTCTCTTTTCTGCATATTTCCCCCCCACTGATGCTGCAGTGCCTAGAAACGATAGTTTTTGTGCTTATAACAGGGGTCAGCAACCTTTTTCAGCAGGGGGGCCGGTCCATTGTCCCTCAGACCTTGTGGGGGGCCGGACTATATTTTGAAAAAAAATATGAACGAATTCCTATGCCCCACAAATAACCCAGAGAAAATAAAATAAATAAAAGCACACATTCTACTCATGTAAAAACACCAGGCAGGCCCCACAAATAACCCAGAGATGCATTTTAAATAAAAGCACACATTCTACTCATGTAAAAACACGCGGATTCCCGGACCGTCCGCGGGCCGGATTGAGAAGGTGATTGGGCCACATCCGGCCCACAGGCCTTAGGTTGCCTACCCCTGGCTTATAAACTAAGGCCCAAATAGCAGTCCCATGTGGTCTCACATGTTTTCCCCTAGGAAGCCAGATTTCTCAACCACTACCCCTGTGACAGCTGCCACGGGCTTCACTCAGAATCCTGCAAAACTCCTTACCTGCTGTGGAGGGATCTCTTGCCTTTACAGCCATGGGAGAAGAGGTCTCGGCAGGCAAGAAACACTGAGTGTCCTGGAAAGCCAGGTCGGGCTCCTCTGGGGAATGAGAGGGGAAGGGGAAAAGAAGAAGAGAAGAGTTTGGATTTGATATCCCGCCTTTCACTCCCCTTAAGGAGTCTCAAAGCGGCTAACAATCTCCTTTTCCCTTCCTCCCCCACAACAAACACTCTGTGAGGTGAGTGGGGCTGAGAGACTTCAGAGAAGTGTGACTAGCCCAAGGTCACCCAGCAGCTGCATGTGGAGGAGCGGAGACGCGAACCCGGTTCACCAGATTATGAGCCTACTGCTCTTAACCACTACACCACACTGGCTCTTATGTTTCTGATGTCGAAGGCGGGGGTGGCCATGCATACGTAGGCCGAAATGGCAGCACTCCCACAGAACTGGGAGGTAATCAGGTTGCCTGAAGTGCAAAAAGCCCTTGGAAAATGAAAAAAATATATAGTTCAATGAGGGCAGAACACACTCAGTGGGTTAAGAAACGCTGAGTGATTATCGGCAGGGAATGGAATGGAGTATCCAAGACTTGCTGACTTGGCATTGCCACCTTTCCTGGCGGGTCCCACCTGCGAACCTGTCAGGTTCTCTTACCGGTTGTTCAATAGTAACACCAAGCCATCTTGTCTTTAAGTCTCCTTATTTCAGTGCAAAGCTATTTACAGTGCAGAGCTCAGTCTTATCATGTCTGCTCAGTCACTAGCAGAATCCGGAAGTGCCTCCCTCCTGTTTTGGCGCCAACACCAAAACCTTGGCATCCTAAATTGCCGCCTTCTCCTCCTACGTGAGATATGCGCCGGAACTGACGCCTCCCCCTCCGAGTGAGTCTGCTGGGTGGTGCCAGGCCTCCCATCAACTCTCTGGACACCTGGCACTCCCTGGCTCCCAGCCACTAACTGCTCCTCTCCCGAACAGGGGCTGCCAGATTCACTCGAATATGAATCTGTCGTCAACACAGGCTGCGGCTCCCTGTAAGCACTCAGAGCTGGACTGGCAGGGGTGGGCAGATCCCTGACAGAACCTGATACCCAAGCAGGCACTGCTCCTGCACAGAGCTCAGAGCTGCAGTTGCCAAGCCTTTGGCCCACCACAGCTTGTTCAACGACAACCCTCATCAGCCCCTAGTACAGTGGCCAACGGCCAGGGATGCAGGAAGCTGTCGTTTGGGAACACCTGGCGTGCCAAAGGTTCCCCACACTTGGCTCAGAGGTGCTGAGGGGAAAGCAAGGATTTGTGGGGAAAGATACTGCCTGAATAATCTTGGTACCTATGGACACCTCTCTGGGACCCATAATGGTGGACAGAAGTAGTCTAAATAAAATACAGTGGTACCTTGGTTCTCAAACGCCTTGGTACTCAAACAACTTGGAACCCAAACACTGCAAACCCGGAAGTAAGTGTTCCGGTTTGCGAACTTTTTTCAGAAGTCGAACGTGCTCCGTTTTGAGTGTTACACTTCCAATTTGAGTGCCACACTTCCGTTTTGAGTGTTATACTGTCTGTTTTTGCTATTTATTTTGTGTTTTTGTGGCTCTTTTTTGTTTTGTTTTTGTGACTGTGTGGAACCCAGCTCAGCTACCGACTGATTGTGTGACTGCAGTACATATTGCTTTCATTTTATGGGTCAATGGTCTCATTAGATAGTAAAATTCATGTTAAATTGCTGTTTTAAAGGGTTGCTTTTAAAAGTTCAGAACCGATTAATCCATTTTGCATTACTTTCTATGGGAAAGCGCGCCTTGGTTTTGGAACGCTTTGGTTTTGGAACGGAATTCCGGAGCGGATTAAGTTTGAGAACCAAGGTACCACTGTAAAATGAATCTAAAGGGCACCTGACTTGTGCAAGGCCCTGCTCAGGACACATGCACAAGCGCAAACCTGGTACCGCATCTCAGGTGTATTCCAAGTCGAACAAGAGGCCCAGTTTTTCGTATCGCTTTACTTCATACCCACCATCAGTGTTGCTGTTGTCTCCTCTGTGGAGCTCCTCTCCTTCTGCATCTGTATCTTCATCCTCTGTGCAAGGTTGACAGCCGACGCTTACTTTCACCGTGGAGCCAGTCGACTTCTTCCCATTCGGACAGGGTTTCACGGGGACCAGCTGCGTGTCTTGCTCTTCCGAGGGCTTCCCGGGCAACGGTTGAGCCTCTCCCTCCGCGTCCGTGTCGCTGTCTTCAGCCACAGATTCCTTGTGGGATGGAGACGTCTCTTCCGCATCTGTGTCGGCGTCCTCTCCTCCAACGGTTCTGGAGATCTTCTGAGGACCAGAAACGTCTGCTTTCTCAAGAGGGATACATCCTCCACTGAGCCCAGTGGCTGTGTGGTCCCTGTTTGAGCCCACATCTGGATTCCCAGCCTCCTCCTCTTCCACATCTGTATCACTGTCAACAGAGAGAGCAGCCAAGTGTTGACTCTCTACAACCTCGGGTTTCCCACCTAAACCGCTGGACTGTCCACTGGCAGCTTCACGAACCCTCTGGAGTTCAGCACCAGGTTCCTTTCTCTCCCCTACAGCATCAGCACCATCCCTTACACCGTTGCCCGGGCGACCGTCGCCCGGCAGCGCAGCCTCCTCGATGGAGATCTCTCCCGCGTTTGTCCCGGCGGGCTTGCGGCTTGACGGACGGGGTCTGTGAGCAACGTCTGAATTCTCCAGCACTGAGTCGGCCATTTCCACATCTGTATCGCCACCGCTGTCCCCCGCAGCCTCGTGGGTCTTTGGAATCCCAGCTGGACCCTCCACGCCGAGGGATGGGTCTTCCACATCTGTGTCGCTGTCCTCATCCTCCAAAGCAGGCTTCTTGGTCCTCCTTCCATGCACATCCAGGTGAGGTCCTGCCTCTTCCCCATCTGTGTCGCTGCTCCCTCTCTCATGGGGCTGGCGGCCCTCAGGATGCGCAGCCCCTTTGGCCCCTTTGCAAACAGCCCCCTCCTTTACGGAACAGGGATCAAGGCCTCCGGGAGATGCAGCAATTGGATGCTCCAGTCCTTCCTCTGCATCTGTGTCACTGTCTTCATTTTCAACCTGCAAGCCCACAACCCCTGGGCTCTCTGCTCGCTCCACATCTGTGGCGCTGCCCGCCGTTTGGTGGCTCTTCCGACAGCCAGCGTCTGGGGGCCCCACCGCCGGCTCCTCCTCATCCGTGTCGCTGCCCACCTCTAAGTCCCAACCACCTTCCCTCAGGCCCCCCGACTTTGGCGTTTCAGGGGTGCTGCCCGCTCTCCGCTCATCCTCCACGTCTGTATCGCTGTCCTGGTGGGAACTGGCGAGATTCGGCTCTGATGGGGGCGCCGAGTCTCCCGACTTCACTCCCGTCCCTGTAATTCTTGGCTGGAGAGGATGCCCCTCTTGGCTTGGTGTACCGTCCTGGCTTTCGAGAAAGAGACGCAGGGATGGACAAGGCGGTTCGCTGCCAGAGGGTTCCTCGTTCTCTTCATCACTGCAGGGTACAAATAACAAGCGGGGGTGTGTGTGTGTAATAATAAAAATAATAATAATAATAATTTTTTATTTATACCCCGCCCTTCCCAGTCCAAAAACCAGGCTCAGGGCGGCTAACAACAAATACAAAACAACTTTACAAACAGCATAAAAAACAAACATCAGTGGGATCACCAGGGCTAACTGGCCAAAACCAGTGCTCTATTACTCTTAATACTCTTTCATATAAGGAACATTCCAAGGGTTTAAAAATATGTATGTAAATGGGAATGTGTTTTAGCACTAATTAAAAAATTAATACCACCCCCTGTTGACACCTCCAAGGGTCTGCTAATTGAAGATATACCATCACTGGACACGGAGGCTCCATTTCTACCTGTCGCCACTATGAACCACGGATCAGTCCACAGGTACGTTTAACCCTTCCCACAATGCTTACGCACCCTATTTCTTCCGCAGGGACTGCCATATTCCAGGCCTGCTTCCCTTGAGAAAAGGCAGCTAGAAAAAGGCATTACCTTTCGGGCACGACAGTAGCAGAGGGAGAGAAGAACACAGAGGAGCCCAAAGCGGAGCATCCTCTAGCACCATCTTTGATAGAGGAATCTGACCCTAGTGGGGAAGACAAGAGGAAATTGAAAGAATCAGGAACGGCAGGAATGGGGAACTCCAGATTAAACAAACCTAAACCAATTGTTTGCAAGCAATACATCATATATACACACATATATATACATATACATACACACACACACACACACATATACAGTGGTACCTCTGGTTGCGGACACGATCCGTCTGTAACCCGAAAAGTCTGTAACCAGAGCACCGCTTCTGCGCATGTGCAAACCCGTGCAGAACGCTTCTGCGTGTGGCAAAACCCGGAAGCAAACACTTCCGGGTTTGCCGCGTTCTTAACCAGAAAAAAACGCAACATGAAGCATTAGCAAGAAGAGGTATGACTGTATGTATATATGTGTGTTTGTGTGTGTGTATATACTGTGTGTGTGTGTGTGTGTGTGTGTATGTATATGTGTATACATATATATACTTTTCAAGTTTATACATTTCACTAATTTTCCAATCACTTTGACATTTCAAAGCTTGACTTCCTTCCCCCCCCCCTTTCTGCGGTTCCTTAATTTTATTTTTAATAGCTTCTGCATATGTATCTATGTTTGTTAACTGATGCGATTAAAACTTTTTAAAAAACCACACAACTTAGACTGATTTTTAGCACGCATGAAAAACTTAAAACAAATCCTTATTTCCCGATGAATAGCCTTCGGGCTATAATGTAACTTAAACAGAAAACTATCTTTAGAAAGATTCTTTTTCCTCCAAAAGCATTTTATTTTAAAAATCTGATTTAAATAAAAAAAAATCTGATTTAAATTTTAAAAAATCTGATTTTTTAAAAAATCTGATTTTTATTTTAAATCATTGAGTTTTATCCACCCTGCCAGGTGGGCAGTATGGCAGATCTCCCCCCCCCCCTTCAAAACACCCACTTACCATCACTTGCTGGGAGATGTCGGCTCCTGCCTGCCCCATTCACTAATTCCTCCCCATCTTCCTCCTTGTCGGAATCCTGCACCAGGACTCCTCCAAAGGCCATCCGCTTCCCCGGTGCGGGTGTCTCCTCAATGGCCAAAGCACCGACGTCCACAATCTTCTGCGTGGGTGGCACCTCCGCGGACTCATCGAGTGACTCGTCGGCGCCATCCGGGAGCAGCACAAAGTACTGGCACCCCACGTCCCCAAAGAGCAGAGCGTCTCCATCCTGAAGGCTGTATCGGACGTGTGGGATTAACACCATGCGCTGCCGGCGTGTGCGGTTCAGGCTTCCCTGGTCATACAACAGGTGGGGTCCCTCGTGGGAAGGAACCTCGATCACAGCGTGAGTTTTGGAAACTGACGCGGCGGGCAAACAGACCTGACAGCTTTCCAGGCGGCCAATGACATTCTCCCCAGGGTAGATCCAGAAGTCTGGAAGGATTAATTGATTCATCAATGGAAAATATTTATATCCTGCCCTCCATCCAAAGAACTCAGGGCAGGGAGCAATAACTTCAATAAAATAACTACCGTAGGCCAATAAAATAAAATAAAAATACATATAAGATAGCTCAGCTGGGCATAATTTCCAGAAGCTACGTTTTCGTCACCAGACACCAAAATGGTATCAGCACTGATGCCAACCAGATTTCAAGGGGTGTGTAGTTTCGGATGACCTATTCACACAACATAAAAAATATAAAAAATCCTTCCAGTAGCACCTTAAAGACCAACTAAGTTTGTTCTTGGCAAGCTGGAACGTGTCCAGAGGAGGGCAACCAAAATGGTCAAAGGCCTGGAAACGATGCCTTATGAGGAACGGCTTAGGGAGCTGGGTATGTTTAGCCTGGAGAAGAGAAGGTTCAGGGGTGATATGATAGCCATGTTCAAATATATAAAAAGATGTCATATAGAGGAGGGAGAAAGGTTGTTTTCTGCTGCTCCAGAGAAGCGGACACGTTGCAATGGATTCAAACTACAAGAAAGAAGATTCCACCTAAACATTAGGAAGAATTTCCTGACAGTAAGAGCTGTTGGACAGTGGAATTTGCTGCCAAGGAGTGTGGTGGAGTCTCCTTCTTTGAGGGTCTTTAAGCAGAGGCTTGACAGCCGCCTGTCAGGAATGCTTTGATGGTGTTTCCTGCTTGGCAGGGGGTTGGACTGGATGGCCCTTGTGGTCTCTTCCAACTCTATGATTCTATGATTCTTCAGATACACTGCACCAAGAAACTATTCACACAACCTCCACAGTGAAGCTCCATATGAAAACCAGGAAGCAACCCTTAGGTAGTAGGAATCCCGAGAAGGAAACAAGTTCTCTGAAATATTAACACACCCTCCCTTGTTCTCTTCTGTATAAGGAAAGCCTTGCCTTTTATGAGTAGCATTTATTCTCCATAAGTAGGAGAGTTTGGATTTGATATCCCGCTTTATCACTACCCGAAGGAGTCTCCAAGCGGCTAACATTCTCCTTTCCCTTCCTCCCCCACAACAAACACTCTGTGGGGCTGAGATACTTCAAAGAAGTGTGACTAGCCCAAGGTCACCTAGCAGCTGCATGTGGAGGAGCGGGGAAGCGAACCCGGTTCACCAGATTACAAGTCTACCGCTCTTAACCACTACACTAGACACTGCATGGAAGGAACCACAGCTCTCCACATTCCAGGAGATCCACTTTGCCCACTCCATTCCTGTTTTCCACCAAACTCTGTTATTTAGGCGCTCTTTTTATTCAATTGGTGTTAGTTCTTAATTTAGTTTTTAGCACCCTCTTGGTTTGTTTCAATTGCTTATAGCTGCTGTTCTGTGTATTTACCTCAATATTTAGATTATATGCTTAAGCAGGTCATGTTGGACTATGCCAAAATGGCAAAACTGACTGGAAAGCTCAGGAACCAGGAAGATCAAAACTTTAATAAGGAATGGGGGGTGGGGGAATATAATTTATCTTGGAGACCACTGTAAGCAGTTGAAAACATTAGCAGGATTGATACAACACTTGTAATGCAATGAGAACTATGGACATAAAGGAGTTATAAAAAACATGGATTATTGAAAAAAGATGCAGTAGAAAAGGTTTAACAACAGAAACCCATGGAGGAGGAGGTGGGAAGTCCAGAGATTCGGAGGAATCTTCTATTGTGGATGTGTTGTGATATTATTGTAATTTTTAAAATTTGTAAAAGCAAATAAAAAATATTTTCAAAAAAGTGCTTAAGCAGGTTAAGGCACCCTGACCACTTTTTTGAGCAAAAAGGCAGGATAAAACTCCACCAACAAACCCATAAGTCCCTGACTTTCAAACCTCCTCCTGTGTTCATCCACCTGTTCAGAGGCAAGCCTATTTATATGAACCATTAATCAGGTATAACCACACCTGAATTGTTGACATAACCAAGGGTAAATCAGACCATGATCAATGGGATTTAGCAAGTTAGCAAAGCCATCAACAAAGGGCTAATCCATGCAGAAACTGATGCAGCTGGATGCTAAGCATGATTCCCAAGTTCAGGTTACTCCCAGGTTAATCAAACTCGGGTTTACAGCATTTGACCCTTATGTATTGCGAACTGCTATTACTCGCTTTTCAGTCAAGGTGAACTCCGAAAGTAGTTTACCATGACGAATCCAAAGGAAGGCAACATCAAATTAGGGATGAGTGTGGAGCAGCGTGTTTTGGCCCCAGGAAAGTGGTGGCAGAGAGAATTCAGGTTACAGGCTACTGCCTCTGGGAGGAGCAGAAGAAGAATTCATGGGTAGGTTGGGATGGGCAGATCGCAAAGATCGCCAGCCTACGGAAGCAGCCCCTCTGTTGTTCAAACTGGCCCTCCTCCCTAAGCCCCATTGCCAAGGAGTAACTTTATATTATTCAGTTATTCTGTGTATCTGAAGAAGTGTGCATGCACACAAAAGCTCATACCAGGAACAAACTTAGTTGGTCTCTAAGGTGCTACTGGAATGATTTTTTTTTCATTTTTTATTTTGCTTTTATATTATTCGCGAACCAACTTTAAAATCAACCCACACTAACAGTAATCAGCAAAACCCCTTTTTCTCCTGGCAGGAACTGAGTGCCCCAGGATTCAACAAGGCAAGGGCTGGTTTTAATTTGTATCCCTTCTCTTTCTCTCCTCACACAGGTCGAAAGATAGATATGGCTCCTCCTACAGATCAGAGATGCATACATAACCCTTCATACCCAGTCTTTGGAATACAGTACAGCAATCTATCCAATCAAACGCAGCAAAAAAAAGGGGGGGCTTGAGCGCTTCTTAGGGAAATTGCAACCGGAGGGCAGGGTTAAGAGGCACCGTCCTTACCTTTCTCGGAGCCATACTTGCTGCTCAGGAGGTGCAAGCGCCCCACGGGCTTGGGGGGCTTCCCAGAGTCGCCAGCCCCATAGGAGGAATCGTCAGGATCCCCTTCTCCATCCCAGACCAAACGCTGCGTTAGATCCATTCTGCAAGAAACAAAAGGAGCCATAACTTCGCATCGCGGCAGGCGCACACACAGAGACACACACACGCCCCCTTCCCCAGATCTCAGTTGCACTGATCCTGACCTTGCAGAAAACCCCCTCCCAACCCATTTTCTGACGCCCCCTCCCCTCGATTTTCCACCCTACCCGCAAATCCATTTTCCCAACCAACTTTTTTTTTTTTTTTTTTTTGCACCTTTCAATCCTAAAACCTGACCGCCCCACTGTCAGCCCCACCAATAAACAACATTGCAAGCGACCAACCCCTAAACCGAACGCGGGAAAAGTCTCTGCAAGCAGCAGCCCCAGGAGTTGGGCTCCAGCGCTCACTCTCTGCATGCGACCCGCCTCTCTCGGAAGCGACTGCTTCCCATTGGTCAGACCCGCCGTCACTTCAAAGCTCTCCTCCTCTCCATTGGTCTGTTCGCCGGTGGGAGGGAGAACGGAGAGGGTTAAACGGTTCCCCCGCCTGCCGGGGAGCCGAATGGCAAGAGGCAAAAAGAGAATGACCACTGAGAGGAGGAACGTCGGGCTAGAGGGCCACGCAGACACGGCAGCCATAGAGTTATAGTAACATGGTACAAAGATTTCAGCTTCCGGTTGCACTGCGGGAGCCATTTTTTGTGTGTTTGTGGAATGCGGATGCGGAAGTGAATGTTGCACATGCAAAAAGTTAAGAGTTTGGAAGTATATGCAGTTTTAAATGTTTAAAATGGGACTTCATGGAGGAGTTGGGGAGGGGGAGTCCCGAGATTTGGAGAAATTTCTTTATATGGATATATAGTTGGATTCTTTATAACTTCGTATTTGTAAAACCAAATAAAAATAATTTCAAAAAGAAATTGTTATATTTTATCCAGGAAGCAGCAAGTATGCTGTCCCCCTTCAATATAGATCTTAAAATATAAAATATGTAAGCTGCTTTGAATCCCTGTCAGGAGAAAAGGTGGGGTATAAATGAATGAATGAATAGTGTTGACTGTCAGTGTAATGTGAGCAATGGGTTAAATTACACAGTGCTCAGGCTCCTTGAGGAACACATCTGCCACATCTGGATGCCCTGAAATAAGGGAGCCAGGCTCACTGGGTTACCAGAGCAACAACAACAAGGTTGAGTGTGCGACTTGCGAGTCATTGAACTTCCCATTGATGCAGAAATGCAGACAGCCATAAGTCTCTTTTCTACTGACCAGTTACATTGAATGCGAGACATTAACATTGTATACCTAAAAACAGAGAAAATGCATACGGTATGGTTTTGTAACCCAAGAAAATCTTTAATAAAAATTATTTTTTTTAAAAAAAGGCTCTGGGGCATTACGTCTTGTGCTGGCAAATCCTGATGCTGTACTCTTTGCTGTCAGGGTCTGTGTGAGAGTCAGGGGGAGAATCTGTGGGTTTTACACAGCAGCGTTAGCTAGAATGGTGAGATGTGTTAATGGATCTGCACATGTGTATCTTTACTTCAAAGACAGGAACTGTATACTGTATAGTGAACTGTGCTTGAGAGGAGTTTCTCAGTTAACTGGGGACTCTGGAAGAAGCTGTTCTGCTGGGAAAATTTAGACAAATGTAGACAAATGTGCTCTGGGGCATCAGGAGAACACCCAGAACACTGCGGGGGGGGGGGCGCGGAGGACGAGGACATTTAGTGCTATATCAAAATCCACAGAGGACAAAGGCACACATAGATCTCAGATCCCTTCTGCAGATCTCAGCGGCACCGATCCTGACCCTGCATTGCTCCAGGCTCCCGAAACACCCCCCCCCAACCCAACCTATTTTCTGATGCCCCCTCCGTCTTCCACCCCAGCAGCCCCATTTTCCGGACTAACTTTCTTTTTAGGGGCGTGCAACTTTCACTCCTAGAGCCGTCACCTCCCCCCACTTGCCTTTTACCACCACCACAACAAAAAAGGAAAACGCAGTATTGCAAGCGGCTTCCAGGGACCCACTTCTAAAACTGAGTACGAGGCCAAGTGGCTCAAGTTGCAGCCTTTCGAACTTCGCTCTCTGCATGCGTCCCGCCTCTCTTGCGAACGCTGCTTTCCATTGGTCAATCTCGCCGCCACTTTAAACTCCTCCTTTTCCATTGGTCTGTATGGATGAACGGAGGGGGTGGAACGGTCCCGCCTCCCCAGAGCCCGCTAGCAGCCTCTAGGAATTCGGAGAATGGTCACAGAGAGGGGAAAGCTCGGGTCGTACGAGAACCATAGAGTCTATAACACGGCAATAAATGGATACAGAGCTTTCAGCTTCCGGGTTCACTTTCGAAAGCTTTTTTTTGTCTACCTTGTTGGCGGAAGTTAATATTGCCCATGCAAAAAGATAGGAAATGAGAAAGGAGGAATGTTATATTTTATCCAAGCTGCATTTGAGTACCAAGACACACCACACGCCACACCAGGAAGCAGCAAAAACGCGTCCTCTGCATCCAATTCTTAAAATATAAAATTGAGTATGTCAGGGGGAAAGGCTAACTGGCGTTATCTGAAGAAGTGTGCATGCACACGAAAGCTCATACCAATAACAAACTTAGTTGGTCTCTAAGGTGCTACTGGAAGGAATTTTTTTATTTTTTATTTTGTTTTGGCGTACCGTAGACAAGCTGAACAGGATATAAATACCGGTATATACATAATGTAATTATAGTAAAAAAGTGGAGGTTTTTGTTTTCAAATATTTGCATTCCTCTCTGTACTTCATTCCATGGAAATAGTAACACACACCTCTTTTCCGTGCCTCATAGTCACCATTGTTTTTATATCTGCACCTGCAATGGGCCACCTGGGGCCACATGTTGCTGGACTACAACTCCTGTCATCCCTAACCACTGACCTTGCTGGCTGGGGTTGATGTGTGCTGCTGGAGCCCAACAACAACTTCCATAAATAGTTAAAAGAAATATCCAGTGCTTTTTTTCTAAAAAAAAAAATGTTTAGGGGTACAGTACTCTCATCTTGACCCAAGAAAATCACCGGGAAAGGAAAGGACGCCACCATCGGAGGAGGTAACAACGAAACTGACCAATCACTGTGCTAGATTCCAACTCCTACTTCACACATTAAACGCTCGCTTCCATCTGAGACTCAGGAAACACCATGACAGGAAATGGAGAGTAGCAATGGAACTGATGATTCACCGTGCTAATCGATGGAACTGATGGTTCACTGTGCTAGTTGAAGAAAGTAAAAATTTTCTTCTCCTGTTAATTCACAAAATGTTTAGGGGTATGTGTACCCCTGCGTCCCCTCAGGAAAAAAGCACTGGAAATATCTAGAAAAAAGGGGTCTCAGTGTGGTGATGTTAAATTTCTATACCACCCTTCAACTGAGGATCACAGGGCAGTTTAGAATATAAAGCTGATATAAAACAGATAAGAACAGCTACTAAACCTGGCTGCATACAAAGCAGAGGTGGGGAATCAGTGATCCTACAGCAGAGCTTCCCAAACTGTGTGTCGCGGACACGTTAAATGTGTCAGCTGCAGTGTGTAGGTGTGTCGCGCAAACGTTCCCCACGCTTTCCCCAGGGCTGGACGCATGGTCAATGGTCAGGGAATATGCAAATTGTAGTCCAGTAGCATCCGGAGGACCACAGTTTCCCTACCCCTGATGCAAAGCCATCTTCCTTAGAACTGGACCATTTGCCAGACAAATTTCTCTCCTATTGTCTCCTTCTTGATCTTTTTTCAGAGTGTGGGTCAAGATGCCAAGGCCTGACCTGGCAAACAGAGCTCCATAACTCCTCCCCTTCCAACTGACCTCAGGACGTCTAAAGAACACCTTCCCTCCTGCCCTAAGGGTGCTTAATTTTGTAGGCTTGCCATACATCCGGAACTCCCCAGACATATCCAGAATACTGTGGTTGGCAGCAGTGTCCAGACGGAAATCGTGTGTGTGTGAAATGTCCAGAAATATCCGGACGTATGGGCAGTCCATGTTGGCAGTGCCATGTGGGAGAATAGTTTCCCCCCTGCCCAGCATTCCAGTACTCGTGATATATGGTTATCAGTGTGGTCAGCCACCCAGATAAGGTGGCGCCACACATCCTGCTAGAGGATATATATTGTATTGACATGTTCAATGTAAACATCGAACATCTTGCCAGATGGCACATTCCTAAATGTATAAACAAGCCAATAAAATACTTGAGGAGGGGAGGGCGAAGGACTCGCTCTCGGCACTCTCTCTCTGCTCTCTACTTCTGAACAGACGTGTGATGTCTTTTTTCCTTCGCACCAAGAAGTCGGCTGGTTTTCCGACAAGTGGTGCCCTCTCTGAGGCCCGTCTCTGAACTTCTGAAACTTCAGGGGACGCGTGAATACTGCACGGTCCTCTCGCTACTCACCCGCCCGGCAAGGGACTAAGGCGCCTACTTCATCTTCGGATCCCCGGTGAGTTAGCCCCTTCCTTCTTCGCTTATAAAGATGGGAACATCACTATCTGCCCCACAACAAAATTTTTTGAAAGACTTAAAACACCTGCTGGCTTCTCATAGCCAGCACGTAGCAGAAGAAGATTTAATTGCTTTGATTCACGCAATTAATGTACACTGTCCCTGGTTCCCAAACGATGGCACTTGGGAACTGCCATCATGGGACAAGATTGGAAACCATTTTCATGGACATAGAAGCATAGGCGTTAGGGTCTTAGGGGCATGGGCAAAAATAAGAGGAGTTTTAGCGGTCTTAACACCAAAAAATATCCTTATGGCCTCCGCCACGCTCTCAACTCCCGTTCAAGGCACCGTCTATCCGGCACTGCCTTTACCTATGCCGCCAAAACCTCCAGATTACCACCCACCGCCGTTTGCGGCGCCGACAGCTCCCCCCCCCACCACCAAAACCACCCTCTACTAAGCTGTCAAATGCTATTCGCCAACTGCAACCTTTTATCGGTTTTGAGACATCGACAAGCGTTTTTCCTGTCCTTATGCCAGCGGGGGGGGGGGGAGCCCCAGTGCATGAACAATATGAATACAGACTTGTTAAAGAACTTCATGAATCTGTGCAGAAAAACGGACTACAGGCTCCATATACGATGGGTTTGCTTAGCACAGTGTTTCAACAGCAATGCCTTCCCGAAGACATTAAGCTGCTAGCCCGCACTGTATTGCCACCCTCTGGAAACATCATGTTCCTGCAAGAATGGCTTTATCAATGCCAAGTGCAGGTCCAGACAGTAGTCAACGCAATTAATAATAATGCTGCTGCTGCAGCAACAGCCGCAGGTGGTGGCGCTGTAGCAGCTGTTGTACAGGTTACAGATGCCATCAATGCACTGACTGGCCAAGGAAATTTTACAACTATTGCACAACAGCTGGCAGCGGATCCCTTATATTGGGAATACTCTGCGCGATGCGCTTTGGCTGCATTACAAAAAATTCCAGATCCAAAGGATGCCCACGCTACGCGATGGGGTGCGATCCGCCAAGGGGCCAATGAACCATATTCCACCTTTGTGGATAGGCTGTATGATGCCATTAGACGGCAAGTTTCTGAAAACGCAGCGCAGGAAGTTATAATCCGTCAACTTGCCTATGACAATGCTAATGAGGACTGTCGTTCAGCCATGAAACATTTAGCTAATCAGCCCAATGTCCCAGTAGCTGATTTGATAAAAGCCTGTCAGTCTGTTGGATCAGAGTCATATAAGGCGAAGTTGCTTGCAGCAGCCTTAACACAATCAGCAAACCCTGCACAAAATAGAACCTGTTTCCATTGCGGACGGCTAGGGCATTTTCGTGCCCAGTGCAGGGCTGGAAACACACAGCAATCCAAACGCCCAAGCTCTAAATGCCCCATATGTCAAAAAGGGTATCACTGGGCATCAGCTTGCCGTTCCAATCCGAAAAACAATCAAAGTAATGATACGAATACCAACCAACAGAACCAGGGAAACTGCCAGACGGGCCCCCCCAGGGCCCAGGCAAATTAATAGGGAGTCAGTGCACGGTGCCCCAATTACTTCTGACACAGGATGCACGCTTTTCTGTCCCTTTCTGCCCTCAAAAGACCTTTGTTATGGCATGTGGTTCTGCCCTGGACAATTCCACTCGCTGTTTGGTGTTACCTTTGCAGTCAGCACAAGTTGTGGGAGTGCATGCGGTACCTGGAATTATTAAGGGACCATATGACTCTATTTCTATTTCCTTGTATGCTGACAGTGTTTGCCATTTGCCATCAGGAACCCCAGTAGCAAAGGTTCTTATTTTACCTTCCCCGGCTGTAAGTCCTCCCCCCACGGATACAAATGATGCCACCCTAATTGCTGCAGCCATGCCCCTGACAGAACAGCGACCCGCCCTTAAACTTGTACTAGGGGGGCGTGAGGTCACTGGAATAGTGGATTCAGGGGCTGATGTGACTGTAATTTCTATCAAAGATTGGCCTGCTGAATGGCCTACTACGGCAGCTGCACAAGTAGTGGGGGTGGGAGGTGAAACGCCGGCAAAACGCAGTGTCCATCCCATTTTGATACAAGGACCATCAGGATTTCAGGTTTCAATCTATCCATTGGTCCTGGATATCCCTACGTCTCTGTGGGGTCGTGATATCCTAGCAGCATCAAATACTGTTTTGCAGACAAATTTATTTTAAGGGCCGCCCCTGCCCAACCGCAAGCTACTATGGCCCTCCACTGGCTAACAGATGTCCCTGTCTGGGTGGAGCAGTGGCCATTGTCTAAGGACAAATTGGCAGCGGCGGCCCAAATAGTGTCTGAACAACTATCTTTAGGACACATAGAAAAAACAACATCTCCTTGGAACAGTCCAATTTTTCTCATAAAAAAAAAAGACTCTAGCAAAATGAGACTCTTACAGGACCTTAGACTGATCAACGCCCAAATACAACCTATGGGCGCCTTGCAGCCCGGAATGCCTAATCTAAATTTAATTCCAAAAGACTACCAGTTGATGGTAATTGATTTAAAGGACTGTTTTTTCTCTATTCCGCTGGCTCCACAAGATCGGCAACGCTTTGCGTTCACGCTTCCGGCTTATAATAACTCACGGCCGGCACAACGTTTTCATTGGACTGTATTACCACAAGGCATGCGAAATTCTCCTACTTTGTGTCAGTATTTTGTTGATCTGGCTTTAAAACCTTTCAGACAGCGCCACCCAGTGGTTCTTTGCTATCATTACATGGATGATTTGTTACTGGCAGCCCCCCGCCTCCCTGCGGATGTTTTTCAGGATCTATCGCAAACCCTTACTTCAGCTGGATTGTGTATTGCCCCTGAAAAAATTCAGGTGACCTTACCAGCCCTATATTTAGGACACCGTATAACATCTACGTCTGCTATCCCAGCAGTTCCGCAGCTTTCATTCCCTGCGACGCTCCGGCTTGTTGATCTCCAGCAACTGCTGGGACATCTGAATTGGGCAAAATCATACTTGGACCTTCCCACCAGCACTTTGTCTCCTTTGTTTACGGCCCTGCAGGGTCACAAGAACCCCGCTGATGTTATTCCAGTCACTCAGGAGATGGAAGAGGCCCTCCAGATGGTTAATTGCCATTTGCGCAAGAGCATGGTGGACAGGGTGGAGGGAAAGGCAGATGGGATTGTGCTTTCTTTAGCCATTTTCGCTACACCATTGCTGCCTACTGCGATATTATATGTCCCCGCTCTCAGGGGCGTAGCCAGGATCAAAACTAGGGGGGGGCAAGCCATGGTCGTTCAGGTTGTGACATTTCAGCATGGAAAAGGCGAATGAAACCAAAATTTTAAGAAAATTATATATAATTATAGCAGTGCTTTATTACAGTAGTTATTACAATTATTTGCTTGAATTTTTTTTTTAATTTTTTTTTCTAGTTACTTGTCTTATGCTAATATCATTTTTATTGGGTTTGAATAAAACTTGTTCAAAACTTTCGTTTCAATCCCCAAGGAGTCGGTGCAGGTGTTTCCAAAGGCGAAGGAAATGGACCCCCTCAAAAAGAAAATAGGGGCGCAGCCTCACCCCCCAAAATAGGGGTGCAGCCAGTCTGGAAGCGCAAAGGAGAAGCGCCTACTTTGGCGAAATAGAGCATCCAGAGCTCATAGAGGCGCTCCTTGGAAGCCATGGCTTCTGCACTTTGCCTGTGCTCTCCCTGTGGAGCCAAACCCCACCGCCTACGGTGAGTTCAAAGGCAAGTGAGAGGAGTAGACACTAGCTCCCCTGGTCCCCTCATCTTCTGTCTCTGGGCAGTGTAGCAGGGAGTTGAAAGCAAGCAGCAATTGTACGTTGAGCTTAGCATCAGTGATCCGTACTCTGATAACTTCCAAGTTCATAGGGACCAACTCCTAGGGACTGAGGTCCCTTTGTTGTTGTTCAGTCGTTCAGTCGTGTCCGACTCTTCGTGACCCCATGGACCAAGGCACGCCAGGCACACCTATCCTCCACTGCCTCTCGCAGTTTGGCCAAACTCATGTTGGTAGCTTCGATAACACTGTCCAACCATCTCGTCCTCTGTCGTCCCCTTCTCCTTGTGCCCTCCATTTAGAGGTCCCTTAGGCTCCCCTAAAATATTTGAGAGGACTGGGCCCCCCCAAAGTTCATAGGCATTGCCATTGAAAGTGTGTGTGTGTGTGTGTGTGTGTGTGTGTGTGTGTGTGTGTGTGTGTGTGTGTGTGCCGTGTCTTGTGATTGATTATGCTGTACCAGGTTAGACTACTGTGATACACTCTCTGTGGGGTTGCCTCTGAAATATGGCTTGGAAATTGCTGCTAGTTCAGAATGCTGGATCACCAACTGGGATAGGCTTATTAGGATAATGTAACAGTGATGCTATGCTAGTTGCATTGGCTCCCAATTTCTGAGCCCAAGTGCTGGCTTTGACTTTTAAAGCCTTTTCTAGCTTAGGACCCAGAATAGTTTATGTGTCAGCCCAAACATTCAGAACTTCAACAGAACGTCTTTTGGGGGTGGCCCCACAAACTGAGACAAGGCAGCTGCTCCACAAAGAAAGGGCCTTCTCATTGGTGGTGCCTCAGTTGTGAAGTGTGTGTTATCTGTAGAGGGGTCCACTTGGTACCTATTTTGTCATCCTTCCAGTACCAGGCAGACTTTTCCATTTCCCCAGCCCTTTTAGAGCTGATTTTATCCCTGTGGATTCTTTGCTTCCTTGCATAAATTCGCTGGGTTTTATTACTGTTCTGCTATATATTGTCTGCATTTTAATCCATGCACACGGACACACAAACGATCCTGGGGGTTTCCAATGAAGGTTAGTATAGAAATTCCTGTAACAAAATCAAAATAAAATAACCTGCCATCTTCCTGCTCACCCCTTTCCCTTTGGGCAGCAGGTTGGGGAGCAGAGGGAGAGGGGAAGCTTACACCGCCTTGGCTGGCTTACGGGTTCTCCTTGAGCAGTGCTGTGCAGAGGGAGCACTGGGCTGCCCCACAGAGCCACCACACAGGGAGAGCGTAAGTGAGGAAGCCAGAGGCGGAGGCACCAGACTGGAGGCAGGCAGGCATCTCTCTCCCGATCCCTGGGAAGCCTTTTCCCCGGGCAAGCCTGGGCGGGCGCAAGGGCAACTTTATGCGCAGCGGCGCCTTTCATTCCAAGCGGTGCGCAAAGCTCCCCCGGGCGCCACGCTCCGCTCGGCACAGAGGCATAGGAAGGTCAGGTGGTACCCGATGCGGAAAATTTCTTGTCATCCCCCCCCCCCAACATTGTGTGTTGTTGTTTTTTGCCTGCAAAAAAGGTTTTACATTATTTCATATGCCTCCGCCTCTGGCTTCCTTATTTTAAAAAACCTGCAAAGTGGTTTAGCAAAATAAAAAACAAAACAAAAAAACACCACAGCAGCTATTCATTTATATTTATTAACTCACACCTCTTCCATGCAGCAGCATATCAGAACACTAACACTTTATGGCTAAATAGCTTATAATTTACTTTAATTACTTGCAAGCAAGTTATAGGTAGGTAGCTGTGTTGGTCTGCCATAGTCAAAACAAAATAAATAAATAAATAAAATTCCTTCCAGTAGCACCTTAGAGACCAAATAAGTTTGTTCTTGGTATGAGCCTTCATGTGCATGCACACTTCTTCAGCACACGAAAGATTTGAAAAATCACCCAAGCAAACACGTTTTTTAGGGGTTAAAAAAAGGCTGGGGGGGGGGGCTAAAGGCAAAGGACAAAGGGGTAAAGTCACTCACAAAAAGATCGCTGAGTGTGGATCAAAACAGCAGCAGAGAAAGCTCCTTGGGACGAGGGGGAGGGGCAGGAGGCAGTTTTAGCGAGGCGTTAATAGTTCACAGAGTAGCCTGATAAGGAAACTTCCGGGGGGGGGGGGAATCAAGGAGATCTCATCGTCTCCTCTCCAGGCGTTTTAACCCAACAAACTCCCTCTTCGCTCAGTCTCAGCAAACAAGCAGCACTCAGCAACGGTAGCAGCCAGACCCAGGAGACAGACGGGGTGGTGGTGGTGGCAGCTATGGGGGGCAGCTGCCTTCTAGGGGGGGGCAATTGCCCCCGTCTGCCCCCCCCTGCCTACGCCCATGCCCGCTCTCCCACCTGCCCAGCGGATTTGCATTGTGGAATGGCTACACCTCCCTCATACCCCTCCACGCAACATTTACACTTCGCCAGCGGCAGTAATGGACCTTGTTATGAAGGGGAGGATGCGAGCTCGCGCTCTGACTGGCTATGACATTGCTTCCCTGTATTTGCCTTTTTCACAGGAACAGACAAATCACTTGCTTGCCACGTCACAAACTACACAAGTGGCTTTGGCAGATTTTATTGGAAATATTCTCTACAATCCTCCTGCGGATCCCAGACTTACGTTTCTTACTCAAGTTGTCTATTCCCTGCATACCCCCCTCTCTCATGTTCCCCTTCCCTCTGCCCTCACCCTCTTCACTGATGGCTCCAAAACTAGGGGGGTGGTGGTATGGGAGGAGGGGGGGCAATGGATCTCACGCTTTACTGAACAAAAACGTTCTGCACAAAGGTCTGAACTGGCTGCTATTGTGCTTGCTTTTCAATTGTTCCCTGCTGTTCCTTTTAATTTGATAGTCGATACCCAATATGTCTATCGTTTGCTTTCTTCTTTGCCTATTGCATATATCACCCCTGCTTTGGATGCGGATTTATCTTCTCTCTTTCTCACTTTACAATCCCTACTTCAGGTTCGTCTGCACCCTTTCTATGTTGCTCATATACGCTCTCATACTAGTCACCCTGGATATTTGGCTAAGGGCAATGCCCTGGCGGATGCAGCCTTGCGTGATGCTCCTTCTTGCTTTTCCCTATTCTCTGACCCCATTCTGAGTCATAATACCTTTCATCAATCTGCCAAAGTGCTGGCAAAGGCTTTTCATATTCCTATCTCCCAGGCAAGAGATATTGTTTCTCAATGTCCCTCCTGTTCTAAGGCACCTACCATGATCCCTTTTGATGCTGTAAATCCAAGGGGTGTCAACCCTTTGGCTGTCTGGCAAATGGATGTAACCCACACCCCATTGCTGGCCCCATTTTCCAAACTTCACCTCACTGTGGACACTGCATCTGGATATATCTGGGCCACCCCTTTAAAAGGGGAGACAGCCAGACATGTGATTCAGCACACCCTGCGCTGTTTCGCAGTTATGGGGAGGCCTCAGTGCATTAAAACGGATAATGCGCCTTCATATATTTCTAAACAATTCTCTGATTTTTGTGCATTATGGGATGTGAAATTAACCCATGGTCTTCCTTTTAATTCTAGAGCTCAAGCGATTGCAGAGCGAGCACACTTGACCTTCAAAAACCTTTTGTTTAAACAACTGGAGGGCCACCACACAGTGGTAGCTGAAATCCCTTCAGTGGTACATCGTGTGCTGTTCACTCTTAATCATCTTTTGTATCCTCATAACAGGAATCATACTCCGGCAGAAGTTCATTTCAGGAAAGAGGAGCCTTTGGCTCGACCTTTTGTTTCTTACAGGACACCTCCTAATCCAGAATGGCTTGGGCCTGCTCCTCTCATCTCCTGGGGCCGAGGATACGCAGCAGTGGATGTAAATGGCCGCCCTGTGTGGCTCCCAGCGCGATGTGTGCGACCCTGGCGATCATCCTTGCCTGTGCAGGACGTCCAGCCTCAGGGGAAAAACGACCCTACTTCACCTTGTCCGGAGGACAACGTCTACCTTCAGAATTGAACCATGAGTGTCATTGGAGACATCGTCACGTTGTGCCTTTCCTGATGTCATCACCCTCTACAGCTGTTCCTGTTTTCCCTGCAGCCCTTCCTGGCCGATTGTCACCTTTCTCGCTCCAGCCACCTGAATTTGGAAAGGTTTGGCCTCGACAATTACGCACCACCTTTCATCACGGGTTCGCTGCATCTTGCATTGGTAGCGAACCTGGATATGAGGGCTGTCCAAGATCCACAGGCCTGGCATGGGTTTTACCTCCGGCTGCTGAAATTCCTATCTGTGTGTTCATACAGGGGTGGCAATGGGATTTTGCACAATCCCTGTCCCCCATAAATAAAGCATACTTAGCACAGTTGGGCTCCTGTGTCTGCAGCAAAGGATGCTGGGCCAATGCAGGATTTTGGTTTTTGCACAACAACAACGTTGCCACAAAATTCCACAAAGGCTGCAAAGAAGTCGCCTTGGCTGTTCTATATCACAGCCATCCATACTGTCCTCCAGAACAATCTGTGTGGTATGGGAACTCCTGGCCGTTGTCATCCAATTCTTCGGAATGGCATCACCCCAGCGGCCAATATCAGCCAACACACGTTGTACGGTTACGCCGTAACATTCCCCTTCGTAAAGCAGGCCGCCCTGAATCTTACCACCAGATATGGGACAATAATACGTTTGTAAAGGATGTTAATGCTTTTGCTTCTTTAATGAGTGCCTCTGATTGCTGGATTTGTATGCATATCCCCCCAGCCTCTCATAAGTCAGGAATTATGTTGCATGGTATTCCTATTAATGATTCTTATAAATTTAGCTATATTATGCGAGACAATCGCACTTGCTCACCCCCTGTGGTATTGTCGCTCATGGAAATAACCTCCCATTGTTTTCAGTTTAATCACAAAGCCAGTATGTTTCTGGGTAGATATCCTTATTGTAACTGGACATATGAGTATATAAATGGTTCTTCTTGTTTTCTTAATGTTACCACCATGAGCGGTAGGCCAAAAGTTACAATTAATAACATCACTTCTACCATGACATATGAACAACAAGCTAGGTGCAGAGATTTCCACATTTGGTTGGGGTGGATGAAGAGAAGCAGCAGATCCACCTGTTTGCTACCAACTAATTTGTGGTTGTTTTGTGGCAATAAGGCTTATAAAGAGATCCCCTCCGCGTTTTCTGGAACCTGCACTCTGGGGATAGTCATACCGTTAATATACAAATTGGATAGGCTTCCTGCGGTTCGTTTGCGCAATAAAAGAGAGGTAGAATCACCTATCACACATTACACTGAAACTGTCATTGCAAGATCTGTCTTGCCCTCCCTCGGAGTTGCAATGAATTATAGGGATCTCCATCGCCTCGCCAATTGGACTGAGGCTTTGTTTAATTCCACCATTAAAGCCTTAAAAGCCATCAATAAGGAGATGTCAGAAATACGTGAAGTGACTCTAGAACATCGTTATGTACTGGATGTTGTGTTGGCGGCCAAAGGAGGAGTTTGTGCTTTAATTTATTCTCATTGTTGTATGTATGTATCTGATCAATATAGTAACATTTCTGCTACCATCGATCATATGGAGCAACTGGTTGCTCACAATCCCTTAGCCCCCCCTGTGGGCTTTGATCCCTGGACTTGGTTAACCTCCTGGCTCCCTGATGGTCTTTGGCTGCGCAAGTTGTTATTGGGAGTTATTTTGGGGGTTGTATTATTAATTTTTGTATGTTGTTTTATTCAATGCATGCCTTCTCTTGTTAATCAAAGTATTACTTGGTGTTCTAAACCTCCCCGTTCATCTGGTGTTTCTCGAGCGATATATGTGGCTCAATATGAACGTTTGGCTAATGAGGTGTATGATTTTGACTGATGCAAAAAATAATTAAAAGGAGGGCATGTGGGAGAATAGTTTCCCCCCTGCCCAGCATTCCAGTACTCGTGATATATGGTTATCAGTGTGGTCAGCCACCCAGATAAGGTGGCGCCACACATCCTGCTAGAGGATATATATTGTATTGACATGTTCAATGTAAACATCGAACATCTTGCCAGATGGCACATTCCTAAATGTATAAACAAGCCAATAAAATACTTGAGGAGGGGAGGGCGAAGGACTCGCTCTCGGCACTCTCTCTCTGCTCTCTACTTCTGAACAGACGTGTGATGTCTTTTTTCCTTCGCACCAAGAAGTCGGCTGGTTTTCCGACAGTGCCATTTTTGCCGATTTTCCATAGAAATAGCTCAAAAACGGATATTCACTGTTTGAAATATGGGAACCCTAATTTATTGAGCATTGCTTTCTTAATGGCAGTATAAGAGTGTCCCAATACTTTGGCCACCTCATGAGAAGAGAAGACTCCCTGGAAAAGCCCCTGATGTTGGGAAAGATGGAGGGCACAAGGAGAAGAGGACGACAGAGGACAAGATGGTTGGACAGTGTTCTTGAAGCTACCAACATGAGTCTGACCAAACTGTGGGAGGCAGTGGAAGACAGGAGTGCCTGGCATGCTCTGGTCCATGGGGTCACGAAGAGTCAGACACGACTAAATGACTAAACAACAACAAAAAGATGGCATACAAAAGAAATCCAGTTACGATTCAGACAGTATTAAAAGCAAGCTGAGTAAATAGCAAATACCGGAAGCAGCGATAGAGAATGCAGCCCCAGCTGATGAATCCTAATGGCTGTTAAAAGCCCAAACAGGATGGACATAGCCTTGTGCCTAAATTATTCAGACGCAAGTGCCATGGATGTTAATGCAATGTGCTATTAGGCAAAGTGAGGTGGCCATCAGGAAGCAGATGGTGTGGAGCTGGGTGTGGCAGTGAAGTGCTAGAGCACAAAGCCAGGTACAGATTCTTGAAGGACCACATTTGGCCTCTGGCCCTGAGGTTCCCCATTACTGGGCTAGATGATCTAGACACCTTGACTTACCATAAACCAGCTTCATCCATGAGCTTAGCCAGGCCTTTGTTAGGGAGGACAGAACCTCAGTTTGCTATGTATTTTTATTTATTTTCATTGATTGGGGGGCAGCTGCCCCTCCCTGCCCCCCTCGGCTACGCCCATGGCTTCATCTGTTCCACCTTCAGTGAACCCATTCAACATTCGGGGTGTGGACGAAGCCAGCTGTTCCCATGTGAACAATGAGAATAGCAGTGGAAGGAAAGCTTCTGCAAAGGACATGGGAAAGAGGATGAACAGCATGGGTGGATTAAGGCACAGCATGATGAAAAGTCCCATGGAGAAGGAACCAAAGGGAAACTAGAGCAGAGAGGAAGGGATGGATAAGGTCATAAGGAGAAACGAGGGAGAAAATAATTCGGGAATAAATTTGAGTTAGCACAGCAGGAAGTGACATTCTCCATGCAACACCACAAGAAGGCATAGCTGTCAACTTTCGAATTTGAAAATAAGGGATGCCGCGAGGGCAGTGCAATGGCACCAAGTAGCCTCACCACCCTGCGCTCCAGAGGCTGCGCGCGAACGGGTGAGCGAAAGAGCGAGCTCATAGACGGCAGGCAGGCTGTCTGTCTGGTTGGGTGTGAGGGTCTGGGCCGCACAAGGCATGCAAGCTCCGCCCCCAGTCGGTCTCAGACTCCTTATTGGCAACCGAGCAATGCAGCTGAGGAGCCTCCCTGGCTGGCAGGGAGGGAGAGGAGCTGCTTCCTTTGAAATCCGGGAAATTTAAGGGATATCAACAATCTGGGATAGCAGCAGGAAACGGCATTGGAATAAGGGAGTTTCCCGCAAAAAAGGGAGGGTTGACAGCTATGCAAGAAGGGGGTATGAGAAGTTGCAGCCTGCAGGCCATATCTGGCCCACTAGCCCTCTCAAGCTGGCCCACCAGACTCTCACCTTCCCCGCAGGCCATGCCTCTCCTGTGTGGTCCTGCTCTACTACCGCAGCCAGTACAGAAGCCAGACAGGCTGTGGAAGCACAGTTCCTGTGTCCCTTCTTTGCCAGCCCGAACAAGATGAAAGTAAGACTTGGTATCTGAATGGTGCAGTGAGACTCTAGCCAGGGTGGGCCCAAGACATTTTGGCACCTGAGGCAGACCCCAAAATGGCCCTCCCCTCCCTGCCAGGGAAGAAAGGGTGAAGAATGATCTACAACAGAAGAAAGACAGGGGAGAGATTGGCATCAGGAATCACTGCTGCCCCAGCGGATCATGCCACCTGAGGCAGTCGCCTCACCTTGCCTCGTGGGTGGGCCGGCCCTGAATAAAGATTGGCATTGGGATCTGCTGCCCCTGTGAATTTTGCCGCCTGAGGCAGTCGCCTCACCATGTTTCATGAATGGGCAAACCCTGCCTCTAGCACAGGGCAGATGGGGCTGGTCTTTCAACCCCATTTCAGGCTAACACGGAGGGAAGTGCTTTCGAAAATGAGCACGAGAGCCATGATGTTGATGCAAACCATAAAAGAGAGCTAGAGTAAAGGCCGAACAAGGAAGCTGATGTGGCTGTAGCGGCAGAAGAGAGAGATGAGCTTAGCAGAGACACTTTTCACTTGTGTTCATAAATGCTGTTCTGTGCAGCTGCAGGATAGCCACAGCTGTAGGATAGATGCATCACAATCAGAATAAGAAGAAGAGTTTGGATTTGATATCCCGCTTTATCACTACCCGAAGGAGTCTCAAAGCGGCTCACATTCTCCTTTCCCTTCCTCCCCCACAACAAACACTCTGTGAGGTGAGTGGGGCTGAGAGACTTCAGAGAAGTGTGACTAGACCAAGGTCACCCAGCAGCTGCATGTGGAGGAGCGGAGACGCGAACCCGGTTCACCAGATTACGAGTCTACCACTCTTAACCACTACACCACACTGGCTCTCAGAGAGAATACACCCAGTCACATAATATTTGCAGATGCTTTTTTACATGTGTAGATGCAAATTCAGGAATCATAACTATCATTTGAATGGAATTGCATCCCATCATGGTGGGGCCAAGACTGTGATCTGTCGACCTGAGTGCTGCCCAAGGCTGGTGAGACAGGTGGGTTTCCTAGATGGGGCCTGTGTGGCCAAGGCACCCCAGACAAGTCTCCAGCATACACATTTGCAGCATCTAAGTTGGGAGGAAGACCGGCCGCTCATCATGGCTTGCCAGAGAGCAGAGTTCATGGAAGTGCTGAAGCCTACTAATGTGCTTCAAAAGCCAGGGAGCCACTTACACATGGAAAGTAAAGGTAAAGGGACCCCTGACCATTAGGTCCAGTCACGGATGACTCTGGGGTAAGTGACCGTAAGTCCTACCAAAACCAATCCCATTTAAAGGTAAAGGGACCCCTGACCATTAGGTCCAGTCGTGACCGACTCTGGGGTTGCAGCGCTCATCTCGCTTTATTGGCCGAGGGAGACAGCTTACAGATTCCGGGTCATGTGGCCAGCATGGCTAAGCCGCTTCTGGCGAACCAGAGCAGCGCACGGAAACGCCGTTTACCTTCCCGCCGGAGCGGTACCTATTTATCTACTTGCACTTTGACGTGCTTTTGAACTGCTAGGTTGGCAGCAGCAGGGACCGAGCAACGGGAGCTCACCCCGTCGCGGGGATTCGAAACACCAACCTTCTGACTGGCAAGCCTTAGGCTCTGTGGTTTAACCCACAGCGCCACCCGCGTCCCGTTCCCAATCCCATTTACTTCTGCATAAACATAAGGCAGTCCTCAAATTATGGGGTCTTCCTTTAAAAAGCTCAACAACTTTCGGGGGGCCCTTGGTTTTTACTTTCTGAAATATAGCAACCCTAGTAGAGGGAGGCTAGCCCCCTTAAGCTGCTGGTTTTATAGGGTCCCTGGGGGGGTGGCAGGGAGGAGTCAGAGGCAGGGCTTGAAGATTTTATTAAGGGGTCCTCATAATTATTATTATATTATTCCTCTTAATTAATGTTGTCAAAATAGGCTTCTAAGTGGTTTACAGGTATCATAAGCAATGACACAACATTAAAATATAAACACCCATAATTAAAATGTAGAATAAAAGAACCCTGTTAAAATAACTCAGTGATTCAAGCATAAAATTAAAACATTGGTTTTATTTGTATGCTACTTTTCCACAGCAAACCAAGCCTCACAAAGGGGAAAAATGCATAAGATATAGCAACATTATCCTATTAATTCAATCAAAGCACACTGGTAACATTTTAATGAAACATAGCACCAAATTTGCAATATGTCCATCAAAATATTTAATATATTGCACAAAGACTGAACAATCTGCTAATAATAAACACCAAAGCCTGCCAATAAATGTTATTGCTTTATAAAAATGCCAATTCTCAACATTTCGGTCACAGCTTGGTACACCTCTACATGCCCTTGCCCTTCAGAATGCACTCCCAATGAACCACCAGTACTGGCATTTAGTTGCCTGCTTAAAACTCCTTTGTTCTCCCAGGCTTTCTCTGCAGGATGATCCAATTATATTAAGCTGATCTACAGACTTGTGATATTCTTCAAACTCCTTGCATGAATGTAATATTATTTTATATATATACTGTGGATTTATCCTGTTTACTGTCATGGTGAATATATACACACACATATATGGTACCACTATTTTTTTTTAATTTTGCAAATAAATAGACCTGGACAAAGCTACCCAGGAATAGAGAAAACTTGATTCTCAAGCCTCTTTGACAGTGAGCGATTTATCACTCACAATGGTGTCACTGAGTGCGACCGGGGAATGGGGACCTGAGTGGTCCTCCGGGGACAGCTCTCCTCTTCCCTAACCATTGGTCATGCCGGCTGCGGCTGATGCAGCGCAACAACATCTGCAGGGCCACAGGTTCCCGGCATGCTTTTAAGTATACTGCAAATGATTCCCCTTCATTCCTGGAGGCGATTGCATGAAATTCTGCCCTCCATTGGGTGGCCAATTTTGCACATCATCTACAATCAGTGCCTGCGGTAATCATCACAGACATGCTCCGGCATTCTAGGGTGTGCACCACCCGCCATTCTAAATGTGCACCACCCGCCATCATTCCGGCCCGAGCCCTCTAGATAGCGGCCCCCTTACTCCCCATTTTGTCACAACAAAAGGAAAATCGCAACTCCCAACATCCCCCTTCTCCTCTACTAGCCGCCACACCCAGCTCGGTCTTCCCCCTCGTTCCACCACGTGTCTCTTGTCGCTGCCATCCAATCAGCTCGGCGTCCCTGGGCCGTTTCGGCCAATCGGAGCGCGGGCCGCCCGCTACTTTATAAAAGCTTTGTCTGGCTTTCCCCAGCCTACGTCGCCAGCCCTCTTTAGAACGTTCAGCCTCCGCCGCGTTCGGAGGAGAGAACCTTGAGCTCCCCAACGTTCTGTGTTTAAAAAAAAAAGCAAACAGCGGCGTTGGCCCAGCGCGGTCTTTTTAAGCGTACGAGCTAAAAGTGTGGGGGAAGTGATTTTATATAAAAAAAAACCAAGCAAAATGAGGGAAATCGTCCACATTCAAGCTGGGCAATGTGGTAACCAGATCGGTGCTAAGGTGAGGATGCCATAAATATATATATATATTTCTCGCGTGAATGCAACAGATAGTATTTAGGGGAGGGGTGCAGCGGGGTAATTCGGTAAAACGGGTTAAGGTACTTGACACGGTGGCATAATCTTTCGCTTTGCACGTCGGCGCGCTTAATTTTAAAATAAGGGCGGTAGCAGGAGTCTCTGACCTTTTGTTTTGTTTTGTTTTCCAGCGTGTGGTCATTGCTAAATATAATCCGATTTTTCGAACGCCGTGGGGCGTTCTTTCGGTTCTCTAGAAAGTGCATTGGCTGCCTGTGGGCGAAGCCATTGTCCGGGTGAAAAGGATTTGGGTGGGAGGGTATCTGTGTCTGCCTTTGGGCTTGCTTTATAAAGCTAGCAATGTTTACTGGTGTGTGGGTTAAAAAAAATAAAAATAAAGGTCTTCCTCTAAAATAAGGAAGAGGGGAGAGCCGTCCTCCCGTAATAAACGCTGCGATTTAAAATTAACGGGATTAGACTCCTCGGCGGATGAGTCAACCAGAAAAAGCTGTATTATCTCCTCCCTCCCCATTCCCGCTCGCTCGGCGTGGTGGGGTTGGGCGAGCGCGCGCGCGCGCGCCGGTTGATCTCTATCCGTCTAACGTTGCGTGTAGATTTAAGCGCCAAATCGGCTGCTGTACGAAGGTGCGATTTGAATTTTTTGGAGGGGAAAGAGGAGGCGGGGAGCAAAAGCCCGGGCTGCTCCATCGCGACCGTGTTTTCCTGTTCTCAACCTGGGGGTGGCGATTGGCCGAATAAAATGCACAAATATGCATGCATTTATCATTTAACCTAAAAGGGATAGCGGGTGGGATGGGTGAGATTTTTTTTCCGGAGGTAAAAAAAAGCGGCAGAGTAGGGGGGCAACGGTCTCGAATGATCTGTAGGCGTGGGGAGACAAAAACGCGCATGACAGAGCTGGAGAGAGCGGGGGGGGGGGTAGCTCCAGCAAGAGGGCTTGACTCTCCCTCCCCCCAAAAGACACACCCCCGCGTAATTGAACGAGGCTCAGCTCTGCCCGCTCCTTAAAGTGCAAGGCGCAGGATACTGTTTCTCTTCCTTGCAATGGAATGGACCAGATTAGCGCGAACCACGCGATTGTCCACATCCTCTCCGCGCCCCCCCCCCCGCCACACCCCGGCTTCCTTCTAGCTTTGGGCGGCTCGAGCCACGATTCTGTTTAAAAATACTGTGTATATATATATATATTGGGGTTGGTTTTTATTTGCTTAACAAAATGCCCCTCCGCTGCGCTCTCTCTCTCTCTCTCTCTCTCTCTCTCTCAAATGGCTTTAGAAAACAAAACAAAACCGACACTGTTACTGATATAGAAGCAGAGGGGCCGAAGAATTTGAAGAAGCTATTTAGTAACAAAGTAGGTTGGTGGCCGCAAAGCAGGGACCCCTCGGTCAATGCAACAGCTTCGTTGTAATCTTAGATTTGGGAGGGTCCTTTTCCCACCCCCAGATTCAAAAGGGGGGGCTGCATAGTTTCTGCCTCTCCCACCCTCGTATTCGGACCGAGGAAATGTGAAAACGTGGGAGCTGATCTTTCCCCTCCCCCCACCCGGCGCAGTCGGAGAGAGTATCCTTTTGTTTGCAAAATGGGAGAAAGGAACCGCGAGGTCTCTTGTTGTGATTTTGTTGCAGCAATGGCCCGTCAAATGTTGCTGAGAACGATTTGGATTCTTGGTATCTTGTTTCATTGAAATAAAACGCCTCGTGACCTAGAAAAAGAAACTAGGGTTTTTCGCCTTTCCCCTCCCCCACGCGCCCTTTCCCGTTTTCTGCTGAGCAAATGCCATTTCTGGCGCCAAACGGCACGCCCACCATCTTCCACCTTCTTTGTCTGCGAGGCAGGCTCGGGAGCACATGGCTGGAGGGCTGGCGCATTTCCTATCCTCTTCCCCCCTCCCCCCCCCCCCACTTTAAATTTCTGGGTGCTCATTGATTCTTCCCTCCCGTGCCGAGGCTCCCGGGCTGCTTCTCTCCCCTCCCGTTATTGCAATTGCCTTGGAATGATGACTGTCTCTCGTAGCCACGACACCACTTTCCTCCGTCCTTTGTGCCCGTAATGGCTGCTGCTGTCTGGTTGGGTGGGTGGGTCTCTATCTCTCTCTCTAGCAAAGGGAGGGAGGAGGGGTTGTAGCCTTCTCTCTAGCACTACTTGCTGCAGAAACCAAGATTGAGGGTGGGTGGGTGTGTGACCTAAAAAACGTAGCAATCTTGTGGTTTCTCCCATCTGTCGGGAGCATCAAGATAAATCTCTCTCTCTCTCTCTCTCTCTCTCTCTCTCTCTCTCTCTCTCTCTCTCTCTCTCTCTCTCTCTCTCTCTGCTGGCTTGAATAGTAAGAGAGTCTTCCCCAAAAAAAGAGCCTGGCCAATTTGAGCTGGGCTTCAAGCCATACTAACAAAACAAAGCAAAAAACACTGTAGTACTGGGTATGCAGATTGGAGGATAGCGGTCTTATTTGTATGCTAGGCAGGACCTGCAAGGAGTGACAGCTCTTAAGGTGTGTCCCTTACAGCAGAGCTGGGAACAATGGAAGGGCATCCTGTGGTCGCCCGCTTGCCCTTCCCCACAATGCAAATAAAATACAGTAACATGGGAATTTTGGATTTTCACTTTTCACTTCTGTGCAAAGCAGGACCCTACAGTCATCGTGCTTTTTGACAGGAAATAGTAAATATTTTCCAACACTCGCTTTCTATCTGGTGTAAATTACAATCGAAATGGTGCAAAGCTATTGTGAGGTACATCTTTAAATGAAGGAATCAGCTTTAAAAAAAAATAATTGGGTATCTGATGCGCTTCCCTAGTACAATAGGGGTAAAAGAAATACTGTAAAGCACATCTTGTTGAGAGTTTGGTTGGTAGTTGTAAAAGAACTATGCAAGTTTTGGTTTTTCACAAGACGCTTCTCCACTTGAGCAAATATATATATATTTCTGCTGCATTCCAAAGCTTGCATATTTCCTCCCACATTTTATCACCTTAAATGAGGGGTGCAGTCGTAATCCTAAAGGCAATGTTTTTAGAGCTTTGCCTGCTTAATTCTCTTCCGTAGAATTGGAAGGGGCCACATCATTGTGGGTGGATTTTACACTGGTCAGATGCTCCATTTTGTGAGACTGGATGTGTGTGCATGACTTTAAACAGGGACCCTTAAGGGAGATCACAGAGACATCTCTATACACATTGTGAGTGGGCAGAAGGCAGGTTTTGCCACCACTGCAAAATGAGTGACAGTTACTCATTAATATGGGGGTGAGGGAGAGCCACCAAACCCAGATGTATTAAAGGATGGCATTAAGGGCGGGGGGAGGGGTTAAACCTGACCTGCAAACCACACTTGCTCTTAATAGAATGTGGTGGAATGTCAGTAAAGTTGTAGCTTGGGAAGGTTACAAAAACCGACTTGTGTCTGGTTAAAAAGAATGATACATTTTAAACACACAGATTGAGGTTGAGGGCATAAGGTTGCAGTTAAGAGCCATCCAGTTTGGTGCCCTGCCCTGTAGATCTTTGTTGGGGAGAGAGAAAGAGAATCTGGTTAACTAGCCTTCTTCCTGTTGCACTGGGCTTACAAAATACTATAGAAATCTTTCATACTAGGGGATAGTGGTCCCACTACCTGAATACTCAGCTGCTGAGTAAAATGCTACCGCTTTTATGATACTGCTTGAAGATGCTCCTAAGCCAGGCAACCCCAGTGCCTGCAATTTCCCAGGTGCCCCACCCAGCTCACCTCTGCATGACCTACATTGCGGCACATGCTTTCGTGGGCAAGAGGGTGTGTTTGCGCATCTCTGCTGGCACCTGATGAATTAAAAAAAGAGGAGAGCCGAAGAACTCCTCGGATGCATTGTTGCCATATCTTTCTACAAAACGAGCATCGATTTTGGAACGTGCCCCCCATTTCCTTTGAGCAAAAGCTTCCTACCAGAGCTACGTATTCTGGAACCTCTTAGAGCTGCCAATTCCAGTAGGTGCTTAGCTTGGCTTTTTTTAAAAAAAATAAAAATGCAGTTTCTCGCTTGCTTGGATCTGCAGCAGGGTGAGGCCAGACCAAGAGAGTCTGCCCCCACCCCTAGTGTATTTAAAAATTCATGGCTCTGCAGTGCTTTGGCTGTGTTTGGCCAGCAAATGGCACACACAGGAGTCCAGACACACACAGGAGTCCAGAGTTGCTTTGGCTATGCCTTGGCATAGCCATCAAGACAAAAAATGAGGCCAGAGCCCTCAAGTGGGAAAAAACTTAAGGTGACATAAGCTGTCAGATCTTTTGAACAGATCTTTTTTTTAACGTTCACCATTTAAACAAGCAAACTTGTCCCTAAAGTACAGATAAAATTGAGATATTATTGTAAAACAAAAAGTAGCTTAGTTTCAAGTTAGCTTTTTGTGGGTTTTTAAAAAATGTTTTACAAGGGTGTTAAATGTTTAGATTTGGTGTGACTTGCACTACCTTCAAAGCACACTCTGGCCCTTAAAGAATTCTGGGCTCTGTAGTTAACTCCACACCGAGTGATAATTTCAATCAACCCTGGAAAAAAACTACAGTGCCCAGAATTATTTGAGGGGAATAATTCGCTTTAAAGGCAAAGTGTAAATGCAGCCTTGGTAACTTCAATAGGGCATTCGAAGAGGGGAGCTGTAGGGTCACAGAGTTTGTTTTGTTGCTTCGTTTTCTAACTTAACCAATGTTGGCTACTCAACTCTGGCTCTGAATTCAGCTAAGAGATTATTGTATACCAGTTAGATTTCTCTCCCATGCTACGTTTTAGATGTACGTCTAAAAATCAAAATCTGTCAAGAGATTGTGAGTCTCCACTATTTTGGGGAGGGAATTCTCTAAAGAAAATAGCGGATGTTTTCGAATTGAAGTACAACTTCCTGCAGCAGTGGTAGAAAAAGCATTACTTTTCTGACTCTGGTCTTCATGATGAGTTAAGAAAAGATCAGCATGCATTTTAGCCTTCCCACTGCCAGGCCTGGGGTTCCCCTCCCCTGCTTTGAGAACATTTTTGGTCACAACAAAATTCATTTTCTATGTACTGCCCCTCTCTTCCCTGACCCACCCACCCACTCCAGTCAACGATAAGACAACATTTTAGTTTGGAGCTGGGCAAATATAGATGGTCTGTTGATTCGTGGTTAACTTCTCTGTTCTTCGCTCCTCTTTCCCTACAGGATATACCTTCCCTGAACGGTGTTTGGGGGGGATGCGACTAGGCTGCAGCCTGTCATGTCTGCACTGTTCCACCTTAACCGCAGGGCAGCTTTTAGTTGCTTTTGTGTCGTCCAGTTGTGCTGTTGGACTGCAGGTCACATCAGCCGCAGCCATCTGTGACTTAAGGCTGCGCCCATACTAGGAACTCGAAACACTTGAGAAGATGAGAGGCTGGTTGGGGAAGATGCTAATTTGATTCTGAGCACCATAAAACACAATTCCCATGGGAACAAAGGAAGCTGCCTTCTACTGAATGGGAGCATTGCCTCATCTAGCTCAGGATCCTCTGTATGGATGGGCAGAAGCTCTCCAGGATTTAAGAGAGGGGATCTTTTCCTAGCCCTCCTGGGAGATTCCAAGGGATTGAACCAACTACAGCCATGCCCCATGATTCTTTGAAGCAAGCCATGGCGGTGTAAGCCATATAAAACCCATTATGGCTTTGGTAGTGCAAGCATTCCCTAACACACCATAAACTCCTTTCTACAATTTTTGTTCCGTTTCAGCTATTAAAGCAAGAAGGAATGAGGAATGCAGGTCCCTCTTAGGATAACTAAATCTGCTAGTGCTCTGAGCATCCCCAGAGTAGGGCCTTAGTAAGGCTAATGCCCTTTTTGGGGAAGGAATGACACAGAGCCATGGACATTTTCACAGTGCATCATCTGAGCTGCTCTGGGAAATAGGTTCCTGATAATTATTTGTATGCAGTACGTGAACATAGCCTGCCCTGCTCCTAAACGAACTCCTGCCACAGTTTGCTCTTGTTCATAAGCCTGAAATATTTAAAATATCCTTTTTGACGTAGATCCCTGTGAGATGCCTGCAAGCGTTACTCAGTGGCCTTGTCACTTGATCACATGTGGACTCTGTATGATAACTTTAATCGCCCAATAGCAGTAGCTGATACACATAGCAGGTGCTTACATAACCGTAGGTCTTAATCTACCTACTAGAACAAAATTTCAGTTAATGTTAAATATTAACCTATATGGGAGTGATCTCAAAACATGGGCTGCTCTTAAAAGATTAGAACAGCCACCTTTACGAGATAGCGCTGCATGATCACATAGCACTTTACATAAATTATCTCGGCGTCCCTTAATTGTCCTCAAAGTTTGGTAGATTGGTACTCTAATCCTCCCCCGCTTTTGAGGAGGGAGCTAGAGAGAGGCTGGAAAAAAAATGCCTTTGCACACCTGCAGTTGCCATGATTGTACTTTGCATTAACCTGGAATAGCTACAATCCTTTGTTACACATGAGTTAGGGGGGAATCCTTGCATAAGCCTGGGAAACGTAGCAAAAGTTACTTCAGCCGCTTTGGTTGTGAATGACAGGATGACTTAAGTGGTAAGTAAATCGCCTTAAAATTGTGAGACACTGCTATGGCGTGGGGAAATGGCCATGCCAATTCCTTGCCCTAGAATCATAACAGTTCAAGGAGTCAGAAGGGATTGTCCCAACCTCATACTTGGTGCAGGATCTTTCACCGACAACATCCCTTGTTTCTATTCCTCCAGCAAAGGAGACCCCACCACCTCTCCTAAGGCAGTCTGCTCCACTGTCTCAGCACCTCTTAAAGTGAGGGGGGGGGGGAAAAAGTATTTTCCTGTTGTTATTCTGTCTCTCACAGCTACAATAAACCTACCATTAAAATTATGGACTGGTCATTTCTTCGTCAGAGGGCAAAGGGGCAAATTTAGCAGGGGATCCAATACTCCCCCCCCTCCCTCACTGTACCTTAAGGAAGTTTCTCTTAGAGTTTACCTGAAATCTTTCATGGCAGCCTCCACCCCTTGTTCTTGCCATCTGTTGCAACAGAGAACGAAGTGTGCCGCGTTTTCTTCATGGAGGCTTTCAGATAATTGAGGATGTCTAGGAGGGGTGTCTTTAACTAAACAAGTATTGATGGATTTAACTTGGCCTATGCAGTCAAGTCGGGCAATTCTCTCTTAACTCCCTTCTTCCCAGTGTGAGCAGCAAGAAGGTTCCCCCCCCCCCGCCACTCTTATAATCTGCTTCACAGGCAAACCAGATTGCAACTGAGGTGCACAAGGAGACAACTTTTGTCACAGGAGAAAGTAGTAGAACCTGTGGACATGCAATGAAGCTGGATGGGTGAAGGATTCAGGACAGAGCAGGTGCTTCACACAGCGCATCATTAAACTATGAAACCAACCAGATGGTTTCAAAAGAGGATTAGGCCAATTTGTGGAGGTTGAAGGCTATCAGTAGCTATTGACCATGGTGGCTGGTCTCCCTCTGTAGTTGTACGCTCCTGAAAGTTGTATGCTGTGATCTAACAGGCTCTTAGTTGCCAAAAGGCGGCTTGTGCTGAGCTCCTGGCTGCCTTACTTCTCTTGAGTAGAAACAGGGAGCAATCTTGCGAATGCCCCCCAGAATTTAAAAGTCCTTCGTGCTCTGTGGGGAGAACCTAGAAGATGTCTCCCTTCATCAACGTTGGGTAACTAGATTTCACACAGGGTGAAAGTCCATTGAACTTTGGTAGTGCGGTTTTAATTTTTCCAGGGCAGAGTTAAGGTCTGCTGTGTCCTCCTTCTTAGTTGTCCTTTCCTTCCGAGCAGCTGTCTTGCTAAGAGAGTCCCTTGAGGGGCGTGTGTGTGTGTGTGTGTGTGTGTGTGTGTGTGTGTAAGGGTGGTTTGGGCAGTCAGTGTCCCTCCAGTCAACCATTACCCTGGTGCTGAAAAATGTGTGGAATGTTTTGTCCAACCACCCACAGCTGTGGCCTAAAGGGAGGTGATGGGGAGGGGGGTGTGTGTCCTCAGAAATGGAAAATGGAGTTCTGTTTTCCCCCAGACCATGAGATGGATTCCTACTGCAGCTTAAGGGGCCTCCCTCCCCATTCATCACAGGGGATGGACAGATGGGGCTGTATAGTAACCCTTTCCCCGCTGGATTTGATTTCTGTAGAAGTGAAAGGCCTCCCTGAGGGATGTGGTCTCTCTCTCTCTCTCTCTCTCTCTCTCTGTGTGTGTGTGTGTGTGTGTGTGTGTGTGACACACACAGGAATTTGCACATAATTTGCATAGTTTTTGTCTCCCGGCTCCTCAATGAACTCTGTTCTCTTCTCCAACATGGCAAGGGGGCAGATCCTCCTGATTGATGGATAAAGTGAGGATCAATCTTAGGGGTGCAGGCAAGATGGGTCACTACGCCATCACCTGTCATGATCACAGACTGACATCTCGGTGGTTTTGTAGGGCTCTACCTCCAGGCTTCTGTCCCAGGATTAGAGGAAACCTTCCGGATAGACAGCTGAGTTTCCAACGCCTAAATGCATCGCCCTCTAGCTTCTGCTCTTATCTGGACTGGGGGAAGGCACCAGGTGGTGCAGGAGATTAATTTATCACCACCAAATTTCCTCCTGTCCCTCTCAGATTCCAAACCTTATTGCAGGATAAAGTAACCCCAAGTGCATATATATCTGTTGCATTTATGTACTACCCCAGGGGTCAGCAACATTTTTCAGCCGTGGGCTGGTCCACTGCCCCTCAGACCATGTGGTGGGCCAGACTATATTTTGAAAAAAAAATGAATGAATTCCTATGCCCCACAAATAACCCAGAGATGCATCTTAAATAAAAGCACACATTCTACTCATGTAAAAACACCAGGCAGGCCCCACAAATAACCCAGAGATGCATTTTAAATAAAAGTACACATTCTACTCATGTAAAAACATGCTGATTCCCGGACTGTCCGTGGGCCGGATTGAGAAGGCAATTGGGCCGCATCCGGCCCCCGGGCCTTAGTTTGCCTACCCCTGTACTACACAGACAACCTAGTTCTGTGGGCGTTTTACAGACCCAATAAAAACACACAGCAGCGAGCTGAGATGCAGGCAAATAGCACACTAGTTTTCATGAACAGCAGTGGGGGCTCCACTTATGTATCTCAGCTGCCTAGTCTTGAATGTCTGAGTAGCTGACGGAAACCTGTGTTGCTGCTTGCACTGGGAAGGAGAGATCCAGAGCCCTTGGCTTGTCCTAATGTTTGGCTTTTGCTCCCTATCTCAATTCACAAGATACCTTTGTTTTTCTCTCTCCTGGTCTTAACCTGCGCTCTTCCCCCCCCACCTCCACCAGTGTAAACAGTCTTTTATTTCATTCTCGCTGGCCTTTGGGTATATCTGTTTTCCTTCCCTGGGTCTAATTGGGCTCCCTCAACTAATTCTTCTCTCCAGTTTGGAGCTCTAATCCACCCCGCCCCGCTGGGGAATTGATCCACAAAGGCCGGATACAAGCAGCTTAACCTCAGTCCTTTGCCATCTGTCCAGTCCATGCAGTTGAAAGCTTATTGGCATGTGTAAGAGACCTTGCTCATGTTCGAAGCAGCTGGCCTGAAGACCCTGGGGCTGGGGGAAGGGGGCGGAAGAGGCATCTGAAAGGGGAGGGAGAGTCTGTCCCCGCTAGGTTAATGGGGATGGAGGTGTCTGGTGTGTAGTCATGTTGGAAGGTGCAGCACCCATAAGTGTGTGTCTCAGACACATGCACCTTGTTAGAACCTCAACAGCAGCAGGTGGCTTGCACTCTTGACGGGGGTTATATTTAATGTCTGCATGCCAAGGATCTTATGATTTAAATCGGGAGCTAGGCTGGGGCCTCAATAGGCCCGCAAAGTATTTCCTGATTGCCAGCTTGGCTGCGGGGATGGGTGAGGGGGCAGGTACGCAGCAATGGTGTTTTGGAGCAGTGCGTTACAAAAACGTGCCATGGTCTGTGGCAACACAAGATCAGGGGGCTAAGGAAAACTTGTCTCTTGTTCTTCTCCTGTAAAACCCTCCCCCATCCCAAACAAGGCCTTCTGCCATTTTGGAAATTATTATTATTAATAATAATAAATACCCCGCCCATCTGGCTGGGTTTCCCCAGCCACTCTGGGGAAAGCACAATAAAACGTCAAACATTAAAAACTTCTCTAAACATATCTGCCTTCAGAGGTCTTCTAAAAGATACTTGTTTATTTCCTTAACATCTGACGGGAGGGCGTTCCACAGGGCGGGTGCCACTACCGAGAAGGCCCTCTGCCTGGTTCCCTGTAACCTCACTTCCCTTTTCTGATATTAATACAATGCTGATCCATTTCCCTCCTCCTACTCTTTATTGCGTCTCTCTTACCCTCCTGTTAGAGGACCCAAATGCATTTTCTGTTAGATATATTAATTTTATTACAGTGGTACCTCGGGTTAAGTACTTAATTTGTTCCGGAGGTCCGTTCTTAACCTGAAACTGTTCTTAACCTGAAGCACCACTTTAGCTAATGGGGCCTCCCGCTGCTGCTGCTGCGCCGCCAGAGCACAATTTCTGTTCTTATCCTGAGCAAAGTTCTTAACCTGAAGCGTACTTAACCCAGGGTACCACTGTACTTCAATTGTTTGCTACAAATTCTGAGGAGCGGGAGAGAAACTATCCAAAGTGTTCAAGTTTATTTTCCTCAAATGCAATCAATTAAAACTCTTTCAAGACCAGGAAGTCGGATGGAGGGGAGAGAGACTAATGGCAGGGGTTTTCAAGCTGTGCTTTGAGGGAAAGTTTTGTGTGTGGGGTTTTTCCCAAAGTACAGAGTAATGGGTGGATCAAGCTTCCCTAAAAAGATGAGTTGTCCACCCACACCAAGCTTTCTCTGCAATTTGAAACCGCAGAGGAGTGCTGGGTATGTCGGCGGCTTTCGAAACGCCTGTAAACCACTTTGAAATTGCTAGGCAAGATGCCATGTGAGGTAATTTAATAATAATTTTTAACAACCCCCCCTGCCCAACACTAACATAACTTGCACTGCATGGCAGGCCACGAATGTGGTTCTAGGGCTGGCTGCTGAGAAGAGCCCCCTTAGCTGGGACATTTTACGGGGGGGGGGGGATGAAGTAGATTAGTCCAGCATCATGTTTATCCATTTAAAATACTTCAATACTGCTTTTAAAGCAGGGTGGGGTGGATGCTCTGAAGTTGGTGTGCAGTTACAATACAGTATGACAACAAAATTGATAAATAAAGTGAAAATAAGCAACAAACATTCAGCCAAAAATACAAGAAAAACCATCAGTTGGACCACAGCTCAAGAAAAAACAGACAAAAAGGCTCTTCTGAAGTATTGGGGCCTGTCAGATCACAGCTGGTAGTGTTGGGCAGATGTAGGGCCACTGCAGAAAGGGCCGCCCCATCCCTTGTTAAATATGACCCCTGATCAGAATTGCCTCTGTTACTGAGGATGGGTGATGGCTCAAGTTCAGGGCAAGATGTAGCCTCAGCTATTGGAAACCACTTGTTCTTGAGACAACAATGCACTTTAATAGGCTGGACCAGTACTGTGAAGAGACACTGCCCTCTTCATTGTGAAACCATCGGTCTGATGGATTTCACGAGGCAAGAGTTTGTAATTATGGTTTGGAGCAACGTTATTCGATCCCTGGGTCCTTCTGTGGTGTTGGACTACAATTCCCATCACCCCTTAACCACTGACTTAAGCTGAGTGGGGCTGATGGGAGTTGTAGTCTAATGACATCTGGGGCCCCATTTTTGCTTTAAAACAAAATGGCGTCCCGTTGATTCCTAGCAATGGAGCAAGGGCTTCTGGGAGTGAGGGCCAAAGAAAACAACTTCACTTAGGAGTGAACCATAACTGAATAAAATAGGGAGGATATATTGGGGCGCTGCTTTCAGGGTATGTGTGTGAGACAGAGGCTCTGATTATGAAGTTTGTGCCCCCTTAGTTTCTCTTGAGGAGGGTGTTTACTTTTTCTCGAGCAGGGAAAAGCCGATGGGCACTACTGAGCTGCAGCTAAAAGTCATTCCCCCCATGGCTCGCCTTCCGGGGGAACAAGGCAGTGCTTATGTTGGCTGCTGCAGCTGCTGAGTCAGCCCATCTGCCTCCGAGGGAGATATGAACAGTCTCTCCTTTAAGATGACTGGATGGGGGAGAGGAGCGGAGATGCTCCTTTTAAGGTAGCGTGGAAGTAGTCTAGCATTTTCTCTCTCTCCCACTCGTATTTCTGCTTTTCCCAAATCTGTATTCCAGGTCTTGATTTCAGCTGACATAGGGCCATGGAACTAGACTTCAGTGTTCAGGTTTGACCTGGAACAGCCTGAGGTGGTCACGAGTAGCTCTTGAGCATGTGCAAAGTCCACTCCTCTCACCACTGAGCAGCCGCTGTGCAGTAGAGCACAGCTGCTAGATGAAGAGCGCTGTGTTCCTGTCCATTAGGACTACAACCTTTTGGTCATTAAAGTTTTGTTGTTGTTTTTAGAAGAATGGGGTTGCTCACCATTTTGGGCCTGTGGGGGCACATTTGCAAAGTGGATAAACACTTATGGGTGCCGCACACGTACAGCAATCAGTTGCACAGTGCTCCCTGTTTACAAACAGGTGAAAAGCAACCAGGGAAGGCCGGTCAGGCTGCGCACGGCAGTCTTCCATGATATTGGTGCAGGCACTAAAAAGGCCCTGCCTCTTGCGATTGTCATTGTCCTCAACTGTGTCTCCAATCTTAAGTAGAAGGCCCTCTCCTTCTGAGTGCGCTGGGTAGCATGGGAGGAGATCCCACTGGTATCCTGGGCCCAAGCCATTTAGATAAATCACCTCTTGTGTCAGGGAGCAAAATGGCAACCGGGGGCAACATGGCAGGATGGTCCTGCTAACATCCTAGCTGGACACTTGCTGCTTCTGAAGGTGTATTAAAGACAGCCCCGGGTAGAGCGCATTGCATTACCCCAGTCTTGATGTGGCTTCAGGTACGTGTTGCCTTAGCCAAAACTGATTTCCTGATGTCTTGTGGTCACGTGGTGCTGCTTCCATGATTGGGGTGTGTCCACGGCCATTAACCTGAATCTTCCTTTTCTTATTCCCTGCAGTTTTGGGAGGTGATTAGTGATGAACATGGGATCGACCCCACTGGAACCTACCACGGCGATAGTGACCTACAGCTTGACCGCATCAGTGTTTACTACAATGAAGCCACAGGTGAGTATTTGTTTCTTTCCCCACCCCCAAGGTGTTCTGGAACATTTTGGTTCACAAAGTTAGTTTTGCAAATAGCGTGCGTAACTCGCTATCTGAATTAACCTGCCTTTTTTTTCTGGCTCCCTTACCATTTCTTCTCTTTATTATGCCTTTTGTCCTAGGTATAAGTAGGAAAAGGGAATATGGAAAGTTTCCCAAGTGTGTATACTGGATCTGTGCATTTCAGGGTCATATTGCCAGAGCTTGCTTGGTGCCACCTTTTCAGCCTTTAGAGAATTTCATCTTTCATTGTGTTAGCTTTAAAAAAATAATACTGTAATTTAAATGCAAGCTCCTAGCTCTTAACTGCTGAGGGCGGGGAAGGCAAGCCTCAAAATGGACTGAAACAAATGGCTATACCAAGAACTCTGGCCAGAAGTTTCAACAAAAGAAATAATATAGACTCATACAAAACTCTCTCTTTGAACTTTTGAATGCGAATTTATATTTATTGTATTTGGTATTTTGTGTGCCTTATATTATACATAATATACTACACATATTATTGTGAGTTTGAGTCTGTATCTTTGTTTGAAATTATAATTTTTGTTCTAATCGGCAACTGCATTGAAGACTGTAATTCTTAACAGAATATATACCCTATTTGATTTTGACTCACGAGTAGATACTATTTCTTTTGTTGAAACTTCTGGCCAGAGTTCTTGGTATAGCCATTTATTTCAGTGTATCTTGTAACAAGCCTCAAAATGGAACTTGGAAAGGTGTTGCTGGACCAGAATAACCCAACCAGCAGAATTTTAGGGACCCCGAGGGAGGCTTCCACCAGAATGAGCAGGGGAAAGGGCTCAAGAGCTCCCTACGCTTTCCAGTGCCATTTTGCTGCTTGCCTCTCTTGTATTTGGTGCTGCACTCTTCATCCACTCCCTTCCTTTTGCTTTGTTTTTCATCCCTTGGTACTTTGCCTACCAGGGATCTATATGGGAGGCTATCCCCACGTGCAGGCAGTAAAATAGATGAAGCATTATTGAGCTCAAATGGATTCAAGTGGGCCTTCAAGCCGCGTCGTCAGCCCCAGCACACATTTGTTCACTGTCCAAAGTGTCTCTTGCAAACAGGGCCGGCGCGTCCATTAAGGCGAACTAGGCAGTTGCCTAGGGCGCCAAAATGGAGGGGGCGCTGGCCAGCCTGCCCCTCGCCCCCTGCCTGGTGCTGCCCCAACCAGCGGTGAAAACCACAGCGGCGCGGGGCGCCCGGCCGGGCAGGGGGCGGGGCACCGTACGTCATGCGCAATGACGTCGCGTGGCCTGCCCCCTCACCTAGGGCGCTAAAATCCCTAGCACCGGTCCTGCTTGCAAACAGCTGGAATGTATTTGTATTCTAATGTACTTTCCTTCTCAAAGCTCCTTGGTGACTTACTATTCTGTTCTACTGAGAAACCTGAACGTCGTTAAAAAGCTTGCGTTTGACTTGAATGGATATGAAGCTAGCAACATGGTTTCCTTTATGGAAGGGGCCATGGATGGGGAACCGCAGTGCTCTTTCTCAGGTATCCTTTTGCCCTTCTTTCTCCCAGGTGGCAAATATGTCCCTCGCGCCATCTTGGTTGACCTGGAACCAGGAACCATGGACTCCGTGAGGTCTGGACCTTTCGGTCAGATCTTCAGACCAGACAACTTCGTGTTTGGTAAGATGCAATCCCAGTCTTTGCTGTTTCTATCTGTAGTTGGGGGGGGGGGTAGGACTGCAAACAAATGTCTCCCGTAAACTAGTTGGGTTGGCCTTTTTTTATCGTGGAAAGGAGAAGAAGAATAGGTTGCTCACATGGAGAAGGTGTGGGTATGCACCTTCGGCCGGTTTCAGGGAGACAGGAAACGCCACAATTCCTCTTCTGCTTCTGTTAACTTTCTTTTTCAATTTGTGCATGAGACACCAAGCTTTGAGAGTAACAGGGAGTGATGCCAAGGAGCCATTTCTCACCACATGTTCTCTTCCCCTGTAATCAGCCTGGCAAAGGAAGCGCTGCTGCGTACACAATTTTTGTGGGCAATTGGCCATCTCTGAGCTGCCCAAAAGCACGGTGCCCAAACCAGCATTTTAAATGACGTTAAGCCTTGCCTCTAAGAGACTTCCCAGTGGTCTGAGCAGCGCATCTAGGCCAGGGCTGGGGGAACTTGCAATCTTCCAAAAGTTGTTGGACTCCCAACTCTCCATCAGCCTCGATAAGCATGGGCAGCAGTCAGAGATGGTGGGATTTGCATTCCAGCAAAATCTGGAGGGCAGCAAGATCCCCCCACCACTGCTGTAGAGGAGTAAGGCCCCCCCGCAAGGTGGCACATCATTCCTTGTGGATATAGCCCCTTTGAGCTGCATCTCAGATCACTTCCTCACATTGGCTGGATTGATTTGCCCTTCCAACTTTTGCAAAGTCCCAACAGTCCATAATTACCGGCTTTCCCCTGTTTTGGGCCATATTCATGTAGCGAACTTCTTGGCCTTCTCCAAGCAGAAGATGCAAATGAGCTGAATTGGGTTGGTTTTCTTAAAACAGGTTGCACAAGAGAGTTGTTCCTTGCTAGTGAAGGGGCTAAAGGATTTACAGTTCTACCTTGGAAGTCAAACGGAATCCGTTCCGGAAGTCCGTTCGACTTCCAAAACATTCGGAAACCAAAGCACGGCTTCTGGTTGGCTGCAGGAAGCTCCTGCAGCCAATCGAAAGCCCCGCCGGACGTTCGGCTACCAAAAATAGTTTGCAAACCGGAGCAGTCGCTTCCGGGTTTGCAGCGTTCAGGAGCCAAAACGTTCGAGAACTAAGCTGTTCGAAAACAAAGGAATGATTGTATCTAGTTTTAAGTTCAGGGAGACACACTGAATGTGAATGATGTGAGCTGGGAAGCTAACAGAAGAGCAGCCACAGGTGGTGTGATAACAACAACAACAACAACAACAACAAATAATTTATTATTTGTACCCCGTCCATCTGGCTGGGTTTCCCCAGCCACTCTGGGCGGCTTCCAACAAAGATTAAAATACATTAAAATGTCACACATTAAAAACTTCTCTAAACAGGGCTGCCTTCGATGTCAGGTAGTTGTTTATCTCTTTGACATCTCATGGGAGGGCGTTCCACAGGGCGGGTGCCACTACCGAGAAGGCCCTCTGCCTGGTTCCCAGTAGCTTTGCTTCTCGCAGTGAGGGAACTGCCAGAAGGCCCTTGGCGCTGGACCTCAGTGTCTGGGCTGACCGATAGGGGTGGAGACGCTCCTTCAGGTATACTGGGCAGAGGTCATGTGGTGTGAGAATGAGCCAGCTTAGCCCAAGCTTCATAGTTTTCTCCCCACCTTCTGCCCCCTACAGGCCAGAGCGGAGCTGGCAACAACTGGGCCAAAGGCCACTACACAGAAGGTGCTGAGCTGGTGGATTCTGTCCTGGACGTGGTCAGGAAGGAAGCGGAGAGCTGCGACTGCCTTCAGGGTTTCCAGCTGACCCACTCCTTGGGCGGCGGCACCGGATCCGGGATGGGCACGCTCCTGATCAGCAAGATCCGCGAGGAATACCCCGACCGCATTATGAACACCTTCAGCGTGGTGCCCTCTCCCAAGGTCTCCGACACTGTGGTGGAGCCGTACAACGCCACCCTCTCCGTGCACCAGCTGGTGGAGAACACGGACGAGACCTACTGCATCGACAACGAGGCTCTCTACGACATCTGCTTCCGCACCCTCAAGCTCACCACGCCCACCTACGGCGACCTGAACCACCTCGTCTCGGCCACCATGAGCGGCGTCACCACCTGCCTCCGCTTCCCCGGGCAGCTGAACGCCGACCTCCGCAAGCTGGCGGTCAACATGGTCCCCTTCCCCCGCCTCCACTTCTTCATGCCCGGCTTTGCCCCCTTGACCAGCCGCGGCAGCCAGCAGTACCGCGCCCTGACGGTGCCCGAGCTCACGCAGCAGGTCTTTGACGCAAAGAACATGATGGCGGCCTGCGACCCCCGCCACGGGCGCTACCTGACGGTGGCGGCCGTCTTCCGCGGCCGCATGTCCATGAAGGAGGTGGACGAGCAGATGCTGAACGTGCAGAACAAGAACAGCAGCTACTTCGTCGAGTGGATCCCCAACAATGTCAAGACTGCCGTCTGCGACATCCCTCCCCGGGGCCTCAAGATGGCGGTCACCTTCATCGGCAACAGCACGGCCATCCAGGAGCTCTTCAAGCGCATCTCCGAGCAGTTCACAGCCATGTTCCGGCGCAAGGCCTTCCTCCACTGGTACACGGGTGAGGGCATGGATGAGATGGAGTTCACGGAGGCCGAGAGCAACATGAACGACCTGGTGTCCGAGTACCAGCAGTACCAAGACGCCACGGCGGAGGAAGAGGAGGATTTTGGCGAAGAGGCCGAGGAGGAAGCTTGAGGCGAGTCTGCTGGCAGTCCGAAAAACAAAACAGAAAAAAAGTAAATAAATCCGCACAAAAATAAAAATTAAAAAAACAAAACAAACCCTGCATCTCCACGTTCTGTTTCTTTTTCCTTCCTCTCAAGCCTGTCAACCCCCTTCCTGCGTCTCTTAATGGGCCAGTCTCCCCCATTTTAACCCTGCCTACACTCTCTGCATTTCTTCTCAGTGGTGGGAACAGCCTGTGGCTGATTTAACAATGAAACGGCTGCTTAGAGCAGGCATAGGCAACCTTCCAGATGTTTTGGAACTACAACTCCCATGATCCCTAGCTAACGGCCCAGTGGTCAGGGATGATGGGAATTGTAGTCCCAAAACATCTGGAGAGCCAAGGTTGCCTATGCCTGGCTTAGAGAGTCCCTTGAGAGCGGCTGAAAAAAGACAGAAGAGGTTCTGTCTATCCATGATTATATTTGGTCACTAGTGATGTTTGGTTTCCAGGATAAGCAGATGCTTCCCTTTCGCTGATCTACCACAGTTAATCAAGTGAGCTGTTAAGAAGCAACAAGGCTCAGAGCCTTTTAATTGCAAAACGGTGTGAGGATGTTCTGACACAGGGACCCATTCCAGATAAAAGTAGAAAGGTAGCCAACTTAAAAATGGAAGCATGTTCCTGAAAGGCAAGTTTGTTTCTTTCTGTCCAATCTGGCTTTATTAGAAAACAATAACCTGTTAATCTGAGCCACAGGCCAATGGTTTCAAAGTGCATTTGCTAATAGGAAGTTGGGGTTTAGTTTTGGGGTAGCCTGCAGAATGGGTGTCCAAATGGTTTGAAGTCTGGTGGATTCCTACCCCAGTAGGTCTCTCTCTAAAGGTTGCTTGGTCTTCCCTATATGTTTGTTTCTGAAAAATCTGCCCCTGGAACATTTTAAAGCAACCAACACGATCAGAAGGTTGGCGGTTCGAATCCCCGTGACGGGGTGAGCTCCCGTTGCTCGGTCCCTGCTTCTGCCAACCTAGCAGTTCGAAAGCACGTCAAAGTGCAAGTAGATAAATAGGTACCACTCTGGCGGGAAGGTAAACGGCGTTTCCGTGCCCTGCTCTGGTTTGCCAGAAGTGGCTTGGTCATGCTGGGCACATGACCCAGAAGCTGTACGCCTGCTCCCTCGGCCAATAAAGTGAGATGAGCGCTGCAACCCCAGAGTCGGTCACGACTGGACCTAATGGTCAGGGGTCCCTTTACCTTTATGCCTGCAATATAAAAACACTTGGCATGCCAGGCATCTGCTTCTTCATTTAATGCTCATTGCCTCCAGGGTCTGTGCTTCTGGATATTTCTGTCCCATTCTTGTTTGTGAAGTCAGCCAAAACTGGTGTGAAAGCCAAAGAGGGTTCTTTCCCTCTCCCCCTGATTTTGCCAAATATGACGTTGTCCAAAAGCTTGACCTTCAAACTATTTTATTAGAACTTTCGTCCTTGCCTTGGCTTCTCAAAAGCCCTGGAGCTATAGGAGAAAAGAGCAAAGCACTCTCTTTTTTTTGTCCTGAATAACATTTTGAGGCTTGGACCCCTACCAAAGGTTGAGGCAGCGATTGAGACATTGCTGATTTGTCTGGGCCCAAAGTGCTGGGTGCACTCTTTAGTCAGAATAAACACAAGCCAGCAGTAGATCACAAGGGAGTCGTGCCACAACCCAAAAGGCAAGCTGCTGTGTTAACCATTAAGGAATACTTTGAAAGGTGGCTACAAATCCTAAGTACCCATGGCTTAATTTGCTTTTGCTCACAGTTGTAAAAGTTGGAGGTAAGACGTAAAGATCAGTGAGGAGTGATGGAGGTTAGCACTTAAAGACCACCACACATAGAGCAGATGGGAGAAAGGTCTGTCCGAAAAGGGGCTGGGAGATGCCATGTTAGAATATTTTAGGTGGTTGGGGGAAGAGAAACTGCATTAGGAAAGAGGAACAGAATTCGGTTTTCTTTCAGTGAGCTCTATCCATGAGAATACTCAAATGTCCGTGTTTTTTTTTTAAGCCTCTTTTTTTGCTGTTGGTGTAGAACATTCTTCTATTGTAGTATCTAACCTGTAGGAGGTAGCTAAGGGAGGCAGATTGTTCCAAGGGATCGTTGAGCCAGTAGAAAGGGACATCTAGTTCTGAACCTTCCTAAACAGGGTTATACATCTGAAAGGTCACACTGCCACCACCAAGCCTGGCTTTTTCAATCTCCTGCTTGTTGCCTCAGCGTCTCTTTCTCTTCCCTTTCGCTCCTCACTCATTTCCTCCCTGCCTCATCTTACTCTTTTTTTAAAGGAAAAAAAATCCCTGCTTTTTCATATTGAAAAGTTGTCTTGTGAACAAATAAAAGGGTTTCTTATGTTTTCCTTTTTGTGTTAAGTGTCATCACTGTCCCTCTGCAGACCCTCATCCTTGCACAGTAATCTCTCGATATAAAGGAAACTTAACACGTTGCAAGTGCATTTTAGAAGTGGTGTACCTGAAAGGGTTGAAAATAGTACCAAGTACAAAAACTAGTCTTGAGAACTTCAGTGTCAAAAAAAGATGGTATGTGTGCATGAGAGTTTATAACCTTTATTCCTTGTGCTGGAGGAGGAAGGAATATGAGTTGCAAGAGTGGGTGATTGACAGCTGCAGAGCAGTGGGTTGGTCCCTGCAAAGTGTGTTGATTTGAGCTACAAAGGCAGCTAAAATTAGCCACATGTACAGCAGCAAATGTGCATGTTGAGTTTAACAGTAGTTTCCCTAAAAATAAATGCCCCTTGTTTCTGGGCCCATCTGGATACTTGAAAGTATTCTTTGAACTTGTCTGTTCAGAGCAAAATAGGATGAATGCTGTCACGCTGGTTAATATTTACCCAGCCCGAATGTCCTCACGGGAGATTACAAAATAGGCCTTGCTCATTAGGATTTGTGCCAAGCACAGAAAAGCAAAGCGAAACGCCCTCTGGTAACAAAGCCATTAAATAATGAATGTGAAATACTGTACCCTGAAAAGCAGTAGTGTCACTAAACATCAGTTTAGCACCAGATGAGATAAAAATATTTAAGCGTTTTTCTTCAGTTCATAAAGCAATAAACTGACAAAGTTAAAAATCTCCACGATAAGATTGATGTGGGAGCTTGCTTGTTGTTTAGTCGTGTCCGACTCTTCGTGACCCCATGGACCATGGGAGCTAGATTGACCCAATGGCCTAACTTTGTATAAGCAAGCTTCCTATTGGAATACCAAAGTGCTCCAGGGCATGTGAAGAGTGCCTCCACTCGTGTCAACACACTATGGACGTAACTTCCTCATGTAGTGGTTGCTGCTGGGTGAATGGGTGACTTGCCTGAGTGGCTGGGCCAGAACATACTAATGGAACAGAAACCGTGTGCGGCTGAAATTGGGACACACAACTACCCAATTCAAAAGGGTTTGAGTGAAGTAAAGAATCCTACATAATAAAGTCCCTGTGTCTCTGCGTCCAGTGTCCCTGGGTTTGGGCTACTGCGCATGTGCCCCACAGACACAGGGATTGGACCCAGGGACTTCGGGCAGCAGCAGGTGCGGGGTGCTGATTGGCCGGAGGGCGTGCGTGCGAGCGAGCGGCGGCCGTTGCAGAAAGCCATCTGGGGCCAGGCAGAACCGGGGGGGGGGGGGGGCTCCGAGGCCTAGCGGCTTGGATGGCCCATCCAGCGGAGCGCCAGTGCTCTGGGGGCCAAGGAGGGCCGCCCCATCCCCGCCGCCGCTGCAGCCGCCGCTGGAAAAAAAAGAAGGGGGAGGGAGCCCCTCTCCACCCCCCAGCGGCCTGAATCGACCGCTCCAGAGGCCGAAGAGGGTTGCCGCACACCCGCCGCCGCCCCCGGGGAGTAAGGAGAGGAGGGGGGAACCCCTTCCCGCCCCCAGCGCCCCAAACTTCTAGCGCCCGTTAATTTAACGGGCCTACAGTCAACTAGTAAAGAGTATAATCATACACACAAGTGCCCCAGAACATATTTACCCACTAGGAAGGAACTGCAGCCTGTCCCTGACCCTTTCATGTAAAGTAAATGAATGCCAGTGTGGTGTAGTGGTTAGAGCAGGGGGGTCGAGAGCCCCTTGTCTTCCCTATTAATCCATGCTGCCTGCGATTGATGAAGTCCCAACAACATGTGGAGAGTCCCTGGATTTTAAAGAAGTATTGGGACTAGGATTTTGGGAGGTCCAGGTTCAAATCCCCACTCAGCCAGGAAGCTTACTGGGTGAGGTTGGGCCAGCAACTACCTCTGCCTCCCCTTGGTCAGAGCGGCAAGGATAAATAAAATCCATGAAAGGTTTGAGAGCTCCTTGCAGGAAAGATGAAATCACTAAATGAGCAGATAAATAAAAAGTACTGGTACTGATTTACTCCCAGCAGTATTTGCGTTCCCTTGTCTCAGCTCTATCCCGTTTTGGAACACCCTCACCCCGTGGCTGGATGATGATGATGATAATAATAGGTAAAACAAAATAAAAAAAATTCCTTCCAGTAGCGCCTTAGAGACCAACTACCGTATATACTAGAGTATAAGTCGACCCGAATATAAGCCGAGGCACCCAATTTTACCACAAAAAACCTGGGAAAGCTTCATAGGAGCCACTGCCTGCCTCACTCGAGTATAAGCCGAGGGCGGCTTTTTCAGCACAAAAAATGTGCTGAAAAACTAGGCTTATACTCGAGTATATAGGGTAAGTTTGTTCTTGGTATGAGCTTTCGTGTGCATGCACACTTCTTCAGATACACTGAAACAGAAGTCACCAGACCCTTATATATATAGTGAGAGGGTGGGGAGGGGTATTACTCAGAAGGGTGGTGGGAATGGGTGATAGGCTGATAGCTGTGGTGAACCTGTTGACGACTGTTAACGGCTGCAATTAGTCTTACAGGAAAAAGCAAGGGGGGAGAAGGTTAAAAAAGCTTTGTCATGTGTAATGAGATAAGAATCCAATGTCTTTGTTCAGACCATGATAATAGGTGTAAATAATTAAAAAGTAACTAATAACCCATAAAGCTTGCGCATGCCTGCAATCTATATGGGAATCCCTGCCCCTGTGGAGTGCAATGAGGCAAATGCACTCTGCACATGCTCGGGGGCAGGCGGGAAGTCATCTCGTGCCTCGACTGAGGTTGCAACGTTGCAAAATGCTAGAGAGAGGGGCGCGTGCAAGGGCAGCCGCCGAAGGAGGAGAGGAGCAAAAAAGGGCGAGGAGGAACCAAGGGCCGGCCGGCGAGGGGGGGCGGCGCCGCTCGACGTGGCAGCGCGGGAAAAAGACGGGGCCGCGTCGGGTCTGCGCCGGCCGAGACTCCAGGCAGGCAGGCGGACGCGGGGGCGTTCTGGGTTGTACTACTTCGGGCTGCAGGGAGGGGGGGGAATAATCTTTTTAAAACAAGCAAGCAAGCGACACAGCCCGCTCCTCCATATGGTAAACTGGTACGTCACGGGGAAATGTTTTCCCAAAGGGCAGCATTTATTACACACGCAGGGAGACTGTCTGTGATGATAATAATAAGCCCCCGCTGAAATGGTACAGCCCAGACTCCGGCCGCTTTCGTCCCGCCTGCTGCAAAGGGAATGTGTCATAAAAATAATTATTTCTTTTTTATACCACCACACCCATCCGGCAAGGCTTGGCAGCCTAATGTCTTATGTTTGTTGAGACCTCCGCAGTACAGAGACTAGCCACGCTTTTCTTTTCGTTTTCATTGTTTGCAAATGGAAAAGAAAGAGAAACGCAAATGATCTACAGTGGTTCTGGGTTTTTTTGAACTCGACACAAAGCATTGTGCGCTGACATAAGCAATAAGGATACCCTGCCAGAATTGATATCGTTTGTTCAAACTCCCTCCACCCACAAAGAATGAGAGCTGCTCCATTTTCCTGCAGGTAGAAATCCAACAGGTGTGGCTTTCCTAAGGCCTCGCCTCCCTCCTGCCCAGGCAAAACAGCCACGCCTGTTGGTTTGCTGCCTGCCACGTGGCTGCTTAAGGGAGCAGGAGTCTGGCAGTGGGAGAGAGAGTGGGGAGACAAGGTTGTTTAGTGGCAATCCTAATTGGATCCGGCTATTCTAGGGGACACAGAAAGTCCTGTCCTGTCCTGTCTTTCTCCAAGGTTTTCTGCCTCTCCTCACTTCCCGCGTTCAGCGCACACAATCCAAATCCATTTCTGATGAAATTCATTCTCCTTAGTCCAGCCCAGCTCCTTGGAGGAAAGATAATGTAAATGTAATAAATACATACGACGGATCGTTTTTGGCTTGGTATCAGGCAGATTCCTATGTCCATGGCTTTTTCCACACTGGGGATGGGAGCCTAAAATTTAGGTTCCCAAGAGGGCCCTTTCTCCATCTGGGAAAACAAGGCAGCGGATGGGTGGACCCATTGGCTTCAGATAGCAACATCCCATGCCAATCCCAGAGCATTTAGTGCCTTGCACAGAAGGCACACATTCCCCCTGGTTTCCCTCCTAACAGGCAGGAACTGAGTTTGCTGCAGAGTCACAGAAGCTAAAGGAATTAGCTGCAACCATAATTATTCCTTGCAGAATTCCTGAATTGCATTTTAAACACAAGGATTCGGGTAGCCATATGGATAAGGTCAGCGAGTGTTTTGCGACAGACAGAAGGGAGCCAGCCAGGGCTGGAGGAAAGCGATGTGCCAACGAAGCTGCAAACGTTTGATGTTTGGGTTTTAGGTGGTTTTTCCATTGGAAAATGCAAGCTTTGGCTCCTTTTTCCCCCTGGCATGGCTCCTGTCTCTTGGTTCTACAGGAGCAGCTTTCTCTTCTGGTACGTGGCTGGGGCAAGGAAAGCTTTATTGTTGAGTCTCTGCCTGCCACGTTACATGGGGATCCTGCTAGACAGAAGAAGGTGCCAGATAACCCATCCTGGGACACATTATATATACAGTGGTACTCTTGAGAGTCCCATGGACTGCAAGAAGATCAAACCTATCCATTCTTAAAGAAATCAGCCCTGAGTGCTCATTAGAAGGATAGATCCTGAAGTTGAGGCTCCAGTACTTTGGCCACCTCATGAGAAGAGAAGACTCCCTGGAAAAGACCCTGATGTTGGGAAAGATGGAGGGCACAAGGAGAAGGGGACGACAGAGGATGAGATGGTTGGACAGTGTTCTTGAAGCTACTAACATGAGTTTGGCCAAACTGCGAGAGGCAGTGAAGGATAGGCGTGCCTGGCGTGCTCTGGTCCATGGGGTCACGAAGAGTCGGACACGACTGAACAACAACAACCTCGGTTTAAGAACAGTCCGGTTTAATAATGATTCAGTTTACGAACTCCGCAAAACCGGAAATAAGTGTCCCAGTTTGAGAACTTTACCTTGGTCTAAGAACGGAATCCGAATGGTGGAAGGGCACTGGCGGCGGGAGGCCTCATTAGCGAAAGCGCGCCTTGGTTTAAAGAACGGTTTTGGTTTTGGTTTAAGAACGGACTGCCGGAACGGGTTAAGTTTGTAAACCAAGGTACCACTGCATAAGGGACGTAAATATTTCGCTGAGATAGGAAATGGGGTAGGCCGTAATTTGTTTCTATTAAAGGAAAGAAGCGAAGGGTCAAGCTGGCTTGAAAAATATTTATTCTCCAAAAGGAGCCCATCAGGGCATGTTTTTGAGGGAGAAGCCCAGGTCCCCACTCAGAAGAATGAGCAGCAGGGTCCCAAACACAGTAGGCTGCCACATTTTGAAATGGTGCAAGACAAATAGCATTCTTTAAACACACCCACACAAAGTCTTATTAGTCGTAAGTTACCTAACTGCAGTCACTTCCAGATGACTGCAGGTTTATTGATCATTGAACAGGTTTATTGATCATTTTATTGAACTGGTATGCATTCACGTCGTTGATGATGGGATTTTAAAACATTGTTTTGGTGTTTCCTTTACATTGGAATGAATATAAGTTACGGGAATAGTAACGTAAGTTAATGTATGTTGCGTGAAGTATCACAGTGAGATAAATGATGTAGGATTTGGCAGAAACTGAGCTGCAGTGGAAGGGAAACAGTGCTCATTGTGATGAACACAGAGCCAGGATAGAATCCGCTGCCTTTTCGCATCCCAAGCAGCAACAAAGGAAAGTGCCTGGTGGGGTCAGCAGGAGCAGCTGGGTGCTGCTTCTGCTGCCTGAGGCAATTGCCCCATCTGCCTAATGGCAGGGTCCATGCATGCTGGTTGTGGCTCAGAGTCCAAAAGCGGAGGAAAGGAGCCGCTTTGTTCCCTGTTCTTGACTGAAGCCACACTTGTCACGTTCCTCCCAACAGGGCTGCTGTGAAACCAGCAGCTCCTTCCAGCTGGCGTCTAAATCACTGGACTGTAGTCACACAGTCACACGCTCAGCTCCGGCCAGACTATCGCATCATCCCGCTGAGAGGAGCGCAGCTCCATCGAGTAAGCTCAGCATGCCTGGAGGCCAGACGTGGCTGGGGCTGACCTTTGCAGCTGCTGCTGCTGGATCCGGGAAGACAATTGACAATAGACACACTCAGGGTTAGAGGCGGAAGGAAAAGCAGGATTAAAAGGCAGCTGGACAAAAATAGTCTTGCACTGAGGCCTGACTGTATTTTCTCACCCCCGTCAACATGGCAGGGATGAACCAGATCAGGGTCTGCCGGTAGGGTGATCAACAGCATAGGTGGCTTTTTGTGTGCAAAAACTTGAGATTAATTAATGGGTTTACTTATCGACATCATTTCTAACTGCTTTAGTATGGTTTTTTAAAATTGTCCTAGTTGTCTGTTTGGCATGTTGAGAGCCCCTTTCGAGCAGTTTTCTTTGAAGCGGGTGGCGCTGTGGTCTAAACCACAGAGCCTAGGGCTTGCCAATTGGAAGGTCGGTGGTTCGAATCCCCGCAACAGGGCGAGCTCCCGTTGCTCGGTCCCTGCTCCTGCCCACCTAGCAGTTCGAAAGCATGTCAAAGTGCAAGTAGATAAATAAGTACCGCTCTGGCGGGACGGTAAACGGCGTTTCTGTGCACTGCTCTGGTTCACCAGAAGCGGCTTAGTCAGGCTGGCCACATGACCTGGAAGCTGTCTGTGGACAAACGCCAGCTCCCTTGGCCTATAGAGATGAGCGCGCAACCTCAGAGTCGTCCGCGACTGGACCTTACGGTCAGGGCTACCTTTCCCTTTCTTTGAAGTGTAGCATACAAATAGATGAATCAACTTGAATTAAATCAACAATAATAATGGCGACAGCAACAGCAAAGTGACTTTTTGTTAGGCTGCACAAACGAAGAAAGCTAACCAGGAGTGCGACTTTTTGCGTTAAGGGACAAAATGGAGCTTTATGTATTTATTTCATTTACACCCCACCTTTCTTCCCAGGAGCTCAAGGTGGCATTCATAGCCCTTCTCCTCATCTTTCAACTTTGTGGGGTAGGTTAGACTGAGAGGCAGTGACTGGCCCAAGGGCACCCAGTGAGCTTCGTGGCCGAGTGAAGATTTGATCTCCCAGGTCCTAGTCTTCACACTCTCTAACCACCACCAGGCTTGCTGGAAAAACACCTGCGCTTCCAAGCCTTTTTGAAATTTAGTTACGAGTTCAGTGTCACTAATTGTGCTGATCTTAAACCAGAATTTCAATTCTGGTATCTGAAGTGTGCATGCACACGAAAGCTCATACCAAGAACAAACTTAGTTGGTCTCTAAGGTGCTACTGGAATTTTTTTTTTCCAGAATTTCAATGCAGGCAAGTCTCCCAGGCTGCCTTGCCCAGAGCTAGCAGTCCTGGCATGGCAGCAGGGGCGCAAAGCGGTGCTAGTGTGGTGTAGTGGTTAAGAGCGGTAGACTCGTAATCTGGGGAACTGGGTTCGCGTCTCCGCTCCTCCACATGCAGCTGCTGGGTGATCTTGGGCTAGTCACACTTCTCTGAAGTCTCTCAGCCCCACTCACCTCACAGAGTGTTTGTTGTGGGGGAAGAAGGGAAAGGAGAATGTTAGCTGCTTGGAGACTCCTTTGGGTAGTGATAAAGCGGGATATCAAATCCAAACTCTTCTTCTCTTCTAATGTACCCCCTGCCCCTGCTTGGGGCAATTAATTGTGCACTCGCCTCATTGAAGTGCCGCTCTGCAGCTAATGGAGACAGAAGGACTGCCAACTATTTCCTGGAAGTCAGTGGCAAAGTTGCCAGGGGGGCGTCTTCTCTTCAGTTAATCCTATATAATAAAGTCCCTGTGTCTCTGCGTCCAGTCCGTGTGTCAGTGGAATTGCGCTACTGCACATGTGCCTCACGGACACAGGGATTGGAGCGGGCAGAGAGGGGGGCATGGCCGAGAGGCAGCGGTGGCGCACACGCATCGTCAGTTGGGTCAGTGGCGCCGCCTCGCACGGAACTGGGGAGGATGAGCTGAGCGGCTGCCAACATGGCTGAGGGGACAGAGGAGCGGTGGCCATGAGGCGACACGCGGGAAGGGGCGGTTGGGCGGGTGGGGGTGGCCGGCGCGGCTGCTGCTGCGGCGGCTGCTGCTCCGAGATGCACCGAGGGCAAAGGTGGCCGGGGCCGAGGCTATGGCGGTGCAGGGCAGACTAACCTTCTAGCGCCCGTTATTTTAACAGGCATCATATCTACTAGTTAGTGATAAATGGCACAAGGTTCTTATGAGATAGTTGGGAGAGGACTCATCCTTAGTTCCCCCCTCCTCCAGCCAGAGGGAGAAAAGCTAGATGAGCAAGAAAAACAATCAAAAGCATTTTGGGAGGCAGACTAAACGTTTTTCAGTAAGATGGGCTGGGAAAGAGACTGCTGGACACATTTTGAGGTGCTATTGACACTGGTGGAGGAAGGGGGTGCAGAGGGTGTGGTCCGTCCCAGGTGTCATCCCTGAGGGGGGTGATATCGCTCCCCCAGGACACTCGCTGTGGGCGGCGCCCCCATGGGACACTTGCCCCGCCCCCAGGTGCACAGCAGGTGTGCCGCTCTGGGTGCCAGAGCAGCTATCTCCACCTCTGGCTCTGTACACATTTTAAGGTGCTCAAAACATTTTTAGTTTTGGAAGGCAGGCAGGAAGAAAAAGCCCAGCCAAGGTGGGCTAAACACACACCCACACACCAACACCCAGAGACAAACAGAGAGAGAGGGACAGACAGGCACAGGCAGTAATCTTGGCTTTTATTATAAGCGGAGGATCTTGGTAGCAGAAAGGAAGATGAGGGCAACTCTTTCTCCTTGGCAAAGAGTTAGACAAGGCACCGTGCCGAGGCCTTACTACACAGCAAGCAGGGCAAGAGGTGGGATAGGCACAAACAAGCGGTTTCTCTGTTAGGGTCAAGTGTGCTCCATCTACAATCAAGCGTGCTTCATCTCAGGAGTGAGCAGCAGGCGAGCGAACATGATTTGCGGCACGAGGGAAGAGGGCAAAAGCGACACAGCGGAGTCTGGCTACTCACGGCTCACTGTGGGAAGCTCAGACATGGCTCAAAACAGCTGAAATGTAAGGACAAGACCAGAGTCTGGCAGCAGAAAAGTGGGTGGGTAAGTGGGTGCGCTCTTTAAATGGTCCTTTATTGGGGTTACCCATTCTGAATGAAGCAAGAGCCGATTGCCTCTGTTTTGACAGCCATCCTCGGAGGGCCAACCCACCTCACGGCAAGGCTTGCCAAGGCAGATCTGAACGCAACAGGCGAACCGCGTGGCGCAGTGTCCCCATGTCCCACTGCACTCGGAATGCTCTCCTTCAGGAAAGCTCCCTGCGTGCAGAAAACTAGCATGTCAAGGGGAAAGGCTAGGCCAAAGCCACAGCCAGGTTTCTGCAAGTACCATATAACCCTCTTGGCCCAGAATCCAAACTAGTAAAAGGACAGCAGCATCTGTCATCTTGATTGTGCATCCCACAAGCCCATACACGCACCCACAGAACTGGTGGCAACGTAGGATTGTTCCAGAAGCTAACACAGATATAAGGCACAATCAGATGTTGATTTTAAGGGGGGGGGAATAAATATGCATTCATTACACATCTTGTCTCCGTTAATATGCACCTACCAGAACAGCGTTTGGCCACCTGCCCACTGTGCCAAATGCAGTGTGGAAAGTGCCTTTGGCTTCATATACTTGTGGCTTAGTACAGAGCGGCTGTAAACACATGCCCCTTAAAAAAGCGAGATAGTATGTGTGTGTGTGTGTGTGTTTTTAAAAAAAGTATAAAAGCAACAACAAAAGGGAGCAAGATTATTTGAATTTTGCCAAGTGGGGGAATCTCAGCCATGCCCAAGAACTATGGCACAAAGGGAGAAGGGGCTGAATTAGCATGGGCATACATACACAGAAAAATATGTGGTTTTAGGTCTACGGAGCTAGCAAGAACTGTGTACATGCCCATTTTTAAAGCATTGGTCAATAGTGCAGGACTGACCCTCTAAAACGTCTCCACTTGCAGAAGGCAGTTCCTTAGAACATCCACTGGATGTTATCCACTACATCAGGCATAGGCAACCTTTGGCTCCCAGATGTTTTGGGACTACAACTCCCATCATCCCTGACCACTGGTCCTGTTAGCTAGGGATCATGGGAGTTGTAGTCCCAAAACATCTGGGAGCCGAAGGTTGCCTACCCCTGCACTACATAAACTCGAAGCTCCTTGTTGGCAAAGCACCCAGCAACCAACCAACCAACCTCTAAAGGGCAGGCTTGGATTCCCCTTCTTCCCAGATTCCTCCTCGCTGCCTCCCCAGTAATTCCAGCAGCAGATCCTTCCTTAAATTCTCCAAGACAGGTCACTTGCAGGAGGTACACGGTGGCCCGACGAACTCAGGCAACAAAAGCAAAGAAGTGGCGCCAACGGTGCAGTTGGTGGGGGAACGAGAGCAACAGAAGCGTGGCATGACAAGCGCTAATGGGTGCCAGGGTGCTTACAAGGTACACGTTGGGAGACAGCAGGGCGGCAGACCTCAGCAGTTTCAAGGATTGTTGGCCAACATGCAACAGTTGAGTCCATTAAAGGTTTTGCGGTTTCAGGATGGGGAAGAACTCTATATATGGACACATACAGATGATGAGGGTCATGTTCAGGAAGGATTCCCCCCTCTCCCTCCCCCTCTGCAAGTCTTCCGCATTCAGTTCATCCGTCTTGGCTTCTGATTCATCTGCTGGGTAAGACGGAAAAGACAAAGTGCGACAGATTAAGCCCACGCCACAGGAAAAGGGGGGGCAAGAAAAAGCTTTGGCTGTCGGCTCCCTCCTCCTCACCATCGCCTAGGTAGAATTCAGCAGGGAGGAGGATGGGAAACAAAACCAGAAGGAGTTGGCCCCGCCCACCATTGGCTCCACCCACCGTTGGCTCTGGCTCCGCCTACTCTCTGCCACCCTGCCTTCTACCCTTCCAGTCACGGGGGACGGGACGGGACCAGCCTCCCCTGCTAAGAACCTAGCAGCTCTGGCTTGGTACCTGAGAGATGCTAACGCCAGTGAGTTTCTCCACGGTGTCAGGCAGCCTGGTCATGATTTCCAGCACCTCCCCAGTTATCTTGGCAGCCCCCATGTCCCCAGGTCCGCTCGATACCATGGTGATCTTCTTCACCGAAGTCAGGGGCTTGCTGATCTCGTCGGCCATCTGTCGGCAGAAGGAAACAGTAGAATACAGTCGTACCTTGGATCCCGAACGCCCTGGAACTCGGATGTTTCGGCTCTCAAACGCCGCAAACCCAGAAGTGATTGTTCTGGTTTGCGAACGTTCTTTCGGAACCCGAACGTCTGACGGGGCTTTCGCGGCTTCTGATTGGCTGCAGGACCTTCCTGTAGCCAATCAGAAGCCGTGATTCGGTTTTCGATCATTTTGGAAGTCGAACGAACTACTGGAACAGATTCCGTTTGACTTCCAATGTGTGTGTGTATCTCTCTCTGCATATATATCTTTTACTTTCTCTCTCTTTCTTTCTCTCTCTCTTTCTCTCATATTTGGCAGAGAATCCGGTAACTGGCACAAAACTGGATAGCTCTGCCAGAATCGTGAGCATCTGAACAGAACCAAGAACAAAAACAAACATCTAAGTTCTAGAACGCTGCAACATTTAGTTGATTAACTGATAATAATAAAAAAAGGACTGGCTAAGAACATCTGATTGGTCAGCAGTTTAATATATATATATAGATATATATATATCAGAAGGATGTATAAACATGGCCCAAATAACTGGTCAGGAATTTCTGTTTTTTACCAGAAGGAATTATAAAAAATGGAATTACACACTGGTACCTCTGGTTGCAAACGGGATCCGTTCCGGAGGCCCGTTCGCAACCTGAGCAGAGTGCAACCTGAAGCGCCGCGTCTGCGCATGACGTCATTTGTGCTTCTGTGCATGCGCGAAGCGCCGAACCTGGAAGTAACCCGTTCCGGTACTTCCGGGTTTGGCGCGTTCGTAACCTGTGACGAAAGCAACCTGCAGCGATCGTAACATGAGGTATGACTGTACAAGAAACGGCAAACAGGTTATTAAAACCAGTCTCTGGACCAGGTTTGCTCTCTATCCTGCTACCGCTACCGACATATAGTGTCCACTTATTGGGAGAGTGGGGACTCACCTCCGGAATCTTCTCCAGAAGCATGTCAACCATGGCTACTTCCTGGTACTGCTGGAAGGCCTCTGCCTTCTTAGACATCTGCTCGGCATCAGCCCGGGCCTTGGCCTCAATAGCGAAGGCCTCAGCCTCACCCTTCACCTGAAGACGAGGAGCAAAACGGACCATGAGTTGGCTTCCATCCCTCCTGCCCGGAAACATTCCTCCCACAACGCAGGGGGACAGGGAGACACACTCACCCGGATGGACTCTGCTTCAGCCTCCGCCTGCATGATCAGCTGGGTCCTGTCAGAGAAGAAAGAAGGAGGGGTTTCAACGCTGCCCCCTGCTCCCAACAGCCCAAAAAAAGGGGGGTCTTATCCGTAACCTTTTTGCCTCACAAAACGGAGGTCCAAACCAGGAGGGTAGAGCATATAGCTGTTCCGGCAGCACCATTTTGGTAGTCAAGATAACCCCACAATTAATTGGTAGTCATAGTAACCGTGAGCTCTTCGTTCTCACAAGCTGAGTGGGAAACAGACTGCGTACCGTCAATAGATTGGTAGTCGTTGCAGAAACGAGCTCATAAGTGATAATATTCGCTTGCTCCAATATAGTCTAATTAGCTAGCTTTGATGTTGCTACGCTTATCTGCGGGACTGGGGTGCTGGGCTCAGAGCCCAGAAAAGGGGAGCTATCTGTAAGATTTGGGCATTTGCCACTTATGCCCTCACCTGGGACAAAGTGATGTCCTGGTCAAAGTGCTTTGTGTAGAAAGAATATACGAACATTTGCTTGGGCATGGAAAAACTATCTCCTTGCTGCGGTGTCCATCATGCATCTGCAAAGGTTGGGAGACCTTGTAGGCTGATTTGCTCTACAGCTTTCTTATAAATAAATAAATAAATAAATAAATAAATAAATAAATAAATAAATAAATAAGTAAGTTAGAGAACCAGGCAGAGGGCCTTCTGGGTAGTGGCGCCCGCCCTGTGGAATGCCCTCCCACCAGATGTCAAAGAAATAAACAACTACCTGACATTTAGAAGACATCTGAAGGCAGCCCTGTTTAGGGAAGTTTTTAATGACTGATGTTTTAATGTATTTTTAATCTCCTGTTGGGAGCTGCCCAGTGTGGCTGGGGAAACCCAGCCAGATGGGCAGGGTATAAATAATATATTATTATTATTATTATTATTATTATTATTATTATTATTATTATTATTATTTAATACCCCGCCCATCTGGCCAGGTCTCCCCAGCCACTCTGGGCAGCTCCCAACAGAATATTAAAAACATGATAAAGCATCAAACATTAAAAGCTTCCCTAAACAGGGCTGCCTTCAGATGTCTTCTAAAAGTCACGATTGTTGTTTATTTCTTTGACATCTAATGGGAGGGCGTTCCACAGGGCGGGTGCCACTACCGAGAAGGCCCTTTGCCTGGTTTCCTGTAACCTCACTTCTCGCAGTGAGGGAACCACCAGAAGGCCCTCGGAGCTGGACCTCAGTGTCCGGGCTGAACGATGGGGGTGGAGACGCACCTTCAGGTATACTGGGCTGACGCCGTTTAGGGCTTTAAAGGTCAGCACCAACACATTCAATTGGAAACGTACTGGGAGCCAATGTGGTGGTTTTGACAATCCTCCTTTGGTATCCCTGCGACCAACTACTCCCGGGAGCCCTCCTTTGGGCCTGCAATCGCTGCCCGTACCTCTCAGCCTCCGCCAGCTTCTCCAGCCGGAAGCGCTCTGCCTCGGCGGGCTTCTTGACCTTCGCCTCCAGCTCGCGCTCCTTACGGATCATCTCCTGCTCCTGTATCTGAATCTGCTGGGCTCGCTCCACCACCAGCACCTGCATCTTCTCCTCCTCGATCTTCTGCTTCGTCTTGGCTACCTGCAGAGCGTGGAAGAGACAGGAGGGAGAGGCTAGGGGTCAGGGAGCAGCTTGCAGGGTTTGGTCAAGCAGGCAGTGCCTTGGAATCTGGACAGGTCGAGGCAGGAACCGGCAGCGGGCCGGCTGCGATGTAGCAGGAAAGTAGCGTTTAGCACGCCAAGAGTGAACCTACCGTTCCCTTGGGCTAGAGCACTCCCTTCACCTGGTGTGGATGTGAGGACAAGTTCAGAGTTTGAACCATTCTGCTTGTCCCAGGATCGTCAGAGCAGTTTTCTGCTTGACCCATGCTTTCTAGACGTGGCTCCAAGCTGTTTTCTCCTTCCCCAGGGAAAACCTGCTCTTTAGCTTTAAATTGGAGCGAATGGCAATCTGGAGAAAACCTGAGTTGCTGTTTGCTCCGACTGAGCACTAGAGAGTGGTTTTCCCGGGGGGGGGGAGGGAGCAGCAAGACAAAAGGAAGTGGTTATTCTTAACTACATTTGGTGGAAACAAGCCAGCTTGAAAAAATTTCTTCTCCTCTATCTTTCTTCAGATTTTTCTTTATTTTCCTTCTCTCTGGCTTTCTCCTTATTTAGATCTCTCTTTTTCTCATGTTTTTGCCCTTCGGACTTTGCTCTTTTTCAGATTAAGTAGCTGTTTTATCTCAGTATATTATAGATATTTTGTAATGGGTATGTATTTCTGTGCACTGTATCTTTGAATAAATAAAGGTAAAGGTAAAGGGACCCCTGACCATCAGGTCCAGTCGTGTCTGACTCTGGGGTTGCATGCTCATCTCGTTCTATAGGCCGAGGGAGCCGGCGTTTGTCCGCAGACACCTTCCGGGTCATGTGGCCAGCATGACAAAGCCGCTTCTGGCGAACCAGAGCAGTGCACGGAAACGCCGTATACTTTCCTGCCGGAGCGGTTCCTATTTATCTACTTGCACTTTGACATGCTTTCGAACTGCTAGGTGGGCAAGAGCTGGGACCGAGCAATGGGATCTCACCCCGTCGCGGGGATTCGAACCGCCAACCTTCTGATCAGCAAGCCCTAGACTCTGTGGTTTAACCCACAGCGCCACCTGGGTCCCTTTGAATAAATATCAACTTTAAAAAATGGTTTGTTTTCACTAACTGTTAATTATGTATATTTTCAGTCACAAACATCACAAACCTAAAGAAGCAGCTGCGCCAATAACATTCCTACAAAAACAGAACAAACGGAAGGCAAGGAAAAGGGCATTTAGGCAGGATCTTTCTCGGCAAAGGAAAATGTTGAGATTTGGGGGATCATTTTACATTCAGCAGAGAAGGGGCAGGCAGCCTTTTTCAGTCCAGGGGCCACACTGCTTTGTGAGCAGCCTTACGAGGGCCATAGTGTCCCATAGTGGGCAGGGCCAGAGGCAAACAACACATGTGACTCTTACCTCTTGACAGCAGGCTACATTCCAGCCATGTAAAAAGTCAGAGGTGCGCACGCGCGCACACACACACACACTTGTACCTTGGATCCCGAACGCCTTGCAAGTCAAACGTTTTGCCTCCTGAACGCCGCAAACCCGGAAGTGAGTGTTCCGGTGTGCAAACGTTCTTTGGAATCCGAACGTCTGACGGGGCTTCCGATTGGCTGCAGGAGCTTCCTACAGCCAATCAGAAGCCATGCTTTGGTTTCCGAATGTTTTGGAAGCCAAAGAGACTTCCGGAATGGATTCCCTTCGACTTCCAAGGTACGGCTTTACCGTATTTACACAAAACTAACGCACCCCTTAATTCTCGCAACGTAATTTGGCCAAAAAAAAGGTGAGCATTAGATTCAACGGCACATTTACATTTGTCAGCAACTACTTTTTTTTGTTTTGTTTCAAGGTTCTGAAAATTGAGGCGCGCATTAGATTTGATGGCGAATTAGACTTGAGCCAATACGGTACATCTCTCTATGCAGGCAAGCGAGAGGCACCGAGTCACAGTTCCAGGACACATTCCAGACAGGTAAAATAACTTAAGGAAGGGATGGAGCAGGGGCGGGGTCTGAAGGGAAAGGGTGTGGCCTGGGGAAGAGGCGGAGTCCTGGGGGCCAGGCAGAGGGGCCTAGAGGGCCAGCCCCTGCAGTAGAGGAAGAGTGGGCTTCTAGCTACGTAAGAATAATTAAGAGTACGAGCTAATCAACTAGATTCTCAGGCAAAGTATCTCTGTAGGCTGACCAGATCTCTACATTTGCGCCCCATATACCTCCAAGGGGAGGAAGTTGCAGAACCAGAGAGCGGCCACCAATACTCCTGTGCAGGGTGGATTTGATTTAAATCAAACCAATTTAAATCACAATTTAAATCACTAGTCAGTAAGACTCGATTTAAATCATTTTTTTTTCACAGAAAGGCTCACTCTTGCTGGTGTAATCCTAATATTTACAACCAGGTAAAGGTTTCATTTTCGGAATAATAAATTTTCAGAGTACTTTTTACAGTTATTATCAAAAATTACTGATTTGGTTATACTATTAGAAAAACATAGACAGATAATTATGAAATTATGTGAGGTTTAATAAGTTAACTATATTTGGACAACTTTTCTGCTGTACTTTATTGGAGGGAGAAAAACAATCATTTCCTTAATAACAATTTAAACAATTTATTGTTTAAACTAAAACAATAACATTACAGTGGTACCTCCGGTTGCGGACGGGATCCACTCCGGAGCTCTGGTTGGATCCTGAGGTTTCTGCAACCGGAGGGACCGCTTCTGCGTATGTGCGCGGCGCGGTAGAGCGCTTCTGCACATGCGCACTGGGCAAAACCCGGAAAAATACTTCCGGATTTGCCACGTTTGCATCCTGAAGGCTACGCAACCGGAGGTGTGTGTATCCAGAGGTACCACCGTATAGCATATGTATCCATGTTTGTTAACTGATGTGGTTAAACAAAAAAAACACACACCAGACTTGAGTTTTAGCACACATGAAAAACTTAAAACAAATCCTTATTTCCTGATGAATAGCCTTTGGACTATCATGTAACTTACAGTATTTATAGCTCTATAAGGCGCACCTGACCATAGGACGCACCTAGTTTTTAGAGGGGGAAAGCCCCAATTTTTTGAGGATCAGCTCAAATGTCTACAGCTTCTTTTGCAAAGTAAAAAGCCCCATTTTTTGAGGATCAGCTCAAAGTTGTTGAACTTACTTTGCAAAGGGAAAAAATCCTGTTTTACGGGGTTTAACTCACAGTTCTCCAGCTTCGGGAATGGGAGCCATTTCTACAGTTTCCAGACAGATAATCTAATCAGCCAGTCACATGTCGCTGGGGAAACAGCCTCCCTCTGCAAGGGGGCAGGGCTGAAATCTCTCTCCCTTATCTCTCTCCCCGATCGTTTGCTGAGCAGCTGCTCAGCGGGCTTCCTTTCAACACTCCCTTCTCTCTCTCTCTCTCTCTTTTTTTAAAAAAGCACGATCTGCTTTTGCCCCTGGGCAGTTCAGCTCCAGGGACCACACATTCGCTCCATAAGACGCACAGACATTTCCCCTTACTTTTTAGGAGGAAAAAAGTGCGTCTTATGGAGCGAAAAATATGGTAAATAGAAAACTATCTTTAGAAAGATTTTCTTTCCAGAAGCATTTTATTTTAAGAATCCGACTTAAATAATAATAATAAAAAAATCTGATTTAAATTTTTAAAATCCAATTTCTAAAAAACCATTGATTTTTATCCACCCTGCTCCTGTGACTTATTTCCCCTTCCTCTGCCCACCACCTTCCATAACTAAAGCTTGCCTCACCTGGAGCTGATAGGCCAGGTCGGACTCTGCTTTCCGCGTGTTCACCTCGTAATCGTAAGTGGCCTTCTTCAGCTCGTAGTCCCGCTGGGCTTTGGCCATTTCTGTTTCACTCAAGTACTGAGCAGACAATTTCTCCTGCTTGGCTTTTGCTTCCTGCAGACGGAAACAGGGGCGACAGCTCAGGGACGGAGCACATGATCCGGGCTTAATGATCAGTTTCAGACCCTCCACTTGCACGGGGTTAGATGGGTTGGGTACAGAAAGAGGCAACTGGATTTCCCCCCTGAAGACGGCTGGAAAGGGAACACCCCCCCCCCCGGCCCAGAAAAAAATGGTTCACCTTTAACAAAACAATAACAGCAAATACCTGAAGGAGCGTCTCCACCCCCATCGTTCAGCCCGGACACTTAGATCCAGCGCCTAGGGCCTTCTGGCGGTTCCCTCACTGCGAGAAGCAAAGCTACAGGGAACCAGGCAGAGGGCCTTCTCGGTAGTGGCACCCACCCTGTGGAACGCCCTCCCTTCAGATGTCAAAGGGAACAACAACTACCAGACCTTTAGAAGACATCTGAAGGCAGCCCTGTTTAGGGAGGCTTTTAATGTTTAATAGATTATTGTATTTTAATGTTCTGTTGAAAGCCGCCCAGAGTGGCTGGGGAAACCCAGCCAGATGGGCGGGGTATAAATAATAAAGTATTATATTATTATTATTATAAATAAAATGCTAGGAAACTTTTAAATGGGGGTCCTCCACATGCAGCTGCTGGGTGACCTTGGGCTAGTCACACTTCCCTGAAGTCTCTCAGCCCCACTCACCTCACAGAGTGTTTGTTGTGGGGGAGGAAGGGAAAGGAGAATGTGAGCCGCTTTGAGACTCCTCAGGGTAGTGATAAAGCGGGATATCAAATCCAAACTCTTCTTCCTTGACATCTGATGGGAGGGTGCCACTACAGAGAAGGCCCTCTGCCTGGTTCCCTGTAACTTTGCTTCTCACAGTGAGGGAACCAGCAGAAGACCCTCAGAGGATGACCTCAGTGTCCGGGCTGAACAATGGGGGTGGAGACACTCCTTCAGTTATACTGAGCCGAGGCTTTCCTTCCCTTTCCTTTCACTGGAATTTTTCTCTGGGGATGGGTCAGGAAAACCCCACCCAAAGCCTTCACAAGTTGTCTGAAACAGCTAACATCCCACAATCCCACGATCCCCTGGTACATCGCAATCAACCTGTTGGACAGCCCTGATATATGGCAAAGGGGAAGGGCATTCCACAGTGCATGAGATACAGCCAATCTCATAGAGCCACTTTCCTACTTTCTGGTGGGCCTCTCTAGAGTACAAAAGAGAAAATCCTAAAAGACCAAGATTAGCAGGAGAAGCCGGTTCATTATAAGGGCCTGGTCCAGGAGCTCACCTTGATGCCAGCGTCCCTCTTAGCTTCAGCTTCTCCAATCCTGGCATCCTTCTGCACCTGAGCAGTCCGAGCTTTCCCCAGAGAGTGAAGATAATCCTACAGTTGGCACAAGAGAAGGGCTTAATATTATGGCCAAGAAGTGCAAATATAACAAGGTGTATTTGACACTGGAATTCGCAAAATATTGATTACCACCTGAACTTTTTTTTTAATGCCATTTCCATCCTGGTATGTAACAATAAGGGACATGGGTGGCGCTGTGCGTTAAACCACAGAGCCTAGGGCTTGCTGATCAGAAGGTCGGTGGTTCGAATCCCCACGATGGGGTGAGCTCCTGTTGCTCGGTCCCTGCTCCTGCCAACCTAGTAGTTCGAAAGCACGTCAAAGTGCAAGTAGATAAATAGGTACCGCTCCGGCGGGAAGGTAAACAGCGTTTCCGTGTGCTGCTCTGGTTCGCCAGAAGCGGCTTAGTCATGCTGGCCACATGACCCGGAAGCTGTCTGCAGACAAACGCCGGCTCCCTTGGGCTATAGAGCGAGATGAGTGCACAACCCCAGAGTCGTCCACGACTGGACCTAACGGTCAGGGGTACCTTTACCTTTATGTAACAATAACAAGAGGAGAAGGAACAGCCAGTAAAACCCTGGGTGCAGTGTTCAAAACTCCCATTGCTCCGGGCACATTTTGAGACAGGGAGCTCTGGGCTCAGCACTGCGCCTAAGATTTCCAATTAAAACTACAGAATGGATGGAAAGAAGGACCTTTTTCTGCCTCCCCACTTCCAGCTACTCTCTGAAGACTGGAGAAGAGACCCTCTTAAGAATATTAGGGCGGTAATCAGGGGAAGGACTAGACCATGTGAGAAATGAACACAATATTTTAACTGCAGTTCATTCATTTTCAAGCTTTGTATTCTTGTTATAAAAAAGTGTGCCTAGACATTCCGTTGTTGCACCCATAACCTAAGTTTAAGATGCCATTTAGCTCCTAGCTTTCGTATCTCTGTTTCTAACATGGCCTGGATGCTACCCTGGGCTCCTCTGGGAGGAAGGATAGGATATACCGTATTTTTCGCTCCATGATGCGCACCGGACCATAATGCGCACCACGTTTTTAGAGGAGGGAAACCAGGAAAAAAAAAATTCTGGTTTTCCTCCTCTAAAAGGCTGGGAGGGAGGGAAGAGAGAGAGAAGGAAGGAAGGAAGAGAGAGAGAGGAAGAAAGAGGGAAAGAAGGAGGAAGAGAGGGAGGGAAGAGAGAGAGAGAGAAGGAAGGAAGGATGGAAGGAGAGGGGGGAAGCTGCTTTGGAGCTGTGCGTTCCTTTCCCCTCCACCCCTTCGCGCCCGCCTTGAGGGAGAGAAAGGGGGAGGCTGCGGAAAGGAACGGACATCCCGAAAGCGCTGCTTTTGGGCTGTCCGTTTCTTTCCCGCCTGACTGGGAACCATGGCTCCGCTGGCAGAGGCATCCCTCTGCTTAGGACTGCTGTGGCAGCCGAGGGATCCCGCTGCCGGCCAGTGCCTTCGCTCCATAACGCGCACAGACTTTTCCCCTTCCTTTTTTGGAGGAAAAAAGTGTGCGTTATAGAGCGAAAAATACGGTATATGTAATAATAAATAAATAAAACAAAACAAAGTAACATTTTGCAACAAAGCACAGAGGAAATAGAGAGCATTGCTTTGTTTCACCAGTGCCTCTGATGAAGTGGATATCAGGGAAAATAATAATTTAGTGCACCTTATAAATTCTCACTTCTCTTGTTCTGCATTATAGCATTAGGAAATGTTCCATATTCACTAACAAAACAAATATGTTAAGGTTTTTATTGTTTATTGACTTCGCCAATGGAATTCTAACCCCAGTCACTTTATGGAAAGGGACCAAAGCCCCTGAAATTATATTGATATACCTAAAAGCTAAGGGACGTGGGTGGCGCTGTGGGTTAAACCACAGAGCCTAGGGCTTGTCAATCAGAAGGTCAGCAGTTCGAATCCCCGCGACGGAGTGAGCTCCCGTTGCTCAGTCCCTGCTCCTGCCCACCTAGCAGTTCGAAAGCACATCAAAGTGCAAGTAGATAAATAGGTACTACTGCAGCGGGAAGGTAAACGCCGTTTCCGTGCGCTGCTCTGGTTCGCCAGAAGCGGCTTAGTCATGCTGGCCAGATGACCCGGAAGCTGTACGCTGGCTCCCTCGGCCAATAATGCAAGATGAGCACTGCAACCCCAGAGTCATCCACGACTGGACCTAATGGTCAGGGGTCCCTTTACCTTTACTTTACCTAAAGCTAGTTCCTAGAGGGACAAAACAGTGGGAGAGAGAGCTGTTACCTTCATGCGGAAGTGGCCAAAGCTCAGAGGAAGAGTGTCTACCTTGCATGCAGAAATCCCCAGGTTCATTCCCTGGCATCTCCGGGAAGGGCTGGGGAAGAATCCCACCTAAAACTCTGGAAAGTTGCTGCTTTCAATGCAGAGACTACGGTATACTGAGCTCTGGGTGGACCAGCGATCAGACCTGGTACAAGGCAGCTTCCTGTTTTCTTACCTGGTCATCATGTATGTCTTTGAGGGTGTAGCTGACCACACTGATCCCCATGTTGACCAGGTCGGAGGAGGCAACTTTGAAGACCTGCTCGGAGAACTTCTGCCGGTCCTTGTATATTTCCTGATGGGCGAACAGAGACAGCAGAGGGTATTATACCCGGAGAGGGGAAAGCAGCCAGGAATAGGAATCGGGTCCTAAGCTTGCCCACCCTTCCATCCCAACAGGGTCCATTTATTTCAAACTTCCAGGACTTGGTCACTTCCTACAACCACTCTCCATTCCAACCTGATAATTGCTACCTGCCCAGATTTTAACTTGTCTGAATTAATTTTAAGATGCATTTTAATTAATTGATGTATGTTTTTATGCATATTGTGTTGTTTTTATGATGTTAGCCCAGGGGTAGGCAAACTAAGGCCCGGGGGCTGGATGCGGCCCAATTGGCTTCTAAATCCGGTCCACAGACGGTCCGGGAATCGGCGTGTTTTTACATGAGTAGAATGTGTCCTTTTATTTAAAATGCATCTCTGGGCTATTTGTGGGGCCTGCCTGGTGTTTTTACATGAGTTGAATGTGTGCTTTTATTTAAAACGCACCTCTGGGTTATTTGTGGGGCATAGGAATTCCCTGCGTCCCTGTGGGACATGCGCAGTGGAAAATTTCCACTGACACACGGACTGGACGCAGGGACACAGGGACTTTATTATATAGGATTACAAAAGCAGTTGCTTCTGCAGAGTATCTAAAGGGCTGTTACATGGCAGGGAATGGAGCGGGCTTGTTTTCTCCTGCTCTGGAGGAGAGGACCTGAACCAAGTTACAACAAAAGGGATTCCGACGAAACATCAGGAAGAACTTTCAGATGTTCAGAACAGTAAAAACTGTTCCACAGTGGAACGGACTCCATCGGGAGGTGGTGGACTCTCCTTCCTTGGAGGTTTCTGAGCAGAGGATGGGTGGCCATCTGTCACGGATGCTTTAGTTGAGATTCCTGCATTGCAGGGGGTTGGGCTAGATGACCATCGGGACCCCTTCCAACTCTGCAATTCTATGAGTCACCTGGGAACTCTTAAAGCAGGCTTCCTTATCACTGACGGCCATGCCGGTTGGGCAAGCTGTAGCCCCAAAGCCCCACTAGGTTGGGGGAAGGAAGAACAAGGCCCATCTGCATGGCTGGAACAAGGGCACCTAAGCTTTGATGCAGGTAACACCACACATTTCCCAGCAGGGGGCAGCATTATGTATACACAGTGACCCAAACTCATCCCTTCCAGCAGAGGGCAGCAAAGATTGAACGTATTCTGGCAGAGCTCACCTCTACGGTCATGTGGGCCATGATGGCTCTCTGGTGCCCCTCTAGCGTCTCCAAAGCAATCTGGGCAATCTCGAGTTCTGATTTGCCCAGGAACATCTGGCAAGCAGCTGCCAGCATCTCCTTGTTCTGTCCCTGGATCTTCACCTATGTTGGGGGTGGGGCGGAAAGAGAAGAAAGTTGAGAAAGAGAAAGGATGCCCCCGCCCCCTTAAGTTTCCTAACAAGAAGTTTCCTATCTGAAGAAATGTGCATGCACACTAAAGCTCATACCAAGAACAAACTTAGTTGGTCTCTAAGGTTCTACTGGAAGGATTTTTTTTATTTTTTATTTTGTTTATCCTAACAACTCTCACGTCCTGTTTTAGGTAATTGTCAGATTGGAGACATTTTCCTTTTAAGAGGAAGAGTCATTTTTGGAATTACTGCAAGCAGGAAGCTGCTGTAGCGCAGCACACCTTGCTTTTTGCTAACGTGCTGTGGGTTAAACCACAGCGCCTAGGGCTTGCCGATCAGAAGGTCGGCGGTTCGAATCCCCACAATGGGGTGATCTCCCGTTGCTTGGTCCCTGCTCCTGCCAACCTAGCAGTTCAACAGCACGTCAAAGTGGAAGTAGATAAATAGCAACCGCTCCGGCGGGAAGGTAAACGGCATTTCCGTGCGCTGCTCTGGTTCGCCAGAAGTGGCTTAGTCAAGCTGGCCACATGACCCGGAAGCTGTACGCCGGCTCCCTCAGCCAGTAAAGCGAGATGAGCGGCACAACCCCAGAGTCGTCCGTTACTGGACCTAATGGTCAGGGGTCCCTTTACCCTTTTTAAGTTGGAGGAAATTTAATTCAGCAAACATCAGCACAAAGCCGGTGGCATGCTCTAGCATTTATTTAGAATTCAGCCTTTCTCAAACCCTGGGTCCCCAGATGTTTTGGGCCTACAACTCCCTTCATCCCTAGGTAGCAGGACCAGTGGTCAGGGATGATGGGAGTTGTAGGCCAAAAACACCTGGGGACCCAAGGTTTGAGAAAGGCTGATTTAGATAATTATACGCTGCCCCATTTCACAAGCCACAGGCTGGTTTGCAACAAAGGCAAATGGAAAAGGAAAAAATACCCAGAAAGCAACACAGTTCTTAAAATGCAGGCTGCAGGCTGATATGGAAGAAGTGCGGTTTTGCAAGTATTTGGGTCCCAGGCTGTAATGCTAAACTTTTAATTCTCCCCCCCCCCCCAATATTGTGATGGCCGGTGGAAGAGCTGAGGCAAATTTTGGAAAGAAGAGGAAGAGAAAGGAAATTAAACTGTTCCCCTGCAGGCGGTGGGGGGGGGGGCAGATCTGTGGCTGGGGAAACCAAGCCAGATGGGCGTGGTAGAAATAAATAATAATAATAATAATAATAATAATAATAATAATAATAATAATAATAATAATAATAATTTTTTTAATTTATTATTATTATTATTATTATTATTATTATTATTATTATTATAGCAATATAAAATCGTTCCAATGGAGGAAATCAGAAATTGCCTTTTTTTACAGAACAGGGGTGGGCAACCTGCGGCCCTCGGCTGAATTTCATGTGGCCCTTGGCCGAGTTTCCTGCAGGAAAAATAGTGCATGTGTGTGACAGAATGAAGATAGAAGGGAGCTGTCCCGAAAAGGTGACCCACCCACATTTTGATTCAGTCCAGGCCACTGCCAGCATATGCCCCCTTCCTCTCAGCAGATGCCCCCTCAAGGAAATGCTCCAATTAAAAAAAGGGGGGGGGAGCATGCTGGGAAATGGTTACCTGGGCAATGCCAGTGACGGAGATGGGGACTCCGTGTCGGGTGTATACTTTTTCACTCTTCACATTCAGGGTCAGAGTATTCAGTGAGATCCTGCGGGCAATGGGAAGGGGCAGGAGAGGGTGAATAAAGAAGAGAAAGACACATACAGCCACGTACTTCTCAGTGGTGACCTAGACCTGTCTTGCAGTTAAAGTTGTCCTGCAAAGCCCAAGCCAGAGGGAGTCAATGTGGAGACCTCCAGATGTTGCTAGACTACAACTCCCACAACCCCTGTGTATTGGCCACGCCGGCCGGGGCTTCTGGGAGTTGTAGTCTAACCACATCACCCTGGCTATCCCTGGGCCGAAGGTTGCCAGTCAGATATATACAGTCATACCTCAGGTTACGTCCGCTTCAGGTTGCGCGATTTCGGGTAGCGCACCGCGCCGAACCCGGAAGTAACGGAACGGGTTACTTCCGGGTTTCGGCGCTCATGCATGCGCAGAAACACTAAATTGGGCTTTGCGCATGAGCATAAGTGCCGAATTGCGTCACGTGTGTGCGCAGACGCAGCGGTGCGGGTTGCGAACGCGCCTCCCGCATGGATCGTGTTCGCAACCTGAGCGTCCACTGTATTGCTCAATTCAAAGGCCTCTTTTACTGACTGTCCTTCACTTTCACAGGTTTTGTCCCCCGACTGTAGACACCAGGGATGGATTGAGTACAACCACCTCACAACAACCTGGTGATGTGGGTTAAGATGAGAGTGAACGAGCGAGCATGTGATTCACCCAATGTCACCAAGTGAAATTTGTGGCCCAGTGGCGGTTTGAACCCTGGTCTCCCAGGTCTTATTCCAATACTCTAAACACTATGCCATCATGGATCCAACTCAAAAGACTTCCCTGGACTGTTCAACTTCTCTCCTGCCATTTCTTCTACGCAAACTGCATCCTTGCCAGAATCCCTTGGCAGGAGGCCCAGTCTTGGCTTAGATCTAAATCTTGGCTTAGATGTAACTGAACAAACAACACATCTCTTTATAAGCAGGAGTTTTCATTTTTCTGACGCTCTTTTAAGCACAATAATTCAGCGCACAATCTAACAGGCAGAGTGATGTTTGGATATGAGAATCTAATTGTTGTCTAAGCAGGGTGTGTGTGTGGAGGAGAGCTTGTTTCTAGCCCTCAACAGAAACTCAAAAGATGCCGTTTCTGTGTGCATATTTTTGGTGAAAGAAACTACAGCGTGCAGGAGCGGAGTAAACAAAAGCCATTGCGTCGCAATATTTGGGCTATCTGACTCGTGACTGGGGAAACTTGCACTAAGCCAGGATTAGTGCATGGTAAGGGACGCAGGTGGCGCTGTGGTCTAAACCACTGAGCCTCTTGGGCTTGCTGATCGGAAGGTCGGTGGTTTGAATCCCCACGGGATGAGCTCCTGTTGCTCGGTCCCAGCTCCTGCCAACATAGCAGTTTGAAAGCATGCCAGTGCAAGTAGATAAATAGGTACCACTACGGTGGGAAGGGAAACGGTGTTTCCGTGCGCTCTGGCTTCCGTCATGGTGTCCTGTTGTGCCAGAAGCGGTTTAGTCATGACCCAGAAAGCTGTCTGTGGACAAACGCCGGCTCCCTGAGCCTGAAAGTGAGATGAGCGCCGCAACCCCATAAGTCGCCTTTGACTGGACTTTACCGTCCAGGGGTCCTTTACCTTTTGCACCTTTTAGTGCATGGTAGTGCTTTAAATGTATGGAGCAGATTAGGCCTTACTGGTGTCCCTCACGCGGGTGGCGCTGTGGTCTAAACCAGTGTTTCCCAACCTTGGATCTCCAGCTGTTTTTGGACTACAACTCCCATGATCCCTAGCTAGCAAGACCAGTGGTCAGGGATGATGGGAATTGTAGTCCGAAAACAGCTGGAGACCCAAGGTTGGGAAACACTGGTCTAAACCACTGAGCCTCTTGGGCTTGCCGATCAGAAGGTCGGCGGTTCGAATCCCCGCGACAGGGTGAGCTCCCATTGCTTGGTCCCTGCTCCTGCCCACCTAGCAGTTTGAAAGCACGCCAGCGCAAGTAGATAAATAGGTACCGCTCCAGCGGGAAGGTAAACGGCATTTCCATGAGCTACTCTGGTTTCACCAGAAGTGGCTTAGTCATGCTGGCCACATGACCTGGAAGCTGTCTGCGGACAAACGCCGGCTCCCTCGGCCAATAATGCGAGATGAGCGCTGCAACCACAGAGTCGTCTGCGACTGGACTTAACGGTCAGGGGTCCCTTTACCTTTACCTTTAGTGCTTTAAATGTATGGAGCAGATTAGGCCTTACTGGTGTCCCTCAGAGAAGGGACTCAAGATCCAGGTAGGATAGGAGTATGTTCATGTTAGCTAGCCTTCAGCAGCCTTGCCAAATCCCCCTCGTCCCTCCCAGGGGTGCTGCCCCAGAAGAACTCACCTCTGGATCTGCTGAATACATGGCATCACAAACACACGTCCTCCAGCTATCATGACAGGGGGACTGCGGCAGAAACCTGAGAGAAAAAGGTTGAATTGAATGCACCTTAATGCAACACACCAAAATCACTGAAGTAAAGGGGCCTACAGTGGGACCTTGGTTCTCAAACAACTTGGAACCCAAACACTGCAAACCCGGAAGTAAGTGTTCCAGTTTGCGAACTTTTTTCGGAAGTCGAATGTGCTCCGTTTGGAGTGTTACGCTTCCAATTTGACTGCCACACTTCCATTCTGAGTGTTATGCTCAGGTCTGTCTGTTTTTGCTACTTTCTCTGCATTTTTGTGGCTCTTTTTTGTTTTGTTTTTGTGACTGTGACTGTGTGGAGCCCAGATCAGCTACCGACTGACTGATTGTGTGACTGCAGTACATTGATTATTGCTTTCATTTTATGGATCAATGGTCTCGTTAGATAGTAAAATTCATGTTAAATTGCTGTTTTAAGGGTTGTTTTTAAAAAGTCTGGAACCGATTAATCCATTTTGCATTACTTTCTATGGGAAAGCACGCCTCGGTTTTGGAACGCTTTGGTTTTGGAACGGAGTTCCGGAACAGATTTTAGTTTGAGAACCAAGGTACAGTGGGACCTCGACTTACGAGTGATTCAACTTATGTGTTTTTCGACTTACGAATGACTTCCGGGAGAAACAAAATGGCCGCCGCAACCGAATTTTTCGACTTACGAATGGAAGTCGCGGCCGCTTTAATAGGATTTTTTCGACTTACGAATTTTCGACTTACGAATTTTTTCGCTCAATGCATTCCTATGGGGATTCGCCTTACGAATGTTTTCGACTTACGAAAATTGCGTCGGAACGCATTATCGTCGTAAGTCGAGGTCCCACTGTACCACTGTACTTCCAAAAACAACAACAACCCGGCTTGTTTGTGATCAGGGACAGAGAGGAGGAGGAGAGAGAGAGAGAATCATAGAATTGTACAGCTGAAAAGGACCTCAAGGGTCATCTAGTCCAACCCCCTGCAATGCAGGAATCTCAACTAAAGCATCCATGACAGGTGACCATCCAACCTCTGCTTAAAAACCTCCAAGGAAGGAGAGTCCAAAGCCTGTTTTGAAATACGGTACCTTCTGTAAACAAGTTGAGAGAATCACTGTCCCTGTAACATACCTTTCCCATAACTGGGATGAGATGCACAGAAGGGCTTTTCGGGGGGGGGGGTCCTCTAGGGAATGATACTTAAGGATAAAAGCAGAGCCTGTGAGATCAGGCCAAAGGCCCATCTAGTCCAGCATCCTGTTCTCAAAGTGGCAACCAGATGCCTGGCGGAAACCAGCAAACAGGAACCAAGCGCAACAGCACTTCCCTCTCCTGAGGTTTTCAGGAACAGGAGTTTGTAAATTGTCTTTGGTATTCACATTGACTTATTTGTTTAAGAGGTTTCCACACCGCCCATCACCAAGAAAGCCAGCAGTGTGGACTTACAAAAGTAAAGTAATATAAAAAAAACGCGGCACATAACCAACAGTAGTACATTAAAATACCGGCAATTCTCATAAGTTGCATGAATTCCAACATTATGAAAACGATTTAGCCCATCAGCCTCTTAAAGCCCAACAAAAAAAGCTGGGTATTGAATAGAATTTGAAGGTTATATTTCTTACCGTATATACCGTTATGAGTTTGTGGACGCCAGACCCATTCAAACCCCTGGACTCAGCAAGTGCTAAAATATAGGCCAGGCTTGCTTCCTGTGTCCAGGCAATCGCCTGGGTGATGTGCCATTAGGAGAGCAAAGGAAAGAGGCCTCTGTGCCAGAAGAGAAATGGGTAGGGTCCTTCCTCTAGCTCTTCAGATAGTGAGAAGGACAAAGGCTGGCTCTAATGTGACCTAGAAGCAAAGCTGTAGGCTGGAAAGCCAGAGTGCAGAGTGCACAGTTTGATTTCTGTCTGAATCCAAGGCTGCAGATATGGGAGAAACAAGATCGGTTTGGGGATGTTGATGCTGTGAGCCCCTCCATCATAGGCTGAGGTGGTAAAGAAGGTAAAGGAATCCCTTACCATTAGGTCCAGTCGCGGACGACTCTGGGGTTGCGCGCTCATCTCACTCTATAGGCTGAGTGAGCCGGTGTTTGTCCGCAGACAGTTTCCGGGTCATGTGGCCAGCATGAATAAGCCGCTTCTGGCGAACCAGAGCAGCACACGGAAACATCCTTTACCTTCCCGCCAGAGTGGTACCTATTTATCTACTTGCACTTTGACATGCTTTCGAACTGCTAGGTTGGCAGGAGCTGGGACCGAGCAACAGGAGCTCAAAGGGGGCTGAGGTGGTATATATGGTGTAAATAAAATATATATCATAAAGGAACCAGAGTTTCTGCTGCACCTCATGTCCAAAAAGAAACACGAACCCTGGAACTCCCGGAATCTCGTACTGCTCTGAGATTGGGGTGGCATGAAATAATATAATAGTGGGACCTATTACACCCACCATTACCTTCACCAGTGGGGGAGAATATGGTTTAAAAGAACAGAGAAAGAGACCTAAATGCAGACACACGCCGCCCGCTAATTTTCCTCATGCAGTAATTTGTCTTATTTAATACCCTGCCCTCAAATTGACCACTTACAGGCCGGTCTACAAAACAAAAGAGTACCGAAAAGAAATCAAAATATAATCGGAACAGCAGAATATAACCAGATTAACTCAATTAAAAGACTGTGAATAAATCATTTTAAAAGGCTGTTATAAGCTCAAGGAAGCCCACATAGAGCAGAAATGGGGGGGGGGGTCAAGTAGGGAAAAGAAATCCAAGGAGACAATAAATTCCCCAAAAAAACTCTTCAGCGAAGATGGAGTGTCCTCAATCGCCTTGCGATAATGAGTAATAGTATATCCTGAAAGAAGCCCACAGCTGGAACACAGAACAGGCATGTTGCACGCTGCAACGTTTTGTTGCAGGTCCCACGCGTACCTACCTCTTTGGTAAGAGGGAGGAAGTGTGGAACTCACCTGAGACAACCATGGCCTCATTGGGGCCACAGGTAAAGAACATCCTGAAGCCTGGGGGGTCTGGAAAGGAAAAAGAAACATGGATTAACCATGGAGTCCCACCATTCAGCTCTTAATAATAATAATAATAATAATAATAATAATAATAGTAATATTTATTTATTTATACCCCACACATCTGGCTGGGTTTCCCCAACCACTCTGGGCAACTTCCAGCAAAATACTGAAATACAATAATTCATCAAATACGGTATTAAAAGCTTCCCTAAACAGGGTTGCCTTCAGATGTCTTCTAAAAGTCAGATAGTTGTTTATTTCCTTGACATCTGATGGGAGGGCGTTCCACAAGGCAGGTGCCACTACTGAGAAGGCCCTCTGCCTGGTTCCCTGTAACCTGGCTTCTCGCAGTTAGGGAACCGCCAGAAGGCCCTTGGAGCTGGACCTCTGTGTCCGGGCTGAATGATGGGGGTGGAGACACTCCTTCAGGTATACAGGGCCGAGGCTGTTTAGGGCTTTAGAGGTCAGCACCAACACTTTGAATTGTGCTCAGAAACGTACTGGGAGCCAATGCAGGTATTTCAGGACAGGTGTTCTTTGGTCTTGGCGGCCACTCCTGGTCACCAGTCTAGCTGCCGCATTCTGGATTAGTTGTAGTTTCCAGGTCACCTTCAAAGGTAGCCCCACGTAGAGCACATTGCAGTAGTCCAAGCGGGAGATAACCTGAGCATGCACCACTCTGGCGAGACAGTCTGCGGGCAGGTAGGGTCTCAGCCTGTGTACCAGATGGAGCTAATAGACAGCTGCCCTGGACACAGAATTGACCTGCGGCTCCATGGACAGCTGTGAGTCCAAAATGACTCCCAGGCTGTGCACCTGGTCCTTCAGAGGCACACTTACCCCATTCAGGATCAGGGAGTCCTCCACACCCGCTCGCCTCCTGTCCCCCCAAAACAGTACTTCTCTCTTGTCAGGATTCAACCTCAATCTGTTAGCCGCCATCCATCCTCCAACCACTTTCTGGCCTCCCAAATGTACTAGCTTGCCCACTCAGCTTAAATTAGGCCTGGAAATAAACCGAATGCAATTTTGTCCCAGGGGAGAATGAAGGTGCAGCGAAGGCCAAAATGAAAGTTAAGGCGTGGCTTAACTTAAGCTCAGCTTTAAAGGCAGCGTCGCAAGAATCACCAAGCTGGATCAGACCAAAGGCTGGATCAGACTAAAGGTGGTTTTAAAACTTGCTGCAACAGGGATTCATGAGAGGTGTACTTGATCCTCCTCAATTCGGAAATGGCTGAATTCACTAATGAAACTAGCATTCCTAGAAGACTCGACCAATGTGATCTGGGTAGACTATGGTTTGGATCGGATCGTGTGATCCCTTTTCAAGAGTTTCCAAAGGCTGCAGGGCTGTCTGGTAACGGTTTTGCTTCCTTGTTGTCTAAAAACCTCCAGAATGGTTTATTCTGTCACCCACAACCTGGAACAGCAATTGCAATTGGGGCTTTGAACACAACACAGCAAGTTGACCAGGGACTTGCCGATGTTCCATCGCTCTCAGAGGTAACTATATGGGGGGGGGGACATGCAAAATCTGGAGCCAGCCATGTAAAAGGTGCGAAAACAAACAAGGTAAAGGTAAAGGGACCCCTGACCATTAGGTCCAGTCGCGGACGACTCTGGGGTTGTGGCGCTCATCTCGCTTTACTGGTCGAGGGAGCCGGCGTACAGCTTCCGGGTCATGTGGCCAGCATGACTAAGCCGCTTCTGGCGAACCAGAACAGCGCACGGAAACGCCGTTTACCTTCCCGCCGGAGCAGTACCTATTTATCTACTTGCACGTTTGATGTGCTTTCGAACTGCTAGGTGGGCAGGAGCTGGGACCGAGCAACGGGAGCTCACCCCGTCGTGGGGATTCGAACCGCCGACCTTCCGATCGGCAAGCCCTAGGCTCTGTGGTTTAGACCACAGCGCCACCCGCGTCCCAAAAACAAACAAACAAATAAAGAGACGCAGTACGGCTGCCCTTGAGCGGCCTTGTTCCCATGTAGACCTGGAAGGAACCAGAGTTGTGCAGCCACAGGTGAGTGCTGGGCAGTTTTTGGGGGGGAACTTTTTGGTTTCCATGGGGCAGTGGTGAAGCCCAGCAAGCCTGAGACCAGCACAGCCTCATGGGTTGACTTTTGCACTCAAGGATACGCCCCAAAATCCTCTGCGCCTCACGGGAGTTGCGGTGGGGACTACGGAGGCTTCCTGACAGGTGACTCGACGTGGAAAAGGTTAATCCTTTTCAGGCAGGAAGCCTGAAAAACCAAGACTTCTATGGGCACCTGTAGAATGGGCACATCTCGAAAAAAAGCTGCAAGCAGAGGGATACAGCTGGAGACTTGGGCGTGGGGGAATGCACGCAAGGAGAGGTCGGGTTTGCATGCAGATCCCTGGGCAACTCTTTGAACATTTGCTTGTTCAGGAGGGTATCTGATCATGCCTTTTGGGGAGGGTCTCTGGGCAGGCTGATAGGGGAGGCAGAGGCTTCATACAACATACGTCTAAAGCGCGCGCGCACACACACCCTGCCAAAAATCTAATAATAATCCCGGGAACTGTAGTTTGCTAAGGGTGCTGCGAATTGTAGCTCTCTGAGGGGCAAACAACAGCCCACGGGATTCTTTGGGTGAGTGCAAGGGAGGTGTGCGTTAAATGTATGGAGTAGGCAGCCAGACTATGGCTCCAAGCTGTCCTTATTGCATTTATATTCCACGTGTTCTCCAAAGAGATCGCTCAAGACGGTGTACACACTTCCCCCCCCCACGCTTTATCCTCACAACAACCCTGCGAGGTAGGTTGGGCAGGCAGAGGGTGACTGGCTCCCAGTCAACCAGTGGGCTGAGTGGGGCCTTGAACCCTGGTCTGCCAGGTCCTAGTCTAGGGCTCTAACCACTACACCGCAAAGCGTTGTTGCATGGCTGCTAGGGGGAACCTGACACTGCTGGGACTGCCCGCGTGGGTCAGGGGGTCAGGGATGATGGGAGCGACAATCCCGTACAGCTGCACACACCTGCCCTGTAGGGCTTTGAAAGGAATCACAGAATTATAGGATGGCAGACATGGAAGGGACCCCCGGGGTCATCTAGCCCAACCCCCTTGCAAGGCAAGTACGTACAGGTGAAACTTGAAAAATTAGAATATCGTAGAAAAGTCCATTTATGTGGAAAAGTTCATTTTCATTAGCTACTGGAGTTTAATATATGAGATAAACTCATGACATGTAAAGCGAGATATGTCAAGTCTTTGTTTGTTATAATTGTGATTATTATGGCATACAGCTGATGAGAAAGGGACCCAGGTGGCGCTGTGGATTAAACCACAGAGTCTAGGGCTTGCTGATCAGAAGGTCGGCGGTTCGAATCCCTGCGACGGGGTGAGCTCCCGTTGCTCGGTCCCAGCTCCTGCCCACCTAGCAGTTTGAAAGCACGTCAAAGTGCAAGTAGATAAATAGGTACCGCTCCAGAGGGAAGGTAAACGGCGTTTCCGTGCGCTGCTCTGGTTCGCCAGAAGCGGCTTTGTCATGCTGGCCACATGACCCGGAAGCTGTACGCCCGCTCTCGGCCAATAATGCGAGATGAGCACCGCAACCCCAGAGTCGGACATGACTGGACCTAATGATCAGGGGTCCCTTTACCTTTACCTTTACAGCTGATGAGAACCCCAAATTAACAATTTCAACTCTGGGGTTTTCATCAGCTGTACGCCATAATCATCACAATTATAACAAACAAAGGCTTGACATATCTCGCTTTGCATGTCATGAGTCTATCTCATATATTAGTTTCACCTTTTAAGTTGAATTAGTGAAAGAAATGAACCTTTCCACAATATTCTAATTTTTCGAGTTTCACCTGTGTATGTGCCGGAAGCACCAGCACCTTGGAATTGTGCTGAACTGGATCGGACAGTGGAATCAGCACAGCTGTCCTTTGATCCCGTTTCCGGGCAGCCCCACCTACACAACGCATTACAGGACAACCACACACACAAACGCAAACGCACACACAGCGGCCTTCGACACTTTTTCAATTCATGCTACATACAAGAATCCCAGCGTTTCCCCGCTTCCAAAAAACAACAACCCCCCAGACCACACTCGTTTAGTAAATGCTTCCAAAGGTCGCCTCGGGCTGTGCATTCGCTCCGGGTGCGGCTGTGTTATTTATTTCCCTTGGAAAGGTGCAATTATTCGGACAGCTGTTGCACGATGCGCTGGGGCGCTTTGCACGCTTCCCTAAGGCGGAAGCGCGATGAGGACTAGCGGGTTGAGGCGAGATGTGCAGGACGGGGGGTGGGGTGGGGTGGGGTGGGGTGGCCAGGAGGTGGTCTCCAAAAAAAACAACAACAAGGCCAGCAGGGCCAGGGCCGTTATTATAGATATACCGGTATATGCATGCTTTAAAAAAGAGAGAGAGATTGCAAAGGGCGAATGCGAGATCCCAATGCACGAGGGAGCGTGTGGGTTCTTGCCAGCCTTGCACCCGCTTTGCAAATCGGCGCCCCGTTCTCACTCACCCGCTTGCTCACAGCAGCTGAATCTCCAAGGCTCTCCGCTTGTTTCTTCCTGCCTCCGCCAGGCACACCCTTCCTGGCTCGACTCTGACACCACCACTTTCCCATCAGCCCGCAGTGTGCTATTTTTTCTCTCCCCCCCCCCCCCCGCATCGCCGGCAGGATCGCATGGAAGAACACAGAGGATTTGCAGCCACCTGCTGGCTGCTACCTCGCAGTTGCAGGCGCTGCTGAGAGACAACAGATCGCAGGGCAGGGAAAGGTCTTTGCTTTGGGGTGGGTTTTTTTTGGGGGGGGGGGGCTTTTGTTCGGTTTGATTAGAATCATGCGCTCTAACCAACTGAGCCATTAAGGTTTGGTCACTTAAAAAGGAAAGAGTGCAACTTAAAGGCTGCATGGCAGGCAGAAAACCAACAGAATAAAAAAATTAAAAAATTCCTTCCAGTAGCACCTTAGAGACCAACTAAGTTGGTATGAGCTTTCGTGTGCATGCACACTTCTTCAGAAGTCTCCAAGGTGCTACTGGAAGGAATTTTTTAATTTTTTATTTTGTTTTGACTATGACAGACCAAAACGGCTATCTACCTGTAACAGAAAACCAACAGGTACAGCTTTGTTTAAAACTGGGACAGACTCTCCGCTGCAAAACAGGCGGGAAAACAAACAGGTCAAGCTTTGCTTTAAAATTGAGACAGATGGGCTCCGTGCCTTTAATGGCTGCGCTACAGGCGGGTAAACAGCAGGTCAAGCTTTGTTTTCGCAGTACTGTACTGAGCTTGAGATAAACGTTTTTAAATATCCCTACCGGTAGCTTACTAGGGGATGCGGGTGGCGCTGTGGGTTAAACCACAGAGCCTAGGGCTTGTTGAGTCCCAGCTCCTGCCAACCTAGCAGTTTGAAAGCACGTCAAAGTGCAAGTAGATAAATAGGTACCGCTCTGGCGGGAAGGTAAACGGCGTTTCCATGCGCTGCTCTGGTTCGCCAGAAGTGGCTTTGTCATGCTGGCCACATGACCCAGAAGCTGTACGCCGGCTCTCAGCCAATAAAGCGAGATGAGCGCTGCAACCCCAGAGTCGGACACGACTGGACCTAATGGTCAGGGGTCCCTTTACCTTTACCTAGCTTACAAGAAAATGAATACATTTTCTAAATAAGATTAAGATGTGACTGCAAGGTTTAAAATTAAGTGCATTTTCATGTTGTGTGTGTGTTACATAACCTCTAGTCAACTCTATAGTTTGTCTGTTCCCAATTTAAGCATGTTCAACGCACACATGCACACACACACACACACACACATAGTCCCGAGCCCACAAGTAGCATGAATGAATGAATGAATCTTTATTTGTGTCAGCCGTCGGCCATTGCAACAAAACAGCAATGCAATATACAAAGAACAGAAATAAAAAAGTTGATTATATAAAACACACTTTAGGGTCCTGAATCAGCAGTCAAATAGTGGACCTTATTCTGATTGCCCCAGCTAAAAACCTTGCAACCTTTGCTGTCATGTGCTCATCTTGATCTGTCAGGAGAAAGGACACTGTGGCCGTGGTTGGGCGACCCGGAATGGACAATAAGAGAGGGGTGATAATCTCATTTCTCAAGTCTTTATAAAGAGTGCAAGCCAGAAGGGCATGCTCCACTGATTCAGTCCTGCCATCTCCACAGGGACATAAGCGTTTTTCATGTGGAATCTGTAGGAATCGTCCCTCAAGTACAGCCGGGGGCAATACATTCAATCTTGCAAGGGTAAAAGCCACAAGTGGCATGAAAGGGGGCAAAAATGGCCCTAAAAGAGCACAAAAACAGCAAAAGTGGTGCAAAAACAGCATCTCGCAATCCCAGGAACAAGAAGGTCATGGGGATGCCCACAGATGAGTGCAAGATGCAGAATATTTTGCCACATGCTGAGTGGTGAAAGTTCCCGAACTATTTGTATAGGGAACTCAATAACAGCTGATGAGAGTCAAGCTGCTAAGCTGGAGCAACCTCCTGACACAATGAGCTCTGGTAGACTGGAGGGGAACAAAAGCTTGATTACCTAGTTCAGGCATAGGCAAACCCGGCCCTCCAGATGTTTTGGGACTACAATTCCCATAATCCCTCACCACTGGTCCTGTTAGCTAGGGATCATGGGAGTTGTAGTCCCAAAACATCTGCAGGGCCGAGTTTGCCTATGCCTGACCTACTTCCTCCCAAGGTGGGCTAAGCCTGGCAGGACAGCTTGCTCTATGGCTTTAACCCCTTCATGCATTAATTAGACTTAAGCATGTTGGTTATATGAAGCTGACTAGCCCACATTTCCTGGGAATGCTGATAAATCCTCTTATCATCACATATAGACTAGCCTCACCATGCTCACCTGCCAACATTACTTTTCTTTAATTTCAGAGCTGTATCCTGGTGATCCATTTTTCCTCTCTTCTTTAAATTTTAATTTTTAATTGTAAGTAACGAACCATACCCATACAAGGAATACAGCTGTGCAGAAAAGAAAGAAAAACAGCAGTTTTAGACTTTCCGAGAAAGGGAATCGAAATGAAAATGTCTCTCCATAAGATTCCATGAGTTGATGGAGGGTGAAAACCACATTTGATTGCTTTAACAAAGTCCTTTCAAACTCTACAATTCTATGATTCTATGTCATATAGAAGGGGTGAGTCTTCTCGCCCCGCCCCCTGATCGCTATTCCTTTTGTGAAATGCTTCATTTGTCCATAATTTTTCCCATGCTTGCGAAAACCAAACTTCAAAACAATTTGTATTTAAAGTTTTCCTTTCCTTTTCCTTTCTTTCTTGCAATCACTTATCTAGCTGCGGTTAATAAATGGAGGAAGAGGTCTTTATTGGTTGTGTTCTTCATCTGAGTAGGAAAAAGAAGATAATAGGGATAATTTTGGGGCTGGTTGTAGCGACTGTCCCATCGTTCGATTGTTTGAAAAACTTTCCCCCAAAAGGGAATAATTTGTGGGCAAAACCACCACATGCGTACCAGAGAGCCACATAAATTGCATTCCCGTCAGCAAAGGTTGGATGTGCTTTGATTAATTCTATATAGTCCGGCTGCGCACACATGTACCAGTGATCTTTTTAAAAGCATTTTCTCGAGTTCTAATTGAGATAGATCCAGACAGTAGTTTGCTCCAGATTTGTTCCCAGAGTTGTTCCTCTAATGCAGGGGTCAGCAACCTTTTTCAGCCGTGGGCCATTCCACCGTCCCTCAGACCATGTGGCGGGCCGGACTATATTTTTTTTGTGGGGGAAAGAACGAATTCCTATGCCCCACAAATAACCCAGAGATGCATTTTAAATAAAAGCACACATTCTACTCATGTAAAAACACCAGGCAGGCCCCACAAATAACCCAGAGATGCATTTTAAATAAAAGGACACATCCTACTCATGTAAAAACACGCCGATTCCCAGACCGTCCGTGGGCTGGATTGAGAAGGCAATCCTTAAGTTGCCTAACCCTGCTCTAATGCTCCAGTCCATTTTTTTCTCTGAACTCTTCAGACCAAGAGATAACCAGCTCTGTACCTCTGACCTACATTCTATCCATCTTTCGGTGGCCATTGGGTCTGGCAGGATGGAAGACAGCAAAGCCAACAGTAGGTGGAGCCAGAGCCATTGACAGGCAGAGCCAACTCATTTTTGTCCCTTCATCCCGCTCCCTGCTGAGTTCTGCAAGGGGAAAGCTGAGACCCAGGAGGAGGAGGAAGCTGGACAGGCAGGTACACACCCACACCCACACACCAGGTTGTACCCGATGTCTTATTTTAGGAGAAACACAGTAGGTAAGCAGGCAGGGCAGGTGAGCACCAGCTGAGGGTAGGCAGGACAGCCTCCACTGCCACATTTGAAGTGCAATGTGGAAAAAAGGTGTTTGCTCCACAGTGCAGAGCATAGCTCAGCTGGTAGAGCATGAGGCTCTTAATCTCAGGGTCGTGGGTTCGAGCCGCACATTGGGCAAAAGAGTCCTGCATTGCAGGGAGTTGGACTATAAGAAGAAGAAGAGTTTGGATTTGATATCCGGCTTTATCACTACCCGAAGGAGTCTCAAAGCGGCTCACATTCTCCTTTCCCTTCCTCCCCCCCAACAAACACTCTGTGAGGTGAGTGGGGCTGAGAGACTTCAGAGAAGTGTGACTAGCCCAAGGTCACCCAGCAGCTGCAGGCGGAGGAGCGGAGACGCAAACCCGGTTCACCAGATTATGAGTCTACCGCTCTTAACCACTACACCACACTGGCCCCTTCAAACTCTACAGTTCTATGACCGTGGAAAATAAAAAGGCGGATGGCAAAATAAAATGCAGGCAGCAAAATATCTTAACTGGATGAGAAACGGCAGAGATGTGATGGCCACAAACACCTCACTTGTTCTTTTAAGAGCAAGTAACTTTTCCCCCAGCACACATTCCAAAATGCCCTCTCCTGTTAAATAGTGCCCTGTCCTTCTTTGCCTCTAACCACTCTAACCCACTGCTCCTGGTCTGGCGTTTTATTGCAGATGTATTCTGCCGCATGTTCTTGACACAAGAATTTGCAAAGCTAAGCAGGGTCCGGTATGGTTTCAAACTGGATGGGAGACCACGTGTTGAGATCCCTGCGTTCCAGGGGGTTGGACTAGATGACCCTTGGCATCCCTTCCAACTCTGTGATTCTGTGATCTATTAGTGGCGGTTCCATTCCATTCATTTGTAACATGAAAAGCTATGGGATTTCAGCAGGAAGTTGTGGGGCACACACTGACTGGAAATGAAGCAGTCTGACCACCCCCAAAACTTTGTCAGCCGCAACTAGTATTGAAAGCGGGATTGCATATGACAGCCCTGAGAGCGACGTGAGCACAAATCATCATGAATGTGACATATAAAGGGTGTCTGTGGAGGCGCTTTGATTTTTTAGGCACCACATCCTCTAATAGCAGTAGGGGAAATTGTGGGAAGATTCAGAGGAAAGTGGGGGAAAACAATTGCTTGACGCATTGTAGAACCTCCCCCTAAAACAAATCAAAACAAACGTCCAGCTGGTGTCGTAAAACCCCTATGCAAATTTTGTGCGAACAAATCAGGATGAGTGCTGAATAAAAAGGTCACTTGGATTGGAAGCAACCTTCATTAGGTTTGTTTGTTGTCTCCTTTCCGCCATCTAGGTAGGTACCTGGAAAGAACAGGGCCTACCTCGTCCCTTTTTGTTATTCTGAATCCTCACACGCTCCGTTTTTCAGATGTACATTTCATAGGTTTTACTTCTTTTGCTACAAACAATACCAAGCGTGAAGTTTAGAAACATGTGCTTGCTAACGTATGCATATTGTGATTTTTGGCAGGGTTGGGAGGAAGGATTGACTCTGACTTCCTGATGATCGTACGTTTGGTGGCAACCCTGGGTTTCCCCCGGGCAATGCTATCTCAGGATGTGGCCGGAAGGCATGCAGTACTGCATCTGGGCTGAAGATGAGCAAAGGCTGAGGCTAGTGAATGCCTGGGTGGGGGGCCGTTTGGGGATCTGAGCCGTGGAAGAACCGTGGAAGAAAGAGGAAATGAAATAGTCATATATTGCAAACAGTCTTAATAAGTCCCAAAGGGCAGGCATTTCTGTGCATATATTAAATACATACCACTGTGTGATGAATTTCAAGGTTTTTGCCGGATAAGCCCATTTTTAAATCTACGCCGTGGTTGAAATGAGAGCTACCCACTGAAATGAAGAGAGAAATCCAGGATATATTCTGATGCTGTGCGATAACATGTCCCTTGCCCCCTGCTCCAACAAAAAGTATCAGCAAAGAGAAAAAGTGCTGTATTTTAAATCTTGGAACATGTTGCGATTGATGTATTTTTAACCAGTTCTTAAACATTTTAAGAAAACGGCCCTGATAACACAAATCCCAGCGCTGTTCTTCCCATATTTAGGAATATTCGCAGTCTGCCTTCTGCCAGTGCAAACTATTTGTCTATCAAACCCAGTGCTGTCGATTCTGAGGGGGCGGATTAACAATCAATCCCTTTCCCCAGGGAACTCTGGGAATTGTAAGTCCGTGAGGGGGAACCCTAACAACTCTCAGCACCCTTAACAAACAACAAGTCCCAGGATCCTTTGGGGGAAGCCGCGACTGCTTAAAGCGGTATCGCCATGCTTCAAAGGCACTGTGTGAATGCAGCCCTGGATGGCTTTTAAAGGTGATTGGACAAATCCACATCCGCTCTTGGAGATGGCGTCTCTCTAAATACCAGTTCCTGAGAATCACAACTGGGCAGAGGATTGTGTTGTCCTCAGGTCCTGCTTGTGGGCTTCCCAGAGGCACGAGGCTGCGTTAGATGTTCATATGCCCTGATCCAGCAGGACTCTTCTAAACTTTGGAAGTAGTTTAAAAGTAGGTCACAGCAGGCTCATGTGGCTGCGGGAGATTAGTTAAAGTGTTTGTGTGTGTGTGTGTGTGTGTGTGTGTGTGTGTGTGTCCCATGCCCCATAAAGGAAGGAAGTGGCATATTGTTTCTCAAACTCTAAACTTCCTTGATGTGGAAAACATTAGTATACACTCAGAACCCTGCCAGAAGAAAGAGAATACTGGCACGCAAGGAAGGCAGAATAGCAGGCGACCACATCCGCCTCTTCCAGACCGCAGAGCATGCATGCGATCGGAGGAAGCAGATAGCAAAAGGCAAGATTTTTATCTGGGGTTGCTTACAAACTCCTGTTTACTCTTCATCCAGAGTCCTCCCATCACTGCTTTGCTAAGTGGCGTTATCTGCAACCCAAATCTACCTTGCGTCTTGTCTTGCCCTTTCTTATGAAATACTACATTTCGATGCTTCCCCCCTCCCCCCCAAAACCCCCAGTTACAATCTCAAACCTAGACAGCATCTTAAAAAGCAGAGACATCACTGTGCCGACAAAGGTCTGTATAGTTAAAGCTATGGTTTTCCCAGTAGTGATGTATGGAAGTGAGAGCTGGACCATAAAGAAGGCTGATCGCTGAAGAATTGATGCTTTTGAATTATGGTGCTGGAGGAGACTCTTGAGAGTCCCATGGACTGCAAGAAGATCAAACCTATCCATTCTGAAGGAAATCAGCCCTGAGGGCTCACTGGAAGGACAGATCCTGAAGCTGAGGCTCCAATACTTTGGCCACATCATGAGAAGAGAAGACTCCCTGGAAAAGACCCTGATGTTGGGAAAGATGGAGGGCACAAGGAGAAGGGGACGACAGAGGACAAGATGGTTGGACAGTGTTCTCGAAGCTACCAACATGAGTCTGACCAAACTGCGGGAGGCAGTGGAAGACAGGAGTGCCTGGCGTGCTCTGGTCCACGGGGTCACGAAGAGTCGGACACGACTAAACAACTAAACAACAACAACAATCTCAAAAAAACACCCAACAGCCTAACTGCTTGCATTTGAAGACGATAATGTTACACAGCTTCGTTCAACTTGCAGGCACAGTAGGCTTTCCCAGATTTCTTACCAATATTGCAAATTTTAAATAAAAAGCAATAGCTCCTAATAAGAGTCAAGTAGTGTGGACAACCCCATAGCATTACAAATCACGTCCATGCTGGGTGGCAACATATGTATTAACTCATGGGTAGGCAAACTAAGGCCCGGGGGCCAGATCCAGCCCAATCGCCTTCTAAATCCGGCCCGCAGACGGTCCGGGAATCAGTGTGTTTTTACATGAGTAGAATGTGTCCTTTCATTTAAAATGCATCTCTGGGTTATTTGTGGGGCATAGGAAATGGTTCATTTCCCCAAAAAAATATAGTCCGGCCCCCCACAAGGTCTGAGAGACAGTGGACCGGCCCCCTGCTGAAAAGGTTTGCTGATCCTTGTTAGAGAGAAAAAACGGGAGAAAAGTTGCTCAGACTGGCAGAGGTTCTCCAGGGTCTTTCTTGATCCCTTGAGATCTTTTCAGGTGGAGAAAGCCAAGAAACTGGGACCTTTTAGGTTTAAAGCAGGCATAGGCAAACTCTGGCCCTCCAGATGTTTGGAACTACAATTCCCATCATCCCTGACCACTGGTCCTGTTAGCTAGGGATGATGGGAGTTGTAGTCCTAAACATCTGGAGGGCCGGAGTTTGCCTATGCCTGCTTTAAAGGCTCAACATCTGCATGCAAAAGCACTCCACATCTGCATTTCCAAGTTGCACTATAAAGAGGCTTCCACAGTAATGTCGCTTTCCGGTTTGTTTTCCTTCGTTTTTATATTTGAGACGATGACGGGTGTCGGTTTCCCAAGGAGTGTTGACCAGCTTCTCTTAGCGTCAATTCCATCAGGCTGCCTTGCGCAAGACATCACAGCAGCAGCCTCCTTTCACGAGAGCAATGTAGCACGGGAGCAGCACGGACTCACACAAGATCACACCCTTCCTTTCCACGAGGAGAGAAATCGCCAGAAGCGACCCCTTATTTTGGAGACTGTGCAGTTTCTCAGCTGGAGAGTGTCATTGGGAATCATAGAATCATAGAGTTGGAAGGGACCACCAGGGCCATCCAGTCCAACCCCCTGCCAAGCAGGAAACACCATCAAAGCATTCCTGACAGGTGGCTGTCAAGCCTCTGCTTAAAGACCTCCAAATAAGGAGACTCCACCACCCTCCTTGGCAGCAAATTCCACTGTCGAACAGCTCTTACTGTCAGGAAGTTCTTCCTAATGTTTAGGTGGAATCTTCTTTCTTGTAGTTTGAATCCATTGCTCCTTGTCCGCTTCTCTGGAGCAGCAGAAAACAACCTTTCTCCCTCCTCTATATGACATCCTTTTATATATTTGAACATGGCTATCATATCACCCCTTAACCTTCTCTTCTCCAGGCTAAACATACCCAGCTCCCTAAGCCGTTCCTTATAAGGCATCGTTTCCAGGCCTTTGACCATTTTGGTTGCCCTCGTCTGGACACGTTCCAGCTTGTCAGTATCCTTCTTGAACTGTGGTGCCCAGAACTGGACACAGTATTCCAGGTGAGGTCTGACCAGAGCGGAATACAGTGGTACTATTACTTCCCTTGATCTAGATGCTATACTCCTATTGATGCAGCCCAGAATTGCATTGGCTTTTTTAGCTGCTGCATCACACTGTTGACTCATGTCAAGTTTGTGGTCTACCAAGACTCCTAGATCCTTTTCACATGTACTGCTCTCAAGCCAGGTGTCCCCCATCCTGTATTCGTGCCTTTTGTTTTTTTTGCCCAAGTGTAGTACTTTACATTTCTCCCTGTTAAAAGTCATCTTGTTTGCTTTGGCCCAATTCTCTAATCTGTTAAGGTCATTTTGAAGTGTGATCCTGTCCATTGGGTTCCATGAGGCTCCTCCTTGCATGGCATCTTGAGATAATACCCTCCTATTCGAGGCCTAGGGAGGATGTACAACATTTCCGAGAACATGGAGTCCTCCTGTGGTCCGGAGGAGGCAGTAAATAATAGAACAGCTCCTTATCAGCGGCTGTTTGGGTCCCTTATCTGTAGCTCTGGCCCAATCACCACCAACAGCAAGGGCACAGAATGCAGCCTATAAAGAGATTCCCGGAAGCCTGGATTTACCAATGTTGTGAGAGGGGAGGTATGGAAGAGACTGAAAAGGGGGTGGAAAAGGAGTGGGTGGTGGTATGAATTAATGAGAACAGAATGGTACAAATATTTAGCACTTATCCAACAAAATTCCAGGGTTCAAAACACTTACGCAGTGCATGGTTTTGCTTTTAGCATTTCCCCTGAAAAACGTGGACCCATGTTACATATTTCTCTGCTCGGCAACCGTACCTGAAGGAGCGTCTCCACCCCCATCGTTCTGACACTGAGGTCCAGCTCCGAGGGCCTTGTGGTGGTTTCCTCACTGAGAGAAGTGAGGTTACAGGGAACCAGGCAGAGGGCCTTCTCGGTAGTGGCGCCTGCCCTGTGGAACGCCCTCCCATCAGAGGTCAAGGAGATAAACAACTACCAGACTTTTAGAAGACATCTGAAGGCAGCCCTGTTTAGGGAAACTTTTAATGTTTAATAGACTATTGTATTTTAATATTCTGTTGGAAGCCGCCCAGAGTGGCTGGGGAGGCCCAGCCAGATGGGCAGGGTATAAATAATAAATTATTATTATTATTATTACTACTACTACTATTGCCTGCCCCAGGTGTCTATTTAGTTTGTACTAGAAATCTGGCCTTTAGTGTTGCAGCTTTAGCCCTCTGGATTGAGATGCCAGTTTTTGTTCAAGGCTATCCCTGAAGGTCGGTGGTTCGAATCCCTGAGACGGGGTGAGCTCCCGTTGCTTGGTCCCTGCTCCTGCCAACCTAGCAGTTCGAAAGCACGTCAAAGTGCAAGTAGATAAATAGGTACCACTCCAGCGGGAAGGTAAACGGTGTTTCCGTGCTCTGCTCTGGTTCGCCAGAAGCGGCTTAGTCATGCTGGCCACATGACCTGGAAGCTGTACGCCGGCTCCCTCGGCCAATAATGCGAGATGAGCACCGCAACCCCAGAGTCGGTCACGACTGGACCTAATGGTCTGGGGTCCCTTTACCTTTATCTTTATCCCTGGATTGGAAGTGTGACCCAGTCATTTATGGAATGTTAACTGAACAAATTTTCAGAAATTGTTGCATTGTTCTTATAGTCTCCATCTTTTATTATATTTTATCTCTTGTCAACTTCTGGTACACCACTTCAGTGGCTTCTGGTTACGAAGCAGTTCATCAATCTGCAATAATAATAATAATAATAATAATAATAATATTTATACCCAGCCCATCTGGCTGGGTTTCCCCAACCCCTCTGGGCGGCTCCCAACAGAATTAAAAGCACAACAAAACATCAGACATTAAAAACTTCCCCAAACATTACAAGAACCCTGAGAGACAGATATAATCCCCATGCTTTAAATGGGGCACTGGGGCTGACAGGATAGCTTTCATTTCTTTCCCCATCAAATTTTAAAATTACCAAACCAAACAAAAAAAAAAGCATGCATTATATATTTTTCCCCCTGCTGCTTTGATTGTATACGGTAATCAACGTTACCACACAACTGGAAGTATGACGTTGTGAGATTCATGTGTCTGGGGGTGGAAGGGTGGGATCCTGCTGCATAATGTGTTTTTTAATGCTTCAGAGCAGCTTTCTTAAGGTCAAGTGGTGACACAAGACTGCTGTTTTTGCTGCATGGCACTGACAAGGCTTCCCCTCTAGTGATTTAATGGCTGAGGTCACACAGTCATTATGCAACATTTCTGTTTACACAAGCCTATGTAGGGTGCTGACCTGTGTCTAAGTCTGGTTTCAAGCTTACCGTTGATTTCAATTATTATTACTATTTTGAAATGTTTTAAAAAGTTGCTTTTAATTGTATGGTATGTCTGTCTCCCTCGTTATTGATTTTCAGGAGGAATTTTAAAACATTCCTGTTTACCTAGGCCAGAGGTTTGCAACCTTTTTGAGTCCACGGCTCTCTTGACCAACTGTGGCACCCCTGTGGGGCTCAGGAGCCGAGTTATGTCACCCCTTGCAGAGCTGTCAGCCTCTCACCCTTTTTCGAACACCCTCCCTTGTGGGGGGTTCCCTCAGCCTCCTCCCCTCTCCCCTCTCCTTAGGAGTCCTCCGGGTAGCCGCTGCTACCGCCCTGGTTTCTGAGCTGCCCCCCTGCCCCAAAGAGAGGTGCTTCCTCACACTGCCTCACAGGGGCCTGGGAGGAGGATGCCAGCAGCCTTAGTGGCCCAACGGAGACTGGCCAAAGGTGAGGCCAAGCACCCTTCCCTTAGGAAGCAGCAGTGGGCGCTGCCAGGCCTGCATGGCAGAAAGGCTCTCCTTCGGCACCGGGCACTCAGCTCCCAGGCAGGCCTTGCACACAGCAACTACAAGAAAGGCAAGCGCAGCACGTGCCTGCCTGCCCGGCTTCCCACTTCTGCCCATTCCCAACAGCAAGGGCTGGCAGACTTGCTGGCTGGGCTCTCTCACCCACTTGCTTGCTTACTGCAAGGCCAGCTCAGCTCCTGGCAACCAGCACCCCCTGGCCAGCCCCAGAAGAGCTAGGGGCACTGTTATACAGTGGTTCCGCTCCTTCCTCCTGGGCCGTGTTCAGAAAGTGGTGGTGGGGGATGAGTGTTCAGACCCCTGGGCTCTCACTTGTGGGGTGCCTCAGGTTTCCAGCCTCTCCCCCATGCCTTTCAACATCTACATGCAACCGCTGGGAGAGATCATCAGGGGGTTTGGGCTGGGTGTTCCTCAGTATGCAGATGATACCCAGCTCTACCTCTCTTTCAAATCAGAACCAGTGAAGGCGGTGAAGGTCCTGTGTGAGTGTCTGGAGGCGGTTGGAGGATGGATGGCGGCTAACAGATTGTCAGGTTGAATCCTGACAAGACAGAAGTACTGTTCTTGGGGGACAGGGTACAAGCGGGCGTGGGGGACTCCCTGGTCCTGAACAGGGTAACTGTGCCCCTGAAGGACCAGGTGCGCAGCCTGGGAGTCATTTTGGACTCACAGCTGTCCATGGAGGCGCAGGTTAATTCTGTGTCCAGGGCAAAAGTCTACCAGCTCCATCTGGTACGCAGGCTGAGACCCTACCTGCCCGCGGACTGTCTCGCCAGAGTGGTGCATGCTCTGGTTATCCCTCGCTTGGATTACTGCAATGCGCTCTGTGTGGGGCTACCTTTGAAGGTGACCTGGAAAATACAACTAATCCAGAATGCGGCAGCTAGACTGGTGACTGGGAGCGGCCGCCGAGACCACATAACACCGGTCTTGAAAGACCTACATTGGCTCCCAGTACGTTTCTGAGCTGACCTTTAAAGCCCTAAATGGCTTCGGTCCAGTATACCTGAAGGAGCGTCTCCACCCCCATCGTTCTGCCTGGACACTGAGGTCCAGTGCCGAGGGCCTTCTGGCGGTTCCCTCACTACGAGAAGCCAAGTTACAGGGAACCAGTCAGAGGGCCTTCTCGGTAGTGGCACCCGCCCTGTGGAACGCCCTCCCAGCAGAGGTCAAAGAGAACAACAACTACCAGACTTTTAGAAGACATCTGAAGGCAGCCCTGTTTAGGGAGGCTTTTAATGTTTAATAGATTATTGTATTTTAATGTTCTGTTGGAAGCCGCCCAGAGTGGCTGGGGAAACCCAGCCAGATGGGCGGGATATAAATAAATTATTATTATTATTATTATTATTATTATTATTATTATTATTATTATTCACATGGGGAGCTTGTAGCCAGGGCTGCTGCAATAAACAGCTGTGCAAGCCTTTGGGAGGCAGAGATGCAAGAGGACATCAGAGGAGGGAGGAAAGGAAAGACAGACAGAGGCCAGTGTTGCCCGCGGCACCCCTGACCATCATTCAAGACACCCCAGGCAGTGGCGGAGCATATGTCTGCGCTGCCCAGGGCAGGCATGCTCCCAAGGGGGCGAGGCGCGCTCCTGAGGGGGGAGGGTGCACTCCCAGGCGCTGGATAGCTGCTCGGGTGCACGGAGCGGCACGCACGCCCTGCAGCTGGGGTCGGAGTGAGCTGCCAATGGCAGACATTCGGCACGCCGCCTGCCCGCGACTCCCAAGCCTCCCCCAGCTGTCAAAACGAAGGGGGAAGGGGGGAATGCCGCCGGCAAAGCGGCGCAGCTCCCCCCTTCTCCCAACGGCTCGGGGTAGGCTTGGGAGTCACGGGCGCGCCAAATGTCACCCCCCTCAGCGAAGACACCCGGGGCGTTCCGTTCCCACCATATCCCTCTTCCTCCGCCCCTGACCCCAGGGTGCCACGGCACACTGGTTGAAAACCACCACCTGGGCATTTGATGGCTGGAAGACATTGTTACTGGCAAAACCTGTTAGGCTTCTATTTCCTCTCACTGTGCAATCACAAGACTGTGTTTATACATTCCTAGACTGGTTGTTGGAATCACGGGAACGGATGTCTGCTGTACTCTGTTTCCGGTTGTTGTCGTTTCACTTCTTTGGACTTCTCTCAGCGAGAGAAGACATGTTTTCTTTTACTCTGCCTTATCCTTAGTAATAAACGTGGTTTGTAGCACACACCTCCGTCTCAGTCCCTCTGCGTTTTCTACTCTGCAAGATGCCAGAATATGTGCCCGGTGTCTGAACGGCACGGGTCACAAAACAACGTCGGGAAGGCTGGAGAGCTGCCTGCTCATCGCTGATGGGGGAGACAGGCTGGAAACATCCCTGCGTTATGCCTGGAGGATTGTCCTTGCCCCCCCCCCCCGGTGACCCGACATTTGGTTATGCGCCCAGATCCCTGGCTGGGAAAAGGGTTTTAAAAATATTTCCAGAATGCTTTAAAAAAATGAAAAGTTTTATTATTGATGTGTTTGCCACACTGGGCTCCTTTGGGAGGAAGCGTGTGATATAAATTGAAAAGATGATAACAATAATAATTCATACTTCGCTTGTTTGCATTGTATCCCACCAGGCCACTCACTAGGTGAGTTCTTAGTTGGTGGATATGAAAGAGTATCACCCACATTTTACAGGTAGGTAGCCGTGTTGGTCTGTCATAGTCAAAACAAAATAAAAAATAAAAAAAATCCTTCCAGTAGCACCTTAGAGACCAACTAAGTTTGTTCTTGGTATGAGCTTTCGTGTGCATGCACACTTCTTCAGATACACCCACATTTTGACAGCTGTGTGCCTTCCTGTTTACACAAGCAGCCAGCTAGGCGTTGGCCCTGGAAAAAGACCCCCAAAACAAACAAACTGGGTGTGTGGAAATCCTCCATACAATGATAAGCTTCCTTGTATAATCACAAGATAGCTAAGAAGAGCTGCTGACCTTTTTTTGTTTAATGCAAGATCTAGATTAGATGCTCTAGGTTGAAAACAAGTGGAAGTAAGTAATTCTTTCCCCTCACCCACGAGGCATGTGTCATCGTGATATCCTTTGCCAGCAGGTGATGTGATGTCCAGTAGCATAAGCTGCGGAAGTCACTTTCTCAAGAGGAACTCGCTTCCTGCCTTATTTCTAGGTATTTGCCCCTTCCATCCTGCCTATATCACCTCCCTCCCCATTTCCTCTTCTGCTTTTGAACCTGTCATATCTGCACACACTTTCTCCTCCTCAACTAGACTTCTCCTTTTCTTCCAGTGCCGGCCCACCCAGGAGACAATGTGAGACGACTGCCTCAGGTGGCAGAATACACAGGGGTAGCAGATCCAGCCTCCAAGCAAATGCACTGCTGTGGTGTGCTCCTTTGAGGCCAGATCTGCAACCTCCCATGCCACCTTGCTGTTGGTCTCCTCCCACCCTTGTTACTGATGTTGATCTTTATTCCCCCTCCCTTATTCCTGATGGAGATCTTCACTCATCATCCATTCTTCCATGGCAGACGGGAGGCGCCATTTTGTGGTTTGCCTCAGATGTTAGAATGTCTTGGGCTGACCTTGCTTCTAGTCCTTGGTAGTTGGACGATATATTATACAGTTGCCTGGCCTACACAGAGTGCAGAGAGCACAGAGCTACGGTTCCCAGCACCCTGAATTTATCACAGTCCCCAGGATAATTCAAGGGGACACCACAGCTGCATACACACCATGGCGTGCCTCCGAGTCTCGTTCTACCCCCAAGTAGACCTACTGAAATTAATGGCTAGGTCTGTTCATTTTGGTGAGTCTACTTACAACTCAACACACTTGAAGTGCCACGGCCTTCCTCCAGATTGTGGGAACTGCAGTTTGTTATTTATTTTGGGAATTGTAGTGCTGTGAGGGATAAACCACATTCCCCAGGATTCAGCAGGGGTGTGTGCTTTAAATGTATGGGGTTGTTTCCAATTTGAGTCCTGTTTCAGAGTAGACCCATTAAGGTTAGTAGATGTGACCAACGTAGGTTAATTAATTTCCCCGGTTCGACTCTTGGTACCACTTGGTTGAAAACAGCCGACACTGCACGCACAGCCCATGGCTGTTAAAAGTGGTATAATAGTGCTTTCAATGTGTGGATGTGACGTCATCTGATGTTCAAAACGTCACCCATTTCCCTTCTACTTTTGCACCCTTTCTCATTTCCTCTGTTCTGCACAGACTCATCTCCTAGTGTACCCTTTGGCTTCCTTCTCTGGCACCTTCCTTCCTGTGGTTTCTATTGAGGGTTTACTTGGCGGTAAGGGTGCCCCGGGTCAGAAAACTGTGACGGTATTAACAAATAGAGAATAAGAGAAGGGGCAGAATCATGGACGTAAACCATCACAAGAGCCAGTGTGGTATAGTGGTTAAGAGCGGTGGACTCGTAATCTGGTGAACTGGGTTCGCGTCCCCGCTCCTCCACATGCAGCTGCTGGGTGACCTTGGGCTAGTCACACTTCTCTGAAGTCTCTCAGCCCCACTCACCTCACAGAGTGTTTGTTGTGGGGGAGGAAGGGAAAGGAAAATGTGAGCCGCTTTGAGACTCCTTCGGGTAGTGATAAAGCGGGGTATCAAATCCAAACTCTTCTTCTTCTTCACAGGCAAACAGCTCACAGTTAACAAGCCTTCCACAAAGGAGATTTCATAATTTCCCATGACTTTCCTTTCGTTGAACATATTTTACAGGAGGGCTGCTTAAGTATTGCCCCCACCTCCTGTTACCTCACCAGATTCAGAAAGCAACAAAGATAAGCAGGGAATGTGAGGGAACATTTACCTCAGGGGTGTGATACCTGAGTTCTCAAGAAGTGATATGAAAAGTTTACGAAGGCAACTGGAAGAAGTCCAACAAGTCCAGGTTGCGATAAAGCAGAGTTTAGGGCTTGGCGTTAGGAAATCAAACGCTTCCTTGGCTGCCTGTCACAATTCCATGAGAGTGATTTAGTCACATCAGGTTTATGCAACAAAGGCAGGTTAAATGTGATGTAACAAACCCACTCTTCAAAAAACAAAAAGCAAAAAAAACACACCGCTCAGACTTTTTGCAGTAAGGAAGGTATAGGACCCCTTTACCTAATGTTTAGGGCAGGGGTCAGCAACCTTTTTCTGCCGTGGGCCAGTCTACTGTCCCTCAGACCATATGGTGGGCCAGACTATATTTTGAAAAAAAAAATATGAACGAATTCCTATGCCCCACAAATAACCCAGAAATGCATCTTCTATATATATAAAATCGTTCAAGTTGGATGTTTGTTAACAATCGCCTTTCTCCGTAACCCCTTGATCGATTCCGTTCAAATTTGGAAACAATGTTCCATGGCCATATGGGAGTGATCATATGTACTTACATTGCACAAATACCATACCTTTCCCAGGTAAAAATGTGATTTTGTGCAAAAAAATATAGCGCCCTCCAGTTAAACAGCACAGGACAACACACCTGTTTCTGACCCCTCCTCCTCCTTTCCCGATGTCACTACCACCATCCAATCGACAGACAGACCACCCACAAACACTACTGCTGGCTCCGTTGGCGGGTATAGAGCCACGCCGGGAGGAATACAAAGAACCTCATAGACTAAAATAGTAGTAATAAACAGTTGTAGAAACAAAGACAAAAATGGGAGGGGCAAACAGAGAACACATAGACTGAACTTCAACGAGATAAGGTGTAAGTAAACATACACTTTCTCTTTCATACTGTATCGTACTTTTGCATTTCACCAAATCAGGCACAGCAAGGTGTGGCCGGGTCAGCTAGTTTTAAATAAAACGACACATTCTACTCATGTAAAAACACGCTGATTCCCGGAATGTCCACGGGCTGGATTGAGAAGACGATTGGGCCGCATCCAGCCCACGGGCCTTAGGTTGCCTACCCCTGATTTGGGCAATGATCGATTGACGGGAAGTCGTGTAACCTCTCTGCAAACAAATCCAGATGACTGCTTGGTGAATCGTGGGTGTTGTACAACCTCCACACAGGCTTCGTGAAAACAAATCTGGATGAATGCTCAAGAAACAGGCCATCTGGAAGCTGCTAGGCACAATGGCTATGCTCTCTGCTTCTACGGTCAAAAAGGCATCGGCACTTCTGAATACCAGGTGCTGGAAATGGCAGCAGAGGAATTGTGCTTGATATTTGATACTGCTTTAAATGTATGGTGCAGATGGGGCTTGTGTGTTGCAAGAGAGAGGAGCCCATAATATCTGGTGTGGCAACATGCGTTCCTTTTACCCACATGTTCGCCACGGAAATGCGGTGAGGAAATCCAAGGCTGATGACAGCTTTTGAAATCCAAAATTAAACGCATGTCATAGGGCAGCTTCACGCTTGGTTTTGTTGCAGGATCGCCACAATAACACTCTGGTCTCAGGTCACCGCACACACACAAAAGGCAGGGCATAATGTGTCACTTTGTCGGTCCCATGCGAAAAATGGGCCTACCGAACATTACGTTTGTCAAAGGGTTTTGAATGGGGCTGCCATTGTGAGAGAACTGGAAACTTCATCACGAATTAGAATGAAGTACACAATGAACTGAGGGACCCCAGGTGGCGCTGTGGGTTAAACCACTGAGCCTAGGGCTTGCTGGTCAGAAGGTCGGCGGTTCGAATCCCCGCGACGGGGTGAGCTCCCGTTGCTCGGTCCCTGCTCCTGCCAACCTAGCAGTTCGAAAGCACGTCAAAGTGCAAGTAGATAAATAGGTACCGCTCCGGCGGGAAGGTAAACGGTGTTTCCGTGCGCTGCTCTGGTTCGCCAGAAGCGGCCTAGTCATGCTGGCCACATGACCCGGAAGCTGTACGCCGGCTCTCGGCCAATAAAGCGAGATGAGCGCCACAACCTCAGAGTCGGACATGACTGGACCTAATGGTCAGGGGTCCCTTTACCTTTACCTTTACACAATGAACTGTAGTTTTGTTTCCAGATTGCATATCTGCTCCTGGTTATTATTATTTGCCACTGCCACCAAACCTCAAATATGCCTTTTCCTTCCCTTCCTTTGCCTCCCACCAAAGCCTCAAGGAGGAACTTAACCTTCTTCCTCTTTTCCCCTCAAAATGGTGGGGCTATGACGTGTCCCTTGCATCGGACAGGATTTGCTCAGCCTGATAACTCCCCATTTTTATTTTTTTTAAAGGGAATTTCCACACTGCAGTTTATTTGTGCGCTTGGTGCTGCTCCTGCCTGCACTTTCCCCCCACAGCATCTACACGGCGTCATTCTCACCAAAATACCACCCCATTTTGTTTTCTGGTTTAATCCAGATGATTAATCACCAAGGGGTGATTAGGATTTATTTGGCTTACCCTTTCAAGTTCAGGTGGAGTACATATGGGGCTGTCAACCTTCAATGCTTCTTTCCTGCTGGTTTCATATATATTTTACCTTGGGGTCAGTGTCAAATAAAACCATAAGAAGAGCATAAAGACCCCTCCACTCTGGCATCCTGTTGTCACAGTGGCCTCTTTCAAAACCATCCTACTTGGTGGCCATCACTACCTCTTGTGGGAGTGATAGTTTTATTGAATAATGCAACCATTTCGAACCAAAGGGGGGCTTTTTTAATATTATTATTGATTCCACAACCCGATTCGCAGGCTGCACTTCGCAACGCATCCCAAAAATATGTGGGATGACCAACATGCAAAAGGTCTAGTCAAGGCACAAAGGGGTTAATGCCATAGAGTGAGCTGTCCTGCCAGGTTTAGCTAGGTCACTCCTCCACTCTCTTCGAAACTTTCACCACTGTGACTAAGACAGTTTTACTGAATGATGTATGGAAAATCACATGAACCCGACCTTTGAAGGGTTTGTGAGTAAATCAATTGTTCATTTACCAAACGTGCGGTCTTTTCCTATGCTGGAGGAAGAGGGAAGCTTTATAACTCACAAGGGCATCATTTTAATGGTCCGATAGCCTTTATTTCCATGTGCTGTGGGTTAAACCACAGAGCCTAGGGGTTGCTGATCAGAAGGTCGGCGGTTCGAATCCCTGCGACGGGGTGAGCTCCCGTTGCTCGGTCCCAGCTCCTGCCCACCTAGCAGTTCGAAAGCACGTCAAAGTGCAAGTAGATAAATAGGAACCGCTCTGGCGGGAAGGTAAACGGCGTTTCTGTGTGCTGCTCTGGTTCGCCAGAAGTGGCTTAGTCATGCTGGCCACATGACCTGGAAGCTGTACGCCGGCTCTCGGCCAATAAAGCGAGATGAGCGCCGCAACCCCAGAGTCGGACACGACTGGACCTAATGGTCAGGGGTCCCTTTACCTTGTTATACTTTGCTGCATGTTTGTGTCCTGAAGTTGGGACTTTGGGGCACCACACACAGCAGCAACTCCTTTCTATGCTCAATTCGGCACGCTTTGGGTGTTCCGCCACAGAAGCCTGTTCTCTGCAGGCATCAGGTGTGTGAGGGAGTTAACGCTCATACACACCTGATTCAGCAGGTTTTGGCTCTACCGCCCATCAGCTGAAACCTGCTTCCACTTGCCAGCTGGGTGTGCACTTTAATGCTGATGGTGCCTTGGCACCCACGTCTCAACACCCACATATCTGATGTCACACATCAGGCGACTGTAGCTTGGGGAAAACAGTCTCACAGGCCAACTTTGAACCCCTGGTAAGCCAAGGTTAAAAGATTTAAACATGCCATTCCCCCAAAATAATCCTGTAGTTTATTAAGGGTGTTGGGAACTTTAGATCTGTGATGGGTAAAAACTACTGTTCCCATGCTTTAATTTTTTTTTGGGGGGGGGGAGCTGTGTGCTTTAAATGTGTGTAATAATAATAATAATAATAATAATAATAATAATAATAATAATAATTTATTATTTATACCCCGCCCATTTGGCTGGGCCTCCCCAGCCACTCTGGGCGGCTTCCAACAGAATATTAAAATATATTAAAATACAATAGTCTATTAAACATTGAAAGCTTCCCTAAACAGGTCTGCCTTCAGATGTCTTCTAAAAGTCTGGTAGTTGTTTTTCTCTTTGACATCTGGTGGGAGGGCATTCCACAGGGCGGGCGCCACTACCGAGAAGGCCCTCTGCCTGGTTCCCTGTAACTTGGCTTCTCGCAGGGAGGGAACCGCCAGAAGGCCCTCGGCTCTGGACCTCAGTGTCCGGGCAGAACGATGGGGGTGGAGACGCTCCTTCGGGTATACTGGACCGAGGCCGTTTAGGGCTTTAAAGGTCAGCACCAACATTGGTGTCACATGTGTTTTTGATGTATGGTATGGGTGTGACCTTAGAGGCCTTAACCTTCCTTTGCCCTGAGATAACAATCAGCTCTCAAGTCACCAGAAATATGAATCAAGTATTATTTCCCCATAGCTTTTGCTCAACTGATTAAAAAAAAAAAAAGAGGGCTGGATGAGCCAGCAGCGTGTTGTGGTTTATGTCAGATTAGGACCAGGGCCACCCTGGTAAAAATAAAAATAATTTTAAAAATCCCCACCCACTCATGAAGCTTATGGAATGACCAGTGAGCTTATTCTGCCTCACAAGATGGATGGGAGGATAAAACAGGCTGTTGGGTCATTACCTCCCTGAAGGAAGAGCAGGGTAGATATGACCTTCTCGAAAAGGGTGCTTCACCACTCAGTCATCTTGGTTCACCCGCCTGCCTTCTCAGAGTATACAAGTGACGCTGAAGCTGTGGACAGCTCAGGGGACCTCTGAGTGACAGCCCAGCACCCTAAATCCACACATATCCATATACCAACAGGCCTGCCAGTTTAGACGATAGTTTATGGGAAGTGGGTGTCCCCGAAAGCCTAGACTGGCACGAGTTTCCATGATAAACTAGATGTCCTAGACCATTCTAGTAATTGTGGCTCTCTGAAGGGAACAGGAGTCTTCTAAACAACAGTTGACACCATTAACAAACTACAGCTCCTAGAATTCTTTGGGGGAACCCACAATTGTTTATACAGTAGTGGTATTGTTGTTCAGTCGTTTAGTCATGTCCGACTCTTCGTGACCCCATGGACCAGAGCACGCCAGGCACTCCTGTCTTCCACTGCCTCCCGCAGTTTGGTCAAACTCATGTTGGTAGCTTCGAGAACACTGTCCAACCATCTCATCTTCCGTCGTCCCCTTCTCCTTGTGCCCTCCATCTTTCCCAACATCAGGGTCTTTTCCAGGGAGTCTTCTCTTCTCATGAGGTGTCCAAAGTATAGGAGTCTCATCTTCAGGATTTGTCCTTCCACTGAGCACTCAGGGCTGATTTCCTTAAGAATGGATATTATAGTGCTTTAAATGTATGATGCAAATTTGACCCATATCTGGCCTTTTTTGAGCATTCATCCTGACTTGTTTATGGGGAAGTTATATGGCAAGGAGCAGTCCTGCTGATTTGCTCACAGGATGATTGTATGTCTTCCTGTTAATCGTTCATTCGCCCCCAACACTTTTCAACACATTTCCTTGTAACTTTCCAACCTGCAAACAGACACCCCGCCCTCTGGCAAGTGGAATCCCCCCCCCCCACTAGACTGACAGAGCATTTCAACCCACATTAACATTGCAAACGTCAAGTTATGGCATGTGCTTGAATTCCTCCTGCAAAATGGCACCAGCCTGGAGGTACACCCTAAGAACATGCATGGTCAGATTGGTAACAAACTCCCTGGATTTTGCTTCTCCTTGAAGGATACGGCTTGACTTTTTTGCGTACGTCACCCAGACCCTCTAATCTGCAGACAACGTGACCACAGCCTCTCGTTTGCTCCTGATAGTGTGAGTTGATACAGTATGTAAGAGCTAGTTGGCTGTGGGCCTTATGTTTAATTGGATTTGTTATTGGAGCCTTCTTGGCCGTTTCTTATGAGAGCCAGTGTGGTGTAGTGGTTAAGAGCAGCGGACTCATGATCTGGTGAACCGGGTTCGATTCCCCGCTCCTCCACATGCAGCTGCTGGGTGACCTAAGGCTAGTCACACTTCTTTGAAGTCTCTCAGCCCCACTCACCTCACAGAGTGTTTGTTGTGGGGGAGGAAGGGAAAGGAGAATGTTAGCCACTTTGAGACTCCTTCAGGTAGTGATAAAGCGGGATATCAAATCCAAACTCTTCTTCTTCTTGGGTTCATTCAGCTACTCCTAAAAATAAGAAATGTACCTAGCACAATTCTTGGTAGCATTACCGATGCTACTATCTATGGAAGCAGAGGGTGGAATTCAACACACTCTCTTGATCAGCACAATAACTTTTAACTGTGCAATTGAACATCCCCTCTCTGACTTCTTCCTGCGCCCCTCCCAAATCAGTTATTGCTTTCCCCCCAACTCTCTGGAGCAATTTGGGGGAAAGGAGTGGTGAAGTCCAATTGAGCAGCTAAAGGTCCTTGCAGTGACAGAATGAGCGCATTGGATACCACCCAAAATCTCCCATCTTGGTGTTTATTACTCACACCTACAATATGTAGTAACAGTGAAGTACTACTGCTAGGCTATAAGGGATGCGGGTGGCGCTGTGGTCTAAACCACAGAGCCTAGGGCTTGCCGATCAGAAGGTCGGCGGTTTGAATCCCGGCAACGGGGTGAGCTCCCGTTGCTCGGTCCCTGCTCCTGCCCACCTAGCAGTTCGAAAGCACGTCAAAGTGCAAGTAGATAAATAGGTACCGCTCTGGTGGGAAGGTAAACGGCGTTTCCGTGCGCTGCTCTGGTCCGCCAGAAGCGGCTTTGTCATGCTGGCCACATGACCCGGAAGCTGTACGCCGGCTCCCTCGGCCAGTAAAGCGAGATGAGCGCCGCAACCCCAGAGTCGGACACGACTGGACCTATTGGTCAGGGGTCCCTTTACCTTTACCGCTAGGCTATAGCACTTGACCAGGTTCTTGACGAACTATAAATCCCTTCCGAATCTAGGAAACTGCTGTATGCTGAGCTGGTCTAATTAGCTCAGTGTTGTCTACAATGACTGGCAGTGGTTATCCGGGGTTTCAGATAGGGATGTCTCCCAACACCACCCAGAGATGTTGAGGATTGAACCTGGACCTGCCGGCAAATGCTCTTCTCCCTGAATTATAGCCCAGAACTCTTTGCAGTCATCTGTTTTCTTTTTCTATGATATCTCCTAGCCCACTGGGCTACCCTCCTCCCACAACACTTTGGCAAAAAGTGTCAATCAGACAAAAAAAAAGTGCGTCTCATGTAAAACATTTATTCACTTTTGTTCACAGAACATACAGAGTTCAGACAATTCATCTGCAATAGCGTGGACACGCACAAGTGCAATTCACAAAAGAAATCTACTGCAATTTCGGAAATGCTGGTGTGGAAGTGGTTGCTGGTTTTGAGGGCATGCTTACATAGTAAGCAAACACTGCTGGCTAATATGTGGAGCAGAATAAATTTTAACTCAAGTCTCCTATGATGCCTTTGCTTTTCCTTTTCACTGTGTCCTTCTCTGTCAGTGAGCCAGAATTGCTGTGGCTTGTTTCCCCCCCATCAGCCTCAGAAATGTCAGAGCTTGGGGCGGGGGGGGGGGGGTTGTTACCTGTCTGGTTTTCTGTACTTTCAGAGCTGTCACACTAATAATTTCCCCACCAAACCAGCTAAGAACATCATAGCACCATCCTCCAATGTTCCCAACCCTACTTCAATCTTCATATTTTTTAAAAAAATATTTCCCCACTTAAGCTCTAATACGGCCACGACAGAGAAAGACGTACATTACAAGTTGTGTGTGTGTTTTTATTTCAGCCCAACGGTGTAAGCCAGCATTTTCACTTGCAAAACTCCCAGTTTCACGCAGGTTTAAATTAAGTCAGTTTAAATTAAACACATTAAATTATACACATTATTATTAATTATTATTATTATTATTATTATTAATTAAATAAATAAATATTAAATTAACATCCTTCACTCTGCCTGCCAGATGTCTGATCTGCTGCAGAAATAAAATAACATTAAAAAAAAAGAAAAACCTTCCCCGTTTCAAAATGTAGTGTTGGTTCAAGTTTCTTTTGACGTCAGTCTTGCTCGGTTTGGAGCAAAATTGCTCCAGGACGCCAGAAGGAGCTGGCTGTGTTTCAAACGGCATTTAACTCATTCGTGGCTCGAATTCTGCTTTTTCTCAAGCCGGATGTGAGCACTCCAGCCTGGGCTCCCCGCCCCTCACAGTTCTCTCCCCCTTTGGGGGTCTTCAGAAAGCAGCTGGCCTCTGCTCCAAAAACTGAGTGATGTCGATGGCAGATTCGGCTGCCTCCCGATCTCCCCAGTCCCAACCGGTGCTATTGGCTGCCTCCTCGATTTCAAAGGAGGCCACGATGAGCTGCTCAAGGAGCTTCTCCCCCTGGGACCCCCTCATCTCTGTGGAGCAGACAGAGACGTTTTCCTCTGCGTTCTGGGAGGCGTCCATGGCAGCGAAATCTTCCTCGGCACTGTAGACTTGGAAGAAGATGATAGTGAGGAGGATAATGAAAAGGTGTTTGACGTAGCTGCGCTCCTCAGTGGGGTAGTAGCGCTTCACCTGTAAAGGAGAGGAAGAGCAGGCAATTAGAAACGCAAGAACGATCCCGCATTCCCATTTGCAGTTAAGCGTGTTTCCCAGAATCCCTTTCAGCTGGCAACGCCAGCCTAGAAATCCAGGTGCAGGGCGGCCCTTTTCCCAGAATGCAATGCTGTTCCCCACTGTCCTTGCACCAAACTCACCCTCTGCTGTCAGCATGTTTGCAATGCATTTCTCAAAATACACTCCTCCTGATCTCACCTGTGCAGTTACTTAGCTCCACCAACCAATTCCACAATCACCCTTCCTCAGATCAAAATTCAAGGGGGGGAAAACCCCCCCAAAAATATCTTGGCTCTGCTCCACTAGGGAGAGTCCTTGCTCCCAAACCCTATGGAGGGGAGGGAACTCTCTCCCCATTGCTTCAGTGGGGAGGGGAGGATCCTACAACAAGCTGGAGCAGGTAACATGGGATGCTTATCTGTGGACAGATCCTGCCTCTGTACCTGTCTCAGCATGCTGGCTGGATTGTCACCTTCCCTGCTGGCAAAGCTCTTTGGTTCCCCCCCCTTCATCCACTCCCCCCTTCCCACCTTTTAGGCAAAGCTCATGCGTTCCTGGCAGATGCATGACGCATAAATCCAAGAGCTTACCTCCCCACCTTGCAGATAGATGCAACGATAGGGAAAGTTTTGCCTGTGGGGTTTTAGTCAGCCTTGCAACTTTTGGCAGCTCAGGAGGCCTGCCAGTAAAGGGTGGGAACTAGGACCGGATATTATAGAACAGTGATGGCTAACCTTGACACTCCAGATGTTTTGGAACTACAACTCCCATCATCCCTAGCTAACAGGACCAGTGGTCAGGGATGATGGGAGTTGTAGTCCCAAAAATCTGGAGTGTAAAGGTTAGCCATCACTGTTATAGAACCATACACAGAAAACACATTCTGCCTCTACACAAAGAATCCTGGGAACTGTGTTGGGTTTTTTTTAAAGTGTGCTGGGAATTGTAGCTCTGTGAGGGGCAAACTAAAGCCCCCAGAATTCTCAGGGGTGTTCTTTAAATGTAGGGTGTTTGCAAAACCTTATTTAGCTCCTCTTCCTCCCCCCCCCCGCCCTTCTTATTAGAAACCTAGAATCCTGCTCTGGCATTCTGCTTTATTCTCTGGAGGTGGATTGGGAGAATCTGCTGATCTCCCCCAAAGCTGCCATCCTATGCACTCCTACCTGGGTGAAGGTCCCACTGAACTCAGTGGGCTTACTTCTTGGGTTAGATGCGCATAGGATCGAGCGAGGAGTCCCGTTTCTCTGCCCCTCGGGGGAAACCCCCCGCCCCGCCCCCACTCCCTCCCAGATGAACCCAGGCAGTGATGGCTAACCTTGACACCCCAGATGTTTTGGAACTACAACTCCCATCATCCCTAGCTAACAGGATCAGTGGTCAGGGATGATGGGAGTTGTAGTCCCAAAACATCTGGAGTGTCAAGGTTAGCCATCACTGAGTTACCCAGGAGTCCGAGCTCCCCTGCTGGGCGTGAGTGCGCTCACTTACCACTCGGGGATAAAGCACCCTCCGGGATCTCTTCTTGATCCTGCTCGGTTTGGTGAGGTTCCTGGGAGCCGGGCTTTCTCCGGCTTCCGGGAGAGGATCGAAAGTGAAGTATTGGGGCCCGGTGGGCTCAGGCCTGCCGCGGCCAGGGACCGTGTTAAGAGCGGGCAGAGCTGGCGTGCAAGCGTAGCACATCGTAGCAGTCGCGCCGTACAAGGTATTCATGCAGCGAGAGCGAGCGGAGAGCGAAGCGACCTTTTTGTCAGATTGGTTCACCAGCCCGCCGGCCCGGGGCTTTTATGAATGGCGGAGGCCACGCCCCCGCCGCCAGCCGATTGGCCAAGGGAGCCTGATGCTCAGAAGACAGCTCAGCCTGGAAAATCCAGACCTTCCAAAGCGCAGAGCTGGCTGAGCGCCCGGGAGGAAATGTGAGGCAATGGCACGCACGGAGAGAGAGAGAGTGAAAACGGAGGGAGGAAGGGCAGGATTGCGTAATTTGCAAAGAGCAGAGCGGTATAGGCTGAAAACAAACAAGCGCGCCAGTGCCCTTTCCTCATTTAATAGTTCGCTGCCAAATGGATGCACACATCCAGGGCCGGATTTAGGTTTGATGAGGCCCTAAGCTTCTGAAGGTAATGGGGCTCTTTATATGTCCAGCTGTCCTTTGTCAACAACAAATTGTCGCTGTTTTTTTGTGTTGAATA